>NW_026847438.1:151754556-151845262 GCF_025583915.1 Anolis sagrei ordinatus
GGGTGGTGATGGCTGACAGGGAGCTCTGGCGTGGGATGGTCCATGAGGTCACGAAGAGTCGGAGACGACTGAGCAAATGAACAACAACAATTATGTCATTCAACTCAAAAGCTATGTTTTTTTCTAAGGCAAACTAAAATAATATTCATTTTCTCTGCTACATCTTACTGCGGGTTTAAATTCTGCCAACAATTAACAATAATTCTTAGGTCCTTTTTGCATGTAATACTGTTGAGCTATGCATCCCCCATGCTATATTTGTGCATTTGTGGACTAAATGTAAAATTCCTAATGTAATATTAACCAATATTGTTTCTATAGCAACAAAAATGTGTGTGTGCATGTGCAATTGCTCCAAAGATTAGAAATGTTAAACATGCCACCCATATTAAGGGAACTTGAAGGATGTATATTCCAATGTCTTACATTTATTTTACTTGTTTAAATGTGTCTGTAGATTGTAAAGACCGGTAGTTGTCAGAAATCTCTTGCAATGACATATTATTCAAGACAATTACTCTTATTAAAAGAAGAGATTATGGCTTGCCAAAAAAGGAGGCTAGTAAAACTTATAGTGACAACAGAGAACATTTATAATTCCACTGCAGCAGCTTTCAAGACAAGAGACAAACAGAGCAGCAGTGGCTTCATTAAAGGTAAGAATCCAGCAGAGCAACTTGGAAGACTGGAAACAAACAGCATAGAAGTAATTGGATCCAGAGCAGCTATGATTCCAGAACAAATACATTCAACACAGCAAGCAAACAGAGTAGTCATGACTGGGCAGGAATCATCCCAGGAGGGAAAAACAAAAGAAAACCCCACACTCTATTAGAATCTATGCTTAGATAATGGTTATAATAATGTCAATGCATTTAGCTCAGCTTCTTGCTGTTATGTGATGTTAGCTTCTCAATGTTGCTGGCATATAATCATATGGAGATGAGAGCCTCCAGAGATGTTGTAATGGTGGAAAAGTCCACCTGCTTTACATCCATGGGGAACATCTCACATAAAGGTGGGAGGCATGTCTATGGCTTTCACCATCCATACCATGGAGCTCCCGGTGGTGGAGTGGGTTAAACCCCTGTGCCGGCACGACTGAAGACCAACAGGTTGCAGGTTCGAATCCGGGGAGAGGCGGATGAGCTCCCTCTATCAACTCTAGCTCCTCATGCGGGGACATGAGAGAAGCCTCCCACAAGGATGATAAAAACATCAAATCATCCGGGCGTCTCCTGGGCAATGTCCTCGCAGAAGGCCAATTCTCTCACACCTGAAGCAACTTGCAGTTTCTCAAGTCACTCCTGACACGACAAAAAAAGTCCATACCTTCACACACACCAGATGTCCACTTTTGACCTTTCCATAACTTTTCTTTAAAATGTTTCCTTGGAGAAAGGCAACTGTTGGTCTCCTTGGTTTATCTGACACCTGTTTTATTCTATCATTATGTTTCACTACTTGCCTCACTAGTTTTGTCCTCTTAAGTTTAATTATTCCATGCTTGAATGTTTGCCTTTAGCTGTGGTTACTGAATTTTGACAGTAGATGGAGCAAATAGCTTGCCATTTTAAGTACAAATTTTGGATTTATCAGAAGATAATATACTAATAGTAGCTGTGGTGATGGAGACTGAAATAACAGTCGAGCTTGAAGAATAAACTTTTGACTAGAGGATTCTGGCAGCTGTTATTCCCAAAAGGTTTTCAATAGTATTAGTAGCAATGATAGCTATAACAAAGTGCAGTCCAGAACGGTTGAGTCATGTCTTTATTCTATTTTTAAATGATTTATATTAGTCTACTTATAATACGAACATAAAATATCAACACAAAATGACACCCCTGTATGATGGATATACATTTTTCCCCAAAGACCTCATCAGCACAGTATAATGATATTTATTTTTCTTTTTTCTCAAATAAATAATCCCCAAACTTCATTTTCTGAAATGTAACAATTTTAAGGATCTCATAACAAATCTTCCCAATAGTTATTCTGAAACCTGGGGTTCAGTATGGTTTTTTGATGTATTATTTACGAAACTTATGAACAGCTGCCATATCTCAATAAACATTCTTCTTTTGATGCCAAAATTCACAATCTCCTCCGCCATGTAAGAAGATCAACTTCTTCAACATATATCCATCCCTTAACTATAAACATTCTTGCCTCTGATAATAATATATATATAAAACAGCATAAGCATTCCTTATCATTTGTAAAGACCAATAATAACAACAGTCTTCTATCATTGTTAATATGCTAGGATGTGATTTTTGCCTATTACATTTGATACCTGTTTCTAAATGAGGCGGTACCAAAAGGTACCATATCCCCAAAAATTGAAAAATGAGTTATAGGTGGCAGCACATTGTTAGCTGATAGAAGAATATTATGTACAAATCAAAACTATCAAAATATATCAAATCACTTCTCTACAGGGCTTAGAAAATTGCATTTTATAGTAAAAGAATGCATATCATCAACACATTTTTATTCCTGTAAAATTTGTTCAGAGAGATTTGATACCTTTTTGAAACAAGCTTTACAAATATATCTTATTTGAGAGTGGTTTAGCCACAAATGAATTAAATTTCCTCTCTGTTCACACTGTCTCCAATAATTAGAAGTTTTTAATTAAGTAATGATAGTGAATTATTTCTATCTATATACTTTCTATCTGCATTGTGTGTTGGATTAAGACACTGAGAAACTTAAATCCATGGCCAACAATAGAAACCCATTGGGGGGACCATGAGCAAGTCATACTTTTTCAGCCCAGTGTAAAGCAAGGGCATCCTTCCACCGAATAAAATCTGCCAAATAAACCCCATGATACTTTCACAGGATCACCATAAGTCAGAAATGACTTGAAGGCACAGACCAACAACAAGAAGATACCAACACTGCATCTCCCATTTTTGTCCTGGATCCAAGAAGAATGCAATTAATTACCAACTAATTGCTGGTCAAAGCAGCCCTGAAAACACCAGCCAGCAATTCAGGATCACACCCTTGTGATTCAAAACATTATATCACCTATAAATACTATAATTGACTCCCATTTTTAGGAGTCCAATGACGAGCAAGAACTGCTATATTAAACAACACATCAACTGCCAACCCTGCCATCTTATTTCTGTGATTGATTGAATGCAGGCATGGAGGATTTTACCTGTGAGCAAAACAACCATAGGCCTGGGTATGTGTTTCAAGTCTGCTATTTCAAACAGGAAACTGGAGCAACCAACTAAACTGCCACCTAGTATTCAGCAAAGTTTCATCCTTGGCAACCAAAGAAGGCAGAAGCAGAAACATTTTGCCTTTGATATATATTTGTAAGTTCTGTTTCTTAATCACTTTAATAAATATTCTCTTTCCCCCCTGCACCCAAAAGAGGTTGAAGTAGCTTGAAAAGGAATGCAATACTATTCCAATCTCAATCTGAAATGGAAGTCTTAAAATCAGTTTCCCATGCAGTTCACAGTCATTGTAAGATTTTATATTGATGATCAAGAAGAGTGTTGTTGTTTTTTAGATAACAAGCCTCTAGTTGTATGTGTTGAGATAATGGAATAATCCATAAAGAGGTACTAGTCCTCAGAGGGCCTTCAAAATGTGCTATTCATTTTATAAAAAGTATGATATTGAAGTATTCTAAACATTATTTTTTTGCAATTGTCCCTAGGATAAAATGTGTCTGTTCAATAGTTAATGGAATACTTCTCTTCAATTTTTTTTTTACTTTATGTAAGCCACTATCTGCCCAACTTTAAAAATGTGCATCTGTTTCAATTTTATTGAGCAAGGCAAGGTATAGAACCAAAAATGGCATGGCATTATAACTCACCCCTATTTTGTAAAAAGTAAAAGTAAGTGGAACAGAAAAAAATCTAATAAGCATTCTCTGGTTATCGGGAAATATGGCCAAAAATTACATGCTGAGTAAACACAATGGTCACTGGAAACTTATGTGAACCTGGGCCTATGAGTAGGTATTGTGACCTATTCAAACACAGTCAATTTCAAAATAACATCTACTTTGAAGTATGGGCACTTTTAACACCCGTCATGTAACTCACAACAATATGACAATCAGATTAATCATATTGCCAAGCAAGTATCCAAAGAAGCAGAAAATCAGCACTTGATGATGATGATGATGATGATGACAATAATTTGGTTGTCATGCTCTCTGCAATTTAAGAAACAAAAATGGTTCTATTCTGGCAATGTAAATTCTATTTCACTTCCACAAGCAAATATGAATAAGTAACAGTGTTTTCTCCCTACCACTGGAAAAAATGAATATTTCTGTACAGAATTCTCCTCACATCCCTAAGTTCTGAAGTGTACTGAGTAAGGAGAAATATCATGTATTTTGGTATTGTTTGAGGTGGAAAGAGTGGGTTCTAGCCCAGCTCACAACAGACTGGTCTCTTGAATGTATGCTATGAAACAAATTGATCTACTACCGGCGAATGTTGGAGGTCCCTTTGAAATTATTATGGCTGATGTGGTACCTACTCTACCTTCTCTCTGGCTAGACTAAGCAGCACTTTCCCTAAATAAACATCTTCTCTTGTGATGGATGGTTCACTGTTACAATATGTATGCGGTTTGGTGGTTCTTGAAATATTTGAGACATTAAAGGAGCTTAAGAAATTATTCTTTTGCAAAAGGTGAGGTGGTCTTATATAAACTTTATTTATTTACTTATTTATTTATTTACAGCATTTATATTCTGTCCTTCTCACCATGGAGGGGACTCGGGGCGGATCACAGAACACATACATGGCAAACATTCAATGCCGTTAAACAGACAGGACAGACAACAGATACAGGTATTATGTCAGCTTTAGTGTCCTGGAGGTTGTGCTTGATTTCGGCCACAGGGAGGTGCTCTATGATGAAGAGCCGTGATCACAGACTTCCTTCTTGCTTTGACTGGTGGCATTTTTTCTGGCATTTCATTTATGGTTCTATAAAATACCTCCCCGCTTAAGCAAAAGAAGGCAGGCTAATTCCTCCAGTATCCGGCCTTTACTTGTTAATAGATGATGCTATAAGGGATTGGTTACCATCGTTTTATACTTCACACATTCATGGAATTGCCTATGGTATACTTCCAATATTTTTGTTTTTTATCACTCTCCCATCTGAATACTTTTGATGCCCCTGCAACAATTTATTTTCATGAAATTATTGTTAATGGAACAGCAATGATCTCAGCACACATAAGGCACTGAAACACATCTTCTTGTCTAACAACCTAGTTTATTTAACACAAAACTAAATACACTAGAACTAAACAGAACGAGAATCAAAAATGTCTACATGGCTCAGCTTTTTGTTGCAATCTAGAATACGGCACACTCCCACATTCCTCAGTGACGTGATGACATACAACGCACTGAGATTTACGACTCTTCCTCCATGATACAGTTAACCCTTGTACAGTTAACCCTTTCCACACAGGAATTACAACTCGGCACATTGCATTACAAAGCATTAAATTTCTAAGCACATAATCACTAACTTTGAAAACTACAATACACAAAATCAAAACACACATCAACAATTATCAGCACTGTAATTAGTTTTAGTATTATTAGATTTTTCTGGAAAATTTTCATTTGTGGCAGCTTTATATCTTTTTTTAGAAGGCACAAAATCCATCAAGTCATGAAAATGTTCCCCCCAAAATATGAAGTGGATCTTTGTTCACTTTCAGTTTGGATTTTTTTTTTTGCACAGTACAACCTGTGGTAGATTTGTAGTTGTCTCTTTTGAAGACATAACTGTTTTATTCCCGTTAAGTGGTGCTTTTCTTTTGGAGTCAATGAAAGTAGTATTCAAAAGCAGTATGCATCCCACGAGCAACAGATTTCATGGCAGGCAGACAGACAGGTTGCCACATCCAGAAACTCATTACCTGCCAGAAGACACTATTAAACCTCAGGAGGGGGAAAGAAACAACATTGTTGTAGCCAATTTAAACATAATAAAAGTATTGCCAAGACTGTAAAAAAATGTAAAATGCAGCACTCTAATCTAATGTACATGAAGACAGAATCTCTTCACATGTATCAGTGATGAAGAACCCCTACCAGTTTTTTATTTGTAAACTGTAAGAAATAAAACACAAATATTTTCTGATATAACTGGCAAACAGTGCATGTGCTTGGAAAGGTTTGTCTAGGGACAGATACACAAATGCCTCAAGCTTTCCTTGTACCACATACTCCTTAAAGGCCCTTTGGCTCTCAATTCAGCTCATCAACTTTAGTGCATTTTGAAGCTACTATATTCTATTTCATTGGGATACACACATACACATTTGCATATATCAATCTTATCTGATTTAGGAAATAATGTATACCATGAACTGGGGTGGATATATAACTATTTCACTATGCATTCAAATTCAATATGTGGTTTTGAAAATTATTTTCCATTAGACGAGATGCTAGAGGCATGGTTTAACAGGGGATGCACTCTCTGTGCTTTATTAATGGGAAATACCTTTTCAATTGGGTATCTACATGCTTTTAATGAGGCACCCTTTTCCTCATGTTCCACTGTGTATGTTGTAGACATGAAGGTTATGTCTTCCATCTCATGCACATGAGCTTCACAATATTTATTTATTATTTCTATTTATTTATTTATTTATTTATTTATTTATTTATTTAGAGCTTTTCTAACACGGTCTTCTCGACCTCCGAAGATTTATAATAATATTTATATTATAACTCAGTATCTAGTAAACAGCCAGCTATTTATATCAGGGGAAGTCTTACTTATGTTGGTACAGATCATTTTTTTTCAATTGAGATAATGTAGTGAGAAAACAGTAGTGAAAACCACCCCCCACCCCCCATCAAGAAATACAGCTGCCTTGCATTCTCTTGAGCTGCTAGGGAGACAGTATGGCAACTTGGTCCCCATCTACACGGCTATATAAGCCTGTTTCTGAATACAGATTAATTGCATTAAACCGGATTATGTGGCAACGTAGACTCATATAATACAGTTCAAAGCAGTTAATCAGCATATATGGCAGTATAGATCCATCCTCAATTTCTTGACAGCAATGGATTTTGCTCCTTCCTCCCTTGGTGGAGTGCATGCCACTCTTTTTGCTATGCCATCACACCTCCTCTTCTTCCTATTCTGCCAGTAAATTTATTTTAGACAATAAGATATTAAATTACTACATAGTAAGTGGTCATAAACGCAAACTGAGTGTATCACATTGTAGCATTGCAACTACATTAAGAGGGATACTTGGTGAAATATTCATCTATATCCTCCAAATGGTTAAGGATCATTATATTTTCTGAATTTATGATCATAATTAAAATATCTGGAATTCATAGGTAAGATTTATGAATGATTAGTAATACATCTTTTATCAGAACATAAAACAATCTTTTTTTTAAATCCTGAACTTTTAAAGATGAAAATGGCAACTGATTTGAGGTAGCAGGAAATCATACAAATGAGAGGCATTATAGAATTGGGGCGAAGAGGACCAACTGTGTTGTGAGGTTACCTCAGGTAGAGAAAAGTTACGTATTGTACTGTTTAGGAGACTAAAGTTGGGATAACCTGGGGTGCACATACACTGTAGAATGAATACAGTTTGGCATCACTTTATCTGCCATGACTTATTGGTTTGAAACTGTGGAGTTGTAGTTTTACAAGGACTTTATTAACTGGTGCTCCTTACACCCTCCTGTTTAAGGAGCTCCATTGGCTGCCATTCATTTTCAGGGCCCAATTAAAGGTCCAGGTTCTTACCTACAAAGCCCTAAACGGTTTGGGACCCGTCTACCTGAGTGACCGCATTTCTGTATATGAACCCACATGATCTCTTCGATCATCTGGAGAGGCCCTGCTCGCAATCCCACCTGCGTTGCAGGCGCGATTGGTGGGGACGAGGGACAGGGCCTTCTCGGTGGTGGCCCCTCGACTCTGGAACTCCCTCCCCAAGGACATCAGGCATGCTCCATTGCTAGCAGTCTTTAGAAGGAGCTTGAAAATGTGGATGTCCCAGTGTGCCTTCCCAGAATAAGGAAATCCAAGCAATGTGTCCCAAATGCACTTTACGAGAGATTTAGGATTGTCTGCTCACCCACCTATCCCTAAAATATCTATCCTATTTCACTTGGACATGCCTAGCATTTTTAAAATTTTAACCATTACATTTGGCCCTGCCTCAGGTTTTTAATGCGCCGTTATATTATTATTATTGTTTTTGCTTTGTGTATGAGTTTATTTATTGTTGTATTGTTGTCGTTGTTGTTTTATTGATGTATTTGGGCTCGGCCTCTCATAAGCAGCACCAAGTCCTGCGGGAGATGGTAGCGGGGTATAAATAAAGGTTTATTATTATTATTAATAATAATAATAATAATAATAATAATATTACTTTAGCCTTCTGTGACAAAAAGTGCTGGTGTCTCACCAAAAATTAGGGGCCCTTCCAGACAGGCCCTATATCCCAGGATTTGATCCCAGGTTTTCTGTTATTTATTTTTTATTTATCGTGTCAGGGCAACCAGTCGATTATATTACATTTCTAACAGAACAAAGCAAACAAACAGACAAAATACACAATTTGTGAGTTTGGTAGTTGATTAAATGTCCTTTGACCAGTATCTGGCCACTTGGAGTGCCTCTGGTGTTGCTGCAAGAAGGTCCTCCATTGTGCATGTGACAGGGCTCAGGTTGCATTGCAGTAGGTGGTCAGTGGTTTGCTCTTCTCCCCACTCACATGTCGAGGATTCCACTTTGTAGCCCCATTTCTGAAGGTTGGCTGTGCATCTTGTGGTGCCAGAGCGCAGTCTGTTCAGCGCCTTCCAAGTCGCCCAGTCCTCGGTGTGCCCAGGGGGGAGTCTCTCATTTGGTATCAGCCATTGGTTGAGGTTCTGGGTTTGAGCCTGCCACTTTTGGACTCTCGCTTGCTGAGGTGTTCCAGCGAGTGTCTCTGTAGATCTTAGAAAACTATTTCTTGATTTAAGTCGTTGACGTGCTGGCTGATACCCAAAGGGGATGAGCTGGAGAGGTCTCTGCCTTGGTCCCTTCCCGGTGGATGTCAGGTGGTGCAATACCGGCTAAGCAGAGGTTTCTGTTTATCCCAGATTATCTGGCACTGGGGACTCATATAATCCAGTTTAAAGAAGAAAGCCTAGGATCAGATCCTGGGATATAGGGCTTGTTTGGAAGGGCCCTGGGATTCCCAGGATTTCATACCATTGAGCCATGGCAGTTAATGTATTCTACAGTGTAAAGCCAGCTTTAGTGAATTATTTTATGTGATTCTGCAAAAGTCTAGCTGTTATGAGAAATAGAGAAACAGTTAATATTGACTTACCTTTGTTTCTGAGAAGTCCTCTGAATAAAGATCAATCAAGTAGCTATAACAGAACCTTCTCTAAGCATCGGCTTCCTTGATAGGTCAATTCAAGCTTTTTTTAAGTAGATAAAATGAGAGAAACATATCATTGCAGTGTATTATTTTTCTTTGTGAGTCAGCATTCTAAGAAAAAAATATCACAGGAGAAGGAGGATAAAAAGTGATATAAAAACCGGAGAAGCACTGGAGAGGAATGTAAAGTAAATATAGCACCTTAGTAGAGATATCACAAGGAGAAAGACAAGGAGAGCTATAGGTCTACAAATCTGACCTTTCTGTGTGAGAAAAATATTTCCTCAGTTTTTCATTAAGATCAGGGAAAGAAAGAAAAATCACTTGAACAGGTTATGAACTCCTCAGAGGTGGCAGCTAAGAACAAGAAGAGGAGGCCATGCTGAACAAATTTGATTAACTTCTTTAAGAACCTGATGCTGAAACCTGACAAGACTGAAACAAGAGACAATTGATTTTGAAAGCTTCTTAAAAGGCAATAATAGGGGGAAAGAATTAGAATGGGGTGCAACACTCCAGCGCGGTGGAGGATGACTATTAGAATTATGTTATCACAACAAATAATGAATAGAACACAAACAGGACCACTTTGGACTCCACCTTGCAAACATGGATCATCATAAAGAATTAATCCAGCACCTGTTTTGACATTTCAGCAAGACTCTATATCAGTGGTTCTCAACCTTCCTAATGCCGTGACCCCTTAATACAGTCCCTCATGTGGTGGTGACCCCCAATCATAACATTGTTTTGGTTGCTACTTCATAACAGTCATTTTACTACTGTTATAAATCATAATGTAAATATCAGATATGCAAGATGTATTTTCATTCAGTGGACCAAACTGGGCACAAACACCCAATGCACCTACATGTAAATGCTAGTGGGGTTGGGGGAGGCTTGATTTTGTAATTTGGGAGTTGTAGTTGCTGGGACTTATAGTTCATCTATAATCAAAGAGCATTCTGAACTCCACCAGCGATGGATTTGAACCTAAATTGCCACACAGAACTCCCATGACCAACGGAAAACACTGGAAAGGTTTGGTGGGTATTGACCTTGAGTTTGGGAGCTGTAGTTCACCTATATCCAAAAAGCACTGTGGACTCATGCAATGGTGGATCTGGACCAAACTTGGCACAAATACTCAATATGTGCAAATGTGAACACTGGTGGAGCCTGGGGAAAATAGACCTTGACTTTTGGGAGTTGTAGTTGCTAGGATTTATAGTTCATTACAATCAAAGAGCATTCTGAACTCCACCAACGATAGAATTGGCTCAAACTTCCCACATGGAATCCCCATGACCATCAGAAAATACTGTGTTTTCTGATGATCTTTGGCGACCCCTCTGACACCCCTATGCGACCCCCTCAGGGGTCCTGACCCCCAGGTTGAGAAACACTGCTCTATATTTTCCTCAGACTTTAAATTCATTTCATCTATATAGTCTTCCTCCTTTCCCTGACTTGTATTGTTACATTGTATATTATTGCTGTCTTATTGTCACTGGCTTTTGTTCACTTTATTATTGTGAGGCTGATCTTGAACAAGTCAATATGCAAAGTGTGGAAAGAAGGACGGCAAAAGCCTACGGTACTTCATACTACATCATATGTGGAAGGAGAAATAAAAGTACAGAGGGAGCAAGACTAAGAGAATGCATAGAAAGGCAACAAGATGTACAAGGAAAGATGAAAGAGTGCATGGAATAGACGAGAAAAGTGTGTGTGTGTGTAGAAAATGAAACAGAGATGGAAAAAGGAGAGACAGAATATATGGTTTAGGAAGAGACATGAGGTGTATCTAAGTTGTAGAACTGATACAGTTTGGCACCACTTTATTAGTCATGGCTCAATGCTATGGAATAATGGGAGCTTTGGTTTTACAATGTCTTTATCATTCTCTGGTAACTGATGTTGGTGTCTCATAAAACAACAAATGCCATGATTCCATAACATATGGGCAGGCATGCCATTAACTTTGCTGTCATCTATTCTTCTGCTGGGAATGGAGAAATAATTCCTGCTCCTATAAGGCTTCAATTTGCATAATATGTGAGTGCCAAGAGTACTTCATTGTGTGTGTGTGTCAAGAATGTCAAATATGTGGCCCTCCTGGTGTTCTGGACATCTGCTCCCAGAATTCTTGCTCATGGTACTCTGACTTGGCCACAGTATTCCACGCTCTGGTTACATCCCATATAGACTACTGCAATGCACTCTATGTGGGGTTGCCTTTGAAGACTGTCTGGAAGCTTCAAATGGTCCAATGGATGGCAAACAGATTGCTAACAGGAGTGGCACTCAGGGAGCATACAACTCCTCTGCTGCGCCAGCTCCGCTGGCTGCCAGTTTGCTACTGGGCACAATTCAAAGTGCTGGCTTTAGCCTATAAATCCCTAAACAGTTCTTGCCCAAATTACCTGCCCAAACACCTTTCCCTTTATGAACCATCTAGGACTTTATGATCATCTGGGGAGGCCCTGCTCTAGTTACCACCTTTATCACAAGTACGTTTGGCGGGGATGAGAGACACAGCCTTCTCGCTGGTGGCCCTTCGGAGATGGAACGCCCTCCCTAGGGATATCAGATCAGCCCCTTCCCTTTTAACATTTCAGAAAAAAAAGTCAAGACATGACTTTTTGAACAAGCATTTGCAAGTGCAGAGTTACTGACATAGGAAAATCGAGTGACTAGATGATGGGACCGGGCAATGTTTTTACCAAAGAGACACTAATGATTTATGTTTTATTGATATTGTTATGGTTTTATTATATGTTAATGTTTTTAATTGTATTTATGGTATTGTGGGCATTGAATTTTCCCTTGTAAACCTCCTTGAGTCACCTGCAGGCTGAGAAAGGCAGTTTACAAATACAGCAAATAAATAAATAAATAAATAAGGCTTCTGGGAATTGGAGACACAAACATCTGGAGAGCCACAAGTTTGACACCTCTATCTAGGGCAGTGGTTCTCAACCTGTGGGTCCCCAGATGTTTTGGCTTTAAATTCCCAGAAATCCTAACAGCTGGTAAACTAGCTGGGATTTCTGGGAGTTGTAGACCAAAACACCTGGGGACCCACAGATTAAGAACCACTGATCTAGGGCATACTGTGGAAATGCTGGTTAGCTTTTAAGTTTATAAGGAATATATTCCATCTTGAAATAACAATTGATAATAGAGATATAGTGCAGGTTTTGGAGAACTGGTTTGCATACTAAACTTTAGTTTAGTGCAAAAGGAGAAATGTATACATGTGCCACGAGGGGGCAATAGAGGTTGATATATGCAGTTCACGTTCCCCGATACATTTCCTCTTTGTATTGTCTGCTCTGTTGTTTCATCACCTACATTCTCAGGTTTCTCTTACACATTCCTCCCACCTCCCAATCATTCAGATAGCCATTTGCATTTCCCTTCTCTCAATATGCTGTTCATGCTTCTCTTCACTGAATTTGGTGGAATATTAAGTGCTAATGAGCTTTATTTGGCATTAACTTTTATAGAAAGCAGATCATTTTGTCAAATACCAAATAAAACTTCATGGCCTTTTAGGTGCTAGGAAGTTCGTTGTTGTTTTTGTTGCATTTAGACCAACACGACCACATTGTCTCTTAAAATGCTACCGCTTTTTGAAGTTAGAATTTTCTTGATGATAAGCTCCAGCTTCCACATGTGACATGAACACTCTCGCTCCCCACTGACCTTTTGGAAGTTGCAAGTTAAATGATAAGATATTGAGTGATCATTACCGTGAGTTAGAGAGGTTAGTCTGAATTAGATACACTGCTGAGGGAGAGAGAGTGGATAAGACAGTCTTTACTTTATGTAATGAATTCTAAATCACTAAATGTCTGCTTAAATAAACTTCACTTTCTTTCCCCTGGAGATTCCATTTTTGAAGGAAAAGAATTCCAGAAGTAAAGAGTGATTACTTTCTGTGATTCAACTGTTTGCTCAGAAATAGGGGTGTTATTGTCTGGTCTCGAGTGAATAAATTATAATCTCCACATTTTTGTTATAACTGAGAGCTAACTGTGTTTTGTTTTGTTTGAAAAGTGCTGTTAAAGCAAGATATCCTAGATTTCTTTTTGTGCAGTGACATACTGGTTGCCTCTGAAATACCCACAAAAACAGTTCTTTTTCTTGCTGTAGTTTCCCAGAAACTGGTATAAAAATGTATGGCTTTAAAGCTGGAGGTATCATTAGTAGCTATTGACCAGTGGTGGCAGGTGGCTTCAATATCAGAGATAGTACATGTAGCATGAGGTGAAGGAGCTATCCAGAGTGCTGATCTCTATACACAACTTAGTTTTGACTGCAGCCTTTTGACCACAGACAGGAAAGGAGAAATAAGACTTGGTGTATCCTTTGCAACAAAATAGTTGGGTGTCTGAGGAAGAACTTGTAATTTTTTTTTTGGGGGGGGGGGTACAGTTCCCAGAATCTGTCATTCAGCAGGGCTATTTTACCTATTCTGGCCAAAGAACAGACAAATGATACTGTTTTATAGATTATGTGCTCTTGTATAAGTGTTCAACACCCCATCAGTATTTTTATTAGTATTCTTCTCTTTTAGGAGAACTGAGTGAGGTTATGAGAGATTCCCCTTGCAATGTATTATTTGCTGCAAAAAGAAGTGGGGAGGCAAAAGCATGTAATAATTCTAAGATTTAAAGGGGACATGAACAATAAATGGCAAAAGGGAGAAATAACACACACACACACACAAAGAATCCAAAAAGATAGGTAGTAGATGTGGGGAGAAAATTAAAAAAAACAAAAACAAACACAGAATGAGGCATGCTAGAGAGGTTAAGAACAATAAAAATGGCTGTATTGTCGAAGGCTTTCATGACCGGAATCACTGGGTTGTTGTAGGTTTTTTCGGGCTATATGGCCATGTTCTAGAGGCATTCTCTCCTGACATTTCACCTGCATCTATGGCAAGCATCCTCAGAGGTAGTGGGGTCTGTTGGAATTAGGAAAATGGGTTTATATATCTGTGGAAAGACCAGGGTGGGACAAAGGACTCTTGTCTGCTGGAGCTAGATGTGAATGTTTCAACTGACCACCTTGATTAGCATTTGATAGCCTGGAAGTGCCTGGAGCAATCTTTTGTTGAGCGGTGATTAGATGTCCCTGATTGTTTTCCCTCTGCTGTTTTGTTTTTTTTAATTCTTGATTTTTTTAATACTGGTAGCCAGATTTTGTTCATTTTCATGGTTTCCTCCTTTCTGTTGAAATTGTCCACGTGCTTGTGGATTTCAATGGCTTCTCTATGTAGTCTGACATGGTGGTTGTGAGAGTGGTCCAGCATTTCTTTGTTCTCAGATAATATGCTGTGTCCAGGTTAGTTCATCAGGTGCTCTGCTATGGCTGACTTCTCTGGTTGAAGTAGTCTGCAGTGCCTTTCATGTTCCTTGATTCGTGTTTGGGCGTTGCATTTGGTGGTCCCTATGTAGACTTCAGCCAAAGAAGGAAACCATGAAAATGAACAACAGACCTCACTACCTCTGAGGATGCTTGCCATAGATGCAGGCGAAACGTCAGGAGAGGATGCCTCTAGAACATGGCCATATAGCCTGAAAAAAACTACAATAAAATGGCTTTTTGCAAAAGCCCATAACAAAAGGAAGGACAAGAAAATGATTGGGCCAACTGTGTACAGGGGGTGGTGAAATACTAGCATGAGACAGAGAAAAGACAGAATTATTTCTTTGCTTCAGGTTCTCCCAAAAGTAAAACAATGCTTAACTTGGGGATAATAGCACAAATGATGCAGCATGGAAAATGCAGCAGAGAATAGGCAAAGAAGCAATGCAGGAATATCTAGCTACTCTACATGAATAAAAGTCTCCAGGGCTAGGTGAATTACAACCAAGGGTATTAAGAGAACTAGCAGAAGTAATGTCAGAACCCAGGCAATCATCGTTGACAATTCCTGGAGAAGTTCCAGCAGACTAAAGAAAGGCAAATGTTGTCCACATTTTTTAAAGGAGAGGGACCCTGTCAATTACTGCCAAATCAGCCTAACATCAGTATCAGGAAAGATTCTAGAACAGATAATTAAATAGCAAATCTAGAAGCACTTTGAAAGGAAAGTAACGCCTATAAAAGTCAACATGGGTTTTTCAAAAACAAGTCATGTCACACTAATCTTATCTCTTGTTTTGATAGTGTTAGAAACTTGGTAGATGAAATCCAATGGCTGTAGCATATCTTGGTTTCGGTAAGAACTTTGATAAGCCCACATCCAATGACAAAGAAGCTAGTAAAATGTGGGCTGGACACTGCTACTGTTAGATGGATTGGGAACTGGAAACAAATATATGTCCATGATGAACCATATATTGTCAACCTATATCTGTTTGTTTGGTTTTTGTGGACTAAATGCAGAAGTTTGCATTCATTTCTATTGGATTTTATTAAGATTAATGTTAATATTTGTCCAATTTTCTAGTTGATGTAGGTTTTTGTGGAATCTTCCAGTATGTTAGTCATCCCACCCTCCGGTTTTGTGTAATCTGCAAACTTGTTATGATTCCTTCCACCCTTTCATCTAAATCATTGGCACAAATATTGAAGAGCAATGAGACTGGGACAGAAACCAGAGGCACTGCACTTGAGAATTCCTTCCAGTTTGAAGTGCAGCCACTGATGATGAAGCTTTCCAATCAATTATGGATCTATCTGACAGTGCTTCTGTCAATTCCATCCTTAATCAGTTTGCTAATCACTCTGTCAGCACAACAGAGTGATTTGTCCCCTTGCAGACTAATGCTCAGTCAGAAGTCTTCAGCAGGGTTCCCTGGCTGTATCAGGATAGGAAACATAGATAGGATTACTGTTGATGAGATTCTGCTACTGGTGGGAAAACGGATGAAGGTGGTGACATCAAAAGAGAGTAAGCCTTTGGGGGGGGGGGGGGCTTTGGGTGATGGCCTATCCTTATGCTACTACTTTGCAAGTAAGAAAGTCTTCTCTGTTTACAGCCATTGCCGTGGCAGAATACATAACAGATTATTTTTGTGGGGAGGGGGGATGAATGGCTATCCCTGCAAGTATTTTTCTCTACTGCAACTCTCTGATATGTATATGGGAACTATGGGATGTAATTGCTTACCGTGATGCAATTGCTTACCTGCCTCTTCCCATCTGGTTGCTTATTTGCTTACAGTAACTTCAGTAAAGGCTGGTGAGAAAATGTATGCAAATGAGTTGCTACACTCTCTAAATGTCACCTCCTCCTGAGTAGATAAAGGTAGAACTGTACTTTCTGGCTCTATCCCAGGTCTGCTGTGTAGTATCCTTGACCCCCTTACCACCATATATATCTGTTCTAATCCTAAGAGAAATTGCTTTGGAAAGCCACACAGGATTCCCATTACATAGCTGCATCAGTACAAGGGAACATTTCCAATCTGTGCATGTTTACCATGTTAGTTTATGTTCAGTCATATGACAACAGCAGTTGCAATTTTTTGGATCAGAGTGGAGCATATTAACATATCTGTGTAATGAAAAAGCATTTCTGTGATTTCCTGTCATTCTGTGCTTCTATACAGAGAAGCCAGTAGAATAGACAAAGCTGACTTGCAAATGTGTGTAATGTTATGTATGCAAAGAATGGCATACAAACACCAAAACAAAAATGGGTCAAGGGGAATACTGTGTTCCCCAGATACTGATACAAACAGGGGAGTCTCTCTTCCATCGAGGGAATTATCAGAGGTACTCCTGGTCAGAGGTACTCCTGGTCAGTCGCAAGGCCGAACAGGGTATAGGGTTACAACCTGTGCTGGATGGGGTCACACTCCCCCTGAAGATGCAGGTTCGCAGCTTGGGTGTGATCCTGGATTCACCACTGAGCCTGGAACCCCAGGTTTCAGCGGTGACCAGGGGAGCATTCGCACAGTTAAAGCTTGTGCGCCAGCTGCGCCCGTACCTTGGGAAGTCTGACTTGGCCACGGTAGTCCACGCTCTTGTTACATCCCGTTTAGACTACTGCAACGCTCTCTACGTGGGGTTGCCTTTGAAGACGGCTCGGAAGCTTTAACTAGTCCAACGTGCGGCAGCCATGATTCTAACAGGAGCGGAACGCAGGGAGCATACAACCCCCCTGTTGCGCCAACTCCACTGGCTACCAATTTGCTACCGGGCCCAATTCTAAGTGCTGGCTTTGGCCTATAAAGCCCTAAACGGTTCTGGCCCAAATTACCTATCCGATCGCATCTCCACCTACGAACCCACAAGGACTTTGAGATCTTCCGGGGAGGCCCTGCTCTCGATCCTGCCTGCAACACAGGCGTGGCTGGCGGGGACGAGAGACAGGGCCTTCTTGGTGGTGGCCCCTCGGCTGTGGAACGCCCTTCCCACGGACATCAGATTGGCCCCCTCATTGATGGTATTCCGGAGGAAAGTGAAAACCTGGTTATTTGAACAGGCGTTTGAATAAGCAGTGCAATGAATTTCAGGAAATGGAACTATGACTGACGAGTTTGGATCATGATTCTAGTTATGAGACGCCACTTGAATGTTTATTACTGTTAAATTGTTTAATTTGCTTCTGTGTTAACTGTTTTTAAGTAACTTGTTGATGCCGCATTGAATTTTTGCTTTGATTGTTCGCCTTGTTTTGTTTGATTGGGGGATGAGTC
This sequence comes from Anolis sagrei ordinatus, assembly GCF_025583915.1. Taxonomy (NCBI): domain Eukaryota; kingdom Metazoa; phylum Chordata; class Lepidosauria; order Squamata; family Anolidae; genus Anolis; species Anolis sagrei. The sequence continues at coordinate 151,772,665 of NW_026847438.1, forward strand.
GCCTTAGGGCTGAGAATGGCGGTATACAAATGAAGTAAATAAATAATAAATAATAATAAATTATCAGGTGACCACCTGAATAGGTGACCACTAACCAAGCTGGCTCCATCCTCCCCCATTATTGTTTCTACTGGATTCTGGAGATCAAACAACAACACACACATATCCAAAAATTTCAGCATTTAGTGGCATTTTTTAACCTTAAAGCCAAAAGATGCGTTTTGAAATTAAAATTAGTGAAATCTCTGAGAGACAGTACATTTTAGCCTAAGGTAAATGAGCTATCCAGGGTGCTGATCTCGATATATAATTTAGTTTGGCCTTTTAACCTCAGATAGGAAAGGTGAAATAAGACTGAGTATTCTTTGCAACAAAAAAGCTGAGTGTCTGAGGCAGTACAGTTTCCTGAATCTGCCATCCAGCATGGCTATTTTACCTGTTCTGGTCAAAGAACAGAGAGATGATGCTGTTTTACAGATTAAGTACTCTTGAATAAGTGTACAACTACTCCACCAGTATTTTTTGTTAGTATTCTTCTGTTTTAGGAGAATTTGGTGATGTTATGAAATATTCCCTTTGCAATGTCTTATTTGCAGAAAACAGAAGTGGGGAACCAAAAGCATGAAATTATACTAAGATATAAAAGGGACATATATCATAAGTGAAAAAAGGAAGAAATCGCCAAAGAGGAATTTGAACAGATAGCTATTATGTTTGGGGAGAAAATTAGAAAAGCCAAAGTACAGAATGAGGCTTGCTAGAGGGGTTAAAACAATAAAAATTTGGCTGTGTTGGTGCTGTCTTAATGTCTCTTGTTAATGAAATGTAACTCAACTCAAGGTCAGTATGGGTTTTCTTACATGCAGTATGCGGTCCTCTGCTTGAAAAGTTGTTCCACAACTTTGTGAAAATATGAGGTCAAATGTTAATTCAGACATAAAGTCCACTGGCTGACCTTGGGGCAGTTATTAGTTCCCTGATAACATTGCCATGGCTTAGCAAGAATTTTGCAGCTGCTAAGATTTTGATATGCTTCTCCCCACATACTAGCTCTTTTCCATTATCTTTTTCAATGTACAGTATATTTTATTCTCATATTTAATTATTGTATTTTTCTACCACATTTCTTTCAGTGAGCTGGGGATGGTTCCTTGGATATTTTCCTGCATTAACATTTGAACTCGTCTGCACAATGACCACTCATCAGGAGGTTAGTTTGTGTGGCAGTGTCTACCTTTGACCCCAGGACGTCAGATAAAATGACAGACCAGTGCCTGAGGTCACAAATTTGGGCACTACCTGCTATAGTGAATATGAGGAACAATCAGGTAAACATAACAAGAACTCCCGCCCCATTTGCAATTTTGGCCTCGATATATGGGGAAATTGAGTTTCTAAATCTTTAAAAAGGTTTTTTGGTTCTCAGCTGAAACCTCTTCTGATTTCTTCTACATTCTTAAAGCTGAAATGAAGGATAGCTTTGCATATCTTGCCCCTACATGAGAAGCTGAACTGACCAAAATCTTGCCTTCCACACAGCTATTAAATAAACCAAAGCTCCGTCCTCTTTCACAATTGATTCCCCAGGATGCAGTGGCTACTTTAGCTGCTCCACTTGTATTAGGCAGAATTATTTGAAACGACTCTTTTGTGACATCAAAGGAAGTCGCTAGCAGGGAGATTGCACCATTTATAAATGGCTTACCTCCAATTTTTTCCTTCTTTTTCTTTTCCCCCCGAATTGATACAATGTTCTGCATTTGTCCAATTGGAAGCATAAGAACAGTGTGTCTCTTTGACACACTGTTGAGGATAAAGAAGGTTTTCTGGCCTATAAAAAAGTCTAAATGTCTATATCACATGTAGGGCTTTTGTCCTGAACTTTGACATCTATTTCCTTTAAATTCCACAAAGCCACAAAGGATCATGGCCCATAAGGCAGAGGGACAATAACAAGGTAAAACTGTGCTTAGATGGTACAGGTACAATGCAAAGTTTTGAAGATAATAAAAGCCTTGTAATATTTGCACCTTTGGGAGGTTGAAATACACTGGCTGATCCCAGAGATTGCTGGAAGGCTTGGCACATCCTGCTTCAGTGGGCTGGAGGTTTTCTTTTTTCTCATGGGAAAAATGTAAGGAAAATCATTACTTTTTTGCTACAGAAGTGGCAAAATGGGGAGAGTGTGCTAGTTTATTCAACCCCTAGAAAGAGTGAAGCTATAGAGGGGAGAGGGGTTCTTCTTCCTATTTATGGTATTTATGCCAGCACATACCATGAAGTTTCCCTTCAGTCCTTAAATTTCATGCATGGCACTTGCTTAAAATTTCAGATTTTAGGCAGAAAGGGCAGGCCAACTTACCAAGGAAATATGAGCAAAGCAAATGTGAGTTCTAGATGTGAATGGTTTTCAATGTCATATTCTCTGAAGTGCTAGAAGTTTGGAATAAAAAAAATCTCATTTGGTGGACATAATTTTTTATGTGAGAAATGCTGTACCCTAGCCAATACAGCCATGAACTGTCAAGTATTTGACAGTGTTAACTACCTCCTTTCTGAAGCCTAGCCTTAAGTCGGTAGATGCAGGGTTGATGAATCAGACTCTCAAAGGCAGAGCTTTGAAGTACAGTTTGCATTACTCCAATATTTACATCAAAGGATTTGGAACATAGGAGAACCGTGCTCCAAAGTGTCACCACTACTGCACAGAGAATCATTGGCTGCCCTTTCCCCTCTTTGGAGGAACTTTATAGGTCTCGTAACCTCAAGCATTCTTGGGGATCCATCTCACCAAGCATATTACTTTTTTGAATTATTGCCATCTAGCAGACTGTACAGGGTGACAAAGTCAAGGACAAACAAATTGAGAGATAGATTTTATCCTAGAGCTGTAACTATATTGAATTCCATGGTTTCACATTGGGGGCTGTGTGGTAGTGATTGGGGTGTGGAAGGATGGGTGAGCTGGGGAAGGCATTTAATTTCATTGTGTAATAATACAATGACAATAAAGCTATTGTCCCCCAACCCCTGAAATAATCAGACCACACAAGATAGCTGGGTTTAAATAAGGGCAACTTTATTGATAGTTACCTATTTGAATTTGAACTGTTTAGAAGAAAACATAACTTATTGGCTTTGTCTAGCCTAATCTTTAGCTCTTGTGGGAACAATGCATCCCGCGTAACCTTAATACGGGTAGCCTCTTAAAACACAATATCTTTCAACTTTATTAAGATAACCAAGCCCAGACTCTCATCCCCCCCCCCTTTCCATTTCTGGGCCCTTTACTTCCCCTCAACTTATCACAGATAACTTCAGGTGAGTGTATTCTTTAATGGCCTATCAATTCTGAAGGGGGATGCCTGGGAACTATATTAACTATTTAACTTCTTAAACCATTTTCTGCGACAACCTATTTAAAACCACACCATCCCAATTTGCCGCTAACAGTATAGGGTAGGCGAAAAACCCTCCTAGAACATAGGAGGGGGAAAAATTCCTACCCGGCCCCCTAATGGCAACCTGTTATACTGTTCTTATAGGGCGGGCGTGGTGGGTCGAAGGTCGGCTTCAGAATGAAGATTGGAGGCGGGCCAGCCAACTGGCTGGCTCCGCCCCCAATAGTAGTTCCGGCCGGAACTACTTCTTCTTTTTCAGCGGAGGGGGACAAACTCCTTTCCCCCCCAGCAAGCAGGTAAGTGAAAGGCCATTGTCCCCCAACCCCTGAAATAATCAGACCACACAAGATAGCTGGGTTTAAATAAGGGCAACTTTATTGATAGTTACCTATTTGAATTTGAACTGTTTAGAAGAAAACATAACTTATTGGCTTTGTCTAGCCTAATCTTTAGCTCTTGTGGGAACAATGCATCCCGCGTAACCTTAATACGGGTAGCCTCTTAAAACACAATATCTTTCAACTTTATTAAGATAACCAAGCCCAGACTCTCATCCCCCCCCCTTTCCATTTCTGGGCCCTTTTCTTCCCCTCACCTTATCACAGATAACTTCAGGTGAGTGTATTCTTTAATGGCCTATCAATTCTGAAGGGGGATGCCTGGGAACTATATTAACTATTTAACTTCTTAAACCATTTTCTGCCACTGATTGGGGGCAAATGTCCATTTTGTCCCCATCACCCCACAAAGCTCTCCAATGCCGCTCTAATTCCCAACTGCAGGTTGCTCAAAAACAAATCGTTGCCCTTATCTGAGAGATGGATACCATCTGCCCGGTAAAGCAAAACATTGTCCAGTGTAATATCACCTTGGTGTATAAACGACCCCTGTCGTCGTGCCAACTCTACACGAATGGCCCTGTTAACACGCTTCCTAGCTCTTTCCATCTTCCGGATTTCTCCGCCACCTATCCAATTGAAGCGCGGGATCATTGCGGACCATGCAATATGTGTATGTGGCCACGCCTCCCAAATTGCATTGAAATCGTTGCGTGCTTGCAGGTACAAAGCCTTGCCCTGCAGTAGGCCCAAATCATTACCCCCAAGGTGAATTACCAATATGTCTGGAGGAGGGCCCCCACCAGACCGAAATAACAATGGGAGCAATCCATCCCATCTCAAACCTCTCTTTCCTCTCCATTCCACTGAGGCGACGGAGGCAAGACCCATATGCTGGCCATAGGTACTTCTGCGGGCATGGCGCTCGGCCCAGTAGACGTAGCTATGCCCGCAGATTAACACCCTCCTTCTATGAACCAGCGGCGCTCCGTCTGAAACGATAAAACACAACATTAAACGGAAACGGGGCGGACATAGCCTTTGTATGCATCGGATTTCCACCTTCCTAGGCTCTTTATTCTTTCAGCCCCGTAGCCCAGCCTGGCTGCTGTAGACGCAGCACCAATTCTAAACGAATGAGTTCCAAATTTATGTTGCTGAAGACCCAAAAGCTTGAGCGCCTTGTTAGTGAGAGTCCAAAACTGATATTTAGTGAGTGGGAAGCCACTTTCGTGTATGAAAAAATAGCCATTGGCCGCCCCCCTACTGGCCATAAATGTAGTAACTGCCCTCACCGGGCAAATCTCTTCATCATTACAATAGGTCAAGAGCACAACTGTCCCCTTTGCACGTTGATCAGTTTTAGACGATCTGATGGAAATTTGTAAGCCCTGCTCTATCAACTTAACATCTGAAAAAAGGAGGGCTTTATTTGACCCGTCAGTTTTTCCAGCTGGCACCAGTTCACTAATTCTCAATGCCGCAAAGAAGGCAATAAGAGCAGCCGCATGAAGGAGCAACTGCTCGTAGCTTGATGAGCAAACCTGTGCCCATGTCTGTCTCAAGCCCTTTAATATATTTGGTGTTAGGGGTTCCCTGTCATCCGGCTGGCGGCCATGTTCGCGCGACCATCCGGATAAAAGCTTGTGTAACCTAAAGTCGTTTGTGTGGTCAGGGAACCCTTGGGCTTTAAGCCAATATGCAAGGGCTGCCAGCTTGGATCTAATTGTTTGGGGAGCCAACCCCCGCCTCTTGGAGTAGACACAAAACTTGGCAATGTGTTCATAAGGTGTTGGTGTAATGTTAGGCAGGCTATAATTTTGTCTAAATTCCATAAATTCTTGAATAGATTTAAGGTAAGTTTTCCTAGAGCTTGGTGCCAATGACATAGACATTCCCCGGACTATTTCTTGACTCCAACCTGCCAAAGATGGTCTGGCATAACTTCCGGTCGGACGTCTGCGTTGGGTGCCAACTGTCTGAAACGCTCCATCTGCATGCGAGACAGAGCGTCAGCCAGCGGGTTGTGAATGCCCATCACATGAAATGCCCTAAACAATATGTTGTACTGAAGGCAATGGAGTGTGAATTGACGAACCACTTCCATTACTCTGGGGGATCTGGATGTAAGATTGTTGATGACTTGCACCGTGGCCATATTATCACACCAAAAATGAACGGTGCAATTCTGAAATTTTTGTACCCAAATTGTCACTGCAACCAGAATAGGAAAAAATTCCAGAAACGTCAAATCGGCTGTAATGCCCAATTCATGCCACTTTGCTGGCCAGTGCTGTGCACACCAATGGCCGTCAAAATAGACCCTGAAGCCAATTGACCCTGATGCATCAGATGCCACTTGTAGGGCATCCTTAAGCATCAGGTCCTGCCTCCAAAATGAAATACCATTAAACTGAACCAGGAACTTTTGCCAGGTGGCCAAATCGGCTTTAATTTGGTGAGTCAACCTAATGTGATGTGAGGAGCTTTGGCTCCAGAAATAGCGTCACATAAGCGACGCAAAAAGGCCCTACCAGGAGCTATCACCTTGCATGCGAAATTTAAGTGTCCAATTAGCTCTTGAAACTCATGTAACGTAGCCTTTTTCCTAAGGCTAAACTCCGTGACTCTATGAGTTAAGCTCGTCACCTTCTCAGGGGGCAACCTAGAGTATTGGTTAACAGTATCTATTTGAATTCCCAGAAAGGTTAATACTGTGCTGGGGCCCTCAGTCTTTTCATCTGCTAATGGCACACCAAGCTCAGTTGTGAGCTCCATAAAAGAGGCCAACAGCACTTCACATTCACCCATCCCGGCTCTGCCTATAAACAAAAAATCATCCAAATAGTGCACTACGCCCTTGATGCCCGACTTAACCTTTAATGCCCATTCTAGAAAAGTACTAAACTTTTCAAAAGCCGCACATGAAACTGAGCAGCCCATCGGGAGGGCCCGATCGAAGTAATATAAGCCTTCAAATTGAAATCCTAACAGTTCAAAATCAGCAGGGTTGACCGGCAGCAGTCGAAATGCTGACTTTATGTTGGATTTCGCTAGTTCGGCCGCGTAACCGCGACTCCTAACCATATGCACTGCGGCATCGAAGGAGGTGTAGTGCACTGTGCATTGCTGTTCAGGTATAGCGTCATTCACCGATGAACCCCTAGGATGGGACAAATGATGAATGAGGCAATACTCGCCCTGGGCCTTTTTGGGCACAACACCGAGTGGGGAAACTCAGAACTGTGGTGTTGGGGGTGAGGCAAACGGGCCAAGTATCCGGCCTTCATTAAGCTCTTTTTGAATTTTCTGACGGACAATGTGTTCCATGCCAATTAAAGTCTTTAGATTGCGTGACTGGAATTGTATCCTAGGGCCTTGGGCTGGGATGCGGAAGCCGTTGGAAAAACCGCCTAACAGATAGTCTGCCACCACTTTGTCGGGGTAGCCCCTTAACCATTTCTGCAGGTGAGCCAGCCTAATTGGGCTGGGCCCCTTTGGGAAGGGGGGAACCGGCTCCATTCCTCTTGGGAAACTGGCCGTCTTTTGGGCTTGGTCTGGCTGGCCTACCCTTGGCACAATTTTTTGCGGAATGGGTGCCTGAGCAGATCGAACAGGCGTGTTGAAATTTGCAAGCCCTACGAGAACAGCTTCCTTGAGAAGAATATTCCCAGCAGAGTGCTTTCTGATGTTGGGGTTGTTGTTGGGGACCGCCCTGTCGAAAGGACAGCCCCCCTTTGTAATTTTGAATTGTATGACCGCTATCTGCTTTTTCCCCAATGTATGGCCGCGCCGGTGTCAAGACATCCATCCATAACTGATTGTCGATAAGATCCCATCGACTAGTGGGAGACCGGGCCGCATCAAAGCGAAAACGCTTATCATACGATAACCATGCACTGCCCGTGAAATTAACATAAGCACAGTAAATGATATTCTGATATTGAAACAATGACTTTCCCCTGTAGGGGAAAGCCTCTACCAGGATGCCCGCATAAATCATATAACATGCGAGCCAGTTCTCCCATGTGTGGTCTACCCGTCTCTTTTTAACTTTGTCCTTAGATTCTTCGTCTAGCTCATCTTTTTCTTTTTTCTCTAATTCTCTAAAATAGAGTGAGAATATATCAATGTATTCGTTTCTGAGTATTCTGTCTATGGTCTTTTGGGTGAGATGGGCACCCAATGCTATCGAGCTCAATTTTGGGTCAGCGGGCAGGGGATATCTGGCCGTGCCCCAAAACTGGTTAACATCTTCCGTGACAGGCATCGCGTTGGCTGGCACCGCCTGTAATGTTGTGTGTTGCGATGCTAAAGGCATGTTGGTTGTAGCCCCCTGCGCCCCCTGTGTGTTAAGGCAAACAGGAAGCCCCTGGCCCTGGGTCTGATCCCAGGGCCACAAATCCATAGTGTTGGTACCTGTCGATGTGGAAGCCACAGCCATCTGGGGAGAGGGAAGTCCCGGCGGTGTCACAGTGGTGGAACCGGGAGGAGCCAAATCTTGCATTGCAGAGTCAGGCCTTGTTGTTCTGATTGCTGTGGAGACGTCTCACTGAGGCCACCGGTCGATGAGGACTGGACCACTGTGGCAGAGACTGCTGGTGCAGCCCGACCCGCTTCTAAAACAGAAACGCGAGAAAGAAGGGCTTTAAACATTGCTGCTTTACTAGCATGCCTAGCAGGCCGAGGGCCGGCCGGCGCAGCCATCCCCTTTTCTTTCTCCAATTGGTTGACACGAATAAGGAGGGCATTGAGATCCTCCGCTGAGATTCCTTCATCGTCCGATGAAGGAGAGGTCGAAGGCGGGGGGCGCTTTGGTGCTGCTCTAGTTGCTGGGCCTTTGCCCTTGCGGCCTCCCACATTCTTCTTAGGCGGCATCCTGCAAAGAAAATATACCACATTTCGTAATTATTAGGTTGTAATCCATTCAACCTTAGAGTTGCAATCCTGTTTTCAGGTAAGCACATGATGGGTTATATGTGTCTGGTATTAATGTATCCTTATATATACATATAGCTTGGGGATACCATCGCTTCACTAATTAAAACCATGTTTGGTACAAGCCAGCAAGTTAAAGGTGGTTAACCCCTGACATAAAGTCCAGTCCTGACCGACTCAGGGGTGTGGCATCTGATCTGCTTATGGTACCAAGAACCGGCCCTGTCCATAGACGCCCCCCAGGCCATATGGTCTGCATGACTACTTGGAATGCCATTGGCTTATAGCAGAGCAGCCCAATTGATCTACTCCCATTTACATGTTTAAAAAACTGCCAGGTTGGCAGAAGCTAAGGCTGACAATAGAAGCTCGCACCGCCATACAGAATCACCCCAGTGACCTTTGTTCAACCAAAATTGCAGCTCCATGGTGCACCCAATGAGCCCAGAGGGGCAATGGTAGCCAGAGATGCCTCAAGTTTAAAGTGGTATCCAAGCCTCTTTACCCCCTTATTATTATTATTATTATTATTATTATTATTATTATTATTATTATATATAAACACTATCAAATGCCTTTTGTAGCTATTGTTGTTAATACTTGTTAACATTTTTCATGTCTATATATATATATATATATAAACATATTTAAATTCATCTAGCTAATAAGCAGTGGGGCCAGAAGCTGCTGGCCCCGCCCACCCTCGTGGACCGACATGAGTGGCTGCCGGCCTTGCTTTCGAAATGGCCACCAGCCATGAGGCCAAGATGGCCGCCAGCCACGTGGCCAGGTCGGGCCAGGCCATGAAGCCTAAAATGGCTGCCAGACGAGGATGGGCACCGCCCCCATCCTTGTCAGCCTGGGCCTGAGGGAGCTTGAACGCTCCTCATCGTGGGCCTGCTGCCACAGGCCCCAGGCAGGCGGAAAAGAAAAAGAGAGGCCCTGCTACATGTGGGCCAAGCCCAGCCCAAGAGGGAAGCCCTCCTCCCCCACCCTAACCCGTGAAGCGGCGATTTCTAGCTTGCGTCCCCGCCGCTTGCTGCAGCAAGCTGGCGGGGACATCAGGAGGACCGCGAAACGCCCGCGCCAATCCGCTTCGCCCCCAAATGCCAAGGGACGAGGTGCGCAGTAAGTGGCGCCGCTGCCCCCGAGAAGGGAGGGTGGGGAAAAGGGGGGAGACGACCCGGGAGCAGGGCTGGGGAACGCCGCCCCAGCCCCACGCCCAGGACCCAGATGCCCCCGAGGCAGCGACGCCAAACCTGCTCCATTGGGGAATGGCTTGGGAGAGGGGACTAGGCCCCGCTCCCAGCCAGCCTCAAGACCGACCTGCTTCCTCTCTTCTCGAAGGTCGGCTTCAGAATGAAGATTGGAGGCGGGCCAGCCAACTGGCTGGCTCCGCCCCCAATAGTAGTTCCGGCCGGAACTACTTCTTCTTTTTCAGCGGAGGGGGACAAACTCCTTTCCCCCCCAGCAAGCAGGTAAGTGAAAGGCCATTCTATTTTAAGAAGAGTTCAGAAAGAAAACAGGGACATTGAAAAATAACACGCAACACACAATGTGAAGTGCTTCTGTTCATAATTCTTGTCCCAAACCATCAGAGCTGAAACCAGTTGTTAACAACATCTAAAATCAAGCCACGTCATCAATGGTACCGGAGCCCCTGATGGTGCAGTGGGTTAAACCCCTGCACCGGCAGGACTGAAGACCGACAGGTCGCAGGTTCGAATCCAGGGAGAGCGCGCGGATGAGCTCCCTCTATCGGCTCCAGCTCCTTATGCGGGGACATGAGAGAAGCCTCCCACAAGGATGATAAAAACATCAAATCATATGGGCGTCCCCTGGGCAACGTCCTTGCAGACGGCCAATTCTCTCACACCAGAAGCGACTTGCAGTTTCTCAAGTTGCTCCTGACACGACAAAAAAAAATCAATGGTACCTGAATTGATTGAATGAATGGGTATCTTCTATTTCAGGCGTCCCCAAACTAAGGCCCGCAGACTGGATGTGACCCTCCATGGTCATTTACCTGGCCCCCACCCTAAACTGTAGACTTAGGGTCACCTTCAGTCTGAAACGAATTGAAAGCACTCAGCAACATCAATCCTAATTAACACCTATTTCATCAGCCAAAAGCAGGCCCACATTTCCCACTGAAATACTAGGAAGTTTATGTTGGTTAAAATTGTTCTCAATTTTAAGTACTGTATTGCTCTTTCTTTTTTCTTTTTTTTGCACTGCAAATAAGATATATGCAGTATGCATAGGAATTCATTCATGTTTTTCTTCAAACTATAGTCCAACAGTGAACTGGTCCTCTGCTTAAAAAGTTTGAGAACTCCTATTCTATATAATTGAATGGGTGTTGTGAAGTCTCGGCCTAGTTTCACCCCTCTGTTTATTTCCCTGTTTGCTCCCTGGAGGTGGACTGTTCCATTCTGCTAAGTTTTAGAGTAGGAGCTTAGGATCCCCCTAGAGGCCGAGCTCTGTTGGTTCAGCCTATTCTGGCTCAGAGCCTGGTGGAAGAACCTTTTATTCCATTCTTCTTTGACAGAGCTTGTAGTAGTTAGCCAGAAAGTGTCTGGTCTGGCTTGTGGTCTGGAACAGGCAATCCTTAGCACGTATTTGCCTCAGGGACCAAAGTTTATAGATGTACATGCCAAATACCTAAGCAGTACATGTCCCAGAATTTATAGATGTACTTTTCATAGAATATAGTTTTGTTCTTTACCTCAGAGTTGTACCTTATACCTGTATCTTACTATTCTAATTCTATACCATCAAGAATCAAACTGCACTTTTGTATACCTTGTTTTGATTCACCTTGATTATTCAGTAAACTTAATTGGTTAAATTTAGTCTCGTCTCTAGAGTTTTATTTTGGAGGTATTAAAGTACATATAGGGCATACCGATAGTCACTGGGAAAATAGCCGGACATGTATCGTTTTCTTATCAATCTTCCCGGCGTGCCATCACAGCTGTCCTCTATATGGTACAATTTTGATTTTGCCAACAGTACATTTTTTTGTGTTTTTGCGCATTATTCATTGGGCTTTTTGTGTGTGTGAAAGGGGTGGTTACAATTCTTTTGGGGGGGATGAGTTAAAACTGCTCTAATATCCACATGAAATGATTGTGGCTGCATAAAGATTGGCACTTAGACAGCTGATATCATTCATAGTTTCATTGTAGCAAGTTGCAAATTATATCCAAATATGTATAACAAAACTTGGGTAAAACACGAACTTTACCAGACTAAGGCCAACAACATTTGTTTTAAGATGGAAGAAGTACGGGGAAAGGTTTTGGCTTTTGAAGACAAGCAGTATAAATGTAAGACTTTTTTATTTATAATTGTCAGCGAACAACTAATATTTTTGACTTAATTTATCAACTTGCATAAACAGTTCTCTCTTCATTTTATAGAGAAACCATGTTTTGTTTTGGTTATTGTCAGTATTTATCTCCTTCTGGAAAGTTGTGAGCTCTAAACCAAGAAACTAATACACCTAACTCCATTTACTTAATATCTCTTCAGTAGGCTCCCCTGAGAAATACTACAAGATGCATCAAACAATGCTAACAGCTGCTGCTAGTAATGGTATGTGACAGGTTAATCACAGTATATCCCCAGCACACAGTCCTTTTAAGAGCTAGAGGTATCCTTACCGTACGTGCTAGCATTGTCTTCATTCCTCACCATGACCAAATGTTTTAACTCTTATAACTTAGCTCAACAAGAAGAGGAAACTGTTAAAATATTTAACAAACACTCTTTAAGGCATTTGTTTTCATTGGCAATGAAACTGATAGCTGCATTAACTATTTGTATTAGCTGCAGATATATGTCTGAAGCACTTTTTTTCAGATCAATCATGCTGGCTTATCCACCCAATTATAACATAGCATTTCCTACAAGCTAGATGGGTGAAATGTCATTCCTTAATGCTAGGGTTACAAAGAATAGCAAACATTGCAATTTATACAAAATAAAACAGATTATAAAAAAGAAAAGAAAAAAATATGCAAAAGAGTAAGCAGGTTTACAAAATGATATACAGTCAGTGCTCATTAAACATATGAAAAATCAGAATTGGATGTACAGTTAATTATACCTCAATATTTCGTATCCCTCTATCCCCACACCCATGAACCCAACCACATGACCTCCAATGCCCCTCAAAAAATGATCACACAACTAACCAGCAACTACCCATATATCTTCTTTCACTAAATCCTATTTATGGCAATCTTCAAATCTACCTTTGTCTTCTTTTCCAGGTACCCAAGTGCCAGCTTCCATTTGTTTGCAAATTCTTCATTACTGACAAAGATCTTTCTCCCTTGAAACAAGAGAAAAAATCCCAAAATATAACAAGAACTGCCAGGAAACGATAGAAAGGTAATGAACAGAGCAACACGTAATAGCATGAAATATCTATTGCAACTATTTTTCAAACACATTAATGAGTAAGGTGTCTGATAAATAGTAATGAGTGTTATCTTTTGAAAAGTAACACTCCAAACTCTGTTATATTATTTCTCTTCTAATGGTTTTGAAAGAAAGGTAATTTCCTTCCTTCCTTCCTTCCTTCTTTCTTTTGCTGCATGGTGAAAGAAGAGAAGAAATTTTCCATGTAAGTATATATTAATAAAGCTGGCATTCTCAGGAGCATTTTTCAACCACCTAAGCACTTTTTTCTTTTGAAAAGAAAATGATATTTTTAAAAGACTGTAGATGTTCTACTGAAATACGGATGAATACAGAAGTATAATAAACCTAATGGTATAATAATATGCTGAAACTTGATATCTCATTGGGATTCCATCAATGTCTTTATTACACTAACAATGAAATATTTGTTGCATTCTGTATGGAGAATTCAGAGCTTAATTTAAACAAGGGGGTTCAGTTTTGGGGCTCACTCCTAGGACATACAATAGCAACGATCTGTCTCTAAGCATGAGGATGTCTTACCACCATCACTAAGTAACTGTAACCAGTGCCTACACCTGCAAGATTATGAGGGAAAAAATGTGGGAGATAAAGATGAAGAGTGGCACCTCTCCTTTTGGAAATTAAACTCCAAGTAATGTTGACAGGGGAATCATGGAGACAAGTCAGGCTTAATTTGGGAACACAGTCCAACACTGGAGAACTGCCAATGCCAATACAAATTCTTATTCTTTGAATTGAAAGAACAAATTGGCATACAAACTCATTGACATTCAAACTTTGACAGTCAAGAATGTATTCAGCTTTATTGTTTAAATTCCTTCTTTAGCTCATTCACTCTCTCAGGAAATCAACCAGGCAGTCCATCTTTCAGCTATACTAACAACACCCGCTAATGACCAAGAGCCTGAACGCAACAGAGCAAGAAAAGCTCAATGCTGCTGCCATTGATTTTTAAAGAAGTAAAAGGTTAAATGTTGACACTTGAGACAAACTCACAGAAACAAAATAATACAAGGATCCAGGCCATCCCAACCTCACATGGTCTTTCCTAGGTTCATTACTTTTTGTAAAGCAGGCAGTTTGAGTTATGATACTTGGAGAAAGCTTCAGAATGAAGGGATCATGGCTGCAATCTTATATTCAGTTCTGGAAAAGCATGCAGTTCCCCTGAGTGTATATGTTGAATGACCCAGAATGACAGAGGTGGGGATCATGTTTCAATTGCTGTTGTAATTGCGATGTGGGTCAGAGTTCTGCCTGCATGCCAGCTTGCCTTTAAGCCAGCTTGTTATGATGTGAAATGAAGAGGAAATTCTTATGTAAGGGGATATTGTATTCTTTGTTGTAGAAACATTTAGAATGTACAGCTGCTAGAGAGATCTGGCATTTCATTGGTATATTGCCACAGTAGGATTATGCTCAATATCTATTAAGTATGGACAGACAGAGTTTGAAGTTAGGACCCTTCCACATTTGACTAAATCCCAGGAGAAACTGGGATATGAAATCCCAGTTCCTTTTGAAATTTAGTCCCCACCCTCCAGAGGTTGACTCAGGAGGGCATCCAGCCACTCCCCATTTTCTCCAAAACCTTACCTGAGGGTCCTGCTGGCAGTGCAGGCCTCTCTGGACAATTCTCCTGACATGCAAGAATGACACTTCAGGTGGTTGGAGGGAGCTTGAAGAACCAGGATCACTGTGGGAATTGACCCCCAGGATTGCAAACCGGGAGCCAGTCTTCACAGGCCAGCACCTCCACAGATCCAAATATGTCAGTAAGGTCCGGATCTGTTGAGGTGTCAAATTAATCTGAAGTAAACTGGGAAATCCAAGTTTATTCCAGGTTAAACTGGGTTTACCTGAGGTGTCTTTTGGATGCTTTGGGTAAATCCATTAGCCATCACAGGCTTTGGGGTCTGTGTAGAAAGGTTCTTAATTGACATCAGAATTCTAGAACTTAGTAACTTAATGAAACAGAAGACAGAAGGTTGCAAGGTATTTTGAGAGGAAAATCAACATCACTCTTGTCTTGGGCTCTTTGGTCTGAAATTAGTTTCAAGGACAAACACTACTATGAAAACTACTGACTGTTGGAGAATCACAAGAAAAACATGCCCGCCTTAACAGAGTTATCTCAAAATCACCCTTGAGGCAATGGGAAATATCAAAGAAGACACTAATAATGGTGCATGTTTGAGGATAAAATTGAGTGTATACCACAGGCAAAGCTATGCATTCTATTTTGCAATTAAAGAACATGAATATCATTTGGCCTCCAAAGAATAAGTATATCAGAAGGTCATTGACAAAAAAGATAGGTTTAAACAAAATTGGAACTATTTGATGGGCAGGGCTGAAAACTGTGTCACAAGGAGACTTAAATGCTGAAGAGTCATTGTATTTTTCAGTTCCCTGACGTCATTCTGCATTCAAAATAGAAAGAATAGTTGTCCTACTTTGTTTCCTGGCTGAAAAAGTGTGTGTGTGTGCACGTGCGCGTGTGTGTTGGGTGGGATCAATAATGCAGTATGGAAGAATAACTTGTAGTAAGAAATTTGTGCTATTTTCACTTGCTGTTCACAAAGCTTGACATTTTTTCAGGAAATTATTATGACTTACAATCTTCATCTTTTGTATGTGGCCAAACCAACTGTTTTCCAACAGTTATATCATTTTTAATGCAGGGTTGATGGATCCGAACACACTTACAATAATGTTCCACTCACACAACCAGCCAATACATGGCCATATTTTTGTGCAAGATTGCTTTTTGTGCACGTTACCAACAACTGTGCATTAAGAATAGCTAAGTGGGGCTATTTGTGTGAGATTGCTGGGTTTTGCAGAAAAAACTATGCAGCTTTCAGAAAACAGTGGGTTTTTCTTGTTGTCGTCAACCATGCCCCCAACGATTATTGTACAAAAAACTCCAGATTCCTCTCTTTATTGAAGAATTACTCAAAATACATAGGATGTGCAGATGCTACATGAGAGCTGTAAACAAATAGAAACTGCACTTCATTTTCAAGTACAAAATAGCCAAATATCTACATCCATATTCCTTATGGCAGAAAAAAAAAGTTAATCTCATAGCAACAAGATCATATACAGAAAGTACAAATGCCACAGAGGATATTGCTGGAGTCTTCTAAGCAAACTCTCCAGTGCCTGGTCTCTTGAAACATGGCTGCTGACAAAGTAAGTTATTTTCTCCAGTAGTACCTTGCTGATGGAGAGTATGCTGTACTTGGGCACTGCCTAATGTGACTTGGGACCTCTTCACATAGGCTAAAAATTAGCAGTGGCAACAAGGTTTTTTGTTTTTGTTTTTTTTTTGCAGTTTTGGCATGGAAACTGTTAGGAGGGTTGGGTAGGTTCATTCAGAAATGACTAAAATTTGGGGGAAAAATATGCATTTGGATATCTGAAACTGATTTTGAACCATGCAGGAAAGGTGGGGGGGGGGGAATCCAAATTTGAAACACTTACCATTTTTTTTCAGAAATATCCCGTAATCTTCAGATGTCTCCCAAGGTTATTTTAATTTTCACAATGATTAAGCAACTTTGGGAAAGCCAAGGGATTTTTAAAAATCTCATGCCTTCCGCGCCATGGACAAAGCAAGGAGGGAAGCGGTGGGCATGGCTAATCACAGCCATCTTTAACTGGAGTAGTTTGTGAAGGCCAGGCCCCCAATGGTAAAGATTGCAAAAGGCCCTGCTATTAAAGTACATTTCCCACAATGCTCACCTGCTCATTAGCCAAAATGGCTGAAACACCCCAAAATAGCTGTCATTAGCAGTCTTTGCCTAAATATAAAATAAACTGATTGAATCTACAAAGGAGTCTAAAGAAGGCAGCGAAGCAATAAGCAACTTTTGCAAAGCCAGGAGAACATAATATGCTTCAAAAACCAATAATTTTACTTTTGCCTGATTGCCATGAGCAAGGCACTGGGGTAGCCAGTCACAGCCAGCCAGCCCTTTACAGTCAGAAGAAATGATAAAATAAAACGATTGATTGCATTTGTAAAAAAGGAATAAACTGATGGATGTGTCTTGAGGGTCCCTTCCAACTCAGAAGAGGAAGCAAATGGATGTCAGGAGAGTTTGGATGGTACTTTTCTGCCCAGAAGAAAGGGGTCAGTCCTTTGATGAGGTCTGTATTATGATTTCTGTTCTCCACCAATTTAACAGGTTGTGCCACGCAAACAAAGTTTCTGGAGTAGAATATCTACTTTCAATGAAACAGGAAATAACATTTTCGAACCAGGAAGAGATTTTCTTTGTAATTAAAAATGTTTTTTAATAAAATGTTGGAAATTTGCCAAAAATCCACGGATAAGTAAAAGGTTATGAAATTTGGTCAGCTAATAGTAGTCCATGTGTTCTACCACTGTAGCAAGTTTTATCAGGGTTAGTCTAAAAATGAGGGAGGGAGAATCACCGAAGATTTAGAAGTTTCAGAAAGTTTTTTAAAAATTGAAAAATTTGGAAGTGACTTTAGAATTGAACCGCCAGTGCCCCTATATCTGAAATCAACTTTGAACCATTTTTGGATCAACCACACCTACCTGCCAGCTCCCATCACATACCAGAAAAGTACTTCTGGGGCAGCTCCATGACTAAAGTGCCAAAAAAAACCAAAAAAAACCTGCTGCCATCAAAAAAAATAGCTGACGGCACATGATGGAAGGCTTCCCATCTTTCCATAGGGAAAGCTGGGCTAAACTGGCTTCCTCCCATGTGATGAGGTAGGTGGGAAGCTGGGAGGGTACAGGGCATGGGGCAACAAGTCCCCTTGCACACACACCCCAGGTGGGTACTGCCAGGATTCCCACAATCCGTGGTGATACTCAGCAATTTCGGTGTGTGAAAAGGTCCTTGGAGACCTTGTTATCAGGCCTTTTGCTTTCTTCATGAAGGCTACAAACTTCAGTATCATTGTGAAGTTAATATCTCTACCTCATGGATGCTACAAATTACTTTCTTCCTTGACCTACCCAACTTGGTCTGGTTAAAGGCTGAACTCAACTTTTACACCAATGCAGTTGCTTACTTCTGATACAGCAAACTTTCTACTTCCATCTCTTCAAGCAAAAATACTCCACATTGTGCACTTTCTCTTCCCTCTGATTCCTGCTTCCATGAGCACCTAATGTGTGCCACACACGTGAGCATCCAATTAAATTCAAGTACCACAAAACCCAACCTTAAAGGTATGTATGTATGTATGTATAGCGGACACATTTCACAATTTAAAAAACACTGTTTAAGTCATTTTTGTACAGACTAAGAATATAACCTAAAATAGCTCTGTGTTGGCCTGTAGGAAAAGTTGAATAAAAATGCATTGTTTAACATTACAGTTCATGCTAATTGAATGAATTTCCCTCTCAATAATTTCCAGAACAATCGTCTTTTGTTTGTTGAATCAGTAGGAATTCTCTACTGTGCCTTGGTTGAATATGTGAAGAGAGATAGAGTCACAATCCTTTGAGTCTCAGTTGAGTTCACTTGAAGCTTGATAATGACACTATCTTTCCCTGCTCCATTCAAAATTACTTCAAAATAAGTGCCTAATATGGCTATTTAAACATCCCTATCTGTTCATAATAACAGATCTTCTGGATGTTCATGGGAATGCTGGGAATCTGAACATTATTCCCCAGCCTGTGACCCTAAGTGAGGTGGCTCATATGTACTTCTGTCTATCTTTGGGTGAATCCAACTGTTAAATTAATGCAGTTTGTATTTCAAAAATCCATTCCTGAAGAGAAGATAATGACCCTGATATATGGTACAGATGAATCAATCTGATTCTCATTTCATATAGATTTCTTTGTGTTGTTTACATTTATGTGTCACAAATGTATAGATGTTACAGTAAATTGATATTTTATTGTGATGCGTATTTTGCTTTGTCTCGTGGAGCCTCTGTGTTAGGATTTAAATAAGCAGACATCAGGATATCAATGGAAATATGTTTTGTCACTCAATAACTCCAGTTTGGAATAAATTAACCTTCAAAATATCTCGTTTCCAGCTGCTAGTTGTAGTTCATGAAATAAAGAATAAAAAAGCAGAAATCTTTCTCCCTCTCTCAAGCTCATGCCTCCTACTTGCAATTAAAATCCAGGCCAATTTTACAGATTAAGGATTATTGAGGTAATATATACTTTGAACATTTTAAATGTGCTGTATGAATTCTAGACATCGTTACTATACCTCCATTTCCCTTAGGTCACTCCACCTAGCCATGAAAATACCTGTTGGGAATTGTGCCTTTACCTCTTCGCCTAATACAATATAGGATAAATCATCAAGAAATAAAGACACAATTTACAACATACAACATAGTTTAGTAAATAAGCCTTTTCTAACTCAAGAAACAAACCAGACCTTGTCCAAAAAGGTTAACAGAAATATAATCCGGATTAACTGGATGCAAAAGAAATAAATCAAACAAAGCGCTCTGAGGCAAAACAAAAGACACAGTACACAAATGGCTAATAAAAAAGAGAAGCCGCAGGAAAAGGAGCATCGTCAGCCAAAGTCCAGGGTTGAAGCGAAGGAAATCCAAAACAGCGGTGCTCCAGTGACCGCTAAAGCAGTGTCTTTAGCCAAACCAGTCCCAGAAGGGAGAAGTCCACATTCACGAGTAGCCAATCCTGGTCAATAACATGCAAATGATCAGGAGGTCCAAACTGCAGATCCCATACCAACGCCGAACATGAAACAGGCAGCAGCAAGTCTACAAGAATCTTTTTCAATACACAGCACCCAACATATGAACATTAATCAACACCTTGCCTTCTGCAAGGACCCATCACCCCTGAACCCACTTTTATTTACACATCATCATCAGAAGATGAACTGACCACTGCCCTATCATTATCCCCCACAGCTGCTCCCAGCTCTTCATGTGAACTCCTTCGTCCTTCCCTCCAATTCCTCCATCTCCTCCATCTCCTGTCAAGGCTTAGGTCCCCCCAAGACTCAGTTGACAATACCCAAGTATATTTATCCATGCCTTCAAAAACATCCTCAGCTAAGGATAGTAAGTCTCTTCTGAATAAATTCCTAGAGGAGATGATGGGCTGGATGAAAAAATACAAATAGAAACTGGAGTAGAAAAAGAAAGAAGAGGCCAAGAGAAAAAAGAAAGGAAGTGAAAAAACAATCAGGAAAGTTGGCTATGGGGCAAAAAGGATGAGTATAAAGAAGAGGAGTCAGGAGTGGGGACCCAAGATAGATTGCAAAAAAAGTTGAATGCAACTGTGTTATGAAGGGGGCCAGAGAGGAAAACCTTTAGTCAAGAGGTGTGGTAGTGAAGACAATTTTGTATCTTGCAGCAAAAATATTAACATTCCTCTTGCCCTCGGAGAAACCCACATGATGGAAGGTTTCTGAGAGCTCTTAATGAATATATGTTCAACTGCATTTGTATGCCAAAATTGGCAGCAGTAGTGAATTTTACATTACGTCTGTTCTTGCAAATCAAAAACGTTCTTGTTACATAAGCTTCTCATTCTCACTTGTAAAGGCTGTGTTAATTTAAGTCATAGATTCTGGCAACCAACCACTGAAATAAGCTAATGAGTTGAAGGTATCAACCAAGATCAGAGCAATTAGTAAAGAAAGCTGCATAGGGAAATGAGGGCTTCCAAACTGCCCTCAGAAAAATACAGATGTAGGTGATTTTCTCCAGAGGTGCACTGAGTCAAATGCATTTCAAAGTCACATCCCAGATTCTGACTGGGGGGGCTTTTTCCAGAGTGTCCGGTGTCCTAGCATCCTAGGTCCCACTTGGATGCACTTTGATACCTAGTTATATAACTAGGTATCACACCATAAGCTTTGATGTTGATGAATTTATCAGTTCATTAGCCATTTTCTGCATCATTATCTTGCCCTTGAAATCAATAACCCTATGTATTGGTGATGAAGCCATCTAGTGTTAAGAAGGACTTTAGAAAAGGGACATAAGCAGATGAAGACCCTGGAATCTGCTCATATTAATGCTACGTTTGCTCAGACTTGCGAAGTATTAAGCCAAAATGATTCAAGACATGTATTTTGCGTTTTTTCCTTTCTTAGGTTCTTGGGAGTTAAGAGAACAAATTTAATTCTACAATGCACAGAAGAAAAAGACATTGAGCTAGCACAATGTCTGCAGACTTATTTTGTGGCACCCTTAGATAGGCTAACCTTATTTACATTTCAGAGCATTTCTCTCACTGTTCTTTTGTGGGCAGCTTCATTCTGTTTAAAGCCTCATTTCCAAGCTCTTCATTATTGGGAGACCTTACTTTAACTACAACATGCACCAATATGTACATAGTTTTTCCTGAAGCAAAACTATATGAGGGCTTTTGGGGGGCACATTCGAATTGGCACAATAAACAGCATTTACATCAAGTTTGCTGAGTGTTCATGGTACTAGATTGTACGTCAAAGTGAGCAGAGACTATGAGAAAGAAAACTGTGACAAACTTAAAAGGCTCTTCACAAACTTTGGAAACTTGCCAAGTATTTTCTTTTCAACTCATGAAGAAATAAAATGTGGTTATCTCTGTGTTAAATTCAATGGAAAATGTCATCCCTACTTCTACCAAGCATTTTGGCTGCTTCACTTACTCAACAATCCTCACCTTCATTTATCTGTCAACAGCCCTGTAGTGTCTCATGGAGCAAATTGTTTCACTTTAACTGGGTGTAAACTTTATTCAGCACAAAACAACTTTAAAAAAATGATTCCAAGGTGCATAACAGCAAAATGTAAAGGAAGGTGTTGCTCATCATGTTAGTGATTACACTTATTCTGCTTCCCAGATTTATCTGTTTCCTCCACTTCCTCCTCCAATTTGGAGTTCAAAATGGCTAACAACAGGTAAAAAAGATAGCTAAAAATTAATTTCATACAAAACTTTAAAATGTTAACTGACTAAATTATAATAAGTTAAAACATAGCATTCGCCATTAACAAAATAGATAGTGCAGCTCTGGATTAAAGCTGGCTTTGGAGAAAGAACAGGTTGCAGGAAAAAAGTGAAATTTACCCTCAAACTTATAGGGTTAGAATGCAAACATTTATGTGCTGAAAATAACTTTTATAATGCAATTAGTTTGATATTAGTTTTAAGTAATCCACCACCTTAAATATCTGCATTTATGTTACACATATGTGAAAATGGTAATGTCAAAGAATTAGCATTTTAAAGATCTAGTAAATGTTGCAGTGGAGATGAGTAAATATGCTATCAATTAACACATTCCATATTATTTCATGAAAAAAATATCTGAAATAAGAAGTGAGATGAAAACAGTGGATTTTCTTTATGTCACTTGGGAATTTTGTTCTAAATATACAAACTCTTTCAGGTCATTAGCAATCTTTATGTCAACCTTTCTGGAACTGAACCTCAAGATACAGAAAGACATCTTGAACAAACTAAAGATTCTTATACCTCTCCATGCATGCTCAGCTCTTTTGCATGCCATTCAAAAACAGATGTGATCAGGAAGCCTTGAAGGCAGTACCACGCATAAATGGAGAGTATACTGGACTAGCCCATGCAATCTGAAGACCCCCATCATGAATCTCTCCAATGAATTTGAATTACAAGAAAAATATTCTACTTAAACGTTAGGAAAACATTTTTACAGTTCAACTGTGAAATAGACTGCCTTGGGATAGTAAGTTCTCCTGTGTCCTCCTCTTTAAACAGAGATTGAATAGTAAGACATCTTTCAGGAGTACTTTGTATAGTTGTAGTGCTGCATGACAGGGGATTAGCTTAGGTGGTCCTTTAGCATTCTTTCAGTTCTAAGATTTTATGATATTTGGATGATTGTCAAATGACTATCATATCACATAGGCAACTTCTGCCACAGACTGGAGGAATTGCCATAGATGGAGCACAGAATACCATAGTAAATTGAAACACACTCTGAATAAAATAAAATGCAGTTTTTATGTCCTTTTAAAAAGAATGTCCAACAAATTAATTTGTGCAAGACTGGTGAGGTTGCATTTGTGAAACATGCATGAACAATTTATTAACTGGGCTTTTAATCCATCTATACAGACTTGCTATAACATATATTAATTTGTAAAAAGGTTTCCTTTAACTGATGCACAACTGTAGTGCTTGAGTAGGCATTAAATATCAATGTAAACAAAAATGAATCTAACATGAGATTATTCCAGTCTAGGAGCTGATAAGGAAGCTGATTCCGAGAACAGAAATTTTCTTTCATCTTGAGCGTGTGAGAGGAGAACTATCATATATATGTCAAGGGCAGAGTTTTCTTTTGGGGGGAGGGGATTTGGATTTTGCTATGATCCATAGAAAAAAATTAGAGTGTGTGACAAATAACTCTTTTACTGGGTTGTTGTAGATTTTTTGGGCTATATGGCCATGTTCTAGAGGCATTATTATTTACAGCATTCTCTCCTGATGTTTCACCTGCATCTATGGCAAGCCTGTTGGGCAAGCCTTGCAAATGCTAATTTATTACAAGTAGATGTTTGATTTTATACCTATATTCTCAGGTTAATGTAAAAAATTATCAGGCAGAAAGGAATTGTGAGTGGAAAAGTTTTAGAAAGCCCTAATCTATACAGCTAGTCTTGGATATAGTTTTGCATTATTTATGCTCTCTTGGAAAACTACAATAACAACCAAAATTAATATTTTGAACCATGAATTTGAAACTGCTTTTTGTCTACTTTTTAAAAGATTCTTCACACTACTTCAATCTGACCTAATCACCAACAAAGTTTTGGACTGGTATTTCATCAGGTTTTATGGGAGGAAAAATCTGGTTGATTATTGTTTGTTCACATTTTAATTAAAAGACCGGTGTTGTTGCCAGACCTAATTGTTTAGCTGGAAACGGCAAACATGAATTACATTAATTTGAGCACCTTAGTAACTAATTAAAATTACAGGCTTTTGGCCATGCTCTCAGATATCTGTGCACTTTAAAAGAGCAACAAAGTATTGTTCATCACTCTCTTGTGTGAAATTTGGGTTTGATTTATTTACACTTTAAGGCTATTTTACCATTTGAACCTCATCAACTTAACTGCAGATTTTGCACTCTGAGAGGCCCAGGGCATTTATTCAATAGTTTACCTCTAAATATTGCTTGTCAGACAGGATTTTCTTTCTTGTTTTCCCTTTAGCAGTTTATATTAGGCCAATTTTTCCTAGCGCACACTGGTCAAGGATTTTACAGATTTAAATCTCATCTGCCAAAGATAAGAGAAAAGTGCTTAAAGGAAATCTCCTTTGTGAATGAATAATATATTGCTATGGAAGTAGAATAATGTTGTAATTTCCTTGCCCCTTGAAATTTTTCTTAGCAGATAATTTGAATCAAAATATATATAAAAATAAATAGCTTGTTAAAGCATTTTCTTTAAAAAGAAAATAGCATCCTCCCACATAGTAATACATTTGAAAGAAAGTCTTCCTTAGTGGCTGCTTTCTCATGCGAAGATATAGTGTCTCTGTTATTTATATGTATCCAAGTTGAACAGGCATTATTGGATTCTCAAAAACAGCTTCAGTGACCCAAAAGCAATTGACATTTCTCAGAGCTCCAACTGTTTCTTCATGCCAGATAAAGGCAATACTCACTTGCCACGTCTTCAACAGCTTTACTTTAAATGACTGATTACTATTATTCTAGCACTTGTCTAAGTAAGACGTTTCTAATACAGATTTGTGAATATGTTTTGATTTCACATGTTTTAGTTATTTGTGTTTTTGAAAACGTATGCATAATTTCATGCACATTGTATTTCTCTGAAATATATTGTAATATGCATTAAGATATAGTGCACTGGATTTACCAACAAGTCTCAGGCAGTACAAAATGAGTACTTTTATAAAGCATTTCAACTCCACCAAAATAGCCCAGACCCTCTAAGTTCCAATAGATAGTTCTGTTTATGTCATTCCTGCTCAATTGATAACACTTACAGCCCTCCCTAAAATCAAATGCATATCTTTAATCCTTATTTTTTGACTACTGGGCATTTGTTTTAATCTCAGAAAGACAACAAAGAAGAGTTTATCAAATCTCTGTTGAGATACCACATAAGCTGATGGACTTTATTGATATTTTCCACAGGGATTGTTTTGAGAAAGAAAGAAGTAATGAATGAAAGAATGAAAGCAAAAAAGAAAGACGATGTACTGGATGATCTTGCCCTGATGCTTGCACACATGTGCATTCCCCTTCTCTGTGTTGTATGCACTTTAAAGAGAATGCACTTGAATCAAATGTTGGAATTAGAAAAAATCTTCAAAATAGTTGAAAACCAGTTAAAATATGTTTATTGAGTGTAAAAAAACCCTGACAAACCGTATCCTGATCTGAAGAGAAAATTTGCATTTCATGACTTATTCTGCATAAAATTCCTTGAAAAGGTTTTTTCCTACAGAAAAAATGTTCTGATGACTGTAAAATGTGCAGAAAAGGGGGGGGGGGTTCCTGGCTAAAACTATCAGTTTCTTCCAGAAAATTTGGTTTCCTGCACAGCAAATGCTACTTTTTTTATAAAAAAGTATCTCATACAAAGTTCTACATGTTAAGTCTGAAATTGCAAATGCCCTCCAAAGACTGCACAACTTCTGAAGACTTTCTTATATCAAGAAAAAAAATCTATTATTGCTGTTTCTTTGAGAACAAAATTGGCAAATAACCAATTTTCCAAGTGGGATGCATGTGCAAAATAATCTTTTTAATGAATGAAACACAAATTATCTGGAGTTTTAAGAGTAAAAGACAAGTGGACTAGTAGAAAGAGATGACTTTTGGGGAAGACGGCTCTGCGTACTATAATATCATTTTGTTCCATGAGAGAAACACTGTTCTAATTTCAGTCACCAGCTCTGGACTGTGCATGACAAATCTAAAAGACAACATAGTGTTGTCATAGTGTTTTACCATTGTTGCACCGGGGGTCAAAACTAACAACATGAATTTCAACAGGGAGAATCAGACCTTACCTGGAACACTGGGTTCATTTCTGGGCAAAAAAATGCATGATATTGATAACCTCCAGCATGTTTGGAGGGGTGTGACCAAAATGGTAAAAGGTTTGGAAGTCATGCTGCATATGGAGCAGTTAGCCCACCCACAGTCAACATGCAAAATCTAAGGCATGGGGGACTATTTAAGGCTGTTTTTCCCTCTACCACCCTTTTTGCTTCATAAACTTAGTCTGGAGAAGAGATGGGTATGAGGTGACATGGTATCCATGATTAAATATTTGAAAAAAATGCCAATATGGAGCAATGGAACCAAATCACAGGAGAGAGATTCCACTTAAACATCTAAAAGAATTTCCTGATGGTAATATCTGTTTGACAATGGAGTATGCTGCCTTTGAGTATAATGGAATTTTCTTCTCTGGAAGTTTTTAAGCAGAGGCTGAACTGCCATCTGATTCGAGTGTTTTGATTGATTATTTCTCATGTCAGGAGGTGGACTAGATGGCTCTTGTGGTCTTTTCAAACTCTTATGTTTCATGGTTCTACGAGTGACACTATTTTTCAATATGTTTCACTTTGCTTAACTTCATTTGTGTTTCAGTTTATTTAACTTAGAGAACAGGTACCTCCAACCATACTCAACCTTAACTCTGAGAACATCTGCACATTCAAGCCTCTATTAAAGAAATGCTTCAACAACTCTAGGGGAATATATCTTGAATTTTACATTAGTCAGCTCCACCCTTGTGAACAGCTCACTAGCACAAGAAATAGACCATCACTGAGTCCAATGAATGGCATCTTGTTGGTGATATATCCAAGCATAAGTTGTGTTACCCATGCAGAGTGAATTAGTCACCATAATATACTCTGCTAACAGCACCAGAAGTGGAGTTTCCCATGTAGCATTATCATAGATTTTGGTTACATGTTGCAATCGTCCATGTACATTTCACACTGTGCATTGTACATAATTATTGCACATTGCTGTGATAAGCATTCAATGACATATGTATTGCATGTGGTATTTATACTATGCTCAAGATAGGCTGGATTGCAGCCAATTAAGTACCATAAATGTTGTCCATCAGTATGTTCTTCGGTGACAGGTTCCCAGCTACTGTGGAATGTAACTGGAAGCATTCATAGGAGAACCATGCGGTGGGGCTGGTTGAGCCAAATAATATTATATTCACTTTATTTGTGACACTTGTCTCATTCTCTGCTTAAAGGCATGCATTAAAGAAAGTAATTAAAATACTGTAAAACTACCACCATCAAATCATCTTAACTGGCAGACAAACATCAAAAGAATCTCAGCAATTCAATCTCCAGGGAATGCTTTTTAAAATAACACTAAGGTTGTTTCTCTTGCCTTTAGCTGTGGCTGGAACGCTGCATTATTTCTTGAATAAGAAATGAATTTGATTTTTTAAATTTAATGCCATGATTATTATATTGCTGTCACCTCTTTTAACAAAATGAATTGTTTAAAATGTTTCATTGCATTGTACTGATCATTGAAACCAAGCATTTTGTGGCATGTGTTTATTTTTTGCCAGTTTTGATTAACTTTTTGGATTGTACTATGAACATGCTTACCATTGAGTGTTACTAGGATATTTATCTATTTATTATGTGTTATCAACAATATTGTGTGTAGTGTGTGCAAAAACAAGTATATGATGTCACATTCTTTTATTGATTTTCTATTTGAAAAAAATAGGAAGGTGAACAAAGTTGAGACAAGTGTTTAATACAGCAAATGTGGCCCAAGGAAAAGCTGGTAAATCTGCCACCAAAAGTGGGCAAAGTCAATCTCGATTTAATTAATATTCCTCCTTCACTGATTCCACTGATTTTAAGAGGACTTATGCCAAATGAGAATCATTCAACTTCCAGAGGTGCGGACAGACATTACTGAACAAAATGTTGTTTTATTGGCACCTGCAGAGAATCAAGAGCCTCCAATTACTCCTCTGTTGAAAAGAAGCAGGCTAAGGTCATGGAGAACTTTGTTTATGTATCTTGTTCCCGAATAGTGCAGAACACAATATTTTATAGTGTTACCAGGGGATGGAAATAGCATTTATTTTCCAAGAAATAGGAAATGATGCAGTGGAAAAGAATACAAAGCGTCTAGCAATGCAGATTTACATACTTCCCCCATTCTTTCTAAATACAGCGAGAATTGGGTAATCGTTCATGAATGACAGAGGCAATATTGCTTTCTGGTATATATGCTGGGGCTCAGCTAGTAATTAACATGCTTTTCAGTTGTTTTTTTAAGGTTAGGCTTTTCTTTTGGAAGGAGTGAAAAAGAAATAGGCCCTTTATTTTCAGGCTGGATCTACAGTGCCATATAATCCAGATTATCAAATCAGATAATTCACATTATTTGGTTTGAACTGAATTATATGTGTTGACACTGCCACACAATTCAGTTCAAAGCAGATAATTTGGATTTTATGTGGCAGTGTAGATCCAGTCTCAGACCCAGAGACTAATACCCCAAATCACACAAATGCTGTCACTCATGCAATCCCTTAAACTTAAACCCTTACAGTTCCAGCCCACCAAAGCTGTGGATAATCCGGTTTAAACTTACATTCACAGAAGTCTTCCCAAACACGTCTTCCTAAACACAGCTCCCAAGATCAGACACACATCAACTCCTTGCTGACTGCAAAGAGTCCCTATTTCCCAACTCCACTTTTATTTACAAATCTTCCTTAGAGCTGGAACTAGCCAACACCCTGCCAACTCCCCTTGCAGCTGAAACCCCTTGCCCCAATTCCTCCTCTGAACTGGAATCAGACAATGCCCCACCATTTCTCCTTCCACCTGAAGCCCCTTGCCGATCTTTCCAGTCTCTCCATCTTCTATCCAAACACATAACTCCCCAAAATTCAACTGGATCCCCAGTGTGCCAATCCTCTCCTCTCCTCCAGAGAAACCCATAAATGTATCACTACTTGTGGGCTCTTCACAGACGGCCTGAACCTGCCGTACTTTAGTCCAATCCATTTCTTCATCCTCTGAACTTGCCATACCACTCTCCTCAGTCTCAGACCCATTATTCCCTGCAAAGCCCACAAATGAGTCATCATCACTGGATTCCATAAGTATTTCCCGGATCCACTTTCTCTGTTGCTCCTCATCGGAGTCTTGCTCACGAGTATTCTTTCTTCCCTTCCTAATACTCTCAGTAGTATCACTACTCGAAGACTCCATCACAACATCTTCACTTTTATGCTCCCGCTTCCCCTCTTTCCTCTACATTTGAAAAACACATGTCACAGCATCCCTAATGATAAGATGTTATAGAAACATTCATGTTTACAAGTCAGTCTGTTTCATATATTTTTATAGTAAATTCTAAGCTCATTTTATTTCTCTACTAAACCTTTTAAATTTGGGATCAAGAAGATATCTCAAGATACATTTTTTTTAATTTTTGTAACAATGGTAGAAAGTGACATTGGTCTTATTCTTCTGGTGGAAAGCAGCTGGATAAGCAGCTTCACCTTACTTTAAGACAAGTGATGGGAAGCTATTTTCCAATATACGGGAGATATCAGGCTAGTTTAGGGAAACCAAGACAGATGGTGTGACAGAGCAGAACAACTTTGAAGGAAAGGCTTATAGACTGACATTATATCACTACCACCTTGTATCTACTTCCTGAAGCAGCCAGGTTACTAACCGGTGCTTCTTGCAGGGAGTGGTCAACCCTCCTGTTTAAGGAGCTTCACTGGCTGCCGTTCATTTTCCGGTCCTAATTCAAGGTGCAGGTTCTTACCTACAAAGCCCTGAATGGTTTGGGACCTGCCTACTTGCATGACCGCATTTCTGTGTATAAACCCACACTTTCTCTTCGATTATCTGGAGAGGCCCTACTCAAGCTCTCACCTCCATTGCAGGTGCGATTGGTGGGGATGAGGGAGAGGGCCTTCTCAGTGGTGGCCCCTCAACTCTGGAATTCACTCCCTAAGGACATCAGACTTGCCCCAACACTGGCAGTCTTTAGGAGGAGCCTGAAAACGTGGTTGTTCCAGTGTGCCTTCCCAGAATAAGGAAAACTCTTAGCAATAAGTCCTCAAATTCACTTTAATACTGACTTAGGATTGTCTGCGCGCCCTTATCTTTCTCTAAAAATCCTATTCTAATTTGTCTTGCCTTGTTCATGCCCAGCACTTTTTGATTTTAAATTTGAATTACTACATTTGGCCCAGCCATAGGTTTTTAAATGCTGTATGTTTGATATTGTTATTGTCTATTGCTTATTGTGTATTTTTCTGTTTTTGAGTTATTTTAACTGTTTTGTATTGATTATTGTTATTGCTTTTGTTTATTGATGTATTGTGGACTTGGCCTCATGTAAGCTGCACCGAGTCCCTTGGGGAGATGGTAGCGGGGTACACATAAATTATTATTATTATTATTATTATTATTATTATTATTATTATGACTGAAGACAGAGTTGGCCCAGTCTTTCAAATATTGAGGTATTTCTGAAATCATGACTGCAATTTTATTTCTTACAGAATAGTTCATGTTTAACATCACTAGATACATGATTTTGCCCACTACTTGCCTTGCATACTGCTAGATGAATGAAATTGGAAATTTCTCACTTTAAAGGTTTCTGGAGAGAGCATATGAATATATTTTAAATTTCCAAGCCACTTTGCTATTGTAGTTGAACTACTGAATTTTTAAAATATATCCAGTGGATTAAAACATGACTTTTAGTGGCTCTATAAAAGTGCATCTCTGCTAAAGATGTTACTAAGAAGACTCAGCTACTATTCCATTAAATATTTCTTTAGATTTCTTATCTGTATCTGAGCATCAAATTCTTAATACTTAACATTCAGCAGTCAATTTAACCATGCTTCTGTATAAAGGCTAAAGTTCATGCTGTTCATTTTAACTATGTTATGGGACTATAATGCCTTTCTTTTTTAGCTGAATAGCATACAGATAGACTTCAGAAGATTGAGATAGTTTATTTGTTAGAAACAACCAATTGCTTGATGGCTGACATTTGAAGGAACACTGCATAGGGCATATAAAGTGGCACTGTGTATGAATCCTCAATAGTAGAACAGAGGATTAAAAAGGTGGCATGAAATGAATAGAGGAAGAGGCCATGGATCAATATTAAAGCACATAGATGGTATTTAAACAACCCCAGTATCTATCTCTGACAGCTCCATGGAGGCCTAGAAATGATGCATGTTTACATTCTTGGAGATTGCCATAAAAGGGAGGCATTATTATTATTGTTGTTATGTTTATTATGTGTATTTATACCTCTCTTTTTCTCTCCACAAAGGAGACTTAAAGCAGCTTACATTAATAACATTCCAGTACAATTAAAATACACAAATAAACAAACACTAAATCAGAATTAAATATCAATTGTATTTTAATAATTCAGTTCAAATCCATAAAAACTGATTAAAAACAGATTTAAAGCTAAAACCACAACTCCTCTTACTTAATTTTAGAAACTGTTCTTTAAATGCCTGCATGAATAAAAAAAAGTTTAGCTTGCCAATGGAGGAACAGTGGGGGGAACCACTGGCTTCCCTTGGCAGGGAGATCCAAAATTGAGGGGCAGCCACTGAAAAGGAGGAGCCCCCGGTGGTGCAGTGGGTTAAACCCCTGTGTCGGCAGGACTGAAGACCGACAAGTCACAGGTTCGAATCCGGGGATAGGTGGATGAGCTCCCTCTATCAGCTCCAGCTCTTCATACGGGGACATGAGAGAAGCCCCCCACAAGGATGATAAAAACATCCATTCATCCGGGCATCCCCTGGGCAACA
This sequence comes from Anolis sagrei ordinatus, assembly GCF_025583915.1. Taxonomy (NCBI): domain Eukaryota; kingdom Metazoa; phylum Chordata; class Lepidosauria; order Squamata; family Anolidae; genus Anolis; species Anolis sagrei. The sequence goes on from NW_026847438.1 coordinate 151,804,646, forward strand.
TCCTTGCAGACAGCCAATTCTCTCACACCAGAAGCGACTTGCAGTTTCTCAAGTCACTCCTGACACAACAAAAAAAGCCACTGAAAAGGTAGATGAACAAATGTTTTGACTTAATATTACGTTGGTTTCCAATGTTTTCCTAGAATTTCACTTGCATGTGTCTCTTCTCATGTTTCCAGAAAGATCCTGCTGGTGCACAACTCCTGAATTGCCAGAAGTCAGAAGTTGAAGCTGCAAGTATACAGTACAAATGCAAGATCAGTGTTAAGCCCCTGATATCACCTTTCCAATAGATATATTTTCCCTTCTATCTCCCCCCCCCCCAATGTCTTTGTACCTGCAAGATGTTTTAACTCTGGTCCTCTAACCTCCCTGTTTCATCCTTATCCCCTTTTAATGCCACCCCAACCCCAAGTGAAATGATCCAGAGTCTGCAGCTGAATTTCCATAGGAGTTGAATCTCATTCTGGCTCCTTCTACACTGCCAAGAAACCATGAAAATGAACAAAATCTGGCAACCAGTATTAAAAAACTCTAAAATTATAACAGTAAATAAAGAACTAAACTTAAACACAGGGGATCTCCAGACAAGAAATAATCAGGAACATCTAAACACCACTCAACAAATGATTCTCCCAGGTAGTAACAAGCCACACCTAAAAACTGTCAGGCCATCAAATGCTAATCAAAGTGACCAATTGAAACATTCACACCTAGCTCCAACAGACAAGAGTTCTTTCTCCCACCCTGGACTTTCCACAGATATATAACCCCAATTTTCCTAGTTTCCAACAGACCTCACAACCTCTGAGGATGCCTGCCACAGATGCAGGTGAAATGTCAGGAGAGAATACCTCTAGAACATGGCCATACAGTCCGAAAAACCTACCCAAACTTGAAACTAATACTGTAGTTACAAATAAGCACTAAATGTCTAGAAGTCACAGTATTCTTTTATGTAAATATGACTTACCTAAAAGGATTCAATTTTCTCCACTTTCTTTTTTTTTAATTATTCCATGCCTAGATGGGGAAACATATAAGGAAGACAACTTCTGCATGTATAATGCTTTTTCCAGCTGGATTCAACTGGAAGTAATAAGCAAAGCTTGACTGATTTTTTTAACAGAAAGCATGGCTGTTAAAATACACATTGCTTGGTAGAGAAACTTTGAGATTTGCAGGACATTCCACTTGTTTAAGGTGCATTGGTAGTTTTATATTTATGTGCTTGTATTTTCCAAAGCTCAAAAGCCCCAAACATTCTTAACAATAGTGTAGTGGTTAGCACTGAGCTTTAAGAAAAGACACCTCAGTTCAAGTTCACATGAAACGGTGAAGTTCACCGGGGGATCTTGGACTAGTCTGTGTTTTTCACCCTAAACTAAGCCCTCTCCTTTCATTAATGAGATTGCTTCCATGGGTAGGAGGATTTTACCCCTCCTCTCCATGCAACGGATCATCCCTTTCAGAACTTGAAAATCTAGTACAAAATTTTAAAATGGAGAGTTCCAAGAAGATGTAATATATTATTAGTGATGAACTGTTCCAGTCTTGTAAACAAATAGTTTAGTTACTTCATTGTTCTGAAAGAAATTCTAGGTGGTGGTTTGATATGATTTCCCCTTGATAGTTTTTGACTTTCAGATATCTGGGACTAAAAACTCAAGTATGGTTGAAAATAGCTAGATTTGTAAAGCATGATATTTCGAAATTCCCATATTAAAAAGAGTCTGCGCTAAAGAATGGCGTATTACTAAGCTGCAAATTCCATTTTATCAGTGATCCCGATCCTTTATTCTTCTTTCATTCTGTGCCCATCACCCTTGGCAACTTATATGCAATTATTTCACGCATCAGACAAAACAGGATGTTTGGCTGGATTTCAGATGCAATTACTCACTACTTTACATTCAAAGCCGTCAGTGATTTTAACAATTTTCTTCCCATTGCGAGGTCAGAAAACTACAGTTTTGGAAGACACTTTCGAGTTTGGGACATACAATGAGGTTTTTTTTTTTATCTTATGCACATAGCATTGTGGTCTACATAGAAAACAGCATTTTTAGTGCAGAAAATTCACATTTTGTGCAGAAAATACTGTAGTTTGGGGCTTAATTCTCTGCATGTTTTGTTTGGGCTTTTTTTGCTACTGAAAACCAAATTTCTGCACAGAGATTGAAACATAGAAGACAAATTCCACAGGAAGTTGGTGGGGGCTCTATATCAAGCTATTTAATAGCAGGACATTGTAAAGTGTCTTGTCTAATTCTGCCCTCTGGTAGATGCTAACATGGCTCTCTGATTTCATCTACAAAGTCATGAAGTAATTTTTAATTCCTATATTCCTTTGACAATAAAATAACCCTAGGGTCCTTGAGGATATAAGAAGATAAAAAGGAGAGTATTCCAATGATATAGAAATGTAGAGTAGGTTTTGCATTTATGATGTGCAGAAAGCTGAAGGACTTTCTCTTTATATAATATGTTCCTATTCACCAAATTTCAGCAGGGAACCCCTATATGTATGCATAGAGCTTGGCTTTTTAAAATTCTTTTTTTTTTCTGTTTTAGCCAACCTTATTCTTCTTCATTAATAAGTGCAGGACGGTTAATTTTCAGCATTTCTCTTACAAAGGAGCATTAACATTACCTAGCTTGAGGGTGTCATTTTGTATCAGTCTAATTTATAGTCTCAAGAAGAAAAATCATTAAGGGCCGAAGTGAATGAATGGTCTGTTCTTAAATCAGGTCAATGTAATTTGGCTAGAGGTCCCAGACCTTGAGAACATCATTGGTCCAGAAGAGTAAAACTCCACAGAAGTACATCTCTTGGTAACACATTATAATGATTTCCCTACTAGACCACTCCAATGTAGCTGCATTAATTACAGCCTCTAATCCTGTTTTAGCTAACTATGTATCATTTCTATTGAAATCAGGCTGCCATGAGCTGCTTTCCCCTGCTGTGCTCCTGGTAGATAGATGTAAAACCTGTCTCTCCTAAAGAGCAAAGCATAGTAATAAGATTTGATATGAAAAGCCTAGGCTGATGCCTTCACACTGAAGCCCCTTCCACACAGCTGTATAAAATCTACATTAAAATGGATTATGTGGCAGTGTGGACTCAGATAATAAATTTGAAAGCAGATATTGTGGATTATCTGCCTTAATATTCTGGGTTGTATGGCTGTGTGGAAGGGCCTTGAGATTGTATTCATGTTACCATATCACTTGGGTAACAAAGTGATGGCTTGCATATGTGAAAGAGCCATCAGAACTCTAGAATTCCAGACAGAACCTCTATGCTGTTCAAGATAACTTTCAGTCATAGATGCTCAGATTTTACATTGATGATTTTTTCCCGAGTTTGTTCTCTTGATTTTCCCAATCAAGTTTGCTCACCAATCCCAAATTTTGGCTGACCAGTCAGCTTGGCCAGCATTCAGGAATTCTGGGAGTTGAAATCCCAAGTGTCTGGAGAACCAAAGTTTGAGAATCACTGATTTAGTGCTTTCCCAATTTTTGTATGTTTTCATTTTGTCTTCCTAAATTGCTGAAATATCCTCTTTTCCAAGGACAAAATACTGGCAGTAAGGACTTTAGGCACAGATATGTTTTTATTTCTCATTTGTCAATTTTCCCCTTGATCCTGCCCAAAACTGGAATACTGCATAGGTGAACATTGGAGTTGAACAACTTTCAGACTGAAAAAAGTTCCTCACTTTTGGATAAAAGCAGATTCATATCCCTCTCAAAAAGGTGTGGTGTTCTATTTTTTGCAGAGTTTTTCCAGATATGTACATATGAATCAATTGATTTAATTATTTCACACATTCATAAAAGTACCTAGATTTATTGAAGTTAAAATCGACCAGTAGTCTCTACCCCAGTACCCATTCAATTATAATCAGATTCACCTCAGTTAGACGCTATGTAGGTTCCTAAACCTCATACTTCTTTTCCTATTTTCTTTTCTCCTCCATAATCCTTCCTTGTATTTTGTCTCTTTTCCTAATTCTTGTTTTGGCTTCTCCTTTCTTAGCTCACCTCCCTATCATTAATTGGCACCAGTGATCACCCTCTATCCCCCTTGTTTTCTACATTTTAATCCTCAGATTTGCCATTATTTAAATTTTGCAATGAATCATGAGGGTATTGATGAGTGTTCCAAATACTCCACAGATTTTCCACCTAGAACAGGGGTCCTCAAACTAAGGCCCGGGTCATTTTCTCGGTCCTCGCTCAGGGTCAACCTAAGTCTAAAACAACTTGAAAGCATACAACAACAACAACAACAATCCTATCTCATCAGCCAAAAGCAGGCCCACACTTCTCATTGAAATACTAATAAGTTTATATTTGTTAAAATTGTTCTTCATTTTAATTATTGTATTGTCTTTAAGTGTTTTTTGCACTACAAATAAGATATGTGCAGTGTGCATAGAAATTCATTCATGTTTTTTTCCCCAAATTATAATCCAGCCCTCCAACAGTTTGAGGGACTGTGACCTGGCCCTCTGTTTAAAAAGTCTGAGGACCCCTGACCTAGAATCTGTATTCATTTTTAAAAACTTCTCTGTGTGTAATGCATGGAAACACAACTTGTGGTCCAAGGGATTTTACAAACACCTTGTGGCTCCCTTTGATTTTCATCACTTCTCCTTGGAGAAAATGTACAGGAAATTGCCCATATTTAATTGAGTTTAATGTGCCATTGAATCTAATGTGCACCTCAATTTTCAAAACCCTGAAACCCAAAATAGCATTTGCCATATTATGTGAATCTAATGCACACCCTAATTTTGGGATGGTAATTTAGTAAAAGAAGAAGAAGAAGAAGAAGAAGAAGAAGAAGTTAGCAATAGAATGAGTAAATGTAAGCCACACTGAGTCCCTATTGGGGAGATGGTGGCGGGGTATAAATAATAATAATAATTATTATTATTATTATTATTATTATTATTATTATTATTATTATTATTAAATATGGTGAACAGGTTTAGTACTTCTGAAAGTTAGTGTGATATAGTGGTTTTAAATCATTGGACTAAGATTCCAGGAAACCAGGGTTCAAATCCCAACTCTTCTGTGAAATCTATTACATGATCTAGGTTAAGGTGCACTCTCAACCTCAGTGTCAAATCTCCTCTGTATAAATCTTTCCAGGAACACAAAAGGATAGGATCACCATTGGTTAGAGTTGACTTCAAGGCACATAACAACATAGGTCTTCTAGAAATGGAATCAATATTTGGAATCCTACTGAAGGCATCTGAAATTATCTAATAACATCTGAGCTCGGCCTTGTGATCACATCTTGTCCACAAAATAGAAATAATCATATACTGACCTGACTCAGAGTTTTGGAAAGGGTGAAATTAAGGGGAACTACTTTGTATACAGTATGCTCAGAAGAGCTGAGTCTTGAAATCTTTTCGAAGCCTTGGAATCCCTACCACCAACATGGCCATGGTAGTACAGAAATCAATGGATCAGTAAGAACCTAAAATTCTAGTAGAAAAAAAATAGTCACTTTCCTGAGTTACTGTTCACACATTATCCTGAGGCAAGGCAAGATTTATTCATACTTGGAAATGAATAATGTGAACATCAGTAAAAAGAAGATAATGAAGTAGTCTGCAAACAGATTTTGCAAATAGCACTCATCTCCTACATGATTGGGCAAATTTCAAAGGTTTTCAAAACATTTTCATAGTTCTGTGTAAATTGCACCAACTGTTTTAATATGTAATGGCACTTTTCTACTGCCAATATTTCTGCAGAGAGGAAAAATGCTACTAGAGGGGTTTTAAAATGAAAGTCTGTAAGAAACTGAAAGAGTATAGAAATGTTCTATTAGTTCCAGTGAACTGTATAAACAAAGTCAAGAAGATAAGACGGTACTATTGTTATTGTTATGGAAGTATTGTTTGTTTATAAAAACTTTCATCAGCTTGCATCAAAACAAGATATTCTTTATTCTGATTCCATGTTGGCAGATTTTTGAATATTAAATTTTAAGCACTTAACCAAAGAGTTAGTAGAAGGATAGTTTACACATAAGGTTTATGTCCCTGTGTAGAAATTGTTAAAAATTTGATGAAAATGAATTTATATTAATCCTGCAGCAATGCACATCTATTAAGTAAGCAGCGTTAAGTTCAGTTGGAATTACTCTAAAGTAAGTCAGGGTAGGATTGGTTTGTTGTTGTTGTTTAGGGACACCTCTACCTAATATGGATCTCTTCACATGGGGCAAAATAGTTCCATTCTGCAGCTTTTAGCCAGGTTTTGAATTGGGGCCTGCTGACTACCATCAGATGATGCACTGCAGGCCCCACCCACATTCCTTTCAAAGTGGAGGGGAAATATCAAAATGCTCTTCCTCCACCACAGGGAGAAAAGAGTTTTTTCAGTTAGCTCCAATGGAGCTACCTGCTATTTCCCCCCGTTTTCCCCATATAATGGAGGAAAGGGCAGTGGGGCAATGAGCATTGCCACCCTTTCTCCCATCTGATAGGGACAGGGTGGCAACGTATCCTGTCCCATCCCCACCATGTGATTGGGGAAGAAGGAAGGGTGCACAGGTACCACGAGGCACCACACGTGCCTTCCCTTTCACTGGTGATTGTTGGTGTAATGGCCATGTGAAAAGGTTGTATATATTTTTTGTACTAATTGCCAAAAACCCTATAGGAAAAATGTTACTTTAAACTGTTCACCAGTGCTGAAATATTTCATGCTCATTCACTAGGACCTTCTCCATTCTGTATGTTTTTTTTCTCTTAACAACTCATTAAGACCTCGGGGTAAAGCACATACTTTTCTCTAACCTGTCAGGCTTGATCCCTTTAAATGAATGTAAAGCATGGTATTTGGAAATTCCCATATTAGAAAATGATGAATATATGGCAAGCCTTTGACAACTTATATTGAAACATAATGATCAGAGAAAAAATGCAAACATTTCTCCACAAGTCTATGTTTGAGCAGGATCTGCATAATTTGATCTTAACTTTGGGGAAAGGACTCTGCAAAGTTTTCTTCTGAGAAATGTTATTCTGAATCTGAATAACCTTCAATTTTTCCTCAAAGCTCAATTTGGGAATAATTTTATATGGATATCTGAAGTTGTATCCTGTGCAAACCTAAAACATTTATTGAGAGTAAGTAGCGAGAATAGTTTTTATTTAAGCACAACTGAACATGTGAGAAATTGTCTGCCAGTGCCTTATCTCGCTCTACATGCAACAGTCCATCTTTTCAGTCATGAATATAGCCATTAGAAACATGTATAAGCATTGAGAGAAGACTAAACACGTCAAAATGTCAAGTTGGCTGGACAAATCCCATTGTCTGGTAGAAGTGCTAAAACAGAATCCTTTGCTCTATTGACTCTGATTGATTTTGACTAGTCTGTAAAGGTTGTGAAGAACTGAAAGTGAAGCTGGAAGTCTTTTCCATTCATTCCCTGTATCTAACATTCAGTGATATACTATTTATGTTCAGTTAAGTAGCCCACCATAACAAGGCCTTATGATAACAAATTTTAATAAAGATGGTATAAATTGTGTTGGAAGGAGTCCAGGAGCAGGACCACCTCAAAAGAATGTGGGAGGTAGATTGTAATAAAGTAATACACCCACAAAACTGGAAAGGAATGTGGAATATGCATATATTAAAAATATGTCAATAAGAATAAAAGAGAATTATTACAAAGTGGTGTGGAGATGGTACTTCWCACCAATCAGATTAAATCAAATTGACAAGAAACATTCTAAGCAGTGCTGGAGGGGCTGTCAAGAAACTGGCATGTATATACACATGTGGTGGTCTTGCAAATATGTTCAAAAGTTTTGGGAAATTGTATTTCAAGGAATAAGAAGKATCACCCAAATAGAGATAACAGGGACACCGAAGATAGCASTGCTGTCATTTATTYATAATGTTACAATACCAAAAAGAACTAAAAGAATTAATTGCCTATCTAACCATTCTAAACAGCAGCAAGATTGTAAATAGCTAAAAAATGGAAAGAAGGAGGGGAGTGCCAATTGGAAGAGTGGCATAGGGAGATCTGGGACATCACAATAAACGATAAACTGACAGGAAACATTAAGGTTAAAAGAGGATTATAAAAAAAAGAGGATTTTTGGAAGATTTGGGGGAAATTGATAGAATATGTATATATAGAAGGTAAGGGGACCAAACCTGTAATAGAAACAACTGATTTTTGGAAATAACTATTGTAAGTGGCTGGTCTGGGGTAAAGGGTCAGCATTGGGTGATTGGACAATATGTAATGAAGCAGGAGGATGAAATATTATAGGTATCAAGACATACATGTTCTGTACAATTTGTTAATGGGAAATGATAAGATAAGAATGTTTAAACACTGAATATGTTAAAGTTACAATAAATAAAAATGTTTTTTTTTTTAAAATTAACACTCTAAAATAGTTTGGACATGGCACCAAAAGAAAAAAGAAAAGAAAAAGATGTATGCTAAAACATATGATAAACAAAAAGATGTTCTATGTCCATGCTATTTTAACATATACAACATTCTATTTTTAGTTGCAATATGATTTCTCTTTTATCTAATTAAAACTTCTCAGGCAGCTTTGACTTTCATCATAGGTTTTTGGGCCCTTTGTTATCTACAAGCCACCAGTGAAACATTACATATTTGACCCCATTTGAATGACTGACAAGCATGTAATGGTCTTCTTTTATTGCAAAGCTACATATGAATTATCTGACTTGGTAGATTTTGCTATCAGTTTTGGCAAGATATTACATTTACATTAATCTCTGGACATGCTATGAGCAACAAAACCTGTTCCTAAGCTATTAAAGACCAGGAAAGTCTGCCATCTTTTTGAACTGATGACAAGGCTGCCAGCTGTTTTGTAATATAACTCATATCGGAAATGATGATTGGTTTTGCTTCTTAGTCCAAGATTATGTTACATGGCACTGTGATGCTGACATGTTCAGTCTTTTGAGAGTCTCGAGTCTTGTTTTGCCTTGTCTGACTTATGTTTTTTTGAACTTTACTGAAGAGAAAAGAAAATTTGTTTCAAACACTTCGCTTGTCTCTGTTTTATTTGTGCTTTATTAAGTTGTTATTTGGTATATAAATAATCTTGCTATCTCCCATCTCTGTTTTTTTTAAATCTCAGTGATACAATTAATTGTCTTGTAGTTTGAGTTTTCTTGCCAATTTCATTGGTTGTTTTCAAGTCCAGCCAACTTTTAGGAAAAGCTGTGGCTGATAACAGAAGATACTAAAAAACAATTTAAAGTGAACGAGATTGCTTTTTGGTCTATCAGTGGATAATGCTTGGATGTGTTCTTGCTTGGTCATTCCAAGCAAATTTATTGTGCTTGCAATCACTACTCCAGATGGCAAGCAGGAAAAAATCAGCTCCTAGCTTTGTACTGGTTAGTACAGCAATTGCTAAATCTTTTTTTAGCTTGTGATCATTGTCTAGAGACTTAACCCTTTGCTGCATTTTTACACAGAACTAATTTTTAAACAGCTTTTTTCATTTTAAACAGAGTTGGAAGTATTGTCAATATGTGTTGTTACATCATGGACCATTACTGGGTTGTACATGTTGTATGTTACTGTAATAATTTACAGACTTTTCAGATCTGCTCAGCTTTACTTATGCAGGCTTTGTGAGTAAACCAACCATAACCATATCCTTAAAACAACCCCCTTGGGTATGCACTTACAGGTTAGTTATGAACAGTGTACTGTTTGACATCAACAAAGAATTAAACACATGATGACTTGATTTCTGAGGATTATAATATACAGTGGTATTCTTATAGACAAATCTATGAGAAATTTAAAATCAGCAGAAATGAACTTGATTTTTGGAATCACCATGTGTCATAAAGTCTATGTCCTTCATTGAAGTAGTGCATCTAATGCTCCATTTGCATTACCTCTCAAGCACACTCAGAGCTTTTCAGATAGAGAGAAAGGCCTTTATTATAAAGTTATAGATACCTCAGCTAAGGAAAATGGCTTCAGCTTTTGCTTCCATAAGTGGTATTGGGATACAGGCCTTGGAAGAATTCTGGTAAGTGGCTGCAGGATCAGGAATCCAGAAAGGAAACTTTTGGTTCCCAACTCATTGGATGTTCTCTCAAGTTAGACGGCAAAGAAAGACTTCAGTCCAACATGCTTCATTCACCTGGAACTTTTCTTGTTGTGCAGTTTCTATCTTCTAGCTTCTTTCCCTCAGGGCTATTCAATGTTCTTGAATTGGCCTACTTCCCACAGCCCAGAGGGTTTCCCTTAGGTTAGAGGTTGGTTCTTTTTGTCACCTACAATCAAATAGCTGGGAACAGGTCCTACTTTTTCATACTATGCATGAGCAATAGTCCAGACAGACATACTGCATTAAAAAAACATAGTTAAGGTAGAGCAATTATCAGAACTGAAATACTGTACAGCTAGGTAACTAGGTAGCAGCAGTAGTTGACAGAGATAGGCTCACAGGACATTAGAACAACAGACAACTAAATCAAAGTAAGGCATTTTTTCAGATAGGCAGTATCTTGGAAGAGAAGCACCATACTGCTAAGGTTTACAACTGAAATAATGCAGTGATGAGCACAGAAAAGATCATCTATTCATCTAATGGTACAATTTACAGAGTCTTTCAGTGATCTGGGCAGGCACTGAAAACCCCAAGTCATTATTTCCCCCAACTCATCTTCATGGATGTCTGCTTTGTGTGTCTTGTGGGGAAGACTCAGAACTGTTGTGAGGAACTCATTATTCTTTGTTTAAGTCGTGTGGGTTTGCTGCCTTTGACTTTTCTGCCTCTATGCTGAGGAGGAGTGATTGGTGCTGCCTCATAAGACACTTACATAGGCTGCTAATTTTGTTATGCCCTGGCAATATATATTTATTCACATCCAGTTTGCAGTGAAAGCAGATAGCCATCCTGGATCTTCTCCTGCAAAGTGGTCCCAGACAATGTTGTATTTTATCTGGTGACTCAGGTTGCTTACTTACTTATCTTCCTTACCAGGGACACATCAGGAGGTTGGAGGGTTGGAGGGAAATCTCCAGGAGCTTGAAGAACCAGGATGGATGTGAGGATTGAAACCCAGTGTTTTCTGCATTAATTCATGAGTCAGGTGTTGCCTTTTAGGCTTGTCTGGAAGGACCCCGACGACTTTGTCACATTGTCACCAAAGTTGCTCTGCTTCATCAGGGGGCTTGGGTGACCTGGTGTCCCATGGCCCACATTGCTTTCCCATGGAGGGAAGCATGAAGCACATGTGGAACATGCGGCTTCCCCCATTGAGTCTAATGGAAACACAGGAAACCTCCCGTATTGCCATGTGGTAGCATGTGCCAGCTCAGCCCTCCTTCACCCACAGAGCTGCACCAATGTTATTTTATGGGAGACAGAAGGCTCTGTGGGTGATCCAGGCTAAACTGGCACATGCCGCAGATTTTAGCACCATGTGAAGAGGTTGATAGCCTGCTCCAAATCAGTCTAAATTCATTTGGGATTTGGTCAAATGAGTTGCATATTTCTGTTCATTACTAGAAAAGGTGTGATGAAACCTCTGTCCACCCATCCTTTTCAAATTGCAGTTATTTCATCATTGTGCGCATCTTCAAGATGGCCAATAAATACAGGTTCCTTCACATGAAAGGTAAAGACTTATGAGCTTAAGATCTTCTGGGGAGGCCCTGGTCTCGGCCCCACCTTTATCACAAGTGAGGCTGGTGGGGATGAGGGACAGGGCCTTCTCAGTGGTGGCCCCTAACCTGTGGAATTCACTCCCCGGGGAAATTAGATCATCGACACCCCTCCTTTCCTTCAGAAGGAAGTTGAAAACATGGATATGGGACCAGGCCTTTGGGTAACCTGGCAGACTGACAAGGTAATGACGACGAGAGTTTGGAAAGGACTATGATAATGCTGAATGGACTTATGGATTTTTTTAGAACTCAGTGAACATTAGCCACTAGATTGGCTAGTTCTTTTAGTTGTTATTGTATTAATTGATTGTTTTTAACTATTTGTGATTACTGCTGTTATGTATTTTACTTGTTGAATTGTTGGCATCGAATTGTGCTGGTTCTAAGCTGCCCTAAGTCCCCCCTAGGGGGTTCAGAAGGGCCGGGTAGAAGTACTCGAAATAAATAAATAAATATGACTTTACAAATGTTGCTGGTGTACATCTCCCATCATCCTTGATCCTTGGCCATGATAGTTTTGTATGATTTGGAAATAAATTCAAAAACGCCAGAAGAGCCATCTGTGCTATATGTTAATCATGACAGTTACTTAAATACAATAACTGCATATCAGCTGTGATCCCAGAACTATAGCATTTGATATAAAGCCTGATTGCTCCATAGATATCGAAAAGACATTTCTCTACAGGTAAGCTAAACAAACCTCTCTAGGTTCAATTGACTCAAAATTAATTGAGGTTGAAATGATTTAATATCAATTAAACAGCCCTAATCCAGCCCAACATTGTTTCCAGGCTCTGGTCTAGGTTGTACATGGCTCCAGTTGACTCAAGAGTAACACAGAAGTATAACTGACTCCGGTATCATCTGCATGCTGCAGCATCTCAGCAATACAACAAATATCAGTTTACATGTGAACATATATTTATATTTGTATCTGGGTAATTATTGTAATAACATATCCAAAAAGTTAATGTATTCACAGGATCCACTGCTTTTTCATTAATAAACAATTTGAACATTTTGCAATGATGAGAAAAACTGTCTTCATTCCTTTTTTTAAAAAGAAACTTTTCCCTTAGCAAGATTTAATTGTCTAGCATGATTTCTTTTATATGGAGATTTACATTTTAAAACATAGAAAAGAAACTGGCACTTTGGAAAAAATGCAAATTCTGGCAAAACCGAACAAGTTGTATTAAAATTTAAGAGGGAAGTTATCCCAAATGAGTGCTGACACAATCGCATTTTTCAGAGCCTTTTGTCTGCTTGGCACAAGCCTTTGCCTCTTGAAATAGTAACAAATGAATAATATTATATCAGGTATTACTATTCTGATCAATAATGCATTGTTAAAGCATATCTTTCTGATGGATGTTCTTTTTTACTTCAGGAGTTATTACAATGCACCTTGATGAATGTATACACATAAATCCATGATTTCAGGCTTCTTCAGATTGTTAATAGTGAAGATTAATTTAACTGACACAGGAATTCATTCTGTTCAATGTTCATCTGTAGCTTAATGGAAGGTTTTTTCCCTGTTATTCCATTGCTGATTTGACACCCTGTATGATTTGTAGACTGTGACACTGAGCCAGACGGAAATGGCCTAGCATCTTTCTGACAACTAACTAACATAACATCCCCCGATGATTTTTTGTGTGTGTGTGGCATCTATTCAGCAAACACTGCTCAGTATTTTTTTTCTCCCTTGAACTTGTCAGCAGCTGGAATTTGAGAACAAGCTGGTGACTAATAAGTCTGAATTAATTGCAGCAGTTAATTTTAATTAGGATTCAAAATGATCCACTTTGGCATACATTTAAACTACTAATTAAAGTTCACTCTCTATACATATTCTGTGAAGCAATTACATGAGAGCATATCTTTAAGTGAAGGTGTCCAAGAGGAAGGAGCAGGGAGAACTTGGCCATTTTAGTAATCGGCATTGTGAATTTCACTTCATTGACTTTTTAATAGGATGCATCTGATGTTCCCATCCTAAACTTATGCGTGAGCATATTGTTGCTAATGCTGCCTGATCATCATGTTTTGTAATTTTGAGCTGATGCAGCTGTTCACACTCCCTATCCTATTATTCTCTCTGTTGATGCAGCATGCTTTAGGATTAGGCTTTTAGAAGTTAATCGTGAAAGAAAAGTATTTCATTTACAAGGACTGAATTTGATTAGGTGTTCAGCATTTGATTTCTTCTGTCCCAAGACAGCTGCTTTTTTGGGGCCAGGGCGGGTTGTATCTTTTCATTTTTTTTCCTACTATAAAGTTAGTTAAGCCAAAATTTAGAAACTTTATACAGTTGGGGCTGTAGCTGTCAGAAACCCTGTAACAGGACAACAATTACTGGGGGATTCTGGGAAATGTTACTCAAAACTTTAATGTTCCAAAGCTAGAAATGAAGTACAGTGCTTTGCGGGACTTCAGTGATCATGTGCTGCAAGAATGCAACATTTTCTGCATATTTGAACACTCATTTAGGACTTCAGTAATTTGTGACGAAATGTGTATGGCTTTCCTGTACCAAAATATATTGGAAGTCAGAAAAATGGGCCTTTGGCTTAATGGAGCATGACCTTCCATGTGAAAAATTTAAAACTTTCTCCATCTGATAGTAATGGTGACAAGTAGAGGGCAAATTTCTAAAATATAATCTGGGATGAACAGAAAATCTGGAATCAGATCCTGGGATATAGGGCCTATTTGGAAGGGACCCTAGGTTATATTAAGTGGGAGTATGTGCTTAAATACTTACAACAGATTTAAGACTAATACAGACATACATGCATTAGAGTGGAATTTGAATGATGTCTTACATGTAATATAAAATGTAAACAAAACTGAAATTATTCTCTCTCGCGAGTCTTTGTGTGCACGTGTGTGTAGGTATACATATAAAAACAGACTGAAAACAGTACCAAAAGTTTGTTTCCATGTAAATAGCCTGAAACTCCTATACTTGGAAATGTTTCAGTAAAGTCTTAATGTTGACTTATTCTGAATGGTTTGGCCACTATCATGAGTTGGGAATTCAGATGATCAGAAGTTGATATAAGTGACCCCAGACGGAACCCAGAATTAGCTAGCAGGTGGCAAGGATCCTCAACTCCCAATCAAATAATATGTCTACTCTATAGAGTTCATGCAGTTTGACACCACTTTAACTTCAATGGCTCAATGTTGTGGTGTTATGGGAGTTGCAGTTTTACAAGCCTTTTCCAAAGTGTATTAGCTGTGGACAAGTCTACATAGGGACCACCTTGATTCGTGCCCAAACACGAATCAAGGAACATGAAAGGCACTGCAGACTACTTCAGCCAGAGAAGTCAGCCATAGCAGAGCGCCTGATGAACCAATCTGGACATAGCATATTATTTGAGAACACAGAAATGCTGGATCACTCCAACAACCACCATCTCAGACTACACAGAGAAGCCATTGAAATCCACAAGCATGTGGACAATTTCAACAGAAAACAGGAAACCATGAAAATGAACAAAATTTGACTACCAGTATTAAAAAAAACTCTAAAATTACAACAGCAAAACAACAGAGAGGTAACAATCAAGGACATCTAATCAGCTCTCAACAAAAGATTGCCCCAGGCACTGCCAGGCCATCAAATGCTAATCAAGGTGGTCAGTTGAAACATTCACACCTAGCTCCAACAGACAAGACTTCTTTGTCCCACCCTGGTCGTTCCACAGATATATAAACCCATTTTCCTAGTTCCAACAGACCTCACTACCTCTGAGGATGCTTGCCATAGATGCAGGTGAAACGTCAGGAGAGAATGCCTCTAGAACATGGCCATATAGCCCGAAAAACCTGCAACAACCCTGTATTAGTGTTTCACCACACTCATGAATCCCACCATTGATACATGCCTTCATCTTTGTTGTGAAAAGATAATGAACATGTTCCAATCTTTTTAAAAGTTAGCTCTTCAGAGACCTCTTCTTAATCAATATGGTAAAATTGTCCACGGGAAGGAGGTGGTGGGATTGGGGGAATAATGTATGTATTTTGATTGATGACACAATAAAACTTATATACAAAAAATGTCAATTTCTTTATTTCACATATCTTTATCAGCTACTTTTCTTGCATTAGGATAACTGGGTCCTTCCATCTCTGAGCAGACACAATTCTTGCAATTGTCGTCATACAGTATATTGTAACAGTCTCCCAATTTTTAAACTAGATAATTATCTGATCTTTCCAACAAATAAAACTCTGCTCTCATCGTAAATTTAACCTTAACAACATCTTCCAGTATTATATGTATTTGACTCCAGTATTTCTAAGTCTTTCACAAGACTATCACATATGATAAAAAATGTCCCAACATTGTGCTCACATTTCCAATATTTGTAAGCGCTGCTCTTGTGCATCTTAAAGCCTCTCTGATGTCAAATACCATCTGTACAGAATTTTTAAAAATTATTTTAAATCACTACTCAAAATAAACTTCAAATTCTTCTTTTGCTTGTTGCTCTTATGCAACTTATGTATCTGTATATCAATACAGAACATTATATAGTGGAAGAACTTTCTATATATTTCAAGAATGAGTATTTTGGTCAAAATATATGATATGACTTCATCACATTTTCTCAAATCGCTCCTGACACCACAAAAAAAAACTTTATCACATGGGCAAATGTACCCATCCTAAAACATCTTCACCACAGTTCAGGGAAAAAGCCCACCAGATTCCAACAACATAGAGCTACTCCATTCAGGGCTCAGTCCCTGAACTGTGGTTAAAGTGTCGTAGGATGGAGCAATGAGAACACAGGAGGCTTCCCATGTTATTATTGCCAGCAACAAGGTGAGTGTGGGGGTAATCCTGGGCAGTGATGCCTTCTTCTGTGGGATGGTTCACAGGATTCTCCCTGCCTGCCAGCCAAATCCCCTCACTCTCGCCTGCATCGAGCAACTTCATGTGATGAGGTTCATAGTCAGTTTCCAATGAATTACTAATGGGAAACTAAACTATATTGGTTCTTTTCTTCGTACAGTATGGTAACATAATGCTTTTGCTGTTACCCAATGACAAAAATACTTTTTCAAAATGCTAACAACCCTTCAACACAAGTCATATTTAATTAATTTTGACTGGTAATGCACATATTGTTGTTGTTGTTGTTGCTGCTGTGTACCTTCCAGTTGTTTCAAGCATATGGCAACTCCAAGGTAAACCTTTCACCAGGTTTTCTTGGCAAAATTGTTCAGAAGAGGTCCACCACTGCCTTTCTCTGAGGCTACCCAAAGTCCCACAAAGGAGTTCCATAGGTGAGCAGGGATTGGAACCTGGTTTACCGTGTCATAGAGTTTAATGGGAGAACTCAGTATGACAGCATTATTTATCAGGGTTAAAAAGGCATCAATTATAACACTGATTTTTTTGAGACCACTTATGTATTGCAGCTAACCTTTTATCAGTTTTACTATGACCTTAGTAGTAACTAAATTTATTAACGTAAGACGTAAAACAGTACCCTGAAGTGAGAAAACAAAAATGGTCATTGATATCTGTCTTAACACATGAAAGAAGGGCACTTGCATTAACCTGAGATGAATTAGTTCAGAACAGTGTGCATAAAGATAAGCATTTCATGAAAATCCAAGATTGCTAGGCAGTCAAAAAGGTTGTACTGCTTTATGCATATTGTGATCTTTTTGATGTGCATGGACACAACCTGAGATTTTAGGTTGTGAGATTTGAGATTTGAGTAGCAAGTCATTTTTCATCAAAGCTAATACAGTGGGAAGAAAATCACACATTATATACACTTTTCTCTAGAAGAGAAGTGTTTCCTCCCACAGCGTTAAGAAGGGGAATGGAGAAAATGGAGCTGAAATAGAACATACAGACTTTTCATTTCTACAAGTTTTCATTTTTTCACAATATGCCTTAGTGTTGTAGTACCTGCTGGAGACTATTATTTTTGTGACCACGAGGAAATACAGCTATTCATAGGAAATGATGGCATCTTTTCTTGAAGAAACAGTACAAGAATACATGCAAGAAAAGCTATGTTGAATTGAAAAAATGACTTACACAGACCAGCATTCTGTTGCCATAGTGGCCAACTAGTTGACTTAAGAAACCTGGTTGGAAAATAAAGACAACAGTATCCACCTCATTTGTATTCTATTTATAGTAGTTGATATTCATAGTATATTGATCCTGATACTGGTGATAACCTTTAACTATCATGACTATCATAGCACATCATAGCCTTATCCCCCATGGATCTGTCTAAAACACCTTTCAAGCATTCCAATAAAGTGATTATCATTTTATTTCATACCAGATAATTCCACAGATAAACTTTTGCACTTGCATTTTTTGAAATTCATTCAATGTAGCTTCATTGTATCACCCTAAACTCTTTTAAAATCAAACGGAAAGTTCTCCATATCCAATTTTGCACAGTTTAGGTAATTTTACACACTTCTACCCTGTTCCCTATGCTTAAAATTCTTTGAAAACTGTTGCCATGGGAATTGTTCTACTCATAATCCATAATTTTGGTTTCCCTTTTCTGCTTCCCTACAGTTATCCTTTTATATGGTATTGAGGTTTTGATATATGTGGACTTGCTTACCATCTGAAACTATTTCTGGGAATATATAGTCTTCAGCCTGCCATATTATAATAACGGTAATAATTTATACATTGAATCATTTTGTGGATTCTGACAAACAATGGAAAGGCAGAAATAGAAGTATTTTTACACAGATAAATGGTATCTCTTTTTCCAATGAAAATGCACTACCAATCCCTCAAATTCATTATGAGGAAGAACATGAATGGTATGAACTATATTGTTCATGAAGTAAAGCATTAACCATCTGAGATTTTTCAGATCGCTAATTTGCAGAAATTAAGCAAAAAGGCACATTTAAATGTGATGCTTCAGTTGCAAGAAGAGTGTTAATCAGAAATGAAAAACATGTTCAGATGTGGCTAAAAAATGGCAAGACATTGCAAATCATCTTGGCTTTGAGCTGGTGAACACTAGGATAGCTACTCTTCTTATTGCACAAATAATTTCCCCAAGCATTTGAAGAAAGTTGCTTTCTTAAACTTATTTTTTTCCAGAAGAATTGCACAAGCCATAAGTTCAACATTTCACGAAACTGTGAAATTAAATTTCCCCCAAGTTCACAAGCACTGTCTCTTTAAACACTTTAACTATTGATTAAAAAAGGAAATATACATTTTGCATTTACTAGCCTTTCTATGTTTTCTGCTAGGATGAAGGATAGTTCACACTTCCAAACCTGCACAGGCTGCTTGTTTGCAATACCTGCCTGATTTTAATAAATAAGAAAGAAAAGAAACATTTTACGTTTAGAAGTCTTTTCCTGGTTTGCGTTGTCTACAAGGGAAAGGGCGATATCTCATTTCCAAATCAGCTCAGGACACAGTTTGCAGCAGTTCACTTCCAACACATTGCTTGAATGTTTGTAAAGAACAAAATAAAGTTAGCAAACAGTATGGAAATGTGTAATGAAGAAGTAAAATTCCCATAAATGCCCAAAATTAGCTGCAAAAATGCAAAGTTGTGTTAATCTTTTTAAGGAGGTGAAAGGGGTAAAAGATAATTATTAGGCTTGGGCGGTTTCGTTCATTAATTTCGTAATTCGTTATTAATTCGTATTTAAATTAGCTTACGATCCAATATTGAGCCATGCAGGACTACTGTGAGGAGTAATTAAAAATCGAAACAATTTTTCCAATTTATTTTGTATTGTTTCGTAATTGTTTCGTAATTGGTTCAAAATTGTTTCGAAATTGTTTCGTAATTGTTTCGTAATTATTTCCGTATGTCTGGTGCAAGTTTTATAGTTGTTGTTTGTTTTATCAGTGATAAAAAATAAATTATCACACCAACAGTCAACAACAGAGGGAGAGGGAAGCTTCAGAAGTTCCCCCTGTCCCATTTGGAGGGTTTTTTAGCATATTGCGCAATCGCATCCGCCATTAACGAATCTATTCGTAATTTTACGAAATTTCGTATATTTCGAACTTTTTAAAAGGAAAATTTCGGAATTCTTTAAAAAAACGAAACGCAAGGGCCCCCCTAAAAACGAAACGAGTTTAGAACCAAATTTTTCCGTAGTTACCCAAGCCTAATAATTATGGCTTTGCAAGTAGAGCTCTTGGTCTGCTCACTGGAAGTAAAACAACTAACACTATGGCCACGG
Source organism: Anolis sagrei ordinatus (assembly GCF_025583915.1). Taxonomy (NCBI): domain Eukaryota; kingdom Metazoa; phylum Chordata; class Lepidosauria; order Squamata; family Anolidae; genus Anolis; species Anolis sagrei. Next base: position 151,824,633 of record NW_026847438.1, read on the forward strand.
GAAAGTAAAACAGTTCAGTTCCATCGTACATGCCCATAATCACATGTCACAGTCCCCAAACTCACTGCTGAGGTGCTTTTTTTATTACTGCATAGCAGAAAACACTTTGAACCCAGTTTCAAGGTGCTTTCAGCTGCCTCAAAATTAGGTTACAGCTGAAGGGGGGCATTTATGTAGACTTACAGCCACTTTGAGTCTTTATTAAAAGAAAAAAGTGGTAATAATACTATTAATAATAGATCTTACGACATATGAAGCAATTACAGGGCTTTAACTCTAGCTTATGAAGCAGTAACTGCAATACAGAATGCAAGCATGTTTGCATATTATGACTCTGGTTGAGGTTTCTTGAATTCTGCCTTGTTTTGGTGTCCAATCTCATTTTACATGTGCAGCGAGGATCTGTAGGCAACTACCGCTACCCTTCAGTAAATATTTTTAAAAGAAATATATATACAAAATGCTACTTTCTATTTGACTCCCTTCTCTCTAATGCTTTCATTCTGATGCAAACTTGAGAACTTGCCCCACAAAATATGATAGTGTTTTATAACCCCATATGTTCTTATTCCCAGCTGCACAGGTGTTCTTCCTCTCCCTCCCTCCCAGCTTTCATTTTAATGAGGTTTGCTCAAAAAATATTCTTGTTCATTTTGCCCCATCATCTCTCAGCTTCTTATTTTCTGCTGCTATAAAATATTTATGTGTGAAGGTGGGTTTTGTGTGTGTTGTTTTGCAGATCATTTAAAACACAGTAGGTATCTTGAGTATTCGAAAATGGCTCAGTTTTAAAAGCAACAAAACTGAAATAGAAAACAAATCTATAAACCAATGGATTCTACAACTTCTGAACTTAATTTGATTATTTTATATTAAGCCACTGGAATGTTTAATAAGTTTTGTAGCTGTAAACAATTCTGAATTAGATTGTGTAGGAAGCAAAAACAAAATAAATGTATCTACCACTTAAAAACAGACTTGAAAAAGCAAACTGATTAAATTATTGTTTTCTTGGGATAGAATTATGGGGATATAAAATATATTGTTTCTAAACCATAAGCCTTCCAGTATTGTATTTTTAATTCATCATTCAAAGAGTTGGATTTTAATCTTACAACAACCTGGTGATGTAATTTATGCTGAGAGTTACTGGTTTGATATAAGTGCTTCCAATGATGGCAGAACTGTAACATGCTCTATGTAATCCCAATGTTCTGCAAGTATGAAATCTTGACTTCTGCTAGCTTGTGATATTAGCCATCAACCAGATTTTAATTGTTGCTGTGCAGAACTTGGCAACATTGTAAGTTATAGCCGAGTTCATATCTGAAAGCAGGGAGATGTAAAATTGTCCAGAGCATCCTGGGTGTTTGCATAGCCATGGCGTAATGAGATGGGATTGAATATCTCTATAGAACATGGCTTGGAAATTTCAATTGGTCCAGCGGACAGCAGCCAGGTTACTTACTGGGGCGACTTACAGGGAGCGGTCAACCTCCCTGTTTGAGGAGCTCCATTGGCTGCCGTTCATTTTCCAATCCCAATTCAAGGTGCAGGTTCTGACCTACAAAGCCCTGAACGGTTTGAGACCCGCCTACCTGAGTGACCGCATTTCTGTGTACGAACCCTCACAATCTCTTCATTTATTTGGGGAGGCCCAGCTCTCACTCCCACCTCCCTCACAAGCACAATTGGTGGGGACAAGGGAGAGGGCCTTCTCCATGGTTGCCCCTCGACTCTGGAACTTACTCCCCAAGGATATCAGACAAGCCCCCACATTGGCAGTCTTTAGGAGGAGCCTGAAAACGTGGCTGTTCCAGGGTGCCTTCCCTGAATAAAGGAACAATCCCCTGCAAACACTCTGAGAAGCACTTTAATTACCCGTTGAGTTGCTCTTTACTTTTGATTTAAAACCCTCCAAATAGATACATCTTCTGCTCATGTCCAGCATTTATTTTTATAGTTTTAACTATTACATTTGGCCCAGCCATAGGTTTTTTAAACTTTTGTGTGTTATTGTCTACTTATGAGTTATATTAATTGTATTGTTTATTTTATTATTGCTTGTTGTTTTTGATGTGTTGTTGGGCTTGGCCTCATGTAAGCCGCTCCGAGTCTCTTGGGGAGATAGTGGTAGGGTATAAATAAAGTTTTATTATTATTATTATAACAGGCACTGAAGAAGCACATGTTCTGTTGTCTCTATTGTCCTGAGTCACAAGCAAACAGTCTCTTGGTGTATGGGGTCTTTTGGTAATGACCTTCCACTATGGCAGATGGGAGCGCATGACCCCCAGAAACTGTACATAAAATATTAATCTCTCCAACTAAGAAGGACTTAGTTAGGGGTAAACAGTGAGGGTCTTCATGGGGCATGACAATGACTATTGCACATAAGTCTCAAACACTGAATAGTTTTTAAAATACTGTACAGTTTTTGATTACTTTCTCACGCAAAGAAGTAAAATTGTGACATTATTCTTCAAGGATGAACTTTCTGAATTTATATATTCCTACTCCAAAGCAACCCACCAGATTGCCAGAGTTCTGAAATTTACCTTTTCACTCAAAACTAATGTCAGAAGGATTTAGGTAAAGAAAAATCAAAAGAGGCCACAGAATAAAGTTTTAAAAGTTACAATAAAGAATAATGACCTGGAATTACCAAGCAACATCTTATTACTGTGTTGTGTTGAGCTTCAACATCTAATGCTTTTCAAAAGTAATTATGGGAAAAAATCCCATTGACCTCAGTGGGGCTTACTTCTAAGTAGACATGTACCAAATTGCATGGTTAGAATCTAATTTGTGCCTACATGGAGATGTCAACTCCATGTAGGAGTAACAATTGTTGGTAACATTTTTTTTATATTGTTTAATTAATGGCTTATGTATTTTATGTATTTAAATAGTTTGATGGTTGTTTAATCGTTACTGTATTAATTGTTCATGTAATGGCATCGAATTGCTGCCTGATTAAGCTGTCCTGAGTTCCCCTTTCAGAGTAGAGAAAAGACGGGATATAAAAACTTTAAACCAACCTTGCATCCTAAATCACTAGCAATAGCTTAAGATCTGATCTTATTCCAAATCCCAGCTACAGTGGATCCACTGGGATTTACTTGTGAATTGACTTACCATTCAACATTTGATTCACTAGTTTACTTTAGTTGGAGCTCACTAAAAAGATTTAGGTCCAATTTCTTTAAACATTAGCAGTTGATCTTGCCTATCTCTGCTATCAAAAGCTTCATAGACAGATGTCTAAAGACCAGCCTGTGTCAACCACACAGGACCACCCCAGTCTTTTTTTCTCCTTATGCAGTGGGCAACTTTGTCTGGATCTACACTGCCCTATATCTCAGGATGTGATCCGAGATTATCTACTTTGAACTGGATTGTATAAATCTACACTGCCAGATAATCTGGGATTAGATTCTGGGATATAAGTCAGTGCAGATCCAACCTTAGTGAGGTAAATTTCCATTGACTTGAAGAGAATAAGATCTTTTATTCTGAGTATTATGAGAAAGTTGTAAGCATACATTATTGTGATGTATAGGATCTATCCTTGAAGGTGAGATTATTTACTATGTCCCAGTGACAATATTATTAAGGTTCCTCCCACGTACCAGGCAGTTACATGGTGCTGTGGTTAAACCATGAATCACAATAATGCTGGAGATATTATGCAGTAAGTCACACTTAATGTGTTATACACAAGCTGAAGGTCAGTAGCTCCAAACCACCTTGATTTGAGTTATTACATAATAAATTAAAGGCTCGGACTACTATATTGTGATACATGTATTAGTATATATATGTGGAAGAGACACAAAGACTCTTAATATGTCCAGTCCAAAGTTGTGAATGGAAGAATTCAAAAGGAGACGGTACCTTCAACAGGAGATATATCATGCTAGTTTATAGGACTAATAGGCAAGCTCTTTCAAGTTCAATTTGGATCAGATGAGGATCAGTCAAACTCTTTCCTCCTACCCCATCTCAAAAAAAAAAAACCCATGGCAAATATATTAAACCAATTTTTCCAAACTGGAGGCATGGTGGAGTAAAGTCTGCAAACTCCTTCACATCTCTAAAGCTATAAGCTTTACTCCTATGCATTTGCTTGGCTGCAGTATCCAACAGTAGTGGTGATGTCTTGAAGCTTTTTCTCAATAGGCATATGAGAACCACAACAAGGATAAGTTACTTTTGAGATTTAGCATTCAACTCCTAGAAGCCACTGAGTTTTTCCCAAGCTGATTGGAGAATTCTGAGTTTTGTAATCCAAATGATACTCTGTCAAAGGCTGAGGAACAACCAGAAAACCTACATTTCCCAGGTCTATATATGTGCACAACATACTGTTTTGCAGTAGGTCAGGAGCTAGGGTTGGAGATGTAGGAACCATATGCATTTCATGTTTACATCCCTTGTGCTTATGATTGCCAAAATAGTAGCACGAAGCAAATAAGATGCAGGAAGAAAATGAAGGAGAATGGTTAGGAGTATCAAGTGTGAGAGAACTTTTGGATTTGCAGTATGCATGGATTGGAAGGGGGAAAGAACTGAATCCTTTTCATTTTATAATGAAATAGAATAACATTACATGAAATGGATGAGGAGGATGTAGATAATGATGATTTTCTGATTCAAGTGTCACACTGCCTTTTTTGAGGAAAACAAACACAAGAAACACTTGACAAAACTATAGTTCGGTAACCTAGCAGTGAATGTTAACATTTAATGAAAAATGTGCACTTCTACTAAAAATTCTTTTTTAAAAAGAAACTGATGGCTCTGCCAGTTCCCTGAACTTGACCCTAGGGTAAAGGTAAAGGTTGTCCCCTGACATTAAGTCCAGTCATGTCTGACTCTGGGGTGTGGTGCTCATCTCCATTTCTAAGCCGAAGAGCCGGCGTTGTCCATAGACACCTCCAAGGTTATGTGGCCAGTATGACTGCCTGGAGCGCAGTTACCTTCCCACCAAAGCAGTACCTATTGATCAACTCACATTTGTATTTTTTTGAACTGTTAGGTTGGCAGAAGCTAGGGCTGACAGTGGAAGCTCACGCCACTCTCCGGAATCGAACCTGCAACCTTTCGGTTAACAAGCTCACCAACTCAGCGTTTTAAACCACTGCACCACCGGGGGCTCCAAATTTGACCCTAGTTCACACAGTACTTGTCAATGCAGTGTTCATATCTGTGCAGGTGATTGTAGGAATGGGACAATATGAAGCATGCCAAAAAGTCAATTATTGACACCAAATGTGTCAGCAACACTATGTTAGGTTAATACTCTGTTTTTCCTCCAAATATTGTGCACACTCTAACTGTGGTAAGAAGATGAAACATTGTGCATTGTGTGACTATGGCTGACTACATGACATTAAAAGTTTGAGACCTCATTACTTATAGTTCCACATCAAAAGCCTTGACGAGTCCATGATAAATTCATTGCTTTTTGTGATAGAATATCCTTAAAAGGCCTTACTCAGTTAGCTCAAGTAATGGATCATTTTTGCATCTGACATATTGATGTGATCTAATAGCCAATTTTAACCATCCTTAAAATACTGGTGTCTGTGCATCATTCAAGGACCCAGTACCATGATCCTTATCAATGTAACTTTTGTAAGTTATGCCAGAACAATGTTCAAGTCTAATACATCCTCCTTGGTTGGTGCAAGACACATCATATACACCTGACAACCTTTTGACCATTAATTACCATGTCGGAGAGCTGTCAGTGCCCTTGGTGCTCTCTTATGCAGATTGCATGCCTTGGGTAGCACAGCTGCAAAGGGAAGGCCATGCTGTTCTGCTAGAGGCAGATGGATGATTAGCAGGGTTGTCATTATTCTTAGTGACCCAGTTCAAAATCTGAAGTCAGCATTTTGATGACATGCAGTAGTATTCTGAATTAGACAATAGCTCCTTTCTCTCAGTTCTCCTCTAACCAAGATTGTAAGCTGCAAAAAGAATTTTCCCCACAATATATTTCCTGGCTGTTACAATGCATAGAGAAGACCAAGTTTTTATCCTGGAAAGCCACATTTTTCAGTATTCCTATATTGGGAAAATTATTCTATCAGCTCTTCAAATGATCATGAAGGAAGAAAACGTAAACAGTTGGAGAAGGAGGGGAAAGTGAGGCGAGAACAGGCAGGAGGGCGACAGCATAAAAAGTTGACAAATCTGTGACCAGAATTAAACTAGCATTTGCTCTGCATCCAGAAATGTGTTAGTAGTGGTAAGAGAAAACTGACAAAATCCACCATCTCCAAGCAGCCTGCATCTTGAATGGCACAGTTTTACTATTACCATTTTATTTTGATTATGTTCAACATCTACACAAATGACCAGCCACTGCCAGAAGGGACAGAGAGTTTCATCTATGCTGATGATCGTGCCATTACCGCTCAAGCAGGGAGCTTTGAGATGGTTGAACAGAAGCTCTCCGAAGCTCTAGGTGCTCTTATTGCCTATTACAGGGAAAACCAGCTGATCCCTAATCCATCTAAAACACAGACATGTGCCTTTCACCTTAAGAACAGACAAGCATCCCGAGCTCTGAGGATTACCTGGGAAGGAATCCCACTGGAGCATTGCAGCAGCGCACCCAAATACCTGGGAGTCACTCTGGACCGTGCTCTGACTTACAAGAAGCACTGCCTGAACATCAAGCAAAATGTGGGTGCTAGAAACAATATCATACGAAAGCTGACTGGCACAACCTGGGGATCACAACCAGCCACAGTGAAGACATCTGCCCTTGCGCTATGCTACTCTGCTGCTGAGTATGCATGCCCAGTGTGGAACACATCTCACCACGCTAAAACAGTGGATGTGGCTCTTAATGAGACATGCCGCATTATCACGGGGTGCCTGTGCCCTACACCACTGGAGAAATTACACTGTTTTGCACCACCTGACATCCACCGGGAAGTAGCAGCCAATGTTGAAAGGACCAAGGCAGAGACATCTCCAGCTCATCCCTGTTTGGGTATCAGCCAGCACGTCAACAACTTAAATCAAGAAATAGTTTTCTAAGATCTACAAAGACACTCGCTGGAACACCTCAGCAAGTGAGAGTCCAAAAGTGGCAGGCTCAAACCCAGAACCTCAATCAATGGCTGACACCAAATGAGAGACTCCCCCCTGGGCACACAGAAAACTGGGCGACTTGGAAGGCGCTGAACAGATTGCGCTCTGGCACCATGAGATGCAGAGCCAAGGGGTGATTTGAATGCAATTTTCCTGCTTCTTGGCAGGGGGTTGGATTGGATGGCCCATGAGGTTTCTTCCAACTCTTTGATTCTATGATTCTATGATCTGTTTCAAACACCAACAAATTCGCCCAACCTCTCGAAACTGTACATTTTTTAATAAATAAATAAATAAATAAATAGTGTTTGTACCAGTCTGAACCAGTCTGACATGGCTTCCATTCAGTAGAAGTAAACAATAATATAATAATAAAATTTTATTTATATTCTACCCTATTTCCCTGAATTCCAATCACAAAAAAGGCAAACATTCAATGCCTGAATATAACAGCCAATACACACATAATAGCAAAAAAATAATAATAAAAAATCCAACATATAAAAACAAATTATAAGTTAACATCTAAAATTAAGATAAGATATAACCAATCAGATAAATTATATCAACATAAAACAAAACATCAAACAGAAGTGCCAATTTCCTAAAGCTGACAGAATTCCTTGTGGGTATATAAGTTGATTATTGCCAAAGATGTTAACTGGGGTAGCAGGGTAAACAGAGCACGGATACTAGTGACAGATATTAATCAGAGGTGTAGTAGCAATATCGTTATCTAATCCTCCCCCTCTTCATAAGCCAATGAGCAGAAGTATGTTTTCAGTGGTTTTTTTAAAGCAAGGGGGGAGAGGACCATAAGTATTTCCTTAGGGAGGGAGTTCCAGAGTTGGGGGACAATCACTGTTCCCTCATTCCCACCAGCTGTGTTTGAGACAGGGGTGGGAGCTAAACAATGATAGTTGTCCTGAATGCAGGAATGAGACATTTTCCTTATCTGCAAGCAGAAGGGAATTTTGAAGGAAAATTCAAGTTTGTATTTTAAAATGAGGCTTGCATTCTTCCAAGATGAGCAGAGATACAGGTTTGCTCCCATTCTTACCAGAATGCTTATGGCAATGAGTTCAGACTGATAAGTCCTGCATCACACACTAAACTCTGCTTGCTATCCATATTTATTGAGTAGAAGTCGCAACAACATTTGCTCATTTTGCCTAACTGCTAGGGTAAGCATTTTCTTCACTTATATGTTTATTTGACAGCTCAATTTTAAATATGTTTCGGGTGACATTTGAAAAAAGGATTATTGTGCCACCTTTTAATATTGCATGTGTTTCTAACCTGAATGATTATGTATTGTCGAAGGCTTTCATGGCTGGAATCACTGGGTTGTTATAGGTTTTTTCAGGCTATATGGCCATGTTCTGGAGGCATTTTCTCCTGACGTTTCGCCTGCATCTATGGCAAGCATCCTCAGAGGTAGTGAGGTCTGTTGGAAGTAGGAAAATGGGTTTATATATCTGTGGAATGACCAGGGTGGGACAAAGGACTTTTGTCTGCTGGAGCTAGTGTGAATGTTTCAACTGACCACCTTGATTAGCATTTAATGGCTTGGAAGTGCCTGACGGGAATCTTTTGTTGAGAGTGATTTGATGTGTCTGATTGTTTACTCACTGTTGTTTTGCTGTTGTAATTGTTGAGTTTTTTAATACTGGTAGCCAGATTTTGTTCATTTTCATGGTTTCTTCCTTTCTGTTGAAATTGTCCACATGCTTGTGGATTTCAATGGCTTCTCTGTGTAGTCTGACATGGTGGTTTTGAGAGTGGTCCAGCCTTTCTGTGTTCTCAAATAATATGCTGTGTCCAGGTTGGTTCATCAGGTGCTCTGCTATGGCTGATTTCTCTGGTTAAGGTAGTCTGCAGTGCCTTTCATGTTCCTTATAGTTCCACATATCTGAACTATATGGTTCTCTGTCCTACTCATCCGCAAACCAGATCAACAATTCGGTCACACCGTCTACAGAAAACCCACACACACAGATAGATATCTACATAAAAACTCCAACCATCACCCAAGTCAAGAAAGAAGCACCATTAAAGCCTTGGCAGACCGTGCAAAAAGAATCTGCGAACCCCACCTCCTCCAAGATGAACTGAACCACCTCAACTGGGCTCTCCAGGCCAATGGAGACTCCACCTCAGACATCCGAAGAGCTGCAAGACCAAGAACAAGCCACGAGAGTCAAGATGAAGATCCACCCAGAGGAAAAGTGTTCCTGCCATACATCAAGGGAACCACTGACCACATAGGGAAGCTGATGAGGAAACACAACATACAAACAATCTACAGACCCACCAAGAAAATCCAACAAATGCTACGTTCAGCAAAGGACAAGAGGGATCCTCTCACCTCTGCAGGAGTCTACCGTATACCATGCAGCTGTGGACAAGTCTACATAGGGACCACCAAACGCAGCATTGCCCAAACACGAATCAGGGAACATGAAAGGCACTGCAGACTACTTCAACCAGAGAAGTCAGCCATAGCAGAGCACCTGATGAACCAACCTGGACACAGCATATTATTTGAGAACACAGAAATGCTGGACCACTCTCACAACCACCATGTCAGACTACACAGAGAAGCCATTGAAATCCACAAGCATGTGGACAATTTCAACAGAAACGAAGAAACCATGAAAATGAACAAAATCTGGCTAACAGTATTAAAAAACTCAAAAATTACAACAGCAAAACAACAGAGAGTAAACAATCAGGCACATCAAATCACTCTCAACAAAAGATTCCCCCAGGCACTTCCAAGCCATTAAATGCTAATCAAGGTGGTCAGTTGAAACATTCACAACTAGCTCCAGCAGACAAAAGTCCTTTGTCCCACCCTGGTCATTCCACAGATATATAAACCCACTTTCCTACTTCCAACAGACCTCACTGCCTCTGAGGATGCTTGCCATAAATGCAGGTGAAACGTCAGGAGAAAATGCCTCCAGAACATGGCCATATAGCCCAAAAAAACCTACAACAACCCACTGAATGATTATGCTCAAGCCACGAGTCTCTGGATTTCTTCAGGGTTTTGCTGATATGAGACTACTGCTTTATTCCAGCCAGCATGGCATGTGACTAAACAATCACAGTACAGACTTAAATCTCACAGCAAGTGTGGTGTTGTGGTTAGAATTCTGGATTAAGACTGAGAACATGAGAGAAAGCCGCTTTTGACAGAGGCCCAGAGAACAGGAGGGCATCATCATGAGGGAAAATGTGAAGTGTAATGCTCATGCTTGAAAATATTTACAGAAACCCATTTCCCTGTCTCTGTGTTTCCATTGCTTATTTATTGTGAGAGTTGTTGGAGTTAATAACAAGCTGTGTTACAGCTGAACAAGCAATGTTCTGAATTGTGAGTTGCTGGGTAAAGCCTGGGAACAGACTGTCAGTCAGAGAGTTTCTTCTGCAGAGGAAAGAGAAATGGCTGATATGAGGGACAAATACCATAATAATCAAAACATGGATCCCATGAATAGTAATGACTGGTGCTGGTCGAATTGACAGTTCAAATGAATGTGAATGAGACTATTGGTTCATGCATGTATGTATGCATACATGTGGATTTTCTCTTTCACACTCTCACATATTCAAGCTCAGTCTTTCAATAGGAACTGGCTTCAAGTAAACCATGACCTAAGGACAGTTGGTGACTGGAGGTCAGTGCATCCAGATTTGAATCTGAACTTTACAGAAGCTATCCAACATACTGAATCTTACCCCCCAAGATGCCCTGATCCATTGACATAAAGCCTTCATTGCCCACTGAAGAAAAACACCCCCAAAATTGTTATATTTATAAAGTGCTTGCAGCTACATTCATCCAGTACAATAAAACATCAAACCATCATCATCTTTATTGAGGCAAAAAACAAACAGGTATGAAATGATCAGCAGGCTTTGCAGGGCTTTTCATGTGATTGAATGTTATAATAATAATAATAATAATAATAATAATAATAATAATAATAATAATAAATAAACTTTATTTATACCCCGCCACCATCTCCCCAATGGGGACTCAGAGCGGCTTACATGGGGCCAAGCCCAAACAACAATTTCAATATAAAAATACAAATTGCAGTAAAATGAACAACATAACATTAAACTGAGCACATCAAACCATATAAACCAGTATACACAGAGCATAGAAACCAAAAAATGACAAAGAGCAGGCCACATGTACATAAAATGATTTAAAAACTCCGGGTGAGATAAGGGGACAGAACCAATTGTAAGGGAGAACTCATAGAGAGACAGGAAAATAAACAAACCTTCATACGTGAGGGAGGAAAACTCCTGGGACACGAACATTGAGGGAGCAATAGCATAAAATTATGTAGCTACTCTCCAAAAGCGCAACGGCAGAGCCAGGTCTTGAGACTCCTTTTAAAGGTTTCTAACATAGGGGCTTTCCTAATCTATCCAGGCAATGAGTTCCAGAGTCGGGGAGCCACAGAGAAGAAGGCTCTCTCCCTCGTACCCACAAGTCGAGTCTGAGAGACTGGCAAGGGCAAAAGGAGGGCCTTGCCCAAATGAAGAGTTCGGGCTGGTTCATGGAGGGAGATACGTCACGAAGGTAGGCAGGTCCAAAACCATTTAGGGCTTTATAGGTAAGAACCTGTACCTTGAATAGGGACCAGAAGATGAACGGAAGCCAATGGAGCTCCTTAAACAGGGGGGTTGACTGCTCCCCGTAAGAGGCCCCAGTTATTAATCTGGCTGCCAAACTTGGACAAATTGTAATTTCCGGGCCGTCTTCAAGGGTAGCCCCATGTAGAGAGCATTGTAATAGTCCAGTCTAGAGGTAACTAAGGCATGGACCACCATGGTCAAGTCAGACTTCTTGAGGTATGGTCACAGTTGGCGCATGAGTTTTAATTGTGCGAAGGTTCTCCCGGCCACCGCCGACACCTGTGTTTCAAGCGTCAGCCCAGGAGAACTCCCAAACTGCAGACCTGTTACTTCAGGGGGAGTGCAACCCCGTCTATATATCTTAAAAAAAAGGTGGAAAGCAGACTTAATATAGATCATGGTCATGTTCTAATTTTAGTAGTGCAGAAAATTTTATTTCAGAACGGAAACAGAATCTTATTTTTCTTGGCTTATGGCATTGCATGAATGAGATGTGATGTCTGTGAGAGATGATCCATTTTATAAATATGCACCCAAATCCCAAATTATGAAATTTCGAACAGGATGGAAAGACCCTGAAACCCATACCTATTTAGTCATGAATTTCACTGGATGATCCTGGGACATCTTCCTGTCCACTTAGATTAAAAGAATATTTGAAAATATCCATAATTTTGTCAAAAATATTTTTGACAAGATGTCTTGGAAGGCTAAGAATCTTCACAGCTTGAGATATATTCTGTGATAAATAAAAATTCTATGTTTTTTCCTTATTCTTTCCTAGCATAAAAATAACTTTTTTTTGCATAGAAAACAGCATGACCCATTAAAAAAAGGTGTTGTTTTCTGTGCAAGGAATATATTTTCTGCACAGAAAATGCCCCAAAATTTTACATAAAATTAAGTCCTAAACTTTGAATACATTTTGGAAATTGCAGAGTTTTTGATAACTTTCTCACAACAGGATCAATGTTTTCCTTTCTTGCCTGTCACATTTACATCTGTGAAAATACGAGGGGTATTTTTTAAGTAAGGTCCGTTTTGTTGTAGACACTAGTAGTTCGTGCAGCAGGAACCTTCCTGCTGCAGAAATTCATCGACAGATTTGTGAAGTGTACGGTGATACTGTTATGAGTGAAAGCAAAGTGCATAAGTGGGTACGACAGTTCAAAGATTTTTATTATTGTTATTGTGAAGCACCTGTTCTCACGACTCCTCGCTTCAACTGAAGCCACCAAATTATCTGTAATCAAAGAAGGGCGACCGGAGCGGTCCTCATCATGGACGTTGTCACGGCTATCTTTGAATTGTCGTACCCATTTACGCACTTTGCTTTCACTCATAACAGTATCACCATACACTTCACAAATCTGTTGATGAATTTCTGCAGCAGGCAGGTTCCTTGCTGACAAAAACCGCATCACTGAACAAACCTAACATGCGACGGGCGAGTTGATAGTCTTAAACATTTTTAAAGCACAGAACAGAACCGTACAGGTTAGCTACAGAGCAGAAACTGAGCACAGTTGTTCCCGAGGCATGCCGGTACACGACGCACACGCTCGTTGCGGTATGCGTGCGAACTATTAGTGTCTACAACAAAATGGACATTACTTTAAAAATATCCCTCGTATATATCCCTATCCTCAGTCTAAGAGGGGTTATGCATATATTCAGTCAAACTGCACTAAGTGATTGTGAAGACAAAACAGGAATTAGAGCCAAGTATGTTGACTGACAAAATGTAGGAATGTAACATATAAGAAATAAGTATGAATAAACATGGTAACCCAACTGTAACTCAGTAAATTCTGCAGTTTGACTACCTGGTTAGGACTTTAAAAATTGAGTGAATGTCTAACAGGAGTTTGGTGAGTTACAAATTTGGATCCTTTCATGGATTATTGCTTTTTAAAGCCAGCCTATGTTGTTTGCTATATTTCTTCTGCTTGGGGAAATGAAAGTAATACTTGTTCTGTAACTAGCATGGGGTGAAAAAAAACAAAACAAATCAAGCCAAATTGCTGTAGGCATAAACATAGACTCCCAAACTGGAGTACTTGAATATAGGAACCATGAGGAAAGTGAAACACAGAATTGAAGGTTATGAGATGGTAATTCACACCTTGAATAAAACACACACTATACACACAGTGGATTCACTGCCCATGCCCACCTTTAACTTCTGTTCTTTACATGCTTTCTTGAGTGAAATCCTGCTGAACTCAATTGATCTTATTTCTAAATAGACATGCTTTCGGTTATGATGTTAGTTTATTTTTCCTTTGCACTTTATGTATTTTTCCCCTAAGAAATCAAAGTACTTATACTTCTGAGGTACCATACAAAGGAAAAAGAATATATTCAATTGAAAAGAAAAAAACCTTGTTGTTTCAAGAATAAGTCAACTGTAATAATAAAGAATGAAAATAAATAAGTAAACCAAGGTGTGAATTAAATGTGATTTTCCCCTCTATAGTTCAAGAGAAATAATGGGATATTGACTTATAGATGTATTCAGAGCAGAGAATGAATGCACAGCATTTCACAGCATGATAAAAAGTATATTATAGTCTGTATCAGATATTTTAAGCTAAGCAGGAAGATAATTTTACTATGATTTTGTGTTGTCTTTATTACAAAAGGAAAATCTCTATAGCAGCTTTCAATGGTGGCATCTCCAGGGAACCACAGAATTCCTAGACCGCTGTATATATTTTCATTAGCTGCTGCTAAAAAATTAAGATTATCCAAGGCTAGTGTTAATTATTCATGCAGGTTTAAACAAAGTTGTTGTGTGCATTAAAGTCATTTTTGAATTATGATGACCATAAGAGGTTTTCTTGGCAAGATTTGTCCAGAGTGGAATTGACTTTATTTTCTGAGGCAGTGGGTTCCCATGGTAAATGAGATATTCAAACCCCGGTTTTCAGTGTCCTGGTCCAACACACAAACTACTATACCATACTGGCTTTCTCTAAGATGGCAGCACTTGGTATTCTCCCATCCAAGAACAAGCAACCCCAAATCCTCTTTAACTTCTGGGAATGGAAGATCAGGAATGTTAAGGATGATATGCATAAAAAAACACTCCATATTGTGACTATCAAGGTACCGAATGACAGCACCCAGCATTTGTCACTCTTTGTCCTGGATACTGCTGAAAGGCCATAGAGTCCAACAAGATCTGACAACAGTATTTCAAAAGTTGCTCACCCTTGTCTTAGCACATTGATAGGTACTTTTTATTTATTTCGTGTCAGGGCAGCCAGTCAATTATATTACATTTCTAACAGAACAAAGCAAACAAACAGAGAAAATACAAAATGTGTGAGTTTGGTAGTTGATTAAATGTCCTTTGACCAGTAGCTGGCCACTTGGAGTACTTCTGGTGTTGCTGCAAGAAGGTCCTCCATTGTGCATGTGGCTGGGCTCAGGTTGCATTGCAGCAGGTGGTCAGTGGTTTGCTCCTCTCCACACTCGCATGTCGAGGATTCCACTTTGTAGCCCCATTTCTGAAGGTTGGCTCTGCATCTCGTGGTGCCAGAGCGCAGTCTGTTCAGTGCCTTCCAAGTCGCCCAGTCCTCTGTGTGTCCAGGGGGGAGTCTCTCATTTGGTATTTATTTGTAATCTTTGCACCTATTTGGTACACTTGTATACCGCTAATTTCTCAGCCTAGAACGGCGACTCAATTGCGGTTTACAGCATTTTAAAAACAATCTCAGTTTAAAAAACATATACAAATACAATAACAAATTATTGGGCCACCAATAATAATCCCATATATCTCAAGTTAAAATCACAATCCAGAGTTCGTTGTCCATATTTCCTGTCCATAGTCACCAAGATTCGATTTAATTGCCACAGATTAGCCGAATGCTTGTTTGAATAACCATGTTTTGAGTCTCTTCCTAAACACCATCAGCGAAGAGGCTGATCGTATCTCTATAGGGAGGGCGTTCCAAAGCCGGGGGGCCACCACAGAGAAGGCCCTATCTCTCGTTCCCGCCAGCCGCACTTCTGAAGCTGGAGGGATAGAGAGAAGAGACTCTCCGGAAGATCTTAGGGTCCTGGTGGGCTGATAGGCTGAGATACGTTCGGATAGATAAGTTGGGCCAGAACCGTTTAGGGCTTTAAAGGCCAACGCCAGCACCTTGAATTGAGCCCGGTAGCATATCGGCAGCCAGTGGAGCTGGTTCAGCAAGGGAGTTGTATGCTCCCTGCGATCAGCTCCTGTTAAAAACATGGCTGCCGCCCGTTGGACTAACTGGAGCTTCCGGACTGTCTTCAAAGGCAACCCCACGTAGAGAGCGTTGCAGTAATCAAGGCGGGATGTAACCAGAGCGTGGACTACCGTGGCTAAGTCGGGCTTCCCAAGGTACGGTCGCAGTTGGCGCACAAGTTTTAACTGTGCGAAGGCTCCCCTGGTCACCGCCTTTCTGAACTCCACCAACGATAGAAAAAAAACAAAAAAAAAAAAAAAAAAAAAAAAAAAAAAAAAAACAAAAAAAAAAAAAAAAAGAAACCTGGGGTTCCAGGCTCAGCGATGAGTCCAGGATCACACCCAAACTGCGAACCTGCGTCTTCAGGGGGAGTGCGACCCCGTCTAACACAGGCTGTAACCCTATACCCTGTTCGGCCTTGCGACTAACCAGGAGTACCTCTGTCTTGTCTGGATTCAATTTCAATTTGTTCGCCCCCATCCAGACCGTCACAGCGGCCAAGCACCGGTTCAGGACCTCGACAGCCTCCTTAGTAGCAGGTGGAAAGGAGTGACAGAGTTGGACATCATCTGCGTACAGATGACATCGCACTCCGAAACTCCGTATGATCTCGCCCAGCGGCTTCATGTAGATGTTAAACAACATGGGAGACAGTATTGAACCCTGAGGAACCCCACAAGACAAAGGTTGTGGGGTTGAACAGGAGTCTCCCATAACACCATCTGGGACCGACCCTCGAGGAATGAGCGGAGCCACTGCAAAACAGTACCTCCAAGACCCATCCCCGCGAGGCGTCCCAGAAGGATACCGTGATCGACGGTATCGAAGGCCGCTGAGAGGTCGAGCAGCACCAACAGGGACACACTCCCCCTGTCGAGCTCCCGACGCAGATCATCCACTAAGGCGACCAAGGCTGTCTCGGTACCATGCCCCGGCCTAAAGCCAGACTGTGCCGGATCTAGATAATCCGTGTCTACCAAGAATGCCTGGAGTTGTGAGGCCACCACACGTTCCATGACTTTGCCCAAAAAGGGGAGATTGGAAACAGGCCGATAGTTGACGAATTGAGTGGGGTCCAGTGATGGCTTCTTCAACAGCGGTTTTATTACAGCTTGCTTTAAGCTGGCTGGAATTTTGCCTTCCCGAAGGGAGGCATTCACCACCACCTTCACCCACTCGGCCAAACCCCCTCTGGCCTCCTTTAGAAGCCAGGATGGGCAGGGGTCTAGGATGCATGTGGTAGCTCTCATTCCTCCAAGCACCTTGCCCACATCCTCGGATTGAACCAATTGAAATGAATCCATCAAAACCGGACAAGCAGATGCTCGTGTTACATCCTCAGAGACTGCCGTTAATATGGTATCCAGACCAGAGCGGATCAAAGCGACTTTGTCTGCAAAGAACTGAGCAAGGTCTTCACAGTGAGCTGCCGAGTCATCAGGGCACCCATCCTGGATGGGGGGTTTTAAAAGGCCTCTGACAACTCGGAACAGTTCAGCCGGACGGTTCTTTGCAGACGCAATAGTGGCCGCAAAGAAAGCCTTCTTTGCGGCTTTTATTGCCGTGGCATATGCCCTTAAAAAGGACACAAACCGTGTTCGATTTGGCTCGCTCAGATCCGAACGCCACATGCTCTCTAGTTCCCTCTTCTTTCGCTTCAACGCTGCCAGCTCCTCGGTAAACCAAGGAGCTGGTTTAGCTCGGCTACTTGAGAGGGGACGTTCTGGAGCGATCGTGTCTATTGCCCTAGTCATCTCCCCATTCCAGAGAGCGACCAGAGCATCAACAGGATCACCAACCATGGTGGCGGGAAAGTCCCCAAGAGCCATCAGGAAACCGTCCGGATCCATAAGCCTCCTAGGGCGGACCAATTTAATAGGTCCTCCACCTCTGCGGAGGTTAGGGGGTGCAGCAAGTCTAAAACTGACCAGGTGGTGGTCGGTCCATGGCAACGAAGAGATGGATAACTCCTCAACACCGCCACCTTCCTCCCATCCCTGACAGAAAACCAAGTCCAATGTATGTCCAGCACTGTGGGTGGGGCCAGATACCTGTTGGGACAGCCCCATGGTTGCCATGGTAGACATGAAGTCCTGAGCCGCTCCCGATAAGGCGGCCTCGGCATGGACATTGAAGTCCCCCAGCACAAGCAGCCGTTGGGACTCCAACGCCAGGTCCGAGACCACCCCCGCTAGCTCAGTCAGGGAGTCTGAAGTGCAGCGAGGTGGCCGGTACACTAGCAGAATCCCTAATCTGTCCCGGTCTCCCACCCTCAGGTAGACGCATTCAAATTTTGTTGACTGTGGGATGGGGGCCCTGGTCAGAGGAATGGTATCTCTATAGACCACTGCAACCCCGCCTCCCCGCCCTCCGGATCTCGGTTGGTGCTGCACAGAGAACCCTGGTGGGCAAAGCTGGGTTAAGTTTACACCTCCCGCTTCGTCCAACCAGGTCTCTGTGATGCACGCCAGATCTGCCCGTTCATCCAGGATTATATCCTGGATGAAAGTTGTTTTACCGTTGACAGATCTGGCGTTCAACAGCACCACTTTCAATCCGGAAGGACCGCCATCCTGGTTACACCGACTTATCATATCAGGAGACCGATTTGGGATTACTAAAGTTGTTCCCCATTCCCTAGGTCGAATTAGAGGTCTCCCTTTCCTGTATCTCCCCCTCCCCACCACGACTTCTATGGGGGCTCCCCGGTTAACGGAACCCCCTCCCTCCTCCATGACGCAATGAGCAGCCAACGTATCAACAAGAAATGCATCATTAGTTGTTTGACATATTATGGTTACGGGGTACCATAAACCTGTCCTCCATCTGTTTCCTATTCCCGTTTTATAATGCTCAAATCCCGTTGGCCTACTCCGTTCCCACTCTCCAGCGTAAACAATCAGTAGCAAGGTTAACAAGTACCGGGGGAAGGGTGATGACATAAGTGGTAGGTATTAGGGACTATCGGGAGAGTATTCCTGAAGTTTTTTGAGTGCAGATGGGTCATGCGAGATGGAATAGATAATTAAGATGCGAATTGTTTTCTCAATCCGCTCTAAGGTGCTAAAATAAAGTGCGTCATGGAGGGCCTCGATTCGATGCTAAATGGTACGTTAAGTCAAATTAAAGTGCTAAAGCTCGCAGGTTGTTAATTCGATACCACAGGAATGGTGATAGTGGTAATAATTACTACAATTAAATGCTAAACAAGTAAGAGCTAAAATACTCGTCAGCAGTAACACTGTTAGTTCTTAAAATCTTCACCGGTCACTAATATAGATGATTATTATTAGTGCAATGAGAATGGTCTGCACAGTTAGTAACAATTCACAAAATCAGAAGAGATCAGCACAGCAAAATAATCGGCACAATCTGTGGTTGGTTGCACAGTCTGAGGACTACATAAAAGGAATTAGGACATGGACAACACACTCTGTCAAAATTCTATCTAAAAATGGGAACCAGCAAAATACTACAATAATCGGGCCCAAAGATAGTCAGTACAGTCTTCCGGGTTAATAATTAGCAGATGAGGGATGAAAATCTCATATGATGGCAATAATAATAATAATAATTGTTGTGATAGAGTCTGCTGGCAATAATAATAATAATAATAATAATACCAAATAATAATAATATGAAATCCAGCATAGAGATCTCGTTTGCTGTGACACACTGTGCTTTTGTGTCAGTAAAATAATAATAATAATAATAATAATAATAATAATAATAATAATAATTGTTGTGATAGAGTCTGCTGGCAGTAATAATAATAATAATAATAATAATAATAATAATAATAATAATAATAATAATAATAATTGTTGTGATAGAGTCTGCTGGCAGTAATAATAATAATAATAATAATAATAATAATAATAATAATAATTGTTGTGATAGAGTCTGCTGGCAATAATAATAATAATAATTGTTGTGATAGAGTCTGCTGGCAATAATAATAATAATAATTGTTGTGATAGAGTCTGCTGGCAATAATAATAATAATAATAATAATAATTGTTGTGATAGAGTCTGCTGGCAATAATAATAATAATAATAATAATAATAATAATAACAATAATACACTTCTGCAGTCCGGTTCTAAATCTCAAAGATAACTGCTGTTGTATGTGTGTGTGTGTGTGTGTGTGTGTGTGTATATATATATATATATATAGGCGCCTCCAATGACCGTCCCTAACTAACAAAATATAACTGCCAGTATTAAATATTACTATATTATACTATACCTTTATATTGTAATATTATTAGTAATATTACATCTAATAAAAATATATAAATATAATATCGTATTATTAGTAATAGTTTTATATTGTATTACATTATAATAATATAATTATACATTATATTATATTATATATATTATATTATATTATATTATATTATATTATCTTATCTTATCTTATCTTATATTATATGATGAGCACAGCACAGGAGACAAGGTAGAACTGTCTTCTGGGCCCCCCTCTCTTCACTCTGGCCCATATTGTACTATACCATTATATTGCAATATTATTAGCAATATTACATGTAATATATATATATAATTATAATATCGTATTATTAGTAATAGTATTATGTTGTATTACATTATTATTATATTATATTATA
>NW_026847438.1:151845270-151923354 GCF_025583915.1 Anolis sagrei ordinatus
TGCCACTTTTGGACTCTCACTTGCTGAGGTGTTCCAGCGAGTGTCTCTGTAGATTTTAGAAAACTATGTCTACATTTAAATCGTTGATGTGCTGGCTGATACCCAAACAGGGGATGTGCTGGAGATGTCTCTGCCTTGGTCCTTTCACTATTGGCTGCTACTTCCCGGCGGATGTCAGGTGGTGCAATACCGGCTAAGCAGTGTAATTTCTCCATTGGTGTAGGGCGCAGACACCCCGTGATAATGTGGCATGTCTCATTAAGAGCCACATCCACTGTTTTAGTGTGGTGAGATGTGTTCCACACTGGGCATGCATACTCAGCAGCAGAGTAGCACAGTGCAAGGGCAGATGTCTTCACTGTATCTGGTTGTGATGCCCAGGTAGGTACTAAGAGGATGCCAGTCCATGTTTTAAGGATGAGCTTCTCTGAAAATTCTAGAGCAGAAAATTGAAGAGGGAATTACAGAAGAGAGTCATTATTAGCCACTAATATCATGTTTTGTGTGGTAGAATCTAACAAGGGACACACAATCTACAAGTTGTGAAATGTTGATAAGAACAGATTTATCACACATTCACTAAGGCTTATGATGACATGGGATATCTTATTACCAAAATTGACTATATAACTGCCACATGACTTCTTATCCCAGGTTTGTTTTCAATTTAAACGAAATAAAACCACAGGTGCCTCAGTGAAGTACACAAGAGGAGTAGGTTCTGCTTCATGGAAAGCTCTTGGTTCCTATTTGCCAGCTAAGATACGATTTGGTAGTTGGAATGTTGGACCCTCTTCATGATACTCTGGGCTGCCAATTCAAAATGGGAAGGGCAAGGTCCTTAAGAACAAAACAAAGCTCGGGATACAGTATTATATTAGAAATGTATCTTCTATTCTGGCTACTGCTAACCACTACTACAGTGTCATGCTGACAGTTTCCAGAAATGTGGCCGTCAAGCTCTGTATCATCTACAGCTACCTTCCCTCAGTATCCCAAAATTTGCTGAAGGCCTTTGAGCTTGCCCCCACAAAATGAGGATCATCCAGAAAAAACAATGGAAAGCTTAACACATCAAAACAGATACTGGGAGGACTCGTCTAAAGCATCTTGTTTCCTAGTGCAAAGGGCAAGGTGGCACATGCTTCCATTCAATACAGAAACTGAATGGATAGAAAGTTGACTGTTAATTCACCCCTGTCAATGGGTTAGCCTCCTTTACTAAAGGCAGTAACAAAGGGCATGTGTTGCACACAAATTCTGCCCTCCAATGAATGACTGAGGGAGAGATTTACTGGGGTTTGAGACTTCTCACCCAAACATATATAGCCATCAGCAGTTTTCACATTCTAGTTGGTAGAAAGATTTTTTTAAACTTGATATAGGTAATGCCAAGACCGTGTGTTTCTGATTGTGCTTCTAATCACTAAAGAGGCACAAAAATGCTCGATTTTCACAGAATTTTGGCATCATCCCTTAATTTATTTGAAACATTTCTTGAAGAGCTATAATTAGCTTCTGTTGGTTGATAGCCATTATCCGAGCTAACAATTTATCACAAAATCCATTTTAGTCTGCCTCTGAAGCCTTTAAGATGTAATATCCCTGGTTCAACTCTGGCAAAAATTCTGCATCTGTATCCCTTTCAAACCTCCAAGATTAGCTGCCTTGCTTAAATCTTTTGTCATCATTGAGCAATTTTTAAAATAAGCCGCTGTTCTTAAAGGCCATCCTTTGCTAGAAAGAGGGAATAAAAGCTTTAAACCTCCCTAAAGCATTTTTCTTCCATAAGAAAGTCAGGCTCTGATTCAGAAAAAGGTACTGATATATGCCAGTACAAGCAAGCTTGGTTCTTATTGCTGTAATAAAAGGCATTTTGAACATTGTTCTCCAAATTCCACATTTTGTTGTCATCTAGTATTCCACTTGGCTGACATCAATAACTTGGTTAACTTCCTTCAGTAACAAAATGAGAAGATATAATAAAACATTCGCTTTTGACCATCTGAAATCAAGCCAGATAATGATTCTGAATAAGTTTACATTGATAGAACCTTGAGAATAAAAAGAAAATATACTTTATTTTCAAAGTAATTGTTTTTTGTTAGTCTGTTTTGGTATAGGGGCGGAGAACAGGGGAAAGGAGAAAGTTTTGGTATGTGAAAACTAAATATTTATTATTTATTTATTATTTTATTTAGCAATTTTGTATACTGGTCTTCTCCCCTCTATCGGGGGACTCGGGCCGGTTTCCAACAATAAAATCACAAAACAATCATTAAAAACATCATATAACATATTCAATTAAAACGTTATAACAATGCAATCACATAATAACAATGGTCAGTCGTCATAGTGAATTCGTTGTCCATCATTCATCGTCATCTATCTGATCACAGAAATATTGATTCACTCGTCGAAAGCCAAACCCCATAGCCAGGTTTTCACCCGTTTTCTGAATGACAGAATGGAGGGGGCAGTTCTGATCTCCAGTGGGAGAGAGTTCCAGAGTCGAGGGGCCACCACCGAGAAGGCCCTGTCCCTCGTCCCCACCAGACGCGCTTGCGAGGCCGGTGGGACCGAGAGCAGGGCCTCTCCAGACGATCTTAATAATCTTGATGGTTCATAGGGGAGAATACGTTCGGAGAGGTAAACAGGGCCGGAGTCGGAGAGGCCGGTGGGACCGAGAGCAGGGCCCCTCCAGACGATCTTAACAACCTAGATGGTTCATAGGGGAGAATACGTTCGGACAGGTAAACTGGGCCGGAGTCATTTAGGGCTTTATAGGTTAACACCAGCACTTTGAATTGTGCTCGGAAGCTAATTGGCAGCCAGTGGAGCTGGCAACAGAGGAGTAGTATGCTCCCTGTACCCTGCTCGTGTTAGCATTCTGGCTGCTGCACGTTGGACTAGTTGGAGCTTCTGGGCAGTCTTCATAGGCAACCCCACCTTTTGGGGTATAAGATGTCAATGTTCTTCAGTCCATACTATCAACTAGGGCTGGGCGGTTTCGTTCGTTAATTTCGTAATTCATTAATAATTCGTTATTTTTCTTGATAACGAAGCGATAACAAACCATCCAGGAGCAACTAAAAAACGAAAACGAATTTTTAAAGCTATTTTGTAATTGTTTTGTAATTGTTTCGTTATTATTTCAGCTCCCGGGCTGCAAAGGGGCCCGAGCAGGGGCAAGGAGAAGGGAAGGCAGGCGAGAGAGAGAGACTGAGCGAGCAAGCTCCCTTCCCGGCCTGGCTTCCTCCCCTCGCTCCCCTGGCTCCCCCCGCCCCCTTCTTCCCCCTTTTCCCGGCTCACCTGGGCATGCACACCCCACACATGCCCGGCCCGGCGCAGGGGTGGTCCGGCGTGCCCGCTCGGCGGGGCCCTGGCATCCGCCGCCCTGGGAAAGACCCCGCCCAGCAGCAGCGGCAAGGCCGACGACGCTGCGGTTGCTGACTCCCCCGATCGCCTCCCCCGCCGGGAAAAGGAAACGCAGGAGGAGGCGCAGCAACGAGACGGAGGTGACCGCGCGGGTGGGAGGGAGGGAGAGGGAGGGAGGAATAGAGAGGGGGCGGACTAAAACTATTATTAAAAACTATTATTATTAAAACTATTATTTAAAACTAATATTTTCATGTTGCGCAGCCGCGTCTGCCATTTTAACGAATCGATTCGTTAATAATAACGAAATTTCGTAAATACCGAACTTTTAAAAAGGAAAATTTTGTAATTATTTTAAATATCGAAACGCAAAAAACCCCAAAAAACGAATCGATTTTAGAAACAAATTTTTGCGTTGTTACCCAGGCCTACTATCAACATGTCTGAGAAAGTGGATTGTAATCTGTGGAACGTAATGATCATGGTAAAACACATCTATTACTTGTAAAGATGTTACAAGAGTCCCTTAACCTTTATCTTTCCCTCCTCTATTTTTCATTTTGTGTGTATTCTTTTAGCCGCTTTGAGTCCCCCTGCAGGGGTGAGAAGTGAGGGGTAGAAATGTTGTAAATAAATAAATATAAATAAAAATGCAAAAAAGCATTGTGTTTTTTAGAACAATGGGTTTTTACCTGTTTTGTGTCTACTACTTGTTTTACCCTATAAATCTGTTCCACTCTATTTCTGTATGACTTTCGTATTGAAGCAATATTTTAAAAACATAACAAATTTTTATCAATGCATACAGTTTTTCTACTGCTTTAAAAAGTCATGTTACAATGGCCTGAGGGTTGTCTTTCTTATTCTTTTCCCTTCTTTTGTCCACCCATCAATGAAATAACAAGACCAGACAACTGTATTGGCATAAATATGGGCAACCTTTATTAAATTGTTACCTATTTAAACTTTCTTCATGAACTCCAACCAACTAAAAGTGGGGGTTTCAACTTGATGTTGGATATTGGATAAGCCTAGGGAATGGCCATCCCAGACACACTTCTCAGCTAACTTGGATGAGACACCTGAGTTCCCTGCATAACTCAACATGAGTTGCAACCAGAGCAACTGCTTAGGGTAGCTGCATAGAGTACTCAAATCCCTGTGACGTGAATGACAGTCATCTAATGCCAATCATTCATTAACCTAAACTTTGTAGGGTACAAAAAAAACCCTGTTAAAGGGGGGGGGGATTCTTACCTGGCCCCAAAGTGACCCCTTGGTACATTACTGGAGGATGAGAAGGGTGGGCAAATGTTCCAATGCTGCACTCCACCCCCAGACCATAGTCCCAGCAGGGATTATTTTAATGGTCTCAATACATTGGGGTGAGCAAATAGCCCTTCCTATCCAGGCTGGCTGGAAGGGGAAACTCAATTCTATTGTTGTCTATAGATACAGATCTGATATCTATCATCTCAGTCACCCACTCTAGGTCCTCCAGTGTAATTCTATGGTATACTTATAGCCCAAGAATAATTAAAATACAAGGTACACTATTATTCAAGGTTTCAGGTATCCATGGAGTGTGTGGGTGGGTAAGAGAGTTGTACTGTAATAGAAACTGCTTTCAGGTAGATTGTACAGAAACATTTTGGCTCAGGATGACATACATCCTTACATAAGCATGGTACCTCCTTCTCCATAATTGGAGTTTCTTTGCTTTATAGTTGCCAGTATGTGTGGTCAGATTTCCTGTAATTTGATTTTTTATTACCTGCTTACTAATTTCACAAAAATCTGTCCTATATGTAGTCAGATCAACAACACTAGCATTACTTAGTATCTCTTAAGCATTGGATTATCAGGAACTTACTGGAGCAGAATAGGTTGTCAGTTTGTATCTAACATTTATTTTATTTCATTTCATCAGGCCCTATTAATATCAGAAACAACCACAACTCTCTTCCCTGTGTGCTAGCTGCTTCAGATGGCTGCAGTTTGTAAAGAAGAAGAGAATTAGATGCAAGAAAAGAAGAATTAAGATAATAATAATAATAATAATAATAATAATAATAATAATAATAATAATAAATGGCCTGCCTCTCCCCATGGCTTGAGGTGGATCACAGCACTTCGGACTAACATTGTATGGGATGAAATGTTATAAGACAAGCATTTTGGGGTTCTATCTTTGAAGCCTGGGAATACACTAATACGTATTGAAAGTGATCTGACATAATCTATAGTGTATGGAATATAAGAGATAATACAATCTAAGACAGGGGTCCACAAACTTAGGCCCGTGGGCCAGGTACAATCATTTTCCTAAACTTTCAGCTTACGGTCACCCTAAGTTTGAAACAATTTAGAGCCACACAAATACAATCTTAATTAACTTGACTATCTCATCAGCCAAATGCAGGCCCACACTTCCCATTGAAATACTAGGTTAAATTGGTTAAAATTGTTCATTTTAAAAACTGTATTATTCTTTCATTTCTCTTGCAATACAAATAAGATATGTGCAGTATACATATGAATTATTTCATGTTGTTTTTCAAACTATAATCTAGACCCCCAACGATCTGAGGGACTGTGAAATGGTCCCCAGCTTAAAAAGTTTGAGGAGCTCTGATCTAAGAGATAACATAGGAAGCCATATGTATTAAAGTGTGTGCAAGTATCAGTGAAAATTGGGCAGCAGCTTCAGGCTGGGAAAACATCTACTCAAATGCCAATAAAGTGGGACATGAAGTAAACTACACCATGGATGTGAACGGTTGCAACCTATAATAGCTACTAGGAGGTGCCCTGGGTGGTGTAACAAAGGTAGTAATTAGGTAGCCAAAGTCTCCAACTGTACCTGAAGCATGATCGCATCTAAAGATCTCAGTTTTGATTGGGAATAAAAAATAAAGGAACAGTGAAAGCCTATGTTTTGAGTTCTCTGTCTTTCTTTGTTTCTTCTTCAGTTATAGTTCTCTGAGGTTTTAGAAATTTTTCTGAAAAGTGTCTTGAAGCTTTGACCACTAGTTGCTCTCACTGGGCTATTACTTTCTGTGATTTCTGATGCTGTCCTGTGACGCTAATCCCAATAAATGTTACTTAAAAGCTAATATGCCATCAACCCTTTATTTACCTGTAAGAGGTCCTGTTACCCAGATAATGAAAGAGCCCCTTTCATAGGACACATTAATAAAACCCTCTCTCTGCCTTCCTCTTCTGTTTCCCTGTTTTTCATTTTCTGGCTCCTACTCCTTCCAAAATGCATACATCCATATGTATTGTGCAATAAAAATTTAAAAAGTATTTGATATGATTTACATATTTTGCTTGTTTGTATCATGTGAAAATAATGTGTGATACCCTCTTTGAAACATCTGGCTCTGCTTGTTCATTATCTGCTGCCTTCTTTCAGGCAAACAGTACATTAGTATGTGTGCATTTGTGCATTTAAAATTTTAATGCAAAGACTCATGTCATGCCATGCCATTGTTTCCCCTTCCACATAAGTTCTTGAAAGTACTCAGAAAACTGGGTTTCATAGTGCTCTGGATCACCAATTCAAGTGATAGAAACAGCTTTATCAGTAAATGTATCACATGGGATCTGACTATATTAAATTTTAAAAACATAGTTATATTTGACAAGTAAAATGCACGACTCTACTCACTAAGAAAAGGCTTCAGGATAATCATCACCATATCACGTTATATAAATGCATGGCTTTCTCTTGATCACATTCCGAATGCTACCAAAACGACAGAGGGAGAACTGTACATTTTAAACACTTCTTTGTTACATTTGTCTTGCATTTATGATTATTTTTATGATGTTTCTGAAAGCTAAATATTATCAGTTGTGACATTGACAGCTGGTGGCTTCAGCATTAATGGAGTGGTGAATCTATTTGGAGCTATCCAAGGTGATGAACCTGTTGGGGGGGGTAAGGTTCAGTACCTCTGATAGCACCATCAGTCACTGCTAAATACCCAAAGAAGAAAGCAGAGTCTTATCAGGGGGAGCATTATGTGCTACTGCAGAGAAAGGGAATGTTTTTCACCCAAATAGCCACGTTATCATCACAAGAGTCTTTATTCAGTATCAATAATTTCAGATTGTTGATATTTTAACTGCTTTCATGATTGTTCAAGATACTTTACAAATGCAAAACATAAGCTTTAAAGCTTTAAAAATGCAAAACATGGCCCTTTTATATTTTTTAAAAATGATAGATTAAAATGTTTGCAAGAACCTTATATTCCCATGTGCAGACAGCATAGCACTGTATCAATGCTAAGAAATAGTGATTTACAGTGTGACCCCCACACCCACTTACTTTAAGAAGCTGTTGGGATGGATAGGGCTCTGTTTTTCTATCAATCAAGAAGGAACTACTTCACATTTCTACTACCTCTTGTGAGTAATTGTCAATTCGACTGACAGAAAAGGGACCACTGTCACAAATGCTCTCCAAACTGGACATTGTTTGTCTGAGGTTGGTAGTGGTAATGTGAAATATTATTTATCCCAATGAAACAAAAATAAGCACCTCTCAACTGCATCATCTGCTCACCAGTAAGTCAGATTTAGGGCATTGTAGAGGCTGTGTAGTGATCACCAATACATAACAGTTACAAATGCATAATCATAGGTTATATGGTCACACTTAGGCAATAGGATTCCAATCGTTGTAAGTAGTATACACCTAGCTTTACTTGAAGCTAATATAGAAAACTTCAGACGGGTTTTAATTTGTTAATTAGTCAGTTAATTAATATAAATATCCTAAAGTATTCATTAAGATGTGTGTGTGTGTGGGCGGGGGTAGGGAGAAGCAATTAACAACTAAATACAGAGGGGAAAGTGAGGAAGAGAGCAAGAGAGAGGGATGGGAGTACAAAGGCAATAGGAGGAATAAAGGCAAAAATCAGGGACAATTTACAATGATTCTTGTCACTTGTCCAGCCACTAAGTAGTGGGAATCCCACTTCCCAATATCAGCTAGGCATATTCCAACTTTTAATGCTAAAAATCCAATCTAGTAATTTTGCTCCTTCCATTGGCATTTCTAGAACACAAGGCAGACGTATAAAGAAAAGGATCTAATCTAAATAGTGATCCACGTACTGCTACTGCAAATGTTGGTTAGGATTTGAAATATCAATCGTACTGCATCTCAGGTGAGACATGGAACTCTGTACAAAATTCTGTAGTTACTATACTTCTAGCAAAACACAAATGACAGGGCTCAAGAAACAATATCGATCATGAGGAAATGCCAACTATTGTCACAATGACATTTATCAGGCTCACTAAAACAGATCAGCATACAGTTGAATCTAATTATTTTAAGCACCAACTCAGGTAGTAGATTATAAGAAGTATTAATTTCATTCCATCCACCTGATGCAGTTGCATGAAGACAATTTGTATAAGCTGTTAATAGTCTGTAAGATAATGTAACAGAATGACACAAATCCTCTTCATTTTAGAAAGTTCTATGTATTGAATTAATGAATATGACAATAAGTTGAGAGGAAGGTGGGGATTCATCCACTACAGTGCATACACATTTATAATTCCCTAACAGGATTTGGGTTTTAGGCTATAGTGACAAGCTGAAAAATTGATTAGAATTAAGATGATGCTCTAGGGAACAGAACATCAACATTTCATTACTCATACGAGGGTTATCTAGAAAGTAAGGTTACAAGATTTTTTAAAAATACAAAGAATGGCTATATTTTAGTAAAACTTACATGGATTGTAGCATAGGTATTACATTATATTTCCACATAATCACCATTCAGTTCAATACATTTTGTCATCTGTGGGATGAGTTTTTGATGCCTGTATCATAGAAGTTTCCCTCCACCTTTTTCAGCCAATTTGTCACTCCAGTTTTCACCTCATCAGAAAAGGTGTTCCTTCAATTTAATGATAGTCACTAGATGTGAGATCAGGGCTGTGAGAGGAGTGGCTTAAAACATCCCAAACAAATGAAGTCAACAACACTTGCACTGCCTGAGAATGTGCAGACACACATTGCCATGAAGGAGACAGACTCCCACCATTAGCTTCCCACATTTGTTTTGGATAGCTCTGTGAAGTTTCTTCATGGTTTCACAATATATACCGTACTCATTTTGTCACATGCTGTCTTGATATTACATCCTCTACATAAATTGTAATGATTTCACAATGAATTGCAGCTGCGTTCATGCCCTTAGCATTTAGGTAGCGTATTACAGTGCACACTTTTCACTTGGAAGGAAATGGAATGAAGACGCTTATTTCTAACCTTCACCACAATGCCAGTTGATGAGCTTCTGATGACTGGCACTGCTTGTTCACCTCTCACTGGCTTCCCCCTACATGGCAGTAGTACCAACTTCCTCTGCAAGAATTCCCAGCAAGAGCTACGTGCCTTGTAATCTTACTTTCTGGATACTGCTCCAGCCCAAATTACCTGTCTGAATGCATCTCTCCCTATGAACCATCGTGGAGATGAAGATCCTCCGGGGAGGCCCTGCTTTCCATCCTGCCATTGTCACAGGCATGATTGGTGGGGACGAGAGACAGGGCCTTCTCGGTGATAGCTCCCTGGCTATGGAACTCCCCTTCTGGTGAGATTGGGTCAGCCCCCTCCCTCCTGTCCTTTAGAAGGATGGTAAAAACTTGGCTGTGGGACCAGGCTTTCAGGACAGGGCAATAAAGCAGCAAGAGGAAAGATTACCAGGTCAATTAGATTTGACGTGAATGACTAGGACAGTTTTAAATGGTGTATTTTAATATTTTGATACATGTTTTTAATGTTTATGTGTGTATATAAGAATTTGTGTCCCGGCATTGAATGTTTTCTGTATACATGCTGGGTTCTGCCCTGAGTCTCCTTCAGGGTGAGAAGGGTGGAATATAAATGTTTTATATAAATAATAATAAATAATAACCCTTGTATATAGAGGCTTCCATATATTTCTACAGTCATTCCTTTTAAAACAACAACAACAACCTCTGCAATTATCTTATTTGGGCAGAAAATAAAGAGAAATGATTTCTCTAAATTTAAAAAAATGAATTAATTAATTTGCAGAGGTGAACCTGTATATCTGAATGTGCATCCAGTCCCACCAGTCATGGACATTCACAGCAGCATATGCATCAACTCTGTAAATGACTACTTTGAGTTGAAAAAAAAGTCTGCAATTTATTTATACATAGGGCATTATAATTTAAATCCTTAAATCAGGCATGGGGAGCATAGTGATTGCTGCTATCTGAAACTAATGGTGAGAAATCCCATGCTTCTAAAGAAGATGTAAGCCAGAATGTAAGCCCCAAACTGACAATTTTCTCACTGAGAACAAAAGCAAGTAATTTCCTTTTTGCCTTCAGCATTTTCTGTCACCAAACCAAAACATTTAGTCCACTTGAAATGTTTTCCTAGTTGTTTATTAGGTAATTAAGCGGAGTTTCACTCCACAGCAATTCCCACTTCTTCATTAGCAGATTAATTGAATGCAAATTGCTCCCACAATGTATCACTTTGAACAGAATGATGTTGAATAAGGGGATGGGAGTGTTAACATTTTTATTAACTAGGCCACTTTTTCTTCATGTGCCTTTTACAGAACTAATGTGCACAATCTGTACTGCATGATGGCAAGTGATCCAGGTGGATAAAATATAGGACGAATTAGAATCTTGAAGAAAACCAAAGATGGACTTACGCCAGCATGCTCTTATCACAATGGCCAAAAAATTACCAGTGGAGAGCCCAAACAGAATGGAAGGAGTATGTAGAAGGAGAATGGCCAAACTACTACAAATTAGGTTTCAAAAATTGCTGAGCTGAATGTAAAATACTTGGACAACTTTGCAATGCTGCAGTTCTGTAAATTGATGCATCAATTTTAAAATGTGAGTTCTGGTTGTCTAGAAAATGGAGTCTAAGGCAGCAAAGTATTTTACTTTACAGGAGGTAACTACTTTTTGGAAAATGTTTTCTGTTTGAAGCAGGAATCAGAGATTTCTTTAAAAAAAGGAGATCAGGGACTTGAAGTTATCTCCCAACAGATCGCATTAGAATGGTAGTTGAACATGTCACCTTTAGTACCTATATCAGGAGAAAGGCATCATAAAAATAAAATAAATAAATTGAGCATACATAAAAATCAAATGCTTCCATCATTAGGACAACAACTCTTATCATTTTCATTTCACATCACGTAATTGTTTATAACATTATGACTGTAACTGAAAGTTGCCCATGGAAATCCCTATACTCTTCATATCTTTTATCTTTTTGGTGATACATGTGAAACCTCTGCACTTGGTTGCAAAATATCTTGGGCTGTACTGTACAAAGTTATTAATTTCATGTGTTCACTTACATATACAGGAGATTTAGAACCATACTTAAAACAAGGAAGTTCATAAAGGAATGAGGAATGGAAGTCGTGGAAAGTGCCATACCACCTAATGCATGTTGTTATTAACACTTATTTTTCACAGATCTTCAATATGTGTACAAAATTAGGATATAGCAGACATTTTACTTACTTAGGCGATCCCTCGTTGGACGAGTAAGATGGTCTTCCTTGATGACTATTTTTGTGGGTTTGTAGGTGGCTGTGGAGCCCTATTCTTGACCCGCATCTTCTCCCACAGTGAAGGCATTGGTTTCCAGGTGGAAGGCGGTCCGGTCGGGGTTGGCTTGACGCACCTTCCTCCTGGCACGTTTCTCTCTTTCACCCTCCACTCGTGCCTCCTCGAATTCTGCAGCACTGCTGGTCACAGCTGACCTCCAGCTGGAGTGCTCAAGGGCCAGGGCTTCCCAGTTCTCAGTGTCTATGCCAGAGTTTTTAAGGTTGGCTTTGAGGCCATCTTTAAATCTCTTTTCCTGTCCACCAACATTCCGTTTTCCATTCTTGAGTTCAGAGTAGAGCAACTGCTTTGGGAGATGGTAGTCAGGCATCCGGACAACATGGCCGGTCCAGTGGAGTTGATGGCAGAGGACCATCGCTTCAATGCTGGTGGTCTTTGCTTCTTCCAGCACGCTGACGTTTGTCCGCCTGTCTTCCCAAGAGATTTGCAGGATTTTCCGGAGGCAGCGCTGATGGAATCGTTCCAGGAGTTGCATGTGACGTCTGTAGACAGTCCACGTTTCGCAGGCATAGAGCAGGGTTGGGAGGACAATAGCTTTATAGACAAGCACCTTGGTATCCCTACGGATGTCCCGGTCCTCAAACACTCTCTGCTTCATTCGGGAAAATGCTGCACTCGCAGAGCTCAGGGGGTGTTGTATTTCAGTGTCGATGTTGACTTTGGTGGAGAGGTGGCTGCCAAAGTAGTGGACATAGAGCTCTCTTTCTCTCTCCTTATTGAAAGCAAACTCTTTCTTTCTGTCGATGGGGGTCTGTTTTTTTAAGGGGGAGGTTTGCTTGGGCAGCAGTTAATTCTTTCTTGTTCCTGTGAGTGAAATGCCTTTGTGACAGGCAGAATCAGGATCTCTGTTGCAAATCCAGCTTACTTTGGAGATAGCTCATGCAAGAGGGATAAGGGGATGGGAACATCAATGAGTTGCCTCGCAGTTGAGAAGGGAATGAGCCCTTCATTGATAATAGCAGCTTCTGCCCAGTAAATAGGAATTGGGGGACTTTCACTGTCCTTATAAATCCCTTAAAATAGGTAGATATTTACAAATGTGTAACTCTATTTTCAGTTTATTATCATAACTCTCCAAAAGGGCTTCAGTTGCTATTCTTAAAAATGACTAAAATTAAAAATGAAGGTGAGTAGCAGTAGGCAAAAGGACTTAAGTCCAGCAGAAACCGCTTCTTCCCTCCTTTCAATGTGTGTGCAATGGGATGGAGCAATAGTGTACTTCGACATGATGGAGCTGTATCTATTTTTTCTTCTTTCCCTTCAAGGTCTGGGATGTGGAAGTTGGGATAGAAGAAGAGTCTTTCATTGCTTTTATTCCTAGGCATGGTGGAACTGTGGCTGCCTTTCCTTCTCTCCCTCTGATTGTACAATTCAGGCCTCTGTGCTTAATGAAACAATTGAAAGAAACATTTACAGGCAATATTGTGTGAATATTAAAATGTTGAAAATAATTTTAAGAAATAATTTTAAATCCTTTGTTTGCATATGGTGGCTAATGCCCATGCAGCCATCAGTGAATAGGTTCTCACATTGGGAATACTTTTGATTAAAATATTATGTAGATATCACAATTCCATTTGAATTCTTCACTTCTTCAAATAAATTATTTCGTCCACATTTTCTGGGCTATTTTCATAATTTGCTGCATTTTTTTTGCATTTGTTTTGTCAAAAAGTTGCATGATAAGTAGGCAGAAATTTAATAGAATAATAGAGTGCACAAATGTCTGAAATCAGTTTGTTGATAATTTGCTTCAACTCACTATGTTAATTCACAAGACCGTCAAGAAATGCTTTGGACTTCAGTTCTCAAGTAAACATGTTTTTCTTAATGAAGTTATATAGAATGTATACATCATTTTGTATAAGCTCATATTAAGACAAGGTAATGAATAGTTTGGTCAAAATGGTCCCTTGGTTTAAATAGCAAATTCAAAATGCCATTTAAATCCAACAAAAAGATAGTAAAACTCAACTGCATCTTTAAAGCACTTCTTTTTCATTCCTTTTCTCTCTCTGTGTGTATGTATGTTTATATATGTGTTTGTTTCTTGTATTTGATTTTTAGTATTGCTATATGTTATTCCTTTTTAAAAATACAACATTGGATTCTCTAGAAAAGCTGTATTTCTCTTTTCATAAGAAGAGGTGAAATGCAAAGCTTGGGAATGCATTTTTAACAAGGTAATTATTTTAAAAATTGCAGGTCAATGGATACAACCATAATCACAATATTAAAAGCATCATTCTTTATATTATTTTCTCTGAAAATATAATCATTTTTAATATTGTAATTATGACAAAATAATGCGATCACATACAGATTGGAATCTTGTTGTGGAGGCACCAATGTGAAATACCATCCCAAGCTGTCCAATGTCCACTTACTGGGCAAAAGCCACTGTCATCACTGGAGATCTGTTTTCTAGTTGATCAGGAAGTAGGTAACTAATAGACCTACCACCTCTTTTAGCTGTTTTCCAGTTGGACAAAAGGAAGTCAGCCTTTTCTCACAGTTTCCCCTGAGGTTGGAGATTCCTTGTCCTGGTAATAATAATAATAATAATAATAATAATAATAATAATAATCTTTATTTACACCCCACTACCATCTCCCGAGGGACTCGGTGCGGCTTACATGAGGCCAAGCCCACAATACATCAATGATAAAAGCAATAACAATTAATACAGACAATAAAATAAAACTCATAACAAAAAATAAACAATAGCAGTAACACAACAACATTTAAGAGATTATCACCCAACTGCTTCCTGACCACAATGACTGCTGTCCACAAATGCTAACTGAGGGATTTCCATGGGCTCTATGCATCCCTATACTAGGGGCTCCATCAGGATCATGAATTCATAACACTCATCACTGCATAACATTTGTTACTATCCACTGTGATTGCAGCCTTCTTTGTGGAATTACAGCCTTTACACAATTATGAAATACTGAATTTTTGTTAGTTCAACAACAATCTGACTGCTTCAGATTACGTGTCTTGATGCTACAGACACCCTCTCCTGTAGATTTCACTGTCATGTCAACACTTGCAACAGAGCACAAAAATACAGTGTTTGAACCATGATAACTTTTTCCTTCAGTATTGCTTCTATACCCATAACAAACAATGTAGTTTAAAGGTTACATTGCAAAAGGAGTGAGGAGGTAGACTTATCATCATGGTATAAAATAATTATTGGAAAAAATAGTGAAATACAAATAACCAGTGATGTTATTATTCAGTTACTTCAAAACAATGGTTCACTGTTATTTACATTATTCTTGTTTATTACTGTGACAATAAAGTTATCTTGTCTTCTAAAAATGAAAACAGGAAAACAAGAAGTAACAATATATGAAAAAATACAGGACATTACTTTATGGGTATGGGCAAGTCTCCCAACATTTTTTGTGGATGTTGTAACTCTATTTCCTTCTTTGAAATAACATCAAATTTTTATCCTGAATAAGAACATTTGGATTCATCTCGAGAAATTAGTCAAATTTCAGATCCTATGCCAGCCTAATATTGACCTTTATTGTATGGAGAATTTCACCCACTGTCCCAGATTCCCAACATGACATCCAGCAATGCCATGAGTAGCTTGCTAGATTTTGGAATCTATTTTTCTAAGTAAAACACAGCCTTTAAGAAAGTTTTAGGAAAGCTGAATCTAGAAATAATTTGATGGCATCAAGAAGCACATATCACATCTTTTAAAATCATTATTAATCACTCAAATGGTTTTAGTACTGAAACAAAATTGTTCATTCATGGTCATTCTTCAAAGAAGCTGAAACAGCAAATCTCCTTATTAACCACACTACGTTTTAAGAGTCTTAAGATTTACAATCTTTGTCCTGTTTGCATATTTTAAAGCAATCTCTTGAGAACTGTTATTAAAAGACAGAACAGTTGTTGCAATATACTCTCCATCTCTACACTCTCAGGATTTGTTTAGAGATCTGCCAGGCAAGTTAACCTTGCCATGTAATTTGTGACTCTGTCACAAAACTTTGAATATTTCTTTAGGACAGTGGTAGGATTTGCAGGAGATGATGGAATCCTGTCACGTTGCTAGGGCTCTACCTTGTTTAGGTAGAGATGAATCAAAACTCCCAGTTTAAACAAACAGTTTAATTAAAACAGCACTTACTTGCTGGCTGTTTTTATAATCCAAAATATAAAACACAAAGATAGCATGCAGCTACAGAATAAACAAAAACTGATAGCAAAAAATAACTTCGTAGTCAAAAGGGTCCAGTCCAATGGGAAAATGCAGAGAGTTCAATAACAGAGTCCAGGGATCAAGAGTTTATACCATAGTCAAAAACCAGTACAAAGGTTTAAGGTTCCAGGGTTCCAAGATTACAGGAGACAGGTCAGGACACCGAAAATCCAACAGACCTGGGGGAAAGACCAGCAGTATTCCACCACCAAAATGCAACAGATACTTTTCTCCCAAAGATCAGTGCCAAGGCTAGCTCCTTATATCCAGAAACACCCAGTTGCAACCCATCTCTTGCATACCTCCACCCTTAATTGTTTTCACCGGTGAACTCTTATTTAGAGAATACTAAACCCTTTACATCAACCCTTCCATCACCAAGCACCATCAACTGCAGAACATATGACAAATCCCCACTAACCCCCCAAAGCCTTCTTGTTTGCCATAGAACACTGAAAATAACTTTTAAAAGCTTAAAATGATTAAAAAAGAAGGTCTTCCATCACTAAATAGCAATCCCCTCCAACATAGCCTAAAGGATGACATTACTTCCAATTATTAAAAATGGTGATTATGGTGAAGTACTGCAGCTGTTCAGAGGAGTCAAATCGGGTGGAATGGCCTTCTTGTCTCTGCAACATAACCTCATCTTCTTGAGCTTATCCAACATTTTGGTATGTACGGTTTGAATCCAAACAATGGCATCAACAAACCAATTCTACAGGGGTATGGGAGTCTTTGGAGTTGAAATTGGCAGTAATACATTCATTTTTGCATAGCACATAAGCAATTTGGAGAAGGCTCCACTACAGGGTTGTCTATTGCCTCTGAATCGGTAAGATGATATATTGTCTCCTAAAACTCCCTGAAAACAAATACCAGTACCACCACTGAAAAACCTCAGTGTGATCTTCAGTCATTTTGTTTGCAGATTTGGATTAGCAACACTATAAGAATGATCTAAACCATAGTTATGTTGAATGAGTTAGAGAAACACTAACATTTCTGCAGCAGAGTCATGAAACCAAGGGTCTGTGTGATTTCAATGTGCTTGCTCAATAAATATGAATAAGTTGAAAACTAACCAATGCTATAAAGGAGGCTCCATTTAAATATCATGGTGAGAGATCTGAAAAACAAGAAAGAAATAGATCAAAAAATAATGGGATAACAATTGGTTTGTTTGGAATATTTCTCAAAACACTTTTTTTACTTTTCTTTGTCTTTAAAAAGAAAGGAAATTTTGAAATATAGAATTTTAGAATTCTGAATAATAAAATATTTAAGCCATTAGACAAGAATTTGTTAATGAACTACTGTGGTACAACTCTGCAAGTGCAATCTATAGGCCAGTAGAGTAGCCACAAGAATAAAAGGGAAGGTCTTCTTTATGGTCAAGACAGGTCTGCACAACAGCCTTCCTAGAGTACTTTAAGCTCTATTGAGAGTCTCCTCATTTTGCTGAAGACCAGCATTCAAGAAACAAACTGCTTAGAGACAACAGCTTTCTTTTTCCAGTTATCATCCATGAAGAATCTCTCTTGCTTTCTTCACACGACTATCCAATTTGGGTGAAAGTACAATTCATCAATGTAAGAGACCATTATATCACTGAAGAAGCATAAATAGGATTTCAGCTACAGTGTATATACAGGGTTGAATTATTTTTAAACACATTTGTTAGAAAGAAAATTTCAAATGTTGTAAAGTAAGGAAAAATCTAGAGTACTAATGCTCAGGGTCTGGCCCTTCTTCATCAGTCATCAAGATAAGAAGGTGGACTTGCAGGACAAGAGTGTGGTCTTTAAAAGTATGCATGGTTTCCTTATTTGATGGGACTTTTTATTATTATTATTTGAATGGCGCAGCATCTCCAAATGGGTTGGTGGTGAATGCATCATGCTT
This sequence comes from Anolis sagrei ordinatus, assembly GCF_025583915.1. Taxonomy (NCBI): domain Eukaryota; kingdom Metazoa; phylum Chordata; class Lepidosauria; order Squamata; family Anolidae; genus Anolis; species Anolis sagrei. The sequence continues at coordinate 151,863,461 of NW_026847438.1, forward strand.
AAGGGCATCACCATGGCTCAACCCACTGAACATCACTTTTGTAAACATTCCAAGAGCCACCCCTCTGTAAAATCACAAGGTGGTCATCTCTATGATTTTGCTTTTGGTTCTTGGGGTCTGGCATAGTTCTGACCTGACCTGACCTACCTGGGATTTTGTTCAAGTATTTGATGACCAGCCATGAAATAATGAGACCAGACAAAGAAAAGTGGATAGAAAAGGAGCACTTTATTCGACCTATTTAGGTTATTTGAACTTGAAGGGGGCAAATGGGAGGCTGGGAGCCTTATATGGGTCCAAAAGTTTAGGTGTCTTCCCTAGACTATCTCTTTAGCCTTCACTTGGGAAAAACACGCGAGTCCCAAAAAGCAATCCAATAGGCCTGGGCCCGGATCGGTTTGACTGAAAGTGATTTATAATATCCAGTGGCCCATTTCATGTAATCTCCAGAAAACAGAACAGGGAAGAGGGAACCGAAAAGCTGGGCAAAATGGATCAAGAGAGCTAGCTTTATCAGCTACTGGAGAAGATGGAGTTGTTTGCACTATACCTGAAGTAAGTGTCTGCTGCAGAGCTCCTATAGAAAATCCTCCAGTGTCTTTTCTCCCTCCCCAACAGCTGAAAAGTTCCCTAGGCTCCTCCTCCAAAGAGGGCCCTACTGGAAACTTGCTTTCCCAGCAGCACTTGCATGGGTCAGGCATTGAAAAGTCTCTGAGTTCCTCTTGGAGCATGATGGAAGTTAACGTTGGCTCTGATTGGCTGAGAGTGGACACAGCTGGTGACGACAATTCCCATACCCTCTCTTGTGGTTTTTATTTTTAAATCTGCATTTATTTTAAATAATGTTATAGTAAAATCAGTAGATTGAAATAAGCAGCAGCTGAGATCTCTTCATAAAAAGGGGGTTGGAAGAGATAGCAGATAATATCATTCCTTTGACCTGGATCTTGGCTTTGCTGCCCTTGGGTTATAGACCTCAACACACCCAGGTCTTGGACTTTATGAGTCAAAGCAGAACCATGAGATCAGCTTTTCACCACCACCACCACCACCACCAATAATAATAATAATAATAATAATAATAATAATAATAATAATAATAATTTATTTGTATTCCACCCTATCTCCCCGAGGGGACTCAGGGCAGATTCCAACATAGCAATAGCAAACATTTAATGCCTACATAAAACACATGATCCTAACATAAAATCTCAGATAATGAATAAGACAATTCAAAGAGGCACATGGAAAGAAGCAGGCCTTAAATCACACATCCTCCACCCCATCGTATGCTGTATCACAGCACCCAGAGCCACATGGTAAGCCTCCTAGTCTCTGATCATGGAGGTCATCAAAAGCATAACCTCCCTGCGGTTTTACTGTAATTTTGAAACCAGGCGGTTTTATTGTAATTTTGCAAAGTGCAGGCCTATGACCACATAAACAATTTTCCTAATACTTCTTTTTCGTCTGTTCTGAAATCCTCCAGGAGATGCAATCCACATTTTGAATACACCCTATACACACAAACTGTTGAACATCAAAACATGTATTATTTTTAGGGATACAAGTCAACTTTTGACTACTTCTTTGGGTATATAGATGACAATTTTGACATCTGGGTGGCTTTCAGTAGGTTGAAGGTCAGAAGGTTTCACCCTGAGGTCTACATAGTTGTTGGCGCTTGCTATAGTGAACTCTCTTAGAACAATATCACTATTGCCAAAAATATAATGAGAGTAGTTACCATGTTTCTTTTTGGATGACTTTCCATTCATCTTTCTCTTCAATCAATTTGTACACGTTTTATTATAGAGGAGGAAATGACTCTGCTTTTACAAGGGAAGCTTAATGATCAGTAGATAAACTGGTAGAATACAAACTTTAACCTTGTAGTCACCCACCTTTACACAAATCTGATAACAGCAGTAAATTAGTACTTTTGTTTTTAAGTTGGTAATCTATAGTGCCAAGGTTTGTTTGAAAAAGCCTGATTCTCTAAGAAGTTTGAAAATAGAACTCCTGCTGGAAACTCCTTGCAAATCAGAGCACGGCCAAAAATGTATTAATTCTGGCCTTCTTGTTTTTGATAAATAGACCAAGGAACAGCCATTGATTAATTTGCTCCTCTCTCTCCTTCTGAACTAACTGGGGTGAAATTGAAATTCAGGAGGCTCATGCTCATGTAGATGCTTTCCAGGGTGCTGTCAGATATGGAAATTACACAGTGAGTTTCAGTAAGCATTTAGACCAAACACAGTTTTAAAAAACAACAAGACAATAATATTAGTCTGGTTAAACTACATATTTGAAGACCAGTATATTTAGAAAAGAATCTTCCTTGACATACTCTTTGACCTGTTTTTCACATGAACCACACATCTTCTGGCCTTGATATATTTATTTTGAAATACATAAGTGCATATATGTATGTTTGTATTTACATTTATCCTGCTTTTACTCCATAAAATTTCTGCTGTCACAAAAAACCCCCCACTAAGAATTGCTCTTTTCAGGAACTATTCATGAGGAATAAGCTCTACATGAGAGATGATCAAGAATATGCAAACAAACCTTACTCCCTGGATCAGGGATATTAAGTGAGAATGGTGCACATATAATGTTCAATTTTTGTATGGTTTTGCTGTCATTCGGCAGCAAAAGAATGTTATACCATCCTTGTGGGAGGCTTCTCTGATGTCCCCGCATGGGGAGCTAGAGTTAACAGAGGGAGCTCATTCGTGCTCTCCCTGGATTCGAACCTCTGAACTGTCGGTCTTCAGTTCTGCTAGCACAAGGGTTTAACCCATTGTGCCACTGGGGCAATGTATTTAAAGTTATTAAATATTAAGTGACAAAATGTATCTAAGATGCAAGTGGTGGTGGTGGGGAGCTAAATACATTAAACCCTTTGAGAAACTTCACTGAACCCTCATAACAATGGATCTCCATTCCATTGCCTATTAAGGAATTACAGCAGTTGTAGCTCTAATTTCTAACATGCATCAGGCAGTGATTAAACATGAAATGAGCTGTCCAGAGTGCTAAATGTCTGGTTTAGTGCATTGGATAGTTCCTTTAAAGTTTTATCTGAAAGTTGTTTTGGGACTTCACTGACACTGGAATTATCAGCTGTAAGTGGTGAAAGATTCCCCCTGCAATTGGGAAGGTTTATTGAACAGCACTGTCTTGTCAGTGCCCCCTTCCTGTACATTGTATTTCCATTTTGGCTGTATCATGATTAATTTACCAAGCACTGTGTGTACACACATTTCACTCTCCCTTGCTGCCTGAAGATTGGTATTGTTCTGAGAATAAATAGAAAATTGCTTTGTTCTCATTCTGTTTGTTCTGCTTGTTCTCCTTTACTTCATGCTGATATAACTGAAAAACAGGCAGAGGTTTCTGACACTGCTTGGGTATTATAGATGGGTCAGTCACCCCATCCAGTCAAGGACTGAAAATAAAGAAGAAATTAGTGAGGAAGGGTATGTCCATAGAAAAATATCTATACAATAAATTGGCATGCCTATCTTTCCTTTATCTTCATTCATTACTATAATGCAACTCTGCTCCACCCACAAAAAAACATGGTAACTACCCAGGTATCTCTAGGTAGATTGCATCAGATGCCTTGGAACCAGTCACACCAAATCTCCTAGTCCTTATGTCCCTTTTGACCATATGTGCAAATGTATAAATAATAAATAACCTTGTGGTTGTCTTCCTTTATTATTTATTCGTCTAGTTAATGCAAAAAAGTGTATAGTAATTTAAGAAATTTCTGCTGATGATCTAGTTAATGGAGTGCATTTAATTTTTTGAACGTAATGTCTATAATTAAATCATGTTACTTTTGTTCTGTCCATTTGTAAAATATTTTAAGTAAATATATGCATTTCTGCATATCTAGATATACTCCCAAAGAAGGACAATCTATTTATGATCAGGATGAGACACAAAATTCAGACCATTTATAACAGTGGTTCCCAACCTTTTGACCAGAGACCACTTGACCAGAGACCACTTGACCAGGGACCACTTGAACAGGGACCACTTGAACAGGGGCCACTCTCCAAAATTAGTATCAAAAGGATTACAAGCCAGTTTTTGGTCAATTTTAGATTTGGTTTGGTTATTTGGGATGCTGATCCAGAAAGTTGCATTGGATAGACCACATCAGCTCTACTTTCTCATACAGAACATATGCCATCCAGCAGTTGCCATCTGCTCGCCCACAGAAAACCATATTTAATAATCTAGAACTGATGTGGTAGGAAGTACTCTTTGGTGGATAGTCAGCTTCTCCCCTCCTGACATCCTCATTGCCTTAGCACTATAAGAGGGTTTTGCAAGACCAGTTGTTCTCATTGCTGGTTTCGAGGCAATGGCGTAGTAATGGTGAGACTGCTGACCATATTTTTGTTCTTGCAGACCACTGGTGGTCTATAGACCACAGGTTGGGACCACTGATCTACAAGAACAAGATCATTCTTTTTTTCTGATTAAACCTTTTCTGTTGTACTAAAAGCTCTGCTCTTTCTCTCATATTTAAACCAATAGACAGATCAATCAGGTGCCTCCTAATAGTTCAACTATCATTCCCAAGGTCAGTACTTTTTTATATACCCTTACAATTTCTCAGATTTTTGCTTTATATATATATATAAACAACTTATCTTGAGTTATGTCCTTGGCTTAAATATATATCCCCCTTCAATCACCAGAAGTTTCAACAGTCTCATTGCAACTAGTTTAGCCTCTCACACAATTCCCTTTCATCTGCGATAACTCTTTATTTCCTGAAAATGTTACTTTACTTTAGGCAAAATTACAGAGGGCAATGCTTCAAATGTTGAAAATAAAGATTGTAGCATCTTCAAAAAACTAAATACAAAGAATTCATTGAAGGAAGCTATTTTTAATTTAAAAATGATGGCAAAAAGAACAGCTCATAGTGACGTTTTCTCCTTTAATTTGATAATTTGCTCCAGCAAAATACAGACTTACAAATCTGAAAAAGGTGAAAACTAATATTTCACTGCCCTTTGCACTAACCAGAGGAAGTAGTAATTAAACAATAGCAATTTCCAACCTGGCAGTTGCTGACATGTTAAGTAACTTGGGGAATTCAAGGGCAGATAACATAGCAATTGAAATTGCCAATGTGTTAACCCCCATCAGTGAATAATTGGATAGCTATTAGGGAAGTGTGAATGTGCAAAATGCAGCTCATTGAACCTTTTTTAGTCTCCAACTTGATGTTCAGATCAATTTGGGTGTGCTTTAAATTTCAAAAGAAAATTCTCCTTACATTGAAACTTAACAGTATTTCTTTGAACATTTTTGACATATGTTCGAGCAATTCTCTTTTTATTTCTTTTTAATTTCTGCAAAGTACCCATTTTTTCTCCTTCCTAAATGCATATTTATCTACTTCATGAAACACATAAAAAGTTTACAAAGTATGTTCCCAATAACAAATTGGGTTCACATCTAATGTTAATTACAAGATGATTTGAAAGGAATTTCTGTCCCACACATCAAGCTCTTTTTCTTCTCCTTAAAGCTATTCATAAGAACAACAGTTTCACCCCTCTTTCATTCTTCACATATACATAACTTTTGACATTTATATGCCATGTTATAAATATGAAGTACCGTATATACTCGAATATAAGCCGAGTTTTTCAGCCCCTTTTAGGGGGCTGAAAAAGCCCCCCTTGGCTTATATTCAGGTGAAGGAGAAAAAGCTGAGAAAAAAAGGCTCTGACGCTGGCTGGTGGAATCCCTGGCCTTGTCTTCGCCCCCACAGCTTCCTCCTCCTCTGCATCTGCGGAGAAGCTGCGTATGGGGCAAGTGAAGGGGATATGGAGGCGTGCACCTCCCTCCGTGCACGTCTTGCCACGCGCACACACACGCACGCCTCCATTTCTTCCCCTTTCAACGCATATGCAACCTCTCTTCCGGCTTGTCTTGCTGTGTGCGCGGAAGGAAGAGAGGCTGCATGTGCATTGAATGGGGAAGAAATGGAGGCGTGCGTGCACGCACGGCAAGACGTGCAGGGAGGGAGGTGCACGCCTCCGTTTCTCCCCCCATTCGCCATGCTCACGCCCTCTACTCTCCCAGCCGGGTTGCTGTTCAGAGAGCAAGACAGGTTGCGCACAGGGTGAATGGGGGAGAAATGGAGGCGTACACCTCCCTCCCTGCATGCCTCCATTTCTTCCCTATTCAATGTGCATGGAGCCTCTCTTCCTTCCGCGCACACAGCAAGACAAGCAGGAAGAGAGGCTGCATGCACGTTGAATGGGGAAGAAATGGAGGCATGCAGGAAATGAGGTGCACTCCTCTGTTTCTCCCCCATTCACCCTGTGGGTTCACCAGCTGGGTTGCTATGCGGAGAGCAGAGGGCATGTGCATGGCGAATGGGGGAAGAAATGGAGGTGTGCACCTCTCTCCCTGCTTGTCTTGCTGTGTGCGCGGAAGGAAGAGAGGCTGTATGCGTGGTGAGTGGGGAAGAAATGGAGGCATGCGTGCATGCGAGGCATGACATGCAGGGAGGGACGTACGTGACTCCATTTCCCCTTCACTTGCCCCGTGCGCAGCTTCCCTGCTCTCCTATTCGCCTCGCGTGCAGCCTGTCTGCCAGCTGGTTTGCTGTGATATCTAATTTTAGTTTTGAAATTAACTAGTAGCGGCTGCATTTCTCACCCTCGGCTTATACTCAAGTCAATATGTTTTCCCAGTTTTTTGTGGTAAAATTAGGTGCCTCGGCTTATATTCGGGTCGGTTTATACTTGAGTATATATGGCAATCTCATTTGGATTACCACAGTATCCTCTAAGTGGGGCTGCATTTTAAAAGTGCTCAGAAACTTCAGTTAGCCCAAAGAGCTGAAGCCAGGTTGTTAATTGAAACTAGAGAGCACACACAACTCCATTGCTGCAACAGTTCCAATGAATGCCAGTCTGTTTCCAGGCAAAAATTAAAGTGCTGGCTTTGACCTGTAAATCTCTATGTACTCAAAAGAGGAAAAATCACTCATTTTCTTTTCCAATATTTTAAGATTAAAAGATTAGGAAGTTATCACAAATGCATCAACCAGGGAGTGTGGACTTGAGTAACAGAAAGCAATCCTGAACTCAATCAGGATGTGTTATTTTGCATAATATATAACTCAAATGTAGACATATTATTTCGGCTCATAACATTATAGCCTGGCTGATTTTGGGCATTTTAGACAAAAGAGAGATTTTCTGAATTCATAGGCTTAAGCCTCCAATATTACATGGCCTCGAGCTAGAAAATAATGGCATATCCATAAAAATATTAAACACAGTGCTCGAAACTGTCACCTTGAATGCAGCTTAGTTTTTTTTCTTTAGCAGCTAAGGAAAGCATAATCAGAAATATTTTTCTCATTTTATGTTTTAGTCTTGATTCTTCATCACTTCAAGATGGATGGCAGACAGATGGATAGATAGATAAAGTTGAATATAATGCTGTTATTTTTCTCTTTGTATTTTATTCCTCTATTCCTCTATTTCTTTAAAAGGGGAGAATTATTATTTATTATTTATTTATTTACTGCATTTATATCCTGCCCTTCTCATCCTGAAGGGAACTCAGAGAAGCCTTATAATTGGCAGTAATTCAATGCCATATCAACAGACGTAATGAAATAAACATTAGGCCTGTTTGATCAAGAAAAAATTTGTTTCTAAAATCGATTTGTAATTGGGGTGTTTTTTTGTTTCGATATTTAAAATAATTACAAAACTTTCCCAAAAAAGGTTTTGGTATTTACGAAATTTCGTAAATATTTACAAAACATTTTGTAAAGATGGCGGACCCCCGCGCATGCGTAAAAAACACTTCCAAAGCTTCGTTATTTCTGAGGATGCCTGCCATACATGCAGGCAAAACGTCAGGAGAGAATGCTTCCTTCCTTCCCCTTCCCCCTTTCTCTCCCCTTCCCCCTTTCTCTCCCCTTCCCCTTCCTTCTCCTTCCCCCTCCCTCCTTCCCTCCCTTCCTTTCCTTCTTCCTTCCTTCCTTCCTTCCCTTGCCCCAGATGCCGGCCCGGGGAAGCCAGCGTTGCCTGGCCACGCCCACCCGGCGCCGCCTCCGCTTGTTCTCCTGGCACAGCTGGGAGGGGAACAGGAGGTGCTTCATGGCCGCAGATCTTCTTCTGCTGTGCTCTCTTGTTCTCCGTGGCCACGAGACGCCACCTGCTTCCCTCCCAGCCGTGCCAGGAGAACAAGCGGAGGCAGCGCCTGGCCCGGTGTACCACGGAGAGAAAGAAGAAGGAAGGTAGGGAAGGAGGGAGGGGAAAGGAGAAGAAAGGGAAGGAAGGAAGGGGAAGGGAAGGAAGGAAGGAAGGAAAGAAGGAAAGAGGGAGAAGCCTGGTCTGGCCAAGTTTGGTCCAGATCCATCCTTGTTTGAGTCCACGGTGATCTCTGGATGTAGGTAAACTACAACTCCAAAACCAAAGGACACTGCCCACCAAACCCTTCCAGTATTTTCTGTTAGTCAGGGGAGAACTGGCTAAGTTTGGTTCAATTCCATCGTTGGTGGGGTTCAGAATGCTCTTTGATTATAGGTGAACTATAAATCCCAGTAACTACAACTCCCAAATGTCAATGTCTATTTCCTCTCCTCCCTGCCTTCCATGAGGATGTGTGTGTGAATGGCGAGAAAAGCAAGAACCCTGGAGTCCACACGCCTCACTTTACAAAGAATACAACCACAACTGTTGCTAATCAGTGGTGCAACGGGATAAACACTTGTGCCGATAGAACGGCTGACTGAGAGGTCAGCGGTTCGAATCCGAGGAGAGTGGGGTGAGCTCCCCCTGTCAGCTCCAGCTCCCCATGCAAGGATATGAGAAAAGCCTCCCACAAGGATGATAAAACATCAAACATCTGGACTTCCCCTGGGCAACGTCCTTGCAGACGGTTCTCTCATACCAAAAGCGACTTGCAGTTTCTCAAGTCATCCTGACACGATAAAGAAGCACTCCCTGTCAGGCACAGGCATGTCTTGGAGCTCTTAATGAGACAATGGGTTAAACCCTTGTGACTGACAGGTCAGCAGTTCGAATCCAGGGAGAATGGGTTGAGCTCCCTCTGTCAGCTCCAGCTCCCCATGTGGGGACATGAGAGCTCCCGCAAGGATGGTAAAGCATCAAAACATCCTGGCGTCCCCTGGGCAACATCCTTGCAGACGGCCAATTCTCTCACATCAGAAGCGACTTGCAATTTCTCAAGTCGCTCCTGACACGAAGAAAACTGTTGCTGATCCAAAGGGGAGGCTGCAAGTGGGGGCTCTTGGCGAGCAAGCAACGCCGTCTCCAGGCGGATTGCTTCCAATATGGGTTTCAAAGGAAAGGAGAGAAAAAGGAAAAGAAGGATTTCGTCTCCTTCCTTGCAATGTTTTTGTCAGCCCGGTTTGAAAGGCTCTCCCTTCCCCTTGCACCCGCCCTTGCCGTTCCCTCTTCCCTGCTTTGCATTTTGGTCAATAAACAGCAACTTCAAGGGATGTAGTTATTGTTGTTATTTTGCTTAATTGTTTGATTTGCTTTGTCTATTATTGTGCTATGTTTTATTGTATTGTGTTTTGAGGCTTCGGCCTGTCTAAGCCGCATCGAGTCCTTCGGGAGATGCTAGCGGGGTACAAATAAAGTTAATAAATAATAAATAAATAAATAATGTATTTGGCGGGAGGGAGGAGGAGGAGGAGGAGAAGATAGCTACTTTCCCCCAAACTTCACCAGTGCCCTAAGGGCGAGCGCGCGCGGGCCGGCCAATCGGGAGCCGCGCTCGCGCCCAACAGGCAGGGGCGGGGCTTGGCTCACTGGGTGCGCGCTCGCGCCGCCCCCTCGCCCCGCCCGCCCCATTTACGAAACGGGCGAAAGCTCGTAAAAACTGTGGGGGTTGCCGTTTCGATATTTAAAAACCCTTCCGGGTTTGAAAATATGTTTTGTTATCGTTTCGTATATGCAAAAATTAACGAATGTTTAACGAATTAACGAATTAACGAACGAAACCGCACAGGCCTAATAAACATATTATAATGAACATTAAAAAATAAATTAAAAAGCAGTATAAACATTATAACCCATTATTAAAACCAAGCAATCCGAAGTTATTGTCAAAAGCCATTCCAGTTGTTATTGCACATATTCCAACTTCACTTATTGCAAACCGGAGCCAATGTGTGGAGTATATGAATCAAGCCTCTGAAATATCTCCCCTCCTATGTGAGGTACCCCAAGGTGCAATTCTCTCCCCTCTTCTCTTCACCATCTATGTTAGACCCCTTGCTAGTTTGGTTCGGAGTTTCGGCCTAGACTGCTATCAATATGTGGACGACACCCAACTCCTTCTGTGTTTGGAGCCTGGAGAAACATCATTACCAGACAATTTCACCTTATGTCTGGAGGCTCTATCAAACAGGCTACGTGCTAGTAGACTGGAGGTGAACCCGGCGAAGACGGAGATTCTCTGGCATGGCCGCTCGATTGGTCTGACCCATTTGCTACCCACCTTCGATGGTGCTGCCCTATCTCCTTCGCCTACCGTTAAGAGCTTGGGTGTCATTTTGGATTCGCAGCTGACAATGGAAGCTCAGGTCGCTGCTGCCAGCAAACAGGCCTTTTTCCATCTACGACAAGCGAGGCAATTGGCACCCTACCTATCTGATGAGGCTCTGGCAACAGTCATCCATGCCACGGTCACATCTAGGCTGGACTATTGCAACGCCCTGTATGTTGGTTTTCCAATGTCTACGACCCGAAAGCTCCATATTGTTCAGAATGCGGCAGCCAGGCTACTCATAAGAACACCCATGAAATGCCATATAACACCAGTGTTGCGGCATTTGCATTGGCTTCCAACTGATTACCGTGGTCTATATAAGATGCTAGTTCTGACCTTTAAAATTATTTACGGCCAGGGTCCATTGTATCTTAGGGACCACCTCTCCTTCTCCCATCATCGGAGGTCGCAATGACCATCCCAACGTGACTTACTTTATGTACCGGGTCCTAGAGAAGTGCACTTGGAAAGGACCAGACGCAGAGCTTTTTCTATTTCTGCCCCTGCCTTGTGGAATTCCTTGCCGCCCTATATGAGAGCCATTCGTGAGTTAGGGCCTTTTACCCTAGCACTTAAGACCTGGCTTTTTACTAGAGCTTTTGATCTATGTTAATTTTATCAATATCTGTATGTATGTATTTTTATCCTTTACAATTTTAGCTTGTAAATCGCCTAGAGCATCTTGGATGGAGGGCGATTAATAAGTAATTAAATGATGATGATGATGATGATGATTGTACTACTAGGCAATAGCTTGGCCCAGCTCCATGTTTTTACCTTCTTTCTGAAGGTCAGGAGGGAGGGGGCTACCCTGATTTCACTGGGGAGGGAGTTCCATAGTTGAGGGGCCACCACTGTGAAGGTCCTGTCTTTCGTCCTCACCAAACGTACCTGCAAAGGAGGTGGGACCAGGAGCTAAGATCTACCCTGTTTTATCTTTCTAAAAAGAGACCCAAAGTGGTAAACACTAACAGCAATACAATGCAAATTTAAAACCTATAAACATAGAAATGTTAAAAATACATAATTATACTGTAAGCAATTAAACCATTAATGATGGTGCTACCAGTGACCGAAACATAGAAAATAATATTTTTATTACACACAAACATTATTTAATATTGCAAAACATTTTAAAATGCACTTGTTAAAAACATGTTGGTGTGATCTTGAATGAGTTCTGCAACCCATTTAGAAGTTGCTAATGAGCACCCTTAAGGTTTATGCTTCTCCTGCTCTATACAGAAAGAAAGACAACACATTTTTATTTCAGTTATTAATGCCCATCACATGTTTGGTTTCTCTTCATCTGTGGCTAATCCACCTTTCTGGGTGATGCTATCTGACTTTCATGGTTGCCAGTCCCAGAGAAAAAGGAAATATTTGGATGACAGAGATACCAGCCTTTCCTATCTGGTAATGAGACTACCACATAATTGCACATTTTGTTGACTTGCAGGTTTTTTTTTCAAGGACCATTTCTTGCCAACTATGAAAGAACTGAATTTTCTTTACCTTATGAATGAAGGAACTTTATCTCTTGTATTAGAGTTTGGCAGTAGGTCCTTTCAACAGTTGGATTTGAAGCTTTTGCCATCGCTTTGCTTATTTTGGAAGTGACCCTGCCCAAAATTAATAATTCCTCAGTGGTTCAAGGAAATGTCAGGTGAATTCAGTAAAATTTGGCAAATCTTGGGGGACAAATTCCAGAATCTGCCAAGTTCAAAACTTTTTTACCATTCCAATAATTTCCATAAACATAAAATATTAGTATCAAAATCTATTCTGAGTACTGTTTTTAAGACTGCATTTTAATATGATCTCATATTAACCTCCAAAAAGGGATTCCAGACATGACAATCCATATGCTTATTTAACAAGATTCTATTTACATATTTTGTTTTATGGCCACATAACTGTAGCATCAGGAAAATATGCGTTTTTTAAATGCTAATACGGTATATATCTCATGAACTTTCCTTGTTGGGATTTCTTTGTACAGCTAATGTGATGTTAACAATTTCAAGAAGCTTCTCCATCTATACCTGAAATAGGCACTTTTAGTAATATCACATTAAGGAAACCACTGATGTACTTTGTATTGAAAGTTTTGTGCATGTACTTAAGGTATTCCAAAGGGAATGTGAAAAATCTGTGCATATGGCCAAAGCAGAATTGTTTACAAAGATTGGATGTGAATTAAATAGAGAGACATCAAAGCCATCTGTCCAGAAAGCCCTCTTTCATTTTGTTCACTTCAAAGGCAATAGGCTAAGAGAACCAAGTGGATGGTGCAACTAGGGAAGACAGCTGTCTCTTTGCTGTAACAATTAAAATAGTTCTTTTATATAAATGCTTCTCATTGTAAAGCATTACTCCAGTGGCTTATCAGCCAGCCACAGAAGAAAAAAAACACCAGCATATTTGGCAAGTTGTTGCATTATCACCTAACAAGCACTTTCATATGACTTTGGATTAACATCAACTAACTTTGAGACAACTCATTTCCATAAATAATCAGACTACATTTCTCTATTGAAGGAAATTAATAACATAACTCCTCATGAAATATGAAAAGCAATTTGATGCTATAAAGCACACTTAATTAACAATGGCTCCATTTCTAGATCAGCTACTTTAGATGTGTAGCTAAATAGTGATTCCTGCCCATCTCCACAATCCTACCTTAGTGAGTAGCAGCCACGAATGACACAGAGCAGTTTCCATTCCTTCCCTCTGGCGGTTTCAGGTGGGACATTCAGAAGTAGGATCCCTGTTGCAATTCCTTGCCATATGTCAACATCTACTGTATATCAACTGGCATGAAAACAGATCAACATAGTTTGCAGGGGATCCTGCCTAAAGTCAGTATTGGAGGATCTCAACATATTCCCTAGACCAGTGATTTCCAAACCTTGCCCCACAAGTTTTGAGTTTCAATTCCATAATATCTGACAATTGATCAAAATGGCTGAAGCTTCTGGGAGTCGAAGTCTAAAACACCTGGGGGTTCAGAGTTTGAGAATCACAGCCCTAGACTATTGAATACATATGGATGGCAAATACAAATTAACTCTGTGTCATGCATGTGTAACTATGATCATTTCAGACAACTCATTAATATTTCAAATATTAGATAGCAAAAGAATATGACGTATAGAAAGATAGACACATTTGGTGGACACTGTTCTTAGATCCACAACAGAAATTGCACATAGTGGTGGTATTCAAGAGAAGAAGCATAAATTGCTGCTGAAATCCAGGTCCTTCTACCAAAACAGAATAATATTTTGGGTTGTGTACCCAACCAGCCCATTCTTAGATATCACGTAAATAACTAGAATCCAAAAGTGACTCTGCAAGGTCGGCTACTACCATCAACTCAGTCTGACATCTGTAATGATCATTCTTGAACCCACTGATAACCAAGAAAGATCCTTACCCCTCTACTCTGAGATGTTTCAAAACACAAAATAACTATAAATAACAATAATGAAGCAGAAATGTGCCATATTCAGAAATGACGTAATATTGTTAATACATGTAAAAAGCTGATGCATTCTTTTATTTTATTGTTTCTTTAAAAAGCATAGTTGACACCATGACTCAAACACATCTTATTTTCCGTATTTTCTATATTTATATCCCACCCTTCTCAACCCTGAAGGAGACTCAGAGTGGCTTTACAATCAGCAGTTATTCAATACCATCAACAGACAATAGAAATTAGACATGTAAGTTAAAATAAAAATTTAAAAGCAGTATAAACATTAAAACACATTTTTAAAATCACGTAATCTGAGGACATAGTAAGTTCCAGTCATTTTTGCACATAATTCTACTTTATTTATTTCACTGCACTATTGGCCAAAGGCTTGGTCCCAGAGCCATGTTTTTACTTGTTCCTTGAAGGTCAGGAGGGAGAGGGCAGACCTGATTTTGCTGGAGAGGGAGTTCCATAGCTGAGGGACCACCAGCGAGAAGGCCCTGTCCCTCATCCTCACCAACAGTATCTGTGAAGGTGGTGGGACCAAGAGCAGGGCCTCCCCAGATGTCCTTAATCTCCGAGATGATTCATAGAGGGAGATACATTCGGAGAGATAAGCTGGGCCAGAACCATTTAGGGCTTTATAGGCTAAAGCACTTTGAATTATGTTCAGTAGCAGGTAGACAGCTATCTTTGAGCACTAAGATTGAGAACAGAGGACTTTCACCAATTTTAAAGGCAAAACAGACCCTATTGTCCTAATTATCAGAACTATTAATTGTTTGAACATTACAGGTCTTGCTGTTCTTACAAGTTCATCCAGCCTAGTTCAAACCAGTTCTCTAAAAAGTGCAAAATGTCTTACAAGACTACTTTCCAACACCATTAATAAGTGAGGGATAGCACAAAAGCTTAAAGAATAACATTAGCCATTAACAGCTCCTCAATTTATGCATTGGCATGAAGGATCAAAATGGAAATATAAGGGCAAGCATTTTCACTATAACCACTATCTTTGAGCATTTCTGCATATTCTCAGTCCACTGATCACATGAGTTCTTATTCCTTCTTTTAAATTTACAAGTAAAATGGGCATTTTTTTCAATAGTTGAAGTATACACGAACAGTTATAATTTAACAAAGTCTTTGGACTCCACTATACACAAAAACACAATGCAGTACAATTGCAGTAAATGTGCTTATGGTTGGGCTGCTTGATGTTGGGCTGCTTGCTCAGACCATAACATTCTCCATGATAACATTTTACATTACAATTTACATTATACAAAAAAGAAAATCACATATGGGGATAATAATAATAATAATAATAATAATAATAATAATAATAATAATACACAATTTGGATAGGATTCTGTACAAGAGCTCTTTTATCTTGGCATATTGGAGAAGACTCCCAGGTTTCATGCCAATCTTGATTTACAGATGTTTTCTTGTTATATACTTGGGTTAATTTAGCATTATATTTCCCCATCCTTAGAATTTTATATATGAAAGAAGTCTCCTGGCCTTTACTTAATTTGCAAAGAACCAGACTTCATATGATGTGAGTAGCATTTTAATACCCTAGGCAGTGGTTTTGGATATTACAAACTGACTCTGTTGACAATCATGGGATCACTTCACCTGCAAGGTGATGCTTATCTCAAAAATTGCAGGTTTTGGAGCTTCAGAAAAAAGTACTGGCAAATATGTCCCGCAGACTCACCTTTTTGAGGTACTCCTTAAAGAGAAATATTGTACAAAATCTTTAAAGAGTCAAGTGATGTTTTCAGAGAGTATCATGTACCCTAATTTTTCACCATAATTCCCAGCCTCAGTTAGAAAAATGATAACTGATTTGCAAAGTATAGTGTAATTGAATGGTAACTGAACCAATTTTCCAGATTTTCTTCATATTCAGTCCAAATTCAGGTTTAGTCGCGCTTCCCAATTGTGAGATATAAGTAATACATGCTCTGGCATTTCTTATTCCTGGTTGGTTGCAATTCCATGCAAAATCTTCAGTAAAGACTGGACTGTTTTCAGTTTGGAGAAACAGAAATTGTCAAAAAACAAAGGAGCCATTGATTATTGTTGAGAAAAGAATAGGCAACAAATGGTTAAACTTTACAAAAACCCTACAGTGCTTTATTTGGGTGTAACTGAGTGGAGCTCTGTAGCAAATACACTACAGTTCCCAGAATTTTATAGGATGCCAAGTGAAGCACTATCAGACTATCATAGCTTTTAATATAAACACACCCAACATGACTGCTTTTATGTAATTTCTCTTGAAGTATATGAACAAATTTTCACATGACTATTTGTGCTTTCTTTTGCAATTGTCACAAAAAATGAACAGTTCCCAGCAACTATCTTGTTCCAGAGACAGAATCACAGAAACACAGGGTTGGAAGAGACCACTAGGGTCATCCAGCCCAATTCCCTACCGTGCTGGAACTCACAGTCAAAGCACTCCCAACAGGTAGCTATCCAGTCTCTGTTTAAGAACCTCCAGAGGAGGAGATGCCACCATACTCCTAGACAGCATATCCTGCTATGAAATGACAATCACCATCAGAAAGTTCTTTCTAATATTTAGGTGGGATGCCTTTTCTTGCAATTTGAATCCAGTGCTCTGTGTCCTGGTTTTTTGTTTTGTTTTGGTTTTTTTTTAGTAGAGGAAAACAAGCTTGCCACTCCTAAATGTGATATCCTTTCAAATATTTAAACATGGTCATGATGTCCCCTTTTTAACATTCTCTTAAATTTAATATACCCAGCTCTCTAAGCTGCTGGGTTTTTTGTTTGGGAAAGAGAAGGTTACACTTCATGTAAAGCAACCTGTCTGTATTGGGTTTTAATAAGAATTATGACTATAGTGTATATAATACTAATATAATATGTATTCATTAAATGCAGATCCCAAAAAAGATTTAAGAAAATAATGATTAATGTGAACATTTATATATTCAGCCAGTCCTCCCTAGTCACAGATTTTATTTCCATGGATTCAACAATCTACAACTTGAAAGCATTCCAAACATTTCCAAAAGCAAAACCTCAATCTTGCCATTTTATAAAAAGGGCACCATTTTACTATTCCATTGTATGTAAAGAGACATCATCATCCACAGATTTGGGTATCAACAGGAAATCCTGGAACCAAATCCTAGTAGATGCCAAGAGCTCACTGTAACTGTAGTCAGATATGTAGATATCAGTATTGCTGCTTCCCATTATCATATAATCAGGAGTGGCTCGTCCATTACGCAAAGTAAGCGATCACAGAACACTTTTTTTTGCCAGGGGCGCAGAGGCGCCTCTGTAAATGCCCCTCGACCACCACTTGAGGAGCGCCCCCTCAGCTCACAACAACCCTAGCAGTCCGGAGGGAGCCTCGACTTTCTTGCCTCGCTGCTGGGCGATCCTCTTCCCAAAGGGGCCGGGCCCTTGAGCCTCACCTAGCCCCTCTCGTTCCTGCTCCACCCGGACACCGGGTGCGCGAGCAGAGCCAGCGCCCAATTGTTCTCCGTGTTTGATCCCTTCCCCATGACCGGCTCCCTTTCCCGATCCCCCGGCGCTCCACCCACCTCCTCTCCTCTCCCCAAGGGGAGCCAAGGGGCGGAACCGCCGCGCCTGGCCCTCTTCGGGTCCGGAGGCATGTCTGAAGACCCCAGCAAGCGCACCAAAAGTTGCCTCTTCTCCTCAGCCATTTGGACCAAGAGAGAGAGAGAGAGAGAGAGAGCCCCTCCGGCTGGAGGTATCTCCCACCTCCGCTCCCTCCTTTGTTTTTGCACCTACCTTCAGGAAAGGCATCTCCACCTCTGTCTCTGTCTCTCTCTCTCTCTTGGTCCCAATGGCTGAGGAGAAAGTCAGGAGAAGAGGTGACACGCCTCCAGACCCAAAGCGGACCAGGCAAGGGAGCAAGTGCAGCAAGCGTAGTTACTGGGATGTATAGTTCACCTACAATCAAAGAGCATTCTGAACTCCACCAATGATGGAATTGAACCAAATATGGCACACAGAACTCCCACGATGAACAGAAAATATATATCAATGATTGGTGGGGGGGGGGGAAAATACTGTTTGCTTACCGTTGAAAATTACCTAGGGCCGCCTCTGCATATAATAATAGTGCTAAAGAAAAATGTAATTAGTATTTACTTATATCCGTGAGAAATAGTCTGTGGTTTAAATCATTCTTTCAGGTAAAATTCTACAATTGACCAGGAGATCAATAGTGCCCTTTTGAAAGTTTTCAATTAATTTCTTCATTGTCTTATTGCTACAAAGACATCATCATTTCATTGATGATGAGAGATAATGGAGAATAAAGGCCTTAAATTAAATATTTTCTGCAGATATGTAAAGCATGCACAAGGCAAATTTCATTACAGGAGAAAATCCTTGTAAGATTTAGAAGCCAATCCAAGGTCTAAGTCATCAATGAAAAGAATCATATTAGAAAAATGTAAATCTGTCAAAGCGGTTTTCTCCATTTCAATGAATAACCTTTTAAATAAGGGTTTTTTCTCCTTTTAGAAAGTCTTAAATAATTGTCTGTTACACTGTGGACTAAAATGTCTCATGAATTATAAAGGAGCCTGAGGATGAATTAAAGAAGTACTAAGTCATCTAAAAACTCAGAATTTGGAATGTGATAAAAATTGTCAAACTCACTGAAATCTAATTCATGTTAATGGGGGGGGGGGGGGAGTTAAACAAATACTTAATGCATTTATTAGATAGAATGAGTCTTAAAAGTGTTTAACCTGTCCTTGCTTCATGAAACAAATAAGTTCTTACTAAACTAATAATTGCTCATTGTGCCTTGGCTTGTTTATGCTCATTTGGCTGTGGGTATGGAGTAATTCTTTCTCTGTTGTGACACCCACCATATTTATTTATTAGTTTATTTATAAACTGCCCCTTTCTGCATAAAACCAGTATGAATGAAAAAGTTTTAATAAAAAAGGCAAGTTTTAATTTGGCCCTGAAATGACTTTAACATTGTCACCAGTTGAGCCTACAAAAGGAGGGATTCCACAACTTGTCTATCCAATTTGGCACATTTAGGACCTCACCAGATGCAAGGTTCCTCCCATTTCTACACACTTAATTTTTTTTAAAAGACAGGGTTCCATAGTTCCCATCAAATGACTTCCACTCGTTGCTTATTTAAAGTGTATTGAAACTGAGGTTTTTGGAGTCATGGAGAAATCATCTTCAGAGCTCTCTATTTGTGCCAAACCTGCTAAAGTTGCTATTCCAAAATATTTTGATGCCTCGGGCACAACAACATATAGTGCCACATTCCTAAAATCTCCATGAAAAGTAGCCACAGGTTTGTAATACCTTAGGATGAACTCCCAGAAACATCTCCCTACAAATACAATGATAAATGAAACAACTAACAACTTGCGTCGCTCTTACAACCCACCAGTTCAACTGCTTGAATCACCCATCTCATTCTTATCTTATGATTAAGCCAGCCCTAAATGTAAGAAAACACTGAATTTTGGTAATGTCAGAAAGAGGGTGGGTAAATTCATCATGTACTAAATGACAAAATGAAAGCAGATTTTAATCAC
This sequence comes from Anolis sagrei ordinatus, assembly GCF_025583915.1. NCBI lineage: Eukaryota > Metazoa > Chordata > Lepidosauria > Squamata > Anolidae > Anolis > Anolis sagrei. The sequence goes on from NW_026847438.1 coordinate 151,883,138, forward strand.
TATAGTACCACATCCCTGATATATGTGAACAGAAGTTCTACTCAGATACACCATATCATTCAAGCCAATGAACACCAACATCAGCTTATATTCTTCTATTTGTTTTTTGTTTTCCTGTCTCTTTTTTCTTCCCCTTTTCCTTTCTTTAACTCTCACTTCTCTCCCTTTCTATTTTTATCTTTCATTTCCCCATCAAAACAAAGCTATAACAAGCAATTTATACATAACAAAACACATAATATAAAACACGTAATAAAACACAGCAGATTCCAGAGCTGAAAGAGGAATGGGTTGAGGAGAGAAAATGGAATGTTAATGTGAAGTTTGTAAAATAAGCCCATAAAATCAGACAAAAATGATGAATAACAATAACAAAATTTGTGTTCATACTATATCATAAGTAACTAATGCTTTAGAATATACATAAATAGTACGCAATATTTATCTTGTGATTTGCATAGATTAATGCAGTATTTAATTCACTTAATATATATAGAATTTTCTCTTAGGAAGTGGCAGTGTGATGATATTTTGAATGCTGTAAAAAGATTATGAGTTTAAATTTAAATAGTTTTTAATTCTTCTTAATCATTATCCGAAATCATCACCACCACCACCATCATCATCTTGATCCATTCAGAATTCACTGGGATGGCAGTTCAGCCTATACAATGTCCCAGAAATAAGTCGTGATGAGCCCTAAGGGTTTTTAAAAAATCAATAAATAATATTGAATTATACAAAAGAGTGCTACTTACTGATACTAAATTAAGATTAGCACTCTTAATGCTAACTAAGTAGCTATGGTTTGCAATATCAGTTTTAGACCTATTATGACTATATGGCCATATCATGACTGGTTTTGGTTTTTTGGACACTGTATATGGTAGTGGTCTTCTTCATTGAGGGAGAGGTTAAAATATGCATCAGTATAGCTTGAACTTTAAAAGGTTAAACTAGTGAAATATTAACATGAAGAATGTCCTACACAGTCATTGTTTCTGAGTGAGAAAATTCAGTTTCTAGTCCAGGACTCACTGAAAGCTGAACAAGCCATTAGATAAATAGATAAGCCATTAGCTAAATAGATCTTGGCCTGGTTGCAGCTGAAGCTTATAATACTGGTCTCAGGTATCTTGTACAAAATCCTAGTGAACTTTCAAACAAATTTAGCATTATGAGATATAAATCAGTTACAAATTCATAATTTGGCGCCATATTTTAACTACAATTGTGAGTTCAATTACAGCCTTGAATTCTTGCAAATATTTTTGATCTATTTGTATTTTATTGTTGTTATGGATACATTGCATTTTAAAGTAAAGACCAAATTTAGGTTGGATGGCAGTATTTTAATTTGAAAACGTATAAGGCAATAGCAATAAACAAATGTTTTTCATAGCTTTATACAAGGAAATCGTTTACTGATTGTTGGAGGTGTGCATACATTTTGGATTACTTATCTGTCTGAAATGCAAAAAAAAGTAATTTGAAATTGCACACCTTCAGGTTGGATCAATGCACAGAAAACGTGTTATTAGCAGAAATCTAGATGGGTTTCCCCTTCAATTGGTAGATAAATTAAGAATATTTGAATTGAGAAAAATACTCAGTCTTGTAAAGGGAAAAATAATTGGAATGCTACAGGTGGAAATACTATTATGATATTTGACAGCCAAAGTTAATTATAGTGTAAGTGCAACATGGTTGACTTTGCCTCTTTAAGCTTATTGATAACGGCATGTATTCTAAGAGATGTGCACTTCCATCTAGAATCATTGCTAAGATCCCACTTGAAAGGACACCCACCAGTGAATCTTCCATGGTATCCAAAATAATCAGTGATAGAATTGAAAGACATGGTGACTGCATTTTGCTCATATTGCATTTGTTAAATTGCCAGCATTTGAAATAATGATATGAAGAAGCCTTTATTGGCTCCTCAGTCAGCTTTGCCAAAAATTATTTATTTGATTTTCAGCTATTTTTCAATTCATTAGGACTTGAATTGAGATGACTCAACTCAGGTATCCAAATTTCACTGTATAGAGCCCATGAAGTGATCCGAACTGGGTGTAATTGTTTCCCCTATCACAGCATCACTTTGCACGTGGAGGACAAGATTCAGGTCAATCTCTTTCCTCATGGTCATCTCTATCCCTGTACAGATCATTCCTCACTGATTTTGGACAACTAACAGAGTTATTTAACATTTGGAAAGTATTAATTACTTCTCTGTGCAGAAGGCCAATCCTTACATTAATGAAGAAATAACCAATCCGTTTGAGATATTACTGAGTTCATTTTTTAAAAAATGGCAACAAGGGTGTGTTGTGGAAGTGTTTACATTTGCTCCCTCCATTGTAGTTAAGAAGTCCAAAGACATGACATAAATTGCTTCCTGAATATTTAAGACATTCGAGGCATGAATAATGGATCATAGCATATAATGAGTGGTTTATTGTAGCAGGATATCAGAAAGAAGAAAATAAGGGTAAACATTGCTAAATGAGTTATAAAACATAAATCAAAAATGCAAAATAACAATAAATAATCCTTCCTTTCCTGCAGCTAGAAACAGAGGAAGTGAAAGGAATACTTTTCCATTTATGTATCTGACTACCATCTGAAAATCATTTTTTCTATACCACCTGGTATATAGAAAAAGAGAAAATGATTCTTGAATCAGCAGGAAACTCAAAAGTAAAACAAATTTTAGACTTCATAGAAATGATAGGAAATACATGACTCATTGGAAAAGATAACATGTAGTGAGTAGAAAGCTGTAGGAAAAGAAGACTGTATTACAAGGAGATAGGCTGAATCAAGAAAGCCACAGTTCTAAGTTCACAAGACCTGAACAATGCTGTTGGTGACAGGGTGCCTTAGATGGCTTTCATTCATGGGTAACCATAAGTTGAAGACAGCATGATGGCAGTTAAAAACAGCAATGGTGACATTAATTACTGTAAAAACATTGAATAGCTTGAAAAATGTGTTAATATTTATTGCATAATAGCAAAAGTAAATAGAATGTGGGTAGTAAATATAATAACACAGAATAGCTAACATACAGCTAATGAAGAAACGATGAAGTAGACTGAAGGATAATAATTGAGACAGTTGTAATGTGTTTAACATTCCAAAATAATGAATGACACAGTAATCAAAGTGTAATAGGTGGCGCCTAGTATGTAAGAAAATAAGAAGTCAGGATATTGGGTTGTAAACTAAACAAATCTTGGGTAATAATAAGCAAAAATGTTACTATGATAAATACTCTACCTGATGAATTTCCCTAGTTTGACAAAATTTCAATTTTTCTTCAAACTGTGCTTTAATCAAAATTCAATGTTTCTTCTTATTACCTCCTTCTTCAAACTCCTAACTTAGTGGTAGAAATTACATTTGCAATCCCAGGGGTGTGACCAAGCAAAGCTATGAGGACCAAACTGAAATGAATGCCTGCATACCATTTTCTCTGCCATCTGTGACTCTATTACACTACCAGACAGAATAATTCTTATTGTATGACTCATATAAGTTGGTATTTTTGAGAGTTGCATAACCAAGCAGAAACTGTTGCACTTTAACCTTGGGATACCTTTTCACCCAGCATCACACCAGAGTCCAGTAGTATGTGACTACAGCAGTTTATTTACAAAAGCACATACAAAATGGAAAAATGGCATTTCCCAAAAAGCAGAAGAAAAGGTGCTATAAAATAACAGTAGTCCATATATACAAAGAGTAGTAGTCCAAAATAGCAAGGTACATAGAATCCAGGAAGTCCAGATCATAGGCATAGATCCATAAGCATGAAAACAGGAACTTTTCCAGGAGCATAAGCAAACACAGGAGATTTGAATCATGAGCATGAGAGCTGAAACAGACAACATTGTCCGCTCTGGAGACACCAAGTAAACATCACTTAATTTAAACACAGACCCAACCGAGAAACCACAAGGTCATGCCTTTGACACCTGGCTTTCAATGACTTCTCATGGAATCTTTCTGAATGCCTAATTAATCAATAGACTTTTCTCTGGTTGCTAAGGAATGAATATTGGAATCCTAAACATTGTCTGTCTCATCTGCAACTGCCGTCACTTCTCTCTGATCCAAGGCTTACAATTCACTCTGATCACGCACAGACTCCTCAGTGGGAAACCCATAATTTTGCTCATCCTCTGAGAAATCCCCAATATCTTGCTGCTGAGCTCCAACAGAAACATAGAACAATCATTATGTCCTTGACCAAGGAAGGTTGTGCTGTTGCTGATGTCCACAGAAATATCAGAAATCTGTCTGGTGAGGTGATAGTTGATGAGCGTAATACGAGAAGATGGGTGAAAGAGTTTAAAGAAGGTGAAACAAGTGTGGAAGACAAGTCACGTGGTGGAAGGTCATCATCAGCAGTCTCCAGTGAAAACCTAAAGAGAGTGGATGGCATGATCTGTGCAGGCAGACATGACTCTCCAAGAGATTGTTGAGGAACTTGACTGTGATCACAGTACTGTTGAGCAGATTATCCAAAATTAGATACAGGAGAGTGTGCACCAAGCAGGTTAATCATAAACTAATTGCTGATATGAAAGACAAGAGGCTGCATATGTGTTTGGAACAATTGTCAGCATTTAAAACTCACGTGGACACCTTCTAGGGCAATGTGTGCACTCATGCTGAGGCCTGGACATATCTATACAATCTGGAGACCAAGAATCCTCATATGTATTTTATTTTGTGCAGTAACATTCATGTTGTTAATAAAGGAGTTATGACCTGACAGGCCTTATATACAGTATGACCCTCGTACATTTACTGTGTACATATTAGTCCCTAGTGTCTTGAGTCGTTACTAGGAATAGGATATCATTTCAGCATCAATTATGGAGAATTTCTTCAAATGCCACCTGCATCTTCCTCACATTCAGAATTGAAAGATTTCCTACGAACTCCTCTTCTGAGAAGGAAATTTGAGTAAGGATTTTTTATATGTTAAACAACCTGAAATTGCCAACTACTATCTAATCTTACAGATTAAGCAGGATCAGATCTGTTAGTACTTGGATGGAGAACCACTACAATATCAGATGCCATTGGCTATATTTCAGAGGATGCCAATAGAAAATCACCTCTGAGTATGCTTTGCTGAAGAATCCCCTATGAAATGGATGAGGTCACTATCAATTGTCAGATGACTTGAAGTTACAGGGGCATATATACACAAACCCCCACACACTCACACAATAGGCCGGTATACTTGTCTATATTCTCCAGTTAAATTTGGGTCCAAAAGGAAGCAACCTCAGGAAAATATCCCACCCCTTGCAAAAAATCATTTTTCTGCTCTAGTCTGCATTTGAGAACAGAAGAAAGAACCTGACTGTCTTGCTTGTATTTATCCCAGCAAGTGAAGTGAGCCAAAATGGCTGACTCTCCTGCACAGAACTGACCCTACTAAGGGAATAAAAAGCAGCATGCTGCAGCAGATACAGATGGAAAATCACTTCTAGGAAGACTGTGAGCTCTTGAACTGTGCCAAGAGGGCCACTTCTCTGCCAGCTCAGCACTTGCTGCTGCCACTTCCCACTCAATTTATGAGTGACAAACCATTTATCTTCTGCATGGGGATGTTCTGCATCTCTGGAGTACTGAAGAGTCAGTTAGTTTTTTAAAATATCTGCATTGCTCATGTCTTGCTGTATTTGAAGCTCTGGCTTTTTAAACCTGCCATTTGCACATGTTGGGGAAAGTAATTTTTGAGGGGGTGGACTGATCGGTATTTTTATCCATCCAAATTATGTCAGATGTAAATGTTCAAATCAAATAGAACTGATTTGCAATATTGGATTTTACTATGAGTAGCATGTTCTTTAAGCAGAAGTTAAGGCTGGCACAAGAACACAGCCAATTCTAATTGATATGTCTGCAGAAAGAAACCTGGGCAGCCTTTTAAAACTAACTTTTGCCAACTCTTCTGTTTAACTGTAGCCTCTGCCCTGACAGAAATCATGAATTAATGAGGCTATGATTCTTTGAAACGCTTAAAAAAAAAAGAAACAGCACAAATTGGCTAGAGAACCAGAAATCTGTGCCTGAAACTTACAACTCACCATCCAGAGACTCTGAAAGATTGTTAGTGATTTAACAAGTTTATTCGTTATGACATTGGCATACTGCCTTTCAAAATATTTGTGCCAGAATAGTTTGCAATGCAATCTAGCTATACACATAATAAAAGTGAAAATTTATATGTGTGTAAGTGGCTGGAGTGTCCACTTACACAGACAAGCTCCTGCCTCCACAAAAGGCTATAGCTCTCACTACTCAGGAGACATCAAAGGCCCTCCCTCTAATGACACTGCAGGTCTTAATGAGAACTGTAATCATATACAATAGCCCTGCCAATGTCTTCCACAAACACAATACTGCCCACCACCCAAGTGAAGGCTTTCATTTGGGGACAATTCCATCCTAGCTTTTAGGTGTTTCCTCCACTACAGACATCATAGTGTTTTTTGGAAACAAGGATTTCCAAAAGGAAGCAACCTCAAGAAAATATTCCCTACCCCACCCCCTAATGCAAATAAATAAATAAATCATTTTTTGCTCTTGTCTGCATTAGGATTAGTGAGAAAAATTCAGTGGAGACACCTTTATCCCATGACAACACTTCTAGGAGTGAATTTCCCTTTCTAGGTATAGATTTCTCTCACTTCCTATAGTCACACCTCTGTTCTTAACTTTGAGTCATAAGTTGAACATTTGTAACTCAGGAACTGCCTGTATAGTAAAATATACAGCAAAATCTTCCCTATATGGGAAGGTGGAGGCTCCTTCTTTGGAAGCTTTTAAGCAGAGGTTGGATGGCCATCCAACCTCTGGAAAGTAGCTTTGTGCTATGAAATCAAAAAAGTATAAAAGGAGGAAGAGGAGGAAGAGAAGGAGGAGGAGGAGGAGGAGGAAATTGGAATATTTCAAAGTCAGCTGAAAAGGTGGGGTGACTGACAATGAATCAGGGCTGTCTCACAGATTGGGAGAGTTGCAGGGTATATGTCTTTCCTGAAATGTGTGTGAAATTTCAGTTGTATTGCAGGAATTGACGTATCTCCAACTTACCAGTCAATTTGCCCTGCCAGATCAGCTGTTTGTCTCATAATCTCAGTACACAGTCTCAGTAATTCCCTACTACTGTTGGGACTCAGCCTGTGTTTGAACCTGAATCTGTTATAGTGTTTACCCCTGCTAATGTTTCTGAGTCTGACTTGGATGTCAATGAGGATGAGTGCAAAATGGAGACACTTTGGACAATAAGGTTAGTACAGACTCTGATCGAGAAGGGTCAGGGGAAAGGCTAAGTTCTCATGAGAAAATTCCAGGCTCCAGTTTGCAGGAAAGTTTACTTCCTTCTCCGGGCTCCAGTTTGCAAGATAGTTTCACACCTGCAGTTAATGAGGAGATAGATAAGACCAATCGCCGTCTGGAAATTAGCCAGAACTGTAGAGAGGCCCAATGTTTACGCAGGTCAGAAAGAATTTGGCAGTTAAGGTCAAAGACTAGGGGGAGTAGAAATCAGTTTCTGGGACTTAAATTGAGCTCTTAGGGAATTTCCTTCAGATCAGACATTGTTTGGTTTCAAGTCAAGTCTTCTGGATATTCCTGTGGCCTCATCTCCAAGGTTTCCTGGTGCGAAGTTGCAGTAATTATCACTGCCACTAAATTTGAGAAGTAGTCAGCAGAGGAGTAGCTAAATTACAAGTATACATGTATAACAGGAGAGTAGAGGGAGATTTATTATTTATTTCTCTGTATTTCTGCCACCAACATGAGGTAAGATGTATAATTGTGAGAAATGGCACACTGGACACAGAATTGATGGAGATGAGGCAGTCTTCAAACAAAAGTTAACAAATTTATTGAGCACAAAGCGTGTGGTTGCAAGTTGTAACTTTTCTTATAGAACTCAGAATAATACTTGGTTAGTTGAATGTTTCTGTTGTGGTTCAGCAACAGCATGATGGGTATGATGGGACTGAGAGTGCAAGTGGGCATGATGGGAATGGGAATACAGATGCAGGTGTGGGATTTCAGATTTCTCAGTTTTCTCAGCCACAGTCTGTAGCTAGAGAGAATCCCTTGTTCTCAAGGGAAAGGAATGTGGCTGATAACACACTCGGTGAAGGTCAGCGCGAGCCGCAGGTGTTAAGGAGGAGTTTACGAATTGCGGGCAAATCTTGAGGCCATCTGCTGGTGGGAAAACTGCTCGTTAGCTGTTCTGTTTAATGTTCAATGTTTTGATGTTTTTCCTATAAGAAGACTGCTTGAAAGCTGATTCAGTGTCAGATCCAACTTTGCAATATGGATTGCTGTACCTTTGGCTCTAGGGCTTGGGCCTTGGGGTTCGTTTGCTTCCTGTAACTTCATGCTACTGCCTGGATTGTATCCTGCTTCTTTGCTTCAAGTTTCCTGTTTTGATTCAACAGAACTTTGGACCTATACTTTGTACTATTGAACTTTTTACTGCTTTTACTTGGATTTGTTTGAAACCTCAATAAACTTCTTTCTTCTCAAGTTTGGCTGGTTTGTCAGAGAGCAAGGTGAAGTTTAACCTGAGACGCAACAGTTTGGATCTGACCCCCAACAAAGTCCTTGCTTCTCCCAGCCACCATGAATCCTGCAGATGCCCAGGCCATGCAACAGCAGCTGCAGGACCTTCAGCAGCAGATAACCACGATGCAAGCGCAAAGGGCACCTAACCCTCCGGCCCAGCCACTAAGGACCCCTATGGCATTGCCCAACAAGTTCTCTGGAGACAGTCAACGGGTCAAAGACTTCTTGGGACAGTGTGATGCCTACCTCACAGTGCGGGAAGCGGAGTTTCCGAATGAGGCAGCCAAGGTGGGCTTTGCCTACAGTCTGTTGGAGGGCCCGGCCCTCTCCTGGGCCACCGCACTGCGTGAGGCTGCTTCCCCTGTGTGCAACACTGTCAAGGCTTTCATGGATGAACTGCACAAAGTCTGGGGAGGCCAAGTGCACCGGGAGATGGCGGATCGTAAGCTGCGCGCCCTAACGCAAAAGGAGGGGTGTTTGGCCCAATACATTTCGGAGTTTCGTGTATTGCAGCGGGAGCTGGCTTGGAACGATGCCGCCTACATGAGCGCTTTCAAGGCGGGGCTCACCCAGGAGATGCAGTTGGAGGTGGCCCGTTCCGCTGTCCCGGCCGACTTGGAAGAGTTAATGACCCTATGCATCCGGATAGATGGAACCATGGCCAATCAATGTCACATCATTGCTGGGCCTCGGCCAGTGGGTCGAAAGGGGGCCGATGCGGGAGTGCCACGTCGCTTGGGTCCGCCGCCACCTCGTGAGCCCGATGCAGAGGAACCCATGCAGCTGGGCTCCATGCGCCCCAAAGTTGATGCGGCGGAAAAGGCGCGACGGCAACGGCTAAACCTGTGTTGGTATTGTGGGGGCAGCGGGCATTTCTCTCGGGAGTGCCCTGTGAAGAAGAAGACAAGCCCCCGCTTGGCGGGGGTCTCCGGCTCTGTGGAGCCCGTGGCACCCCAGGCCCAGGTATCCGGTGAGCAGGGGGCCAAACAGCCGGCGGGGGAAGGCAACGACCGAGTTTAGATGGGCTCGCAAACTCGGTCTCCACCCCGTTTCCGGAGCCCGCGACTGGGATGCTGTTTTTTCTCTTGGTTTCGTTTTGTGTGGCCCAAAAGTCTTCCACGGAGGTGCACGCGCTGGTCGACTGTGGGGCCACGAACAATTTCATGGACAGTCGGTTTGTGGAGTTCCTTGGATTACAATGCTTAGACCTCCAGCCTCCCCGGGATGTACAAAACTTTGATGGGCGTTTGCTGAAAGCCGGGCCGGTGGCTCGCTATACAGCGCCCGTGCTGATGAAAGTCGGGGACCATGAGGAAGAGGTCTCTTTTTTGGTCACGGACCTTCCACATGCCGTGGTGTTGGGAATTCCATGGCTGGCCAAGCACAACCCGACCATTTGGTGGGCTCAGAAAAGACTACAGTTCACTTCGGCCTCTTGCAAAGAACATTGCGGCGGGGAGCGGAAGTGTCGAACCGCAGAGGTTGCCGCACAAGCCACGGGCAAGTTGCCCGCCAAATACCAAGATTTCTGGGATGTTTTCAGCGAGAAGGAGGCGGAAAGACTTCCTCCACACCGGCCGTACGACTGCGCTATTGACTTGATCCCGGGCGCCCCGATTCCGCGTGGGCGATTGTATTCTCTCTCGGAACCAGAGCTGGCAGCTCTCCAGGAGTTTTTGGATACTAACCTACGCAAGGGGTTCATTCGTCCCTCGCAGTCGCCGGCTGGGGCCCCAGTTTTGTTTGTCAAGAAAAAGTCAGGGGAGTTGCGGCTTTGCAACAACTATCGGGCGTTGAACAACATCACGATCAAGAACCGTTATCCCGCTTCCCCTCATCCCGGAGCTTCTCGACCGTTTGCGAGGGGCCCGGATTTTCACCAAATTGGACCTAAGGGGGGCCTACAACTTGGTGCGTATCCGGGAAGGAGACGAGTGGAAGACAGCCTTCCAGACCCGCTTCGGAAGTTTCGAATACAGGGTCATGAGTTTCGGGCTCTGTAACGCTCCAGCCACGTTCCAGCACTTTGTCAACGATATCTTTCGCGACTTTTTGGACCGGTTTTTGGTCATTTACCTGGACGATTTTTTGATCTACTCCACGAATCCACGTGATCACGCGCAACAAGTGCGCGCAGTGCTCCAGCGCCTGAGAGATCATGGACTCTATGCTAAGCTGGAAAAGTGCGCCTTTGATCTAGACGAAGTGGACTTTCTGGGACACCGCATCTCTGCGGAGGGAATCTCCATGGACCCCGCTAAAGTCTCCGCGGTGTTAGAATGGAAGTCCCCCATGAGGGGGGGGATACTTGCTAGGTATAGAGAACTCCTTGCTTTCTTGTACACTGAGAAAGACAGAATGGATCACATAATGTTAAGAAGTGGGGCTTTGAAGAGAAAAGTTCGATGACATCATCCAGCTGTCTAGATTGGTCCTTGGGAGCAATTCAATCCAAAATTCTTTCTACTTTAGGCTGCAATCCTGTAACATTTTCCTGGAAGCAAATCCCAGTGAATTCAAGCAAAGGACTGTGCTGTTGGAAATTCAATTGAAGTTCTACAGGACAGTCCCAAAAGAGAAAATGAAGAAAACCAAGATTGTAGTAGATGCCCAGATTTTGAATTTGAATTACTTTATTCACATTTATTTTATTTATTTACTCTGCTTATATACCGCTGTTCTCAGCCCGAAGGTGACTCACAGCGGTTTACAACAAATAAGAACAGCAAAATGTCAACGCTACAATGTAAAAACAGTTAACTACCTAGCACATTACACAATTAATAAACAATTACTACAATACAATAATAATTTGCATTTTTTGTTTTAAAAATATTTTGCTGTAACCTTTTTTTTTTTTTAAAAAAAAGGAATCATATTTGGAAAGAATAGAGTTTGCCTTTATGCTTGGGTGGTGATTTTATGGAAGGGGAAAATAAAATAAACATGACCTTTTCTTTATTTATTTTTATAGGCATCTCTTGATTGTTCAAAATCCAACAATGAAAGTTGTCTAATTTTCATTCTAAATGGTGGATTGTAAATGTCTATTAATACAAGCTGAACCATAGATAACCTAAATATTGTTACATTATGGCCTGGAAAAAGATTTGACGTGTGCAATCAAGTTCTCCCTGTGAGTACATAACAGTTGACAAATTGCCTTTTAATGCTTTCTTGGCACAGAAGCTGATAAAATAAGGCAGAACCATAAGACAATTCAATGCCCCCTGACCTTCATGTGAGAGAACTATTATTTTCACTAATGATTTCTATTAGAGCATCACTGCCTCCCAATTAGATTGTTCTCTCTATTTTACCATATAAAATAAAGGATGATACATTGGCCAGCCTCTGAATTTGCAGCAATTTTCCATGGTAGCAGGGAGGTGTCTCTATTAGGCCTGTTTGATCAAGAAAAAATTTGGACCAAGTAATATAACTTCCCCCGTGTCCGCTTAGAGTCCAAAATGTCTTTGATCTCAAAGTGAGTGTGGGCCCCCACCATGATGGGGACCGGCTGGGAATCCGGTTCAGACCACTTAGGAGAGGCAGGCGCGGGCTTGAGCAAGCTCACATGGAACACCGGGTGGACCCTTCTCCAAGTGTGGGGCAGCTCCAGCCGCACAGTGACAGGGTTGACAACAGCCTGGATGGGGAAGGGCCCTATGAACAAAGCGGATAACTTGCGTGAGGGTTGCGTGGACCTCAAATACTTGGTGGACAGGTAGACCAGGTCGCCCACTTTGAACTGGGGCTGAGGCGACCTTTTTTTGTCAGCAAACCTTTTATAGTCCATTTTGGCTTTGTCTAGAGTCTGTTTGACCATCGGCCAAGCCGCTGCAATGGACTCCCCCCATTTGTCGGGGGGGGGGTCCCTCCAGGCTCAAGGGGAGCCAGGCCAGGGAATGGGGGAAAGTCTCTACCCCCCACAATCTTAAAAGGCGAAGCTCCCGTGGATGCATGTTCGCTATTGTTGTAACTATATTCAGCAAAGTCCAGTAGGGAAGCCCAATTGTCCTGCTGGTAGGTGGAGAAGCACCTCAGGAACTGTTGTAAGGTCTTTTGGACCCTCTCGGTAGCCCCGTCGGTCTCTGGGTGGAAAGCTGTACTTAGCGCCCGTTCGGTCCCCAACATGGACAAAAAGGACTTCCAAAATTTGGAGGTGAATTGTGTGCCCCTGTCACTTATGATCCTGCTCGGGCAGCCATGCAGCCGGAACACGTGATGAAGGAACAACTTTGCTAATTCAGGGGCTGAGGGGAGCCGTTTCAAGGCCACAAAGTGGGCTTGTTTGGAAAACAGATCAATCACAGTCCAAATGGTGTTGTATCCCTGGCTATCGGGCAGCTCCACTACAAAGTCCATGGCAATCTCTGCCCAGGGTTGTGAGGGGTTGGCCACTGGTTGTAACAGTCCCGTGGGCTTCCCCACCTTTTGTTTGTTTTTTGCGCAGGTCGGGCACTCTTGAGTGTAGTCTTTTATGTCTCTGCGCATGGCTGGCCACCAGAATTGGCGGGCCAATAGCTTGAGAGTCTTGGTGAACCCAAAGTGGCCCGCTAGTAGCGAGTCATGGCCCCTTTTTATTATGTCCTTGCGCATTGTGGCAGGTACGTAGTATTTGGACCCATAAGCCCAGAGGCCCCCCACCTGGGTCAGCTCCCCCTTGTGTTCTCGCAGCCACTCATCTTTTTCAGCCGCCTCTCTCAAGCCTTGAACCACTTCGGCTGGCTGGTCGGGGGGTGAGGGCTTGTCCCTGAGGCTGGCCCTGGTCTGGGCTATCAATCCCATCTGCTGCTTATTGAAGAGCGTTCCTGACTCTGTGGGGGATGAGTAATCTGCCTCAGGCATGCGCGAGAGCGCGTCTGCAACCTGGTTTGTCTTTCCCGGGACAAATTTGAGGCGAAAATTGAATCGCTGGAAGAACTGGACCCATCTGAGATGTTTGGCGTTAAGCCTTTGTGGGGTCTGTAGGGCCTGTAAGTTCTTGTGGTCCGTCCATACTTCAAAGGGGATTTGGGTGCCCTCAAGGAAATGCCGCCAGTGAGCCAAGGCCGCTCGCACCGCGAAAGATTCTTTTTCCCAAACGTGCCAACGTTTTTCAGTTTCAGAAAACTTTTTTGATAGGTAAGCGCATGGCTTGAGCTGGCCCGCCTCGTCAGCTTGTAGCAGCACCGCCCCGTAGGCGGCTTCCGAGGCATCGCATTGCACCACAAAAGGTTTAGAGGGCTGGACGTGTGTCAAGATGGGCTGGCTAGTGAATTTTGCTTTTAGGACCTCAAAAGCCTTTTGGCACTCGGGGGTCCACTCCAGTCTTGCCCCCGGGGTTTTTGCCTTTTTTGTCTCCCCCTTCCCTTTTGTCTTTAGTAGYTCTGTAAGTGGCAGCGCCACYTCGGCAAAGTCTTTGATGAATTGCCGGTAAAAGTTGGCGAACCCCAGAAATCCCTGCAGCTGCTTCCGGGTGCGGGGAGGTTCCCATGCCAGCACATCCTGTATCTTAGCCGGGTCCATGGCCAGCCCCTCTGTGGATATGCGGAAACCCAGATAAGTGAGTTCGGTGCGGTGAAACTCACACTTTGAGAGCTTAACGTAAAGCTGGTTATCTCTCAGGATTTGGAGCACTTTCTGTGTGGTTTTTATATGCTGGTCTAATGAGTCTGAGTATATCAAAAGGTCATCAAGGTAGATCAGCAATCCGTCATATAGCATCTCCCGGAAGATGTCATTTATGAATTGTTGGAACACCTTGGGGGCTCCTTTAAGTACGAAGGGCGTTWYGGCCCATTGGAACTGCCCGAAACAACAATTGAAGGCCGTTTTCCAACAGTCCTCATCTCTCACCCTCAGGCGGTAAAATGCCTCTCTGATGTCCAATTTTGTAAAGATTTTGGCTTTGCCCAGTTGTGCCAAAATGTCTGACATGAGGGGCAGGGGGTACTGATTGGCAGTACATATGGCGTTCAGCCCCCTATAGTCCACGCACAGCCTCAGCGATCCGTCTGCCTTGGGCCTGAATAGCACTGGGGCGGCCACTGGYGAGGTGGATGGCACTATGAATCCCCTTTCTAGGTTTTTATCAAGGAATTCTCTCAAGGCCCTCCTCTCYGGTTCGGACATTGAGTATAGCTTTGGGCTGGGCAGTTTAATATTGGGTTCGAATTCAATGGCACAGTCTGTTTTCCTATGAGGGGGTAGCTGATCACATTCTGTCTCGCTAAAAACGTCTGCCCACTCTCGGTATGCCTCTGGGATGTCAATTTCTGGGCCCTCCGGGGTTGCCTCTGCCTGAGCTCCTTGTACTTGTACAGGAGGGGGTGACCGGTTGAGGCCTTCAGGCCTGTATTCCCCATCCGAGAAGGAGAGCACTCCCTCAACCCAGTTGATTTGGGGGTTTTGCCATCTCAGCCATGGGATTCCCAGTATGACTGGTTGGTGGGCCATGGGGGATATCACAAACTGTAATGTCTCTCTGTGGGTTCCCATTTCCAAGTGTAAATAGTCTGTCTTTTCCATCACTGGGCCCCCATGAGCTGCCGTCCCATCCAGTTGGGAGAAAATAACGGGAGTTTTTAGTGCCTGGGGTTTCACTCCCAGTTTGGCTGCCAGGGAGGGGGTGATTAGGCACCTGGTGCACCCACAGTCTAGCATGGCTTCAGTTTTTATTTTTACTCCCGATTTGGGGTTGGTCAGGGCCACAGTCATTTTAAGCACATCACAATTTAGCTTTTTCAACTCACCGCCTGATGCCTTCACGATCTTCCTGCCGGCGGTGCCCTTTACAGGAGATCTTGCCCGTTTCCCGCCAGGTAGAAATCCTGGTCTGCGCCCTCCAGGTCTGCCTCCTCCTCTGCTGGAAGCTGATAGGGGGCCAGAGCGGTTTCCACTGCCGTGGAGGCTTTCCCCTTTGTGGGTTTGGCTCCCGGCGCTGGCCTCGGGGGGGGTGTCTTGTCAGGCTTGGGAGCGTTGGGGGTGGTGCGTCCTCTCGGGCATTCTATTGCTCTATGTCCTTCTTGGCCGCATGCGAAGCAGGGGCCTCTCCTCCCTCTCCTCTCACGGCTGGCTGACCTTCCTCTGGGCGAGGGGCGTCGCTGCCCCCCCTGTGGGCCTGCTGCGGGGTGCCGGGTTCGGCCTCTCTCTCTCGCTCTGCGTGGCATCTGCTCCTGATCACACTCGACCCTTCCTGCCAACACAATCCATTCCTCGAGGGTGGCAGGGTTGCTTCGGTGTAAAGACCATTCCAACACATCGGGGCGCAAGCCCGCTCGGAAGTATTCGAGCTTGGTAGCGTCCGACCAGTCTCTAATCCTGCCTGCAATGGCTTTGAACTCCAGGGCGTATTCGGAAACAGACTTGTTGCCCTGGAGAATCCTTTTGAGTTGTCCTTTCGCCTTCTCTTCCGCCAGGGGGTCCTGGAATCTCGCCCTGAGCGCCCTTCGGAAGTCGTCTAATCTCCTCAGTTCAGGCGCCTGGGTGTCGTACATCTGCATGAGCCAATCGGCCGCGGCGTCCTTCAAATTGGCCCCCACGGCGTGGATCATGG
Organism: Anolis sagrei ordinatus; assembly: GCF_025583915.1. NCBI lineage: Eukaryota > Metazoa > Chordata > Lepidosauria > Squamata > Anolidae > Anolis > Anolis sagrei. Next base: position 151,899,291 of record NW_026847438.1, read on the forward strand.
CCCCTTCTGAGGGGAAGGAGTCCCCATAATCTTCCATAAAATGTCTCACATTCGTGAGGAAGTAGGAGAGTTGTTTGGGGTCCCCATTGAACTTTATGCATAATTCTCCTCTCGCGGGGCCCCCCTGGAGTTGACTTCTCCCTCCCCATCCTGATGCAAAGGTTGAGATCCCGGGGGGAGGGTGTGCGGGCTCTCCCTCCGTGGCGAACGCCACTCTCCCTGAGGGCCGGTATCCCCGTCCCATACCTTGCGGGAGGGAGCGTCGTTGCTCTCTCTCTTCCAGCGTGGCTCTCCAAGATGCGGCAACCTCTCTCCTCATTTCCTCCAGTTGGAATGAGAAGGTCTGTAGCATCCTCTCCATCGCATCCACCTTCTCCCCGAGGTGTTGCGCGGGCGGTGCCGTGGTGCTGTCGAGGGGCGAGGGTTCTCTGAGGGGCTCCCTCGCCCCCAGCATGGGTAACTTGCGTCTCACAGTTATGTCCTTTCGTGGCGGCATCTGCGTGGACGTCAGGGGGGCTTCCCAGTCTTCAGGCGCTGCCGCGGGGACCTCTCCTCCCATCTCCAGATCTCCGGCGTGGGAAGATCCCTCGTCCCCGAACTCCTCGTTCTCCAGCCTCGGGGAGGGGGAAAACCCAATGCTCTCCCCGGCTCCCATCTGGATTTCTTCTCTCTGGAACATGCTCCTTTCCCGGATGGTTGTGATCCTCACGGGTAGAGCACGAAGTTGTGAGTACTCTCTTTATGTCAGGTACACTGCTGGATTTTAGAATGAAGCACACACTCACAAAGGTAAATCCTGGAAATGTAGTTTATTCAGTCCATGCAGCATAACAGCAAAGAGAGTACTGAGGACTTCCGCCGGCCAAACCCCCCTTCTGGCCTCGGTCCCCCCCTCCTCCTTCCTGCCTTATCTCAGTTTAGACTACAGCTTCATTCCCACATCTTCAAAGGGAACCTTGGCCAGATGGCCCTAACCATAAACTAATCTATCATGACTACTCCCTCTACTGTCAGGAAGAAGACTTCGCTTGGAATCTCTTGGAACCATGAAGGCACATCCTGACACCCACAGTGCACTGCTTGGGAGCGCCTGATTGGCTCCCAGGCACCAGCACTCCAGCAGCCTCCACCCCATTAACGAAACGAGCGGAAGCTCGTTAAATCTATGGGGGCTGCCGGTTCGATATTTTAAAACCCTTCCGGGTTTGGAAAACTGTTTTGATATCGCTTCAAAAATGCCAAAAATAACGAATTAATAACGAATTAACGAATTAACGAACGAAACCGGACAGGCCTAGTCTCTATAGTTTTCACTAGGGCTTCCCTTTCCATCCAAAAATCAATTTGTCCAACTCCTCTGATGCACTATATCTACCTTTCCATATGAAACTCTTTACACCAAATTTGTAGTTTTTCTGCACCTCACTTCACTTTAAGAATGGGAAAAAAATCACATCAAATATATCAAAGAAATTTAAAGGAATATATCCAATGCATGGCCAATAGGATGGAGAATCAGAATAGCCTGCCCAGGCTGCTTCGGGTAAAACAAAGCAGAACACAAGGTTGACAGGGAGAAAATCATGCAACTTGGTGTAAGATATTGTTTGATTGCATGCTGAGCCAGAGAGATCAAGAGTGGATCACATTCATGACAAAGCTTTATCCTCGTACTAGTACACACTCAAGCAATGCTTATCACTGAGGTGCCTGTTCTGTTCAAACAGCTAAATATAGTGGTGGATTTCAAAGTATGAATGCTTACATCCCATGAATCTCTGATGCATTTGGATTAAGAGCTTGATAAAGCAAACAAGGCTGGTATTTGCATTTATTTACAGCTCTTTGTGACTTCAGAAATAGAAGTTAGTCCTGGATTCTTCCACACAGCTGGAACAATGTAAATTTTTCTATCAGGAAAATCGCCCCAGGATTATATGTCATCTAACGTCTTTAGTAGGTACAACTTTACAGGGATGTTTCAAATATATTACTGACTGAAGTGGAGTAACTGATGTCTCCTTCCAATATCAGTGTCTAATAATCAAAATCAGAGAAGTTACGTTGGCCCATACATTTTTTAAAGTTCATGTCTCCTCCATGGTAGAAAAAATGAAACAGCTATTATTATTTCTGAAGTGTTCTGGTAGCATTTTTTTTCCTGACGTTTCACCTGCATCTGTGGCTGGCATCTTCAGATAATCTGATGGTGATAAAGCAAGTGGAGTATATGCCTGTGGAATGTCCAGGTAGGGAGACAGAACCAATGTCTATTAACCAAGTGTGATGGGTGCAATTAGCAAGCCTAATTTGAGTGGGACCCATCCATTAGCATGTGAGTAACTGAGAAGATTGTATGGTCAATAGTGAGGGCATATGCCTGGAAGTAGCCAGGCTTTTGGAGGGTTTATTGCCTGAAGGCATCCTTTGTCTGGGTGAAGTTCACGGGACCTTGGATTGCTTGCTACCTGGGGGCTTCCTGTGTCTGGGTGGTGTTACTGTCTTGATTCTGGTGTTTCTCAGTTCTGGTGGCCAGATTTAGTTCATTTTCATGGTTTAGTTCATTTTCATGGTTTCTTCCTTTCTGTTGAAATTTTCCATGTGCTTGTGCATTTCGATGGCTTCTTTGTGTAGTCTCACAAAGTGGTTGTCAGAGTGGTCCAGAATGTCTGTGTTTTCAAATAATTTTCTGTGCTCAGCTTGGTCTATCATACATTCTGCCATTGCTGATTTTTCCAACTGAAGTAGTTCCTTTCATGTTCTTTGATTTGTGTATGTGTGCTGCATTTCGTGGTCCCTATGTGAATAACTCGGGACTATGTCGGTTCTCGTTTTTATTGTATTTTAAAGTTGGTTGTATTGTTCTAATCTATTGCTGTAAATCACTCCGAGCCAAATTGGGAGTGGCGGTATACAAGTCAAATAAATAAATAAATAAATAATACATATGTAGACTTGTCCATAGCTGCATGGTATGTGATAGACTCCTGCAGTGGATAGAGGATCCCTTTTATCCTTTGCAGACTGTTGAATTTTCTTAGTGGGTCTGTAGATAGCTTGCAGGCTATGCGGTCAGTGGTTTCCTTGATATATGGTAAGAGCACCTTCCTTCTAGGTGGCTCTTTATCTTTATTCTTGTGGCTTGGTCTAGGCCTTGCAGCTCTTCTGATGTCTGAAGAAGAGTAGCCATTAGCCTGTAGAGCCCAGGTTAGGTGGTTCTGTTCATCTTGGAGGTGAGGTTCACAGATTCTATTTACATGGTCCACCAGAGTTTTGATTGTACTCTTTTTTTCCCCTGGATGATGATTGGAATTTTTATGTAGATATCTATCAGTGTCTGTGAATTTTCTGTATACTGTGTGGCCCAACTGTTAGTTTGCTTTGCAAGTGACTAGGATATATAGAAATGGTATTTTACCTTCATTTTCTTTTTCCATAGTAAATTGGATGTTTGCGTGGATATTGTTGATATGGTTCAATAATTTGTTTAGTTCTTCTTTTTCATGGCTCCAAATGGTGTACGAATCATCCACATAACAGAACCATATAGTGGGTTTTTTGGCTGTTGTTTCCAGGGCTTGTTTCTCAGTGTTCCATAAATTGTATTGCTATTACTGGGCTAAGAGGCCCCACATGGCTACCCCATATTTTTATTCATATAATTCATTGTCCCATTGGAGGTAGCTAATAGTGAGGCAATGGTGAAAGAAGTCTGTGATATTTTTTGGGAATTTCTGGTTAATGAGGGCCATGGTGTTTGCCTTCAACAATACATATACTTATTTCTCTTGCATGATACCTGATTTCTTCAATCTGAAGTGAATACCTTACTGTGGCTAATGATTAAACTACCCTAATATAACAACAGAATATGTGGCATGAATCATTCAATTTAAAGAGGTGTTAGAATCATTCTTTGGAACATGAGCTGTATCCAGCACGTGCTCTTTATATAGAACCAAAGGAAGAAAAAAAACATAAGAAACTACACAATAGAGAACCATACACACACAGGTACACATTTTGTCTGATTTCCAAATGTGTGAATATCTCACTCCACAAATTAGATCTTCATTTTCACTTTTTGGCATTCACAGAGAAATTATTAGCAGTAAAATGCACAGCGTGCTTTCTTGTGAATAAGCATCACTGAATGCAGTAGGATTTATTTCCAAATAAATATACATAGATTTGAGGTTCACAGCAGTCAGTGGAACAAAATGTTAAAGAAAACTGAATGTGTATGACTTGCTAGAAATAGAGAACTTGTTCTTGTATTTTCAATAACTCCAACCATCCAGTGGTGTGGGACCTGGTTCGGCACCATTGGACAGCCATCCTTAGTCACTGAAGTCTTCAAGTACATCCTTAGTCATTGCAGTCTTCAAGTTGCTCATCAGCTGCAGTTGGTCGGGGTAATAGGGTTATGAGGGACAGGAGGAATCACACCCTCCTTTCCCCAATCACTCCATTGCCCCAACTAATGCCACTGCAGGCAATGAGTGACTGGCAGAACCTGAAGACTATTGCAACAAGAACAGTAGGGGATAGTAAGTGCTATCCCATGTCTCTGGGATATTCAAGCCTAGGAAACATGAGATGGCTGTGTAAACAGTTGCAGTTGCAGATGGTTCTGTCCCAGGATAAAAACTAGAAAGGTTGTCAGGAAATCTTGAAAAAGAACACTATCAACAACTAAATAAGAGGATGATCTTTTCTAGTGTAACTAAGTAAAAGGAATTTGTTATTGTTGCTGTTAACTGATAGAGTCAACAAAACATAAAACACAATAGCCCACTTGAACACAGAAAGAAAAATAAATCAATTCAGCCAATAATGTGACTGATGAAACTTATTATACAGTTCCAAATCATAGCATTCACAAAGCAATATTATATGCGTTTGGTACAATCACTCAAAAAAGTATCAACGCTGTATGTTCTTGCGTTGAGTTGAACTTAAATCCGTAGTCCACGACCGGTTTTGGCCTCACTCCAGGCCTTCCTCTGGTGGACTAAAATTATATATATATAAAATAAATTAATAGACAATCATGTACGTAAACACATATAAAGATTATATATATATATATGAATACTAACAGAGTTATGAACTTGATATTTATCATATACATCAATGTTTATTGTAAATACATCCATTCAGCACCATATATTTCAACATGTTTAAAGATACTCACAAGATTATAAACTTTGTACTTGTTCCCCTTAGAAATACAGGTTTTTATGTTTAGTGGGATCTAAATCAAAGGAACAAAATGTGGTATTCCGTTTTCTTGAAAAATGCAGGGTGTTTGAAGTGTAAGTGAACAATATACATGTTGCAGGAATTGCAAATATTTAATAGGGAGATAAAAGATGCAGCCCATTAGTGGACAAGCTCATTGCATAGATTCTTGAATACGAGACCTTTAGGCTGTCTTTCCAAACAAACACTTTTCATATGTGCTTGACTACAAATCCAACCACGCTTATGCATGGGATTAATAGGCATTTGGAAAATGACAGAACTATATATATTCCACCCAGAATTTACATAAAGTGTTAATTTTTATGTTAACAACTCATATTAAAACCTTTCTACTAATATCCCAATCCCTGGATTTTTAAAAGTATCTAATTACACATGGATATTATTTAGTGAAATCAACTTGCAAAATCAGACTATCCTGAATATCTTGTATAAGAGGGAGCACATATTTGGTAGGGAGAAAATATTAAGCACTCTTTTTTTACTGGCACATTTTGAGAAATATATTTGTATTAGGAAATTGCATTGTTAGCAGGCTCCTCCACTCTCCCAGAAAAACTGGTGACAGCTATAGCATGATGCACCCAGCCATAGGCTGCATAGAAATTTCAAACAGAAACATTTTCTTTCCTTTCCCCATCACTTTCCTATTGATTTTGCTTGGAGATAAATAACCTTGCAGCTACAGACTGGCAATGTACTATAGGAAAAGGAAACTAGTGCACCCACACAATGTACCAATATATATCAACCTCTATCTCAAGGGTTAGGGAGGCTAAACTTAGTTCTGTTATTCTCTACACATCCCATATTTAGCCCTGCATAGGATTACTTTTTAGGAGCACCTACATTCCAGGCCAGTTCTCTACTTCTACAAAAGTGTTGTAATTTTCACTTAGGTAGAACACAGGCAATGTTAAATTGGACAAGTGTTGTCTTGTGTACAACAATTCCTTCAACATAGACAGCAGAAGACTACAGGCAGATCTACACTGACCTACTAAAAAGAGCTGATCTAGTGTGGCATGTAATGGATTGGTCTTTGGATGGGTCAAAGAGGCATGCCTGCAGTCACTGCAGAGGAAGTAGAAAGTCCCGATTGGCCAGTGGTGCTGAATACAACCATCCTTACCAGCCCCTCTCATTATTTGTGTCAGCCTCTGGCCATGTTACAGATCCTATCTGTCGACCAGCACCTGCAGTGATGACAGTGGGGGTAATAGTGAGGAAGGGGGGATGCGAGAGAGGAAGATTCCCCTTTCATGTCCCATTTTATCATACAATATTTCACTTGTTTATCTTGCAACTGAAATGTTAAAAACTTTTGTTTACAAATTTTACCACTATCTGTTCATAATATGTGTGTATTTGACCTTTTTCAATTAATGAGAGTATTCCATATTATCCTAAACTCTACAAAACCAATTATGTAACTTCAAAGAAATAAATACCCATGTACACTGCCATATGTAGGTTCAAATAATGAAGTTCAATGCAGTGAAATTATATTATATGGTATTGCAGATGGGGCCTAGTTGCAGGGGTTGTCTAAACTGTTGTTGACATGGAGACAGCCTTAGCTGATCACAAACCTTCTGATGCATTGGATGATGTCACTATCAGGATGAGGTTCAGAACTGAGTAGAGATGGCTGGTGGTAGGGAGAGAGGCTTGACAGTTACAAGACATTCAAATACTGTCGTTTCTTCAGATATATATGCAATTATTTGGGGCTTAACTACACTACACAGAAAACCCAATGTTGATTTACCTTGAAATCAACATTGACTTTATCCGCTGTGCACATCTACTTTTCGTGAGTATTCCAGGTTTTCTTGGTTTATTTTGCCCCACTTAGGCAAAGTCTGGGGGTGCTCCTTCTTGCTTATCATATGGGCACCTCATTCTGACATTAGCAGACTCGATAGGTGACAGCCAGGCAGTTGCACAGAGCTCTATGGCCACCAAGAAATGGTGGTGGTGACACAAAGGATGATGTCCCAGAGGGCCATATTGTAAATATGAACTTTCCTTTGTGATATTTCTGATAAGTTCCTGGAAAATTGGCCCTCTTATATTGCTGCCCCAATATCACATTATCATATGTAAACAAAACTACTTTATCCTGTGGCTAAATTATGATGAAAAGCTTCTTGACACAGTTCTGATTGTCATTATTATAAACAGTACTCAGAGCAATGATGTGGAAGATACTTCTAGGGAAAGTAATACTTCATTTGAATTAACAAACCATTACAAGGGAGCAATGGAGAAGTGAGTTTAAACTCTGGGTATGCTTTCAATGAGAAAGTGAGGATGGAGCAAGGGAGTGAGGGACTAGCACTACAGGAAAGGCAGCAGTGCAGAAGAACAGGAGAATAACCATTGGGGCAAGGAGATGGAACCAATGAAGCAGGAACTAGAAAACCAAGTTCATGAAAGCAGAACATGTGAATGTGCAAGGATGACACTCAGGTACTCAGAAACAGACCCAAGTAGTTTCAGCAGGATAAATGTCCTTGTGTTATGACCACACTTTGATGCTGTTCAGCAAAGGCCCCTGTTTTCACATCTGAAAGGTTGGAAGGGCATTAAATTGTCATCCAATTATATCAGACTCCTTGTCACTTTTGTTACCAAAGTTTGGACTGTGAACCTTTGGAAGGTCTTGCTCATTTGGCTTTAAACACTCGTTTCTTATCTGTCTTGTGTTTGTATTTGAAAAAAAGTTAAACGTACTGATTTCTATTTCACAGTATGTGGTAGGAGGGGGAGAATGGAATATTGTGGTGAGTGCTGATTGGTGGATCTTGGGGGAGATTTGCATAAGGCATAAGTATGTGTTGGAGAATGACAGTTGGGAGTTCAGTTAGATGAGGATTTCTGAGTTAGACAAGGGTTGGAGTGAGAGGAAAAAGATTTGTTGTGATTGGACTGAGTTTCCTTGAAGGAGATGTGCGAGAGGGAGAGAGAGTGGCATTTAAGATGTAAGAAAAAAAATGAGTTAAATTTGTTATGTTTGATTTCTGAAAGTAATTGATTTTTTACCATGTAGGTTTTTGATAATGCTGTTTATATTAAAAGTTGGATTCAGAGAAGCCAGCATTGAGTATGTACGGTGTTCTCATAGGAACCTTGAGGGCATTTAGGCGTCCTCCAATGATGGGGCCCAATTTTACTGGACAGCTTGTTGTTGAAGGCCGGATACCCCTTTGATCAAAGGTTCATTATCTTTTCAGGCTGATTTGGGATGTCCAGCCACAATCCATGTATTTGCCAGATGACATGCAAAAAGTATAATATTTTAGACCTTGGCCCAAAATCGGGTACGTTCTCAAAGTATAATAACCATGGACACATCATATGTGTTGGAAATGAAAAGCATTAATATTTGGATATAGAGCAATTGGGAAAAGAGGGAACTCTGTGGTGCATGCTTGCTGCCTGGTTTTTACTGTGTTTCTCAAACGTATGTAAGACAATGTGCTCTTTGTTTGCATGTAGATACAACTTCCCCTTTCCCAAAGTCTTTAGTGCTTTATATTTAACCAGAGTGGAAACATTTGGCATCTTTTTTACATTAATTGTTATTTAATACAACAGAAATACAAACATGGAAGCAAGCAGAAAGAAAGGCTCAAAAAAGCAAGAGGAATAGAAAAATTGTTTTCCAGATGTAAAACCAAATTACAAGTAACAGAACTCAAACAGATCGTCCTAACATATGTAACCCACACTAATAAAAATACAATATAATTACTCTGTAAGATGGAGCCCCTAGTGGTGCAATGGGTTCAACCCTTGTGCCTGCAGGACTGCTATTTGGGTAAAATATACCTTGTGCAGTGTACTAAAACCCTTTCTTTCTGCAGAAGCACCGTTTGGACTACAAACCACACATGCACCAAGGGTGAGGAAAATCTCTCTGACAAAGTTCCAGCTACATCACCCCCCCCCCCCAAGTTGGAATCAAACCAGTTTCAAGCATTTTGCTATGATCTCTGTGGCAAAGGCTTCCAGAGAAAAGTTGATTTGCAGAGACAGCAGGAGACAACACAGCCTGAAATAAAAACCACATAAAATAGGAGAAAATTAAGAGAAACACTATGCCTAAGCATTTTTCTTTCTTCCTGATGGGTTTCCCATTCCTTTCCTCAACTTTCTGGATCTTTGAGCCATTCTCATTAAACAGGAAATCATAGCTTGTTGGCCATCTTTTGGCAGAACCCTACTCAAACAGTCTTGGAATGAAAGCAGGCCATGGTTGAAGGAAGCCAGGATGTCTCTAATTCCCTTTTCTTTTTTTTCTTTTACATCCAAGACCAGCTTGAAATCCCAAAGACTATGTATGGATAAGCTCTACCATGAAGATCTGTACCATGAGGAAATGGTAACACATATGGCTGAGAAAGATCCAGACTTGTTTTGTTGGCAATGATGCAAGGAGAAGGACACAAGTGGCTTCAAACTGAAATCACATCTCCTTGGTTGCCCCGTTCCTCAGCAGTGCTTCCTAAGGTGAGTCAAATACAGAACAGTACAAAGTTTGTTATAGAAGTTTTTTGTAGTCTTTTCATTTCCTTCTCTAATTCATTAAAACAGTTTGAATTGGTGTGGTTGGGTTCCTGGCATGGGGGTCTTTAACTCCTTTTCCCTGCTGGACTTCTGATCTGGGAAGGGAGCCAGATGATATGCAACAGGCATAATATTTTAGATCTTGACCCAAAATTGGATACTTCACCAAGCTGGTGAAGCTGTCTTGTGTCATGTGATGTCCTTCTTATCATTATCCTCAGGTGAAAAGCCTCAAAAGTGTTGGGATATGACAAAGATTTCAGCCAGGGTTTCAGCCGCATCAACCCCAGTTGGAAACATGCTACCTTCAAGCCCTTTGGCTGTGATCTCTGTGGCAAAGACTTCAAGAGAAAAGTGAATTTGTGGAAAGAACAGGACCAGAAGTGAGAGCCAGATGGAATCAGAGGAAATCAAGAGAAACACTATGCCAAGACATTTTGCCTTCTTCCTGATGGGTAGCACAGTGCCCATTCCTTTCTTCAACTATCTCGATGTTTGATCCACTTCTGGCTACATTTTAACTAAACAGGAAATCACAGTCATTGGCCAGTCTTTGACAGAACTCAACCCAAAACATCTTGAGATAAGAGTAGAAGACCCTAGTTGAAGGACAGCAGGCTGAACCATCCACTCTTTTTCTGTTTTTTATACTTCCCACGAGTTTGAAATCCCAAAGACTTGAGACGTGTGTCCAGTTATGGCAAAAGTCTAACTGTTCAATCCTCCTCCATCCATCTCTTTTTCTTTCCTCTCACATCTCCTTCCTCTCCCCCTTCACCTCCCCCTCGCCTTCCTTTCCCCTCCTACTCCAATCCCCCTCCTCCCCTCCCTTCTCCCTCCTTCCCCTCCCCCCTCCCTCTTCTCCCTCCCTCCTCCTCCCTTCCCATTCCACCCCCTCCCCACATCTGACACACCACACACATCACACAGCACATTTTCATTGCACTGAACATACGCCTCACATCACACATAATACTCACACCTCATACACCAGACAAACCACACACCACACACATCTCACATATCTTGCCCATTTCATCTTGCCCATTTCATATCACATGCATCACACAGAACATGTACATTGCCCAGAATACATATATCACACACTATACACACATCTCATACACCAAACAAATCACACACATTACACACTATACACATGACATATACCATGCACATCTCACGCACATTGCCCATCTTATATCACCCTTACCATATTACTTTTCTCTTTTCTCCCTTTTTCTTTTTTATACATTTCTGTTTTTCTATTTTTCCTATTTTTTTATCTCTTTCTCATCACACACTATACACATCTCACATACCTCACACATCTCACTCATCTGTCTCCTTTCTCTTTTTCTCTTTCCCCTTCTTTCTATCTCTTATCTCGTTCCCCTTCTTTCTATTTTTTCTTTCTCCTCTCCGATTTCCCTCTTCTCTTTGTCCTTCTCTATTCACTTTTAATTTTCTCCTTCTCTTTTGGTCTTCTCCTTTGTTTTCTCTTTCTGTTTCTCCTTTTTTTTTCTCTCCTTCTCTTTTTGCATATCTTTGCTTTCTATTTTTCTTTTCACCCTTTCTTTCTTTCTTTCTTTCTTTTCTTTCTTTCTTCCTTTATGTTTCTTCTATTCCACCTTTCTCCACCCATCCCCTTCCCTTTATCCTTCACTTCCCCTTTCTCTTCCCTGTCCCCTCTCCTTCCCCCTCCCCCTCCCCCCATTCCCTTCCCCTTCCTCTTACCTTCCATTCCCTTCCACTTCCATTCCCTTATCCATTCCCTTCCCCTCCCTCTCCTCCACCTTCCCTTCCCCTTTCTGGTTCCCCCTTCAGTTTTTAACTATTGCAAAAGAAATTTACAAGCAGCTGAAAAGGAAGAGACTAAAAGCAAAGAAAATCATAGTATTTTGCTATTAAGAATGGATGTGGTGTACCCTGAAGTCAAAAGGGGAGCAACCCATGCACAGAAACAGAGCTTCCTTCTCAAATGGTGGTTGGTGGTTGAAGTGTGGAGGCATGAGTATGTTGTTTTTGTGATGCATGTTGGGGAAAGCATTTCCCCTAATTGTACAATGTCTGTACAGTGACAACAATAAAGTTATTCTATCTTTCTAAATACTTTAAGCTTCCTATGTTTATTGGACAATTAAGTGAGAGGTAGCCAAATTGTTTCTGATACCCCGGTGTATATATTAGGCATGGTTAGGTTCGGTCGGAATCTTCGTAATTCAGAATAAATTCGGAAAGATTTGCTTTTTGAAGCAATTTCGAAGTTTTTAAGGAAACCAGAAGTCCCTTTGTCCATCCAAAGCTTTTTCCGCCATTTCTGTTATGAAGCAGTAAGTGAGTAAGAAATGATTCAGCGTTACACCACTTCTCTTCCCTGGCCTTGGCTCAAGCCTGGGAAGCCATGTTAAAATAAAAGTGGATGAATCCTACCCTCCTTTCCCCTCGCATTCTGCCTGGATCCTGGGAAGCTGTGTTAAAGGAGCCTGGATGAATTTCCCCTCCTCCTTTCCCCTTGCATTCTGCCTGGATCCTGGGAAGCCGTGTTAAAGCAGCCTGGATGAATTTCCCCCTCTTTTCCCCTCGCATTCTACCTGGATCCTGGGAAGCCATGTTAAAGCGGCCTGGATGAACTTCCTCACTTTGCTGTCCTTCCTGTTTCAGTCTTACACTAGAGAAGCCATTTTAAACCTGTGTGGATGAATTTCCTCACTTTGCTGTCCCTCCCGCTTCGGTCTTACACTTGAGAAGCCTGTTAAACCAGCATGGATGGATTTCCTTGCTTTGCTGTCCTTCTTGCTTTGATTTTACACTAGAGAAGTCTATTAAACCAGCATGGATGAATTTCCTTGCTTTGCTGTCCCTCCCACTTGAGTCTTATGGCAGAGAAACTATTTTAAACCAGTGTGGATGAATTTCCTCTCTTTGCCCCTCCCCCCCTTTCTGGAGTAAAACAACTACTTTCAAAGTAAAGACCACCCAATGAAACAGGAAATAACACTTTCAAACCATTACTCAAAATTTGGAAGTCTCAGAAGTTTCAAAAAGTTTTGAAGTTTTTTTTTCTATGAAAATCAGAATTGATTTCTGAATTGAACCACCAGTGCCCCCTTCATTTGAAATGAGTTTTGAACCATTTTTGATCAAACAGGCCTAGTATATATGTGGGGGATTTGCTCTAAACTGACCCTTTGTCTGGAATGATCGAGGAATTTGCGTGTATGGGTTTGCCTTAAATAATTCTCTGCAAATCTATTGTGGAGGAGGGAATAATAAGGATTGTACATTCCTTTATTTATTTTTACCATGTGTTCCTATGTTTTCTGTGTTTCAAGTTTTATCATGTGTTCTTATTAGCTATATGTCTGCAATTAGTAAAGTGCAGAACATGCTCTTGAGTACTAATTATTTCAACATAAAGCATTAAAGTTACAGCATAAAGTATTTTTTGCTATGAAAGAACAGTAGGACACCAATGTTTACACCCTTAGGCAGAGAAGGTTAAAGGCTTTGTAAAACTACAACTCCCAGGATTACATATCCTTAAGCCATAGCAGATAAAGAGATTTCAAGGGAGGAGAAGGTTCCAGTTTTGCCTTTGGGGCTGGAAAGTGAAAGGTTAAGTTTTGGTTCTCTGCCCAGAGGCTCAGTCCAAAATGGACCTCACATCCTTCACTTCCTCTATCACTTGGAAGTGTACTGCATTGGAGAAGCTGTCCTGAAGCATTTTCCCCTCACCAAACATGATTTAAGTCATTTCAGAGATGCAGGAAGCGGGATAATATGATGGGAATTTCTTATTTTTGAAAATTGCTGCCTATCTATATTTTGCCTTTAAATTTCTTACAAAGAGGGAGTGACATAATATAGTAGTGTTCACTTTTACCAGTGTGTGAAGAAGCTGCAATACAGGTTAAAAGGTAGCATGATAATATCCTCTGATGTTGCTTGATCACACATGTTCCAATATTCATTTGAGAAATGTTAGTCGCTATTATATCCCTAATCCATACAAATATATTCTGGGGATACTGAAGGGTCATCTGGAGAAGATTTCAACAGGAGATTATGCTGTAAGAAGGATGAAAAGAGTTGAAGGTCAGATACAATCAATTGATATCATTTTGAAGGGTGTAGCTGCTTTCTTAAATTCAAATCACTATTATTTTCCAGGAACCTCTAGATAACTGATTGCAGGAAAGCAAGCAAGGAAAGAAGCAAAGAGAAGTCAAGTAAAAACAGGCCATACTCCTAAAATAATTTCATTTTGGCAATTTAACTTTAAATACTGTACATCTGAATATCATATAAAAGTTCATGTGATTTTTCCTTTCCATCAATATATATTGCTTTAACACCTGGCAATAAATGTATATACTTATATAGTATAATAGTGCATATGTGCACACACACAACATACTCCATACTCTTCCGTTTTCATTTTTTCATACTAAGCTCTGATTCTCACCCACCCCCAGTCTTTCTTCACGAACAACACTTCACTGCACAGAAGAGTTTCTATCTGAAGTAATTAAATTACTATTCCCTGTCTTACAAGGCCTGTGTTTATGAAATCTGTCCCAAATAGTTATTTTCCATTCCTTTTTTTGGGAGGACTAATTAATCATGGAGTCAACTGCCAAATAGAATGGCCCAGAAAATTGCCCACTTATGAATTTGCCAATCCAGCTTTCAAACTCATTTCATTTTTAGCTAACCAGTTAATTTAACGTTTTTGTTACTTCTGACAGCGTGCATGATTTATATCCCTCTTCAGAAGGAGAGAGATGGCAGAGAAAGTTTGTTCCTGGAAGATATAGAATCAATGCTACAGCTGAGGTGTGTGAATTGCTTTTCAGACAGTATTTTATACTGCCGCTGCAGCATGCAAAATATAGCCCCTCACATAGAATTCATAAGTTGAGAAAGTTACTTTGTGGGTTCCTCTTTTGTTGTCCAAAGTTTGAAGTAGCCTGGATTTGAGTTCAATCCCACATCCGAAGCAAAAACATCCTTGAGAGGTATGAGCTAGAGAAGAAATAGATTTGTAAAATAAGAGTCTACTAGAAAATCAGCAGTAAGCAATAGTAAACTGTCCTTCTAAGTAATTCTTTTTCATTCTCTAACTATCAAGACATTTCAACAGAATACATATCATTCAAAGGGGTCATTAGTTGCGCTGAAAGAGGACCCACAAAATTGGTTCAAACATGTCTTGGTGGGGTTTTAAAGTACTTGAGGTTCACCTCACAACCTCTGAGGATGCCTGCCATAGATGCAGGTGAAACGTTAGGAGAGAATGCTTCTAGAACATGGCCATACAGCCCAAAAAACCTACAACAACCCACTTCAAAGCTGTTTGTCCCCCAACCACCGAAATAATCAGACCACACAAGATAGCTGGGTTTTAATAAGGGCAACTTTATTAATCGTTACCTATTTTTATTTAACTGTTTAAGTAATCACAACTTATTGGCTTTTTCAGCCTAATCTTAAGCTATGTGGGCGACCAATGTTTTCCGTTAACCTTAATACGGGTAACCTCATAAAGTAATCTATTTTGTAACTTTATAAAGATAACCAAAGCCCAGACTCTCTTTTTTCCCCCATCCCATTCTTTGGCCATTTTGTTCCCCTCACCTGACCACGGAGAACTTCAGGTGAGTGTATTCTTTAATGGCCTATCCATCTTGAAGGGGGATGCCTGGGAACTATATTAACTATTTAACTTATTAACTTATTTTCTGTGGCAACCTATTTAAAACCGCACCATCCCAATTTGCCTCTAACAGTATAGGGTAGGCGAAAAAACCTTCCTAGAACATAGGAGGGAAAAAATTCCTACCCGGCCCCCTAATGGCAACCGAATTATACTGTTATATATAGGGCGGGCGTGGTGGGTTGCCAGACGACTCCAAAGTGAATATTTGGGGGCGGGCCAGCCCAAAAGCTGTCTCCGCCTCCAAGCAAGTAGTTCCGGCCGGAACTACTTTCTTCTTCAATGGAGGGGACAAACTCCTCCCCCTTCCCAGCGTGCAGGTAAGGGAAAGGCCATTAAGGCAGAAATAACAAGAAAAAAGGGTTCCTACATAGATTCACCATGATAGAAGGTACTCCAGAGAACATCTATTCCAAACTCTGCTCGGTGCAGGTTTTGCAGTGTAGGATCCAGCTGCAGAATACCTGACAGATGGCAATCAAGCCTCTTCTGAAAGGTTTCCATTGAAACAGAACCCACTACTTCTGAAGTAATTTTGTTGCTCTTAATATTTGACAGAATTCTGCTTTCTTGTCATTTACACACTTTAGTTCTAGTCCTGCCCTCTGCAAACACAGAAAGGAATTTTCCTATTTACTGCATAGCAATTTTTCAGACATTTGAAGACTGTCATTATGCCTCACCTTAACCTATATCTCTGCAGACTATGCTTACACAGCTACTTCAGTCATTCCTTATAGGACTTTTTAATCCGTGTTTCTAAGACCTTATCCAGACTGGCCAAATATAACAGGAGATCATGGTTTTTTATTACTGTATCCAAGATTCATGAAATATAGACAATTCCATGAGGTTTCAAGCATCCCCCCCCCCCCCACTCCTTTGCTGAGAAGTTAATGGATGAAAAATAGGAAAACAGGGTGTGGTAAAAGGACAATCAGTTTAACGTGTCAGAAGATTATTTTGGTGTGTGTGTATGTGTGTGAATTTACAGTCAAGCTAGATTTCCAAAGTTAAGTATTTGTGGATTTACTTTATTTGGTACCACCTCTACTGCTGCTCTACACTATTTTTAACATGTACTTCTATAAAACCAGTGTTACTGGGAGGAAACCAAACTGGTGGGATAGCTGATTCCAGCCACATGCATATTCTCTCACTTACTTGTGCATGTTTTGGGGAGGCGGGGAGAGCAGACAAGAGGAGGACATGTGTGTGTTCACTTAATTGTGTGGATGGGGGAAGGTGAATGGGAGGAAAAGAGCACATGTTGATTTCCTCATTCATGTGGGCGTGAGGAAAAAAGAAAGAGGGGGGTTGCATGCATATTTGCTCCCTCACTCATATACATGGGATGGGAGGAGTGTGCATGTGCTCATTTGCTCTCTCATACAGGATTGAAAGTGTGTCCACTTTCTCCCTCCTTCCACTCTTCTATTCCATTCCCTACTGGAGTATGTAAAAAAAGGGATGTTGTCACGGCTGGGGCTAGTCACCCGCAAGTACAGCTCATTTTATTTGTGTGCTAAATACTGTGTATGGTTGTGTGTGTGTGTGTGTGTGAGAGAGAGAGATTTGCTAGGGCACTGTGCCCCTAACTCATACAAAGGTAAAGGGCCAATTTTATAAACAAGGAAGAAGAAACCATGCATTTTATTTTTCCTCGTTAAAAACAGTGTGTGGAAGTGGAAACAACAACAGCAAGAAGAAAGTGATTAAAAAAAAGCTCATTGATTTGGTGCCATTGCCTGTCTGGATGAGCTCTTAGGCACAATGCAATTTAATACATAAATCAAGCCATGTTTAATTGTTTTCACCTCCAGATTGGATTACTGTAATGCGCTCTACATGGGGCTGCCCTTGAAAACGGCTCGGAAATTTCAGTTGGTCCAACGGGCGGCAGGCCAGGTTGTTAACTGGTGCTCCTTACAGGGAGCGGTCAACCCTCCTGTTTAAGGAGCTCCACTGGCTGCCATTCATTTTCCGGACCCAATTCAAGGTGCAGGTTTACCTACAAAGCCCTGAACGGTTTGGGACCTGCCTACCTGCGTGACCGCATTTCTGTGTACGAACCCACATGATCTCTTTGATCATCTGGAGAGGCCCTGCTCGCGCTCCCACCTCCATCACAAGCGCGATTGGTGGGGACGAGGGACAGGGCCTTCTCGGTGGTGGCCCCTTGACTCTGGAACTCACCCCTAAGGACATCAGGCATGCCCCAACTTTGGCAGTCTTTAGGAGGAGCTTGAAAATGTGGTTGTTCCAGTGTGCCTTCCCAGAATAATGAACCCTTAGCATTATGTCCTCTAAAAGCACTTTATACTGATTTAGGATTGCTTGTACGTTTCCACCAACGCCCCACCTCCTATCTTGTTCATGTCTAGCATTATTTTTTAAACTTTTATTACATTTGGCCCAGCCATAGATTTAAATGTGTGCTATATTACTGTCATTGTTTATTGCTTTTTTGTTTATGAGCTGTAATTGTTTTTTATTGCTGTTGTTATTGCTTGTATTGATATACTGTGGGCTCGGCCTCATGTAAGCCGCACCGAGTCCCTTGCGGAGATGGTAGCAGACTATAAATATATAATAATAATAATAATAATAATAATAATAATAATAATAATACATTATGGTTTTCTGGTTACATATTCCTATGCTTTGTTACCCAAGGATGATAAAGTTGGTCTTTGGGATTTGACTGAGTGTTAACAGCATAGTATGCATGTTGTATAAATACAGACATTTAAAAAAACTATATTTTTTTCTGAATGGAAGCTCTCATTGATGGATTCCCAGAATTGTAACAAAAGGCAGCATTCGACTTAGGAGAAATTTATTATACTCCAATACCCTTTAGACACCAAAGTGTCTCAACCATAATTAATTAGTATATGTACTATGCATACCAGAGAATACAGGTCAAAATCTTTTATCATGGTTTATGTTGCATAACTACATAGTTACATAGCAGAGTCACTTAAAAAGTGCATTAGTGAATTGTGATGATGTATAACAGGACACCAGCAAGACTATCCTGTCAAATTTCTGATCACCTGTTATTAATTCACTTTTACAAAAACTAAGTTACATTACTATTACAACATAATGGGGAGTACATCACACTTGTTTTCAGCATAATATTACAATAAGACAATTGTAGCTATTTTGTTACTTTTATAGTTATTTATAATCTCCTTAGTTAGCGTATTTTCTTAGAAGTCGCTAATTTCTTCTGAGGAATGAGAAAGGAAAAGAATTGCTTTCCAAAAATGTGAACTATAAGACTAATTTCATAAGGAACATGGATCGCAAACATAACTACTTTTTAAGTAGTTTTCCTTAATTTGGAGGGGAGGAAAGATGACACAAGAAGTGTGCAAAATGGCAGAAATCTGATGCATAATTCATTTTGGAGATTTAGATGGCCCCCACTTTGATTTGTAAAGATTCAAAAGGGTCTGTAATGAAATAGGTAATTATAATGTATGTTTTAAATGTGTGTATTGATGTTGTGATATGATAGGTGCAGGTCAACATTTGCTCTGATTGTCTTAGAGAATGCATTGCCATAGTGATGGAGCCAGCTCTTAGAATGTATCCAAGTTAGAGAAGCCAAAGGGGCAGAGCTAACTGCCACTTGGCAGGGGCAGGCATTTTAAAAAGTCGGGTTTTTTTTGGTCAGTGGAAGTTGGGTTCTGGTGTGCGGAGAAACAGAACCCAGGGGTTTAGGTCTTCAGCTTGTGTGTTTAGAAAGTCAATTGGATCTGTTTAAATTAGTAATTAGCTTGTGAGCTAAGGGGAAAAGAAACCCCAGTAGAAATCCATAACTTCAGTGGGGATAGCTGAAGGGAGAAAAAGGCAAGTCAGTGCCTTGAATTGTCAGTTAAGAAAAGAAAGATACTTTGCAGTGAAATAAGTTTAAAACCAGTCTGGTGGAAGTAAAAGCCATACTGAGAGTTATATTGGAAACTGTTTAACTAAAGTCAACTGTAACAACATTTAAAGGAATACAGAATAACCATCAAACGTTGTACACCTGTGAATCCTTAAATAAATATTTCCTTGATCAGTTCTTTATAATTAAGACTCTTGTCCACTTATTGAGAAGAAAATTTACCTCAGAAGAAGGCAACTGAAGATATTGGAAGAAAGGATTCTTGTTGGGGTAATGAGTTACTCCTTTTTTAAAACGAAGTGCCTCAAGTAAAAACATTTTAAAAGTCAAGCTTCAGCAACACGCACTACCACTATCTTAGTCTCCTCAACAGAATATGTTTCATTGGAAAAAAAGCTCTGAAACAGCAAATCTTTTACAGATCTCTCAGAAAGTTATGGAGGCTTCTGTTTTGATTTGTAAATGCTTTGGAGGCATCTTTTCCGATTAGTAATTTTATGGTTCATATTTGCAAGTCATCATCTCGTCAAATTATGAAGCAGAGCTCTGAAACATTGCACACCCTAGACAACACTTTACCATATCAATGTCTCAAGCTTCCTGTACTCCAGGCTAGAAATGTAATTTTTCATTAAGGTTTTTGTTGAAAGCAACAAGTGATTTTAGAAATTTTCTTCCTATCTTATAAAAAAAATCCAAAAAAGCCCATTCACAATTCAGGACTTATTCTACCCCAAATTTACATGTGATGATTTTGCACAGAAATCAGCCGTTTCTGTGCAGTAAATAGAAATACTCTGTGTAGAATATTCTCTCCCATACAGATGCTGTTTCCTGTTCAGCAAACATTCCTTTCTATGCAAATCTCCCATATACAAATTTGCATGTAAGTTTTGCCAATTGCAACATTCTTGCACAAGAAATAATCAATGAATGTTATTCCCTATGCAGAAAATGCTATTCTCTACTTGAAACAAACATTTGTGTATTTTACATACAATACGTAATGAACCATGAAATGAAAGGTGCCATCAGTATAGGATTCTTCACATCAGCTCAAATGTGTTTTTTATTTTGTTTTGTTTTATTTATTTTTTACAACTTTAGGATATTTTGGATATTTTGAAATGTTCATTGAATCCCTAGACTTTGACAGCCTCTTATTCCCCACTTTAAAATTCCAAATTCATCTTTACAGTTAAGGTGAATTCTTTATGAAACAAATTCATTCATGTAAGCAATGTTTCTAAGCACATGGTAACAGTGGTTCTGAAGGTTGGTTGAAATGCCAACCACATGGACACAAAATTGGCACATATGCTTGCAGTGTATTTAGATTTGTATGGCTAATGACACACGTCAAAACCAAGACAGCTCAACCTTCAATAAAATCAATGGCAAACTTTGTATTTCAAGCCTGTTCTTTTTAAACATCGACATTTTACCCATTGAAAACATTAGTGTTAATCTATATGTTTGTGCTCAAAACACAAATCAGCACATAAAGAGATAGACAGAGCATTTTGAAAAAAAAAATCTGCTTTTGGCATTGAATAAATCCCTTACCATCCAGACTTTCACTGATGTAGTGTGCTGAAACAGCAAAATGACTCCCAAAGAGATGTAGTGACAGAAATGGACCATGGACATATACCCTGTGGGACTCAACATTATTGCATAGAAAAATAGGCAATAATAATGGAACTGGCTATGATAATTGACGATGTTGAGGTAACACCCTACCAAAAATGGGTTGGAGCTACTGCAGATCTAATGTACTGCAACTGAGTTGGTAAAAGCAAATTGAGCTTCCCCGCCCCCCGGATGCTAAACAGCACTTGGAAGACATACTGAATGGAGTAGACCCTGATCAAGTTGAAGGCAGAGAAAGGGCAATAGTGAAAATTAGAGGATTGACATTGTTTCACCCATAGGACACAGATATCAGATTGCCACAAAGAAAAATCCCAGTTAAAACATCTTGTACAAAAATGAATAATTGTTTGTTGTAGGTTTTTTGGGTTGTATGGCCATGTTCTAGAAGCATTCTCTCCTGCATCTGTGGCAAGCATCCTCAGAGGTTGTGAGCAACCTCACAACGTCTGAGGATGCTTGCCACAGATAGCCAAAACATCAGGAGAGAATGCTTCTAGAACATGGCCATACAACCCAAAACACCTACAACAACCCAGCGATTCCGGCCATGAAAGCTTTCAACAATACAGGAATACTTGTGTTTGTGGATTCTTTGCTCTTTTTCAAATATGTAAATAGTACATAGATTTGAATGCCACACTAAAGAACCTAAGTTCTGGACTTAATAATGTGACTTTAGTAAGTAAGCATAGCCTTCAGATTTCTTGGATTTCACAAAATTCTCAATGGTTACAGGAGAACATTGCTTAAAACAAGCTCTCCATGCAGTGATATATCAAACAAACAAATAACTGTAGTCAAAGCTATGTCTAACAATGTCAGAAATGCTGCCGAAGGGAATGATAAAAATCTTTTTCACTATAAATTCAGGAACGAAACAAAGCTGAACAAGAGTTTGTTAACAAGAGATCCTGATAAAATAAGAATGCTAGAATCAAAGATTTTTCTTCTTGTTTTGATTTATTCCTAGGAGAAAGAGTGTGCTGCCTCCTAGTACTTCTTGGCCATGAAAGGATAGTGAAAGTACTGTCCTAGACCAACTATGTTTCCAAAACAGTGTGTGTGGCCTCCAGAACCCTCTACTATACAAAAACAAAAGATAACATATAATGAACACTTTTTAGAAGAAGTTCTCCAATATCTAGGGGGAACGGGGGAGAGATGAGGCGATTTCATCATTATATTGTCGAAGGCTTTCATGGCCAGAATCACTGGATTATTGTGAGTTTTCCCAGCTGTATGGGGTTTATATATCTGTGAAATGTCCAGGGTGAGAGAAAGAACTCTTGTCTGTTTGAGGTAGGTATGAATATTGCAATTTGCCACCTTGATTAACATTTAATGGTCTAGCAGTTTCAAAGTCTGTCTTATTACTGCCTGGGGAAATCCTAGATGCGGGCGAAAGTCAGGAGAGACTGGTTCTGGAACATGGCCATACAGCCCAGAAAACTCACAACAACCCAATTTCATCGATCTTTGCCTTCCCTCGGTGCCATTTTAAGCTTATAAGAGGGCATTTTTGAAAAACAATTTTTCCTGTTGCAAAAAAGACCTATCATATCCTTAAAATGTCACAATGAATGCCAAAACATATGGTTAATGGACACTTTGTTTTCCTGGATGGTGCAGTCCCCAAAGACACCAAACCTTTGACATCAAATAGAAATGACTAAATTTGATTAATAATCCCAGTTAAGGGTCTCTACTGAATTAATAGCTGAACTGTTACATAAATCCCATTATATAATGAAGCAGCTTCCAGACATCACTTAAATGCACACCAAAGCGGGTTTCAGAAATGCAAACTGAAGGGCATTTAAGTACCCACACCTCTCGCCAAAACCTGTGCTTTCCTGGAGGAGTGTCTAGATGTCCTTTTCTTGGAGGAGTGTCCTGCCGGTGTTCTCCTGTTGCGTAGAAATGATGCACCAGGAGGGGAGCGATGAGGAGCGATTTTCCTCCTGTCCCTCTCTCCTGGCACATGATTTCTTCATGCCAGGAGGACTCAAGCAAGACAGTAATGGTGTCTGAGTAAGTTATTTTCTATTTAAGGACTTTGGGGGGGGGGGTGATTGGAGGGGTTGGTGCCCTCTTGGTTTTCCACAGCTTGGAAAGCCCAAAAGGGCTGGGTGGCTTGGGCCCAGAGATTGTATGACGCAGTCCTTGGGCCCAATCCACACTGGGTTCATACATGGAAAGTAGGCCTGTTTGATCAAGAAAAAATTTGTTTCTAAAATCGATTTGTAATTGGGGTGTTTTTTTGTTTCGATATTTAAAATATTTACAAAACTTTCCAAAAAAAATGTTTTGTTATTTACGAAATTTCGTAAATATTTACAAAACATTTTGTAAGTGTGAATGTTGCAGTTGGTCACCTTGATTAGCATTGAATGGCTTTCATTTCTCCCACCCTGGACATTCCATAGATAAACTCCATTTGCCTAGTTTCCAACAGACCTCTGAGGATGCCTGCCATAGATGTGGGCAAAATGTCAGGAGAGAATGCTTCTGGAACATGGTCAACATACAGCCCTGAAAAGAAAACTCACAGCAAAAGAGCCTGGATGCAGCCTTCAAGATGGTATTGGTCTCATCTCAGGCGGGCCACGGAGGCAGAGCCGGCGCTGCAGGAATCCCCTCCCCGGCTCCTGCGCTCCGGCTCCGGCTCCTGCGCCCTCCTCCTCCTCCTCCTGGCACTTCCTGCAGCAGCAACACAGCTGGGAGAGGCGCCTTAAAGAGACAACCGGCCTCCGCGCGCCATCCAATCGGCTCCGGCTCCTGCGCCCTCCTCCTCCTCCTCCTCCTCCTCGCACTTTGGAGGAAGGGCCAGGAGGAGGAGGAGGAGGAGGAGGGCGCAGGAGCCGGAGCCGATTGGATGGCGCGCGGAGGCCGGTTGTAAGGGTGAGCGCGCGCGCGCCATCCAATCGGCTCCGGCTCCTGCGCCC
>NW_026847438.1:151924042-152075055 GCF_025583915.1 Anolis sagrei ordinatus
ATCAGCTCCTCAAATAAATATGCTACATGGAGAAAGGCTTTCCTTCCAACAGTTCAATAGAACTCACAAAGTTTGAGGCATCTCAGGATATTCACGTGTCTGCCAATATTTCACAAAATATTACCTAGGTCGTCTGTATTTGCTCTTTGATGCACTTGTTAAAACAGAAATGACCACTTAAATATAAAATATAAAAAAGCGATTATATTCTATCACCAGCATCATGGCAGAATAGGTACACCATTCTTTTATTATAGTTGTCAGATCAGCAATGTAAAAGTATTCACCTTTTTAATTTCTCATCTTTGATGAGAAAACAGTATCTCAACATATCAACAAATCTTGGCCAAAAAATTTGTCAACACTAGCTTTTTTCTTGGCTCATGCACAGAAGTATTTGCAGTCCTGGCCAGTTTTCATGGTTCTCTTGAAACATAATAACTTTAACCAAGGTTATCAGTTATGGAATAGTCTTACTCACTTATAGGAAAGATCTGAAGATTTTGGCTTCATCCAAAATCCTACTGGTCTTGCTCAGTAAGGGGCAGGAGGGAAGAACAGTGTTTCTCCTCAATTCCTTCACCATTGGATTGTTGTAGGTTTTTTGGGCAATATGGCCATGTTCTAGAAGCATTCTCTCCTGACATTTCACCTGCATCTATAACAGTCATGCTCAGAGATTGTGAGGTCTGTAGGAAACTAGGAAAATGGGATTTATGTATTGTGGAATGTCCAGGATAGGAGAAAGAACTCTTGTCTGTTCAAGGCAGATGTGAATGTTCCAATTGGTCACCTTGATTAGCATTTAATGGCCTAACAGTTTTTAGGTTCGGCTTGTTAGTGCCTGGGGGAATCCTTTGTTGAGAGGTGATTAGCTGTACCTAATCGTTTCTTGTATGGAGTTCCCTGTGTTTTAGTGTTGTTCTTTATTTGCTGTTCACCATTTATTTTCTTTTGCTCTTCACCATTTCTTTTCTTTTACAACCAATAAGAGATGTATGCCAGTTTCAGAACTGGTGCATATTTCTTATTTCAATACGAGACTAGAAATATTTTTGAATGTCGGAATTAAAAACTTCTCCCAATGTATTAACAGAATGCCTTTTCATCTGTCCCCAATTTCCTACTTTCTCACATTAGTCAAGAATGATCTGAGATCAAATTTCTGAAAGTTTTGTCTTTTGCCTTTGCCTTTTCAGGATGTCATCCTAGAAACCATAGGGGCACAAATGCAATGTATTTTCCTAAGTTACGGCTCAAAAGCATGTTAATATGCACTCCTAATCCTAAATGTTAATTCTCCCAATTATACTGCCTTCCGAGTTTTGTCTTAATTATTCTTTTCTTTAAAATCTTTACAGAAATCCTTTTAGTTTGTCTTCTTCATTTTGTGTTTAATTCAATATGCCTATTATTAAAAAATAAATGAGAGATTTTAATTGAATTCCAGAGTCTATCCAAATGCAGCTTGACAATAATAATTGATAATTTTTTTATCAGCAGTAAGGAATGTGGTTCCGAGCATAATGACAAAATAAAAATTAAAAACTGTGAATAAATGTATAGTAAATTCCACACTTATAAATATAAAGGCATGAGTAACAGGCAATCAATTTTTCTTGCCACTTAAAGAAATTATCAAATGTAGTGGTTTAATGTGATAACTTTAAAACTAATTTAAAGCAAATAAAAATGGCACAATCCATCAATAAGAACAAATGATCCTTTAGGAAAATAATTAAAATGCAAAAGGATAATGCTTTGAACATTTATATTATGCTTATACTAAACATTTAAATCAAGACTGTTTCTTGTCTATGGACCTTATAATCAAGGCTGCTGGAATCACCATGGATCACGGTAAATCGATTATTGGCCATCATGGTACATGGGGAACCCATCGCCCCACACCCCGGAATTGACCGACTCACCTGAGTTTCCATCCCATGGGGTGAAGCATTCTTCATCCGACTTCCCCCCATTGTTGCTGGTGTAACATGAGAAGTCTTTTGTGTTGCCATGATGGCAGCATGCACCGGTTCCACCATAGTTTACCCACGGAGCCCCATCGGAAGTTTCTCTATGTTGTGGTATGGAAGCCAGTGGACTGTGTGGGTAAACTATAACTGAATCAGCATATGACGCCGAAAAAACACCCGTCTCATGAGGTCGTAGGATCCACCATGTGAATGACAACCCATAATCTGGCCCTTTTGTGAATTTTCACCAGAGGTTCTACAAGTCTTGTAGTCTCCTTTGGGAGCAACAAACATTCACGAGGCCCCCAACAGGTCAGAGTACACTGAAAACAGAGTTGGGAAATGAGATGAATTGATCCATTTCAATCTGTTTTATGGTCTGGTTATGGGACAGAGATGGCTTTTGTTATTTTGGTGGATGACTGACACTAGAATATAACAGATGGAGTCTGTCCCTATTTGTTCTGTTGTGCTCCTTGGCAGCTTTTAATGCTATTGAGCATGGTATGTTTCTGGAGCATCTGCATCATCCTGCGGGAATAGGACACAGGACTCCTCCCCCATGCTATTTCATATATACTTGAAATCACTGGTAGAGGCTGTCTGCAGTTTGGGGGTTCAGTTCCATTAGCACACAGATGACACCCAACTCTGTTTCTTCTTGCTTCCACAAGCCAAGGAAACTGTTTTGGTCCTAAATCAGTCCCAGCCACCAGTAATGGACAGGACAAAGGTGAACAAAATGAAACTTAATCCAGATAAAACAAAGTTGCTTCTGTGTGTATATGTTTGCATATTACTGTCAGTTTCTCTGTATGTGTGTAGGAAAGGAATGTTCTCTGTTCACTTATTCGGGTATCGGGTTGCAACCCATTCTATCTCCATTTACCCAGGAGTAAATCAAACAGACTCAATGTCTTTCACTTCTCAGCAGGTATGTATAGAATTGCATTGTTAGTTAACTTTTTCAAAATAATATATATATATATATCAGAAGTAAAATGACTTCTGCAATAACCCATGAGTCTATTTTCTGAAAACAGTTCTTTTTGCAGAGAAAGGAATATTAATGTTTGGTGTCAAATGGTACCAATTCTACAGTGTTGATGCATTCTAACTGCCATGGCCCAGTGCTGTGGAATCAAGAGGTTTGCAGCTTTACAAGGTCTTCATCTTTCTTTGTAAAATAGTGCTGCAGTCTCACCAAACTACAAATCACAGGATTCCATAGCATCCATAGTTAAAGCGGTGTTCAACAGTTGTTGAGCCATGATCCCCTCCCCTTTGGCATTTCTTTCTTGACTTGATCTGCTTATACACTTTGTGCACAAGTTGCAACTCTATGGAAACCTTCCCTCATGTGAAAAGCCCCAGATTTATCTGGGTCAGATTTTCAGGCTGAGGCAACAGGTGAGGGAAGGTGGACCTGCCTTTTCCTCTTGGGATGCGGTATCATCTTCTCATGTTCCCATGTGGCTTTTTGCAGGCCTGGAAAAAGCAGCCAATCAATGACTATGTCAAAAATTGCTTCTCAGGCAGCAGACTGAAGTCACAGATTGTATCCACGTCTACCTGGAAAGTATAAATTTAACTGAGCTCCTCTTGCAATATATTCTGGCAGTTTTTCTTCCTGTTATGAGAAAGTCTATGAAACTGCAGTTTTTAAAGGCTTCTTGCAATCTGCATAACATAATTATCTAAGGATTTCTTTGGGCAGGAAATAGCAAAGGAAATATTAAATTATGTTAAAGTGGCTCATGGGACTGTACAAGCTATCTTTGTCCACAAGTTGTATACTCCTGCATTATTTGAAAGTTATCTAAAAAACCTTCAGAGTCCTGTTTCTTGTCAAAACCAGCTTTGACATAGGTCCTCCTGATTCATAAATTATTGGGGCTGTGTATGCTGGCATGTAGGTTAACACTTTCCTGAGTATCTTATTATCACCAAAACATCAGAAATGATAGCCTCACTATGATTTGCCTTAAAAATGAATCATTTAGATAATATGCATGGGTTAGAATATGCCAACCCAACAATGCTGAAAAATCTTTTTTGTCTTTCTATGAAAAGAACAGCAGAACTCATTGATTCTCCTTTTCTCTCTTATGGCCAAATATTCATTCTGTCAAAGCGATCCCAAATCTGAAGAAAAGATATCGCAAATCAAGCATGCCTCTACTAAAATAAGGATTTTAGTAGAGTTCAAGACCAGGATTTTGTAGAGTTCAAAGGACCCAAGACATTTGTCTGCCTGGGAGATGATGAAGAAGAAGCCTTCAAAATTCTGAAGATTTTGTATTATTGAAGGTTTTCATTGCCAGAATTACTGGGTTGCTGTAAGTTTTTTGGGTTGTATAGTAGGCTTGGGCGGTTTCGTTCGTTAATTTCGTAATTCGTTATTAATCCGTATTTAAATTAGCTTACGATCCGATATTGAGCCATGCAGGAGTAATTAAAAATCAAAACAATTTTTTCAATTTATTTCGTATCGTAATTGGTTCAAAATTGTTTCGAAATTGTTTCGAAATTGTTTCGTAATTATTTCCGTATGTCTGGTGCAAGTTTTATAGTTGTTGTTTGTTTTATCATTGATAAAAAATAAATTATCACACCAACAGTCAACAACAGAGGGAGAGGGAAGCTTCAGAAGTTCCCCCTGTCCCATTTGGAGGGTTTTTTAGCATATTGCGCAATCGCGTCCGCCATTAACGAATCGATTCGTAATTGTTTCGTAATTGTTTCGTAATTTACGAAATTTCCTATATTTCGAACTTTTTAAAAGAAAAATTTCGGAATTCTTTTAAAAAACGAAACGCAAAACCCACCTAAAAACGAATCGAGTTTAGAAACAAATTTTTCCGTGGTTACCCAGCCCTACTATTTAATATTTCGGAGGCTGATCAAAGGACCACTTCATTTCTTTATTGATTTAGTTAGTTTCATATGTTTTACAACAGTGGTTCTCAACCTGTGGGTCCCCAGGTGTTTTGGTCTTCAACTCCCAGAAATCCCAGTCAGTTTACCAGTTGTTAGGATTTCTGGGAGATAAAGGCCAAAACATCTGGGGACCTACAGGTTGAGAACCACTGGCTTAGAGTATCAGGAGCAGCCATGCAGCACGTATAACTTTGTCCTCCTGCAAAGAATAACTGTCAAGCAGGTGAAAAAAACAAGGTCATTACCACTATTACTCCTTGCATCTGCTACATGAGAAGGTGGCCTCATTCTATCTAATAGCATGCCTTACACTTTGAAAGACTAATCAATTATCAAAAATTTTGGCTTCATTATCTGTGAGTTCTTCAGAGAGATAATGGTTTTGTGAACCATGCAATACCACAGAGTTGTGCTAAAGCACAGCAGCTGGAATATTCCCAAACCATATTGTGAAAGCATCCTGATAGGTGACATTTTCTAGGCAGAATGGACACCTCACAGTATACACAGCTTCAGCAGCCAGATAAATGTGCTGCAAACAGTCAACATCCAGCTTTATTCAGGGCTTCTGAAATGTTGAAAATAAATTTCACATATACTCAGACTTAATGCTGAGTTTTTTTTATCATCCATGTTTCTGCTTTCTTTTTATTATGCCTTCAATCATCCCATATAAAAGAAGATTGTTAATGCACTCATATTTATAATTATGTTAATTAATAGTGATGCTAATTATGCTAGTATCATTAATAAATATAATTAATGATGAACATAGTTACTGTATTTAAATATTTTGTCAGAAATAGATGAGCAATATGATGTGCACATTCATTTTAGTTATTTAAAATTATTGCAACATGCCTTTCTCAAATGAAACAAATTCCCAAAGGGATTCGGAGGAGTTCAAAACAGTATTTCATGCCACACAGTATGTTAAGATTAAATGATTTACCCCTCAACCAAAACAAGTGTGTTTTAGGGGAAAGAAATGCCTCACATCCACAGAGGTGAATGAAAATCAAGGGTGTTCCACGAGAGTACTCTGCAACTTACCATAGGGCCAGTTGGTGACTGAAGATGGAGCAGAGCATTGGTGCACTTAAAATAATGGTGGTGTAGAGGTTTCTTCCATCCATGGGTCTGTGCGGCTTAGTGCTGGCTTTGAAACAAAGCAGGAACTACCACCCAATGGGTTTAAACCTGTGGTGTGAATCTCTCTAAGTAACCACCAAAACGAAGCAATGCTCGTTGCACTTTCCTCATTTAAACTAATCACATTTTTCTCTTCAATATTTGACAATCTATTTGAACTGTATTTTTTATTTTTGGGGGTTGGATACAAACACAGCATATTATTCCACTAAAAATGAGAACAATTTCAAGCTTGTTGAACCTTTTAAAGGATGCAAATCACAATTCAGATTTTCACCAACTCCTTTTCCAGAGTGGAGTGGTGCAGTTGAAAAACTCGTCATTTCAGCTATAAGGCAGAGTCAATATGTGCATACATCTTTTTTTTTTCAATTTGCAAGTCTAAGTTAGTGTTTCACAGGCTCTGCTTAAAATTGAAATGCATATTAGAACAATGCAGTACAAGTTGTTAGGAGCAGAATTTCAACCGCAAAGCTGGGCTGAATGGAAAAGAAATAGTTCTTATGCAGCAAGTGGCTTTACAATACAGGGACATTTTAAATATGTAATAAGATTCCTAGGTATGCCTATATTCACAAATGTGGAAGTAATACACTTAAAAACTTTAAGTAGTCCAACAGGACTATTTTTCACACATACCCTTCTCCCTAAAGGAGTAAAATAGAAGTACTGAACTTTGGTCCTTTAAATTTGATAATCTATAGTAAGGGATCAGAGGGACGATCAACCAACAATCATGGTTGTCTTGATTCTGAAGGAATTATGAGCTTAATTGGACATTAGTTGTCTGTCAAAAACTGCCTTTCTCCTGATTCTTAGACCCTCAAACTCATATCTTGAATAGTACAACAACCTATCTATTCTCTCTCTCTCTCTTCTCTATCTATCTGCATTGAGAATATTCATAATCTCTGCTTACTTCCCCTTCCCTTCTTTGACTCTGTACACTGGGATTACAGCTGGACCCTAAACAAACTGTGCCTTGGGACCCATCTTCCTTTTTTTCTTTTAGTAGTGTTACTAAGTCAAATGTGCTATATAAATTAAGTAAGTAAGAAAGTAAACTTTATTATGGCCAATGACCAGATCATAACAGGGGGACCCAGTCCCATACATCCACATCAAACCCAAGGGGTTATATACTTCAAACTTCAACAAATTTTAAAATCTAAGCTAAAAACCAATACAAGTAGTTATTAAAACCTAACTCAACCCATGAGATCATCCAAAGGCAATCTAAAGAGAGGTAGAGGGGATGGCACCGGGGAGGGGGGAATATCCAACACTATAAAAGTGATAGTACTCGCCTTTAAGGCCTTGCATAGTCTGGGGCCAATGTAACTAAGAGACCGCATCACTCCCTACCAACCCCAGAGATCCCTCCATTCTGAGGACCAAGATCTATTGGAAATTCCCAGTGTCAAGACCTTGTCTAACAGCAACCAGACGCAGAGCCTTTACAGCAGTGGCACCATCACTCTGGAATACTCTGCCACCTGAAGTCCGTGCCTTGCGGGACTTATCAGCTTTCCGCAGGGCATGTAAGACATAACTGTTTCGACAGGCCTTTGATTTTTGATATTGCTGTTTTTAAATTGTTTTAAATTGTTTTTAAATTTTGTTAGATTTTAGCCATTCTTGTAAGCCGCTCCGAGCCCCAGGGGAGTGGCGGCATATAAGTTTGAATAATAAATAAATAAATAAATAAATAAATAAATATAAATATAAATATCAGTCTATATTTGATTTCCTATCTGTGTTCCAGAGGTGAAGCTTAGGTCTTTTAACCCCCAATCATCATCCGCCGAATTTTAATTGCAGCCGTACAGAACTTAAAGACATTGTACGTCCCAGCCGAGTTTGTGTCTGAGAGCAGCAGAGCTACATAGAATCAACAGAGGAATTCTGGCAGCAGCCCTGTAGGCCTAGTAGACTCTTATCTCTATAAGAGTCAGCAAAAGGGACAAATCATCAATGATCTGCCTAAAAATGGGTGAGATATGATTTAAATGAATCTGCCAATAATAATAATAATAATCATCATCATCATCATCATCATCATCATCATCATCATCATCTTTATTTATACCTCACCACCATCTACCCAAAGGGGACTTGGGGTTGCTTACATGAGGCTAAGCCCAGTAATGCGAATTATAAATGCAACATAAAGATGATGTATAATAATAATAATAATAATAATACAAGATCCGCATAGTCAAAGCAATGGTATTCCCCGTAGTAACCTATGGATGTGAGAGCTGGACCATAGGGAAGGCTGAGCTAAGGAAGATAGATGCTTTTGAACTGTGGTGCTGGAGGAAAGTTCTGAGAGTGCCTTGGGCAGCGAGAAGATCCAACCAGTCCATACTTCAAGAAATAAAGCCTGACTGCTCATTGGAGGGAAGAATAGTAGAGGCCAAGATGAAGTACTTTGGCCACATCATGAGAAGAAAGGAAAGCTTAGAGAAGACAATGATGCTGGGGAAAATGGAAGGAAAAAGGAAGAGGGGCCGACCAAGGGCAAGATGGATGGATGGCATCCTTGAAGTGACTGGATTGACCTTGAAGGAGCTGGGGGTGGTGATGGCCAACAGGGAGCTCTGGCGTGGGCTGGTCCATGAGGTCACGAAGAGTCAGAAATGACTGAACATATTCTGATAGCTCAGGGTGGTGTCACCAGCTTTCTTTTTCCCTCCATTCTCCTCACAACAGCTCAGTGAGGTAGGAAAAGGTGACAGTGATTGACCGCAAGCCACCTGCTGAAATTGATGGCTAAATGGAAACTAGAAATGTCTACCTAGCCTCTGTCTAACACTTTAGGCCTAATAACCATATTGACTAACACGCATAGTATTTTTATCTTGATTGACATGAAACTGTATAACACTAATGAACTATGGAAGGGGTAGTTTTAGCTTTTCTGCTTTCCCATATAGGAAACAGTGAAAAAGTTACTGACAACTGTAGCCTCCCAGATGTTGTTGGTCTATAAGTCCTGGCTAATAATGAGGGATCATGTATTTTGCAAGATATGATGGTCTAGATGTTTCCTACCCCAGTCTATTCCAATTGATCATAACTCAATGTGATCTTAGGCCTGGTTAATGATGTATTAATCTGTTTATATTTGTACAGTTCTGCTGTGAATTAATATGCTGAAAGTTGAGTTCATATTTCGATCGATTACTATTCCATTAATCGATGGCAATCCATATGCTTGCTATCTCACACATGCCCAGTGTGTTAATAATTTTTGTTGTGAACAGATAATTTTTGCATTTTTAGTATATACAGTAATTTTGTTTTTCTATCTGTACAGTAGAAGTAGAATGATCAGTACTGTTATTTACTATATCTCAGCAAAATGGCTGCATTCTCCATGTAGTCTACCCAGTTAATGCTATCTCTGCTAACATATGTCAAGGTATTTTTCCTGCTTAAGCTTGTCAGCATTTCCTATTAACTTTTGGTTGCTTCCCAGACATTCTGCTTGCAGGGCTTCTGAAAGCTGTTTCTACACCTGTCACTAAATCCATGCTGTGGGTGTAATAATATTTGTTAATGGCTTCATTCTAATTGAGATTGGTCAGAAACTGAAATGAATGACAGGAGGCTCCTATTTATTCAAATAGCCTTGTGGCTGCCCAAAACACTGGGGCAACTCAGACATTCTCTTCTGATCCTAATATAATATAGAAAACTTATAGGCTATGTTTAGACTGAATAAATGTGGCTGTTAAAATGGCAGACATTCAAAGCTGGGCTAGACCTGATGAATTGAGAGTGAAGGCATCCTCTTGGAACCATAACTGCTCCAATTGACCCTTCTGTATTTTGCACACAGTCCACATTATGAGCATCACTCCTACATGCTGAGAAAGAAATTCCTTTTCTCTTCTTCCAAGAAAGGACATGGAAAAAAAATCCTGTCATTTTTCACTATGTCATTTTGATCCATGGTGCTCATTTGCAAGTTCCAGAACTTGAAGGGATGGATTCCTTTTTGGACTCCCAGAATATCCTGTTGTAATGGGTATGTGAGGTGTCCTCCCCCCCAAAAAAGATGAAGTCTACTTTTAACTATATTATTTAATGCATTTTATTTCATAATACAAAACTTGTCATTGCATCTGTGGTTTGATTGTAGCCATAGAGAAGTCCTTCACCTTCTTATATTGGACTCAGTCATATATTTCTTGGTAAATAACACATTTTGTTTTGCTCCTTTTTTTGGGAAGAAAGTGGGGGAAAGGGACAGGAAATAGGGTAAACTTCCAAACTTTTTCTTGATACATAATAATGACAAAATAGGTTGTTGTAGGTTTTTCCGGGATATATGGCCATGTTCTGGAGGCAATTTTTCTCCTGAACATGGCCATATAGCCCGGAAAAACCTACAACAACCCATGGATTCTGGCCATGAAAGCCTTCGACAATGACAAAATGGCCAAAAAATCCAAAACCTATTAAATAAATAATGCCTACATTTTTTCAGACATTGTAAAAACTGTGTTTCACATTGAGCTGAGTGGAAATAACCCATTACTATTTCTTTTATTTATTTATTTACCTTATTTATATCCCATCTTTCTTTAACTCAAGGGGGACTCAAGGCGGCTTAGATGTGGCACCTCCGCAGTGCCTTAAAAACATTATTAACTTAAAAATAAATTGAATTAAAATTAATACATATTAAACATAATTAAAATACATTCCAATGATAAACATGCAATCCAGGGTCAGAGTCTAAGACCATTCTGTAGTCAATTGCACATATTCCTCATTAAAATTACCGCACTGCACTATTTTTCAAAAACCGTCTCCCAGAGCTGGGTTTTTACTCTCCTTCTGAAAATTGGAGGGGGGGGGGTGATCTAATATCAATAGGGAGGGAGTTCCACAACTGAGGGGCCACCACTGAGAAGGCCCTGTCTCTCATCCCCACCAGCCAAGCTTGCAAAGAACGGGCCTCCCCAGATGATCTTAATCTCCGAGATGGTTCATAGGGGGAGATGCGATTGGGCAGGTAGGCTGGGCGGAACTACTTAGGACTAAACCCAGCAATTTGAATTGTGCTCAGTAGCAGACTGGCAGCCAGTGGAGCTGACATAACAGGGGGGTGGTATGCTCCCTATACACTGCTCCGGTGAGCAACCTGGCTGCTGCCTGTTGGACCAATTGAAGCTTGCAAACAGTCTTACTACTCAGGGCTGGTTCATGCATGCTGTTACATGACTTGTTCAGTCATGTTTGAATATGGGAACCAATTCAATTGAAGATAATATGTGTTTTCAGGAACATGTAGATGATGCCTGTGCATTCAGGTCTCCATTCAGGAAGGGAAGTCATGATTTGATGTGGTCATCAAATCATGACTTGATCAGAAAGCAAATGTATGTGGCAAACAGAGCCTATGTCTTGGCTTGTGAGAGTCAGCCCGCAGGCTTTGTTTCCCTTTTATATTTGCTGAAGGTCTTCACTTCAGATACACTGTATGAAAATTTAGGATTTTCATGACCTGAGTGTTCAGAACATACAAGAAAAATGGATAATACTGTGCTCCTCTTATTTTTTATCTATAGGCTGATGAATCCTGGGATCCTTTCAAACTGGACAGTTATTACACCATGATTCAATTTAACTACCATGATTGTGTCCTATGGAATCCTGGGAGACATAGTTTTCTGAGACACCAGAGTTCTCTGGATACCAGAATTCCATAAGATGGATACATAACAGCTGAAGTAGAGTCATAGTGCTATAGTCATATAGTGTCAAAGGGGTAGTGATGGATTTTATAATGTCATGCTACAGCATTTACTACATGTATTGGCCACCTCATTGTCATATGGTGGATTTGATCTATAGCAGCTGGAATAAGATGATGGAAAATAGATTCCTACCCCTTGGTTTTAAAAAAAGAACTGAACAAATGTATATGGTATATGACCTTCATTATCTGTCTTAACCTATACTGCCAGGAGCTTCCATAAATTGATGGATTAATATACAATTGTACTATGTCTTTGATTCTTCAGAAGCTTCATGGCACCTCATATTGAGAATTACATTTTAGTGTAGTTGACTATTTGAATTCACTGAATAATGTTATATAGGCTTCAAGGACAATAAATCAGTCAGCACACTGATCATTACACAAGACTTATAGTTCTTTTGTTCAATAAGCACCTTCCGGTTACATTATTCAAAGCATGTAGATTTCTCCTCCCAATTCCAAAAATTGACGTAACGAAAATGGGGAAAATGACTTATGTGACAAAAGAAGGTGTGGAGGAAAAAAGGCATTAGCACTAAGGACTGGTTTTCATGTTGCATTTGAAGAACATTACTTTGCAGTAGGTTGTTACTTGTTTCCACACGTTGCTTCACGTATCTTTCAAATATAAAATGAGGAATATTCCTAATAATTACTTTAGAATGTCATTTTCTGCAAATTACAACTTCCCCCCTATATTTATAAGTAGAAAGACATATCATTGAGACTTCTCAAAAGTTTTCTTTAGAAATCTTACATATATCTCCAGAGAAACTCACCAGTTTTCCTTCAAAAACAGCTTTAGTTGAAATATAAAACACGAAAGTCTATGGACCTTCCTGAAACTTTTTAGGGACTCTGTTTTTCTTCCCTCAAAGTTAAATTCATGTTTCATATAGGGAGTGATGGCCACATTTGAGTTCATGGTAACTTGTAGATGGAAAACAATACAGTTTAAAGATAAAGCAAGAGCTGAAGTTGCAATGAGAAGTGCAGATATCTTAAAGAGCTATGAATGTCATCAGGCCTACCTTTGGCCAAGATTATCTATACCAGGGGTCCACAAACTTTTTGAACAGAGGGCCAGGTCACAGTCCCTCAAACTGTTGAAGGGCCAGATTAGAATTTGAAAAACACATGAATGAAGTCCTTTGCACACTGCACATGTCTTATTTGTAGTCCAAATTTTTTAAAAACAATATAATAATTAAAATGAAGAACAATTTTAACAAATATAAACTTAGTATTTCAATGGGAAGTGTGGGCCTGCTTTTGGCTGATGAGATAGGATTGTTGTTGTGTGCTTTCAGACTTAGGTTGGCCCTGAGCAAAGGCCGGATAAATGACCTGGAGGGCCATATCTGGCCCCTGGGCCTTAGTTTGAGCACCCCTGACCTATACCATGGATGTGCTATGAAGATAAAGTGGAAGAGGAGATCTCTATATGCTACCTTGAATTCATTAAAAAGAGGTGTACTCCATACAAACAGTTAAGGTTTCTTTTGTTGTATTGGAAGTGATGGTTTACTGGTTTGGGAAAAAGCTTTCCCAGGAACTAGCTCTTTACAGGCCAAAGGTTTTAAAACCAGATGGTTCATCGAAGTGGCTCTAAGTAGAGGGAATCGGGTGAAGTCCAAGCTGATTTTGAAGCAAAAAAAAATATTTTATTTATTAAGGCCAGAAAAGATAGCAGTAGGCACACAACAGAGCAGTCTATGTTTCTCAAGGTGTTTCTCAAACAAAAAACAGAAGTGGTAAAAACTCAATTCCTGACAAATCTAAGGCACTATGGAAGTGCAACTAAGCTGAAACATCTACAGAATACAAATCACATGGATTTTCACACCCTCTGGTGTGAAGAAAAGTTCAAAAATATTCCCTTTCTCTGGGGATCCGTTATTTCTGGAGATTTTGCTTCCTTTCTCTGTGGAGATCCTTCTGGCTCTGCTTTGCTGGAAAATATTCAAGTCTTCTTGAATAATCTTTGGAGATTTCTGCCCTGGGCAAT
This sequence comes from Anolis sagrei ordinatus, assembly GCF_025583915.1. Taxonomy (NCBI): domain Eukaryota; kingdom Metazoa; phylum Chordata; class Lepidosauria; order Squamata; family Anolidae; genus Anolis; species Anolis sagrei. The sequence continues at coordinate 151,937,901 of NW_026847438.1, forward strand.
CAACTTCTTTCTCTGTGGATTCTTTGCAGATTCTGTTTAGCTGAGAATTTGTGTTGCTGCTTTTCTCCTTTGCAGATTTTACCTTCCTTCTGATTGTGCTGATTCTGTCAGCTTTTGTTTTGCTTCTTTACAGGTCCCACATTGCTTTGCTCATCTACCTATATTTAATTTGTTCCTAATCTGTGGTCTATCACCTGGAGTGAAGAAAACACCTTTGGGTGGGGCAAAAAATGATGTCAATGTTATCCTATGAGTAGTTTAAAAAGGGCTCATGTGCTTAAAGTAATGAGTGCAAAGCTTTTGCCTCAAGTGCAAAGTGATGGTATGGAAAGGTAGATGTGAACATGACGTACAACTGTTGTAATGACTCTTAGATGGTTTGATGAAGTGAAAAAAAAATGAGTTGCACACATGGCGCTCTTTTCAGATAAAAACAGGATTCCCGGGGGATGCCCAGATGTTTTATGCTTTACCATCCTTGTGGGAGGCCTTTCTCATGTCCCCATATGGGGATCTGGAGCTGACAGAGGGAGCTCAACCTGCTCTCCCTGGATTCGAACTCCTGACTTGCGGGTCAGCTGTTCCACCACTGGAGGTTCCAGTGATATTTATGGAATCCATAAATATCATATGACAAGGAGATAAAGTGGAAAACGTGGCACTTAATCCTGCCATTTGCTTAAACTAACCCAGAGTTTAAAGTGTTTTAGGAGGCATTAGAAAAAGGGTAGGTTCACCAGAATTAACGGCAATTGCAAGGTATGTGTGAACATTCAGATCAACATTATATTCATCTAATGCAAGTATGTCTATGCTGGGATTGTCAAAGAAACCATGCACAAATGATTGTTTATTTCCTTTTGTAGAATCTTGAAAAAAAAAACAAACACCCAGCCTATGCTGAAAATATGTCATTTATTCGAAGCATTTCTGAGCAAATCCTTCACTAGTGGAGTTTCTCCTGAAACATCGCAGAAAGGCATTACCCTGGATGTTCAACCCCATGGTTGCAATCTTTCTCCGTAATGACTTCCTCTCAGTACTGTAAATTGAGTTTGTGAGGCTATCTATTAGCAGGGTATGTGACAGAGTCTGGCACTTAGACTTCTGTGGAAAACATTACTTATGAATGTTATTAACATGCCTCTTCTCCCCCAATCCCTGTATTTCTTTCAAAGTATCCCCTTAAGGTTCCCAGCACCTTTTCTCTGAATTACACCTATATTTCTACTTCTCTCCAGCAGTGCTAAATTCACAGAACACTCCCCCATCTTCAGCTCCTATTGTCCTGAGGCTTCCCACCAATCCTACAACTGAAATTATTTCCTTTAAAACACTGACAGGATCACCCTGGTAATGAAGTCAAGCAGTCTGCTAGATTCAACAAAGCCAAGTGCCATTTCAAGTCCCACCATTCATTAAGGTGTCAAGAAATACCACCATCGGCAGCTGTATTTGGCACATCTCCCGTATTTACAGAATTCTAAGAATCAACATAGGCACTCTACACACAATCTGTCTCACACACTTCCTCCCTCTCTCACCGCCACCATTGTCTGTTCTGAACACAGTCAGACATAGGGTAATTTTCCCTTATTTATTTATTTATTTATTTGCTATACTTGTATACCGCCGTTTCTCAGCCTAGCCGGCGACTCAACGCGGTTTACAACAACTTATAACAAACAACAGTATACAGTTTAAAAACATAAAAACACAATCCACAATACATATATCAATAAACAATCCAATTCATCTCTTGACTAAAATCGCGATCCAGTTTCGTCGTCCAATTTGCCAGTCCTTCAATCATTACACTTATTGCACTGAGTTAACCGAACGCCTGCTCGAACATCCAGGTTTTTAGTCTTTTCCGGAATACCTTGGTTCATTCTTTTTAATGCAAAGTTAACAAATATATCCAACATCCACCCATTAATACCAGTCATCACTTTCTTTCTTTTTTAATTTTGTGATGCACTGACCAACTCTTTTTTTTAAATGGACACAAAATGTATAAAATAGAGTGAATTGTGCACATGTAAAACAAATTTTGTATCAGGACGAATATCTGCTTGAATGGGTGACAGAATAGAATAAATGTAATGGAGGGCCGGGAGGGATAAGAAACTGAAGGGATCAAATATCTCAGATGTAATCCTCCCCAAATAAAACTCACCATGAAGCAAAGGAAAATGTTTCAAAGCAGCAGATGGACAAGCATTATACTAAGTATTTCTTTATTCTCAAGGTTGATACCCTGATTCTTGAAGGAAGATCCTCTGGTAGCAATAATATAAAAGGGTGGATTTACAGAGAGAGAGAATGAGAGAGATATTAAACAACATATTTGCTGCTGGTCCTGCAATCTTATTTGTATGATTTGCAGTAGGGCTGGGCGGTTTCGTTTCATTAATTCGTAATTCGTTAATAATTCGTTAATTTTTTCAATTACAAAACGATAACGAACCATTCTGGAGCAATTATAAAAAAAACGAATTTTCAAAAACGTTTTGTAAATGCTTCGCATTTCGATATTGTATTCGTTTCGTTATTGTTTTGAGGTCGTTTCGTTATTATTTCCGCATGTCTGGGCCAGTTTTATGGTTTAATTAGTGAAAAAAAATTATAATATCACACCAACAGTCAACAACAGAGGGAGAGGGAAGCTTCAGAAGGTTTTGGAGGTTTTTTAGCGTATTTCGCAGTCGCGTCCGCCATTAATGAATCGATTTGTTATTGTTTCAGAAATCGATTCGTTAATTTTTTACCATTTACGAAATTTTGTAAATATTGAACTTTTTAAAAGGAAAATTTTGTAATTATTTTAAATATCGAAACAAAAAAACCCCCCAAATACAAATCGATTTTAGAAACAAATTTTTCCGTTGTTACCCAGGCCTAATTTGCAGACCAAAAAGGACTTCATGCCAGGGTGCAAAACATAAGGGGAGATAATGATGCTCCTTCACTCCCACCACTATCCAGGGTATTGTGGATTTCTGGGATGTAGAACAACATTTTGATTGTCTTGGTACATAAGGTCGACTCAGAGAAAGAGGCTACTGTCAAGTCAGAATATAGAGAAAAGGAACAGATTGGAATTGGCACCCTTTGTATTCCTTTTCTGGTTGTTGTTATTATTATAATTTGTTACAGTATATTTCATGATTACTACTTGTAAAGATACTGGGTGTCTACTAGGTATGCCATTGTGTTGAGTTGGCACCCCTTCAATTATTTTGGATAAAAGGAGATTTTTTAAGATGCATAGCCTAAAACATTATTTTTTTAAAAAAGCATGGCTCAATATGAACGAATTTCACTGTACAGGCATAACATTGATACATTAATGCTAGGGGTATGAATTCTACAATGGCATGAATTCTACAATGTAGAAGCACACTGTAGAATTAATGCAATTCATCACCATTTTAACTATCATGGCTCAATGGATCATGGTAGTTGTAGTTTTAGAAGGTCTTTAGTATTCTCTTGAAAGAATGCTAGTGTCTTACAACTCCATGATTCAATAGAATTGAGCCATGCAATTTAAAAGTGGTGTTAAACTACATTAATTCTACAGTGTAGATGCACTCTAGTACTAAATGCTCCTGTAGCTTCAGAGTAAGAGGGCCTGACATGTAAAATTAAAGTTGTGTCAGGAGTGACTCCTGGTGTGAGAGAATTGGCCGTCTGCAAGGACATTGCCCAGGGGACGCCTGGATGATTTTGATGTTTTTATCATTCTTGTGGGAGGCTTCTCTCATGTCCCCGCATGAGGAGCTGGTGCTGATAGAGGGAGCTCATCCGCCTCTCCCCAGATTCGAACCTGCGACCTGTTGGTCTTTAGTCCTGCCGGCACTGGGGTTTAAACCACTGTGCCACCGGGGGCTTCTCAAAATTAAAGTGCAATCCAGGTAAACCCTTATACATTTTGGTGTCTCGGATTGCGATGGGGGTCCCAATCTGTTTTTTGGAAGTCTCCCAAATACAGGAAGACAGAAATCTGTTTTTGATCCAGGAAGCTGAAAGATTTGTTTTTTATCTGGCCCACTGTTGGCTTGGGGGGGGGGAGGATTTACCCTCCTCTTCCCATTATTTAAGGCATTGTTTGTCCTTATATCTTTCATTAGGAACTGGATTAAAGCATCAAACTTAAAATACCACTCTTTCTGTGATCCTTTCCTTTCTGTCTGTACAGGAGAGTGGGTTTAATGCTTCATTATTGCTGTTTCTACTCTAGAGGAGACAGAAGTGCAAGCACACATAATCCTTGTAACAGACTGTTTTCCAAGGCACTTTAAGGAGGCTTCACAGTTCTCAGGGAAGAGGGATTGACCTGGAGGTATCCTACCCTAGCTTCCTTTAAAAAATCCTTTGTTCTCTCTTGATTTGGAGGTGCTGGAGTGGTGCCTTCCCCCCCCCCCTCACATTTTCCTTCTAGTGGCTGCCTCCCTATCTGCACTTTACGTGTAACCAAAGCAGCCAGTTTTCGACAGCCACTGTTCTCTTGTGGCCGGCAAAAAAAATAGCAGTGGAACTCATGCTTCTGAACAAGCTGAAGGAAAACATCCATAATGAATCCATGCACAAGCCTAAAGGATATTAGTAGCACTGGAGATATATATAACAAGCTTGGGATTTCATCGGAACTACCAACCAAAAATCCTAATTTGATCAAAATCCCAGTGTTGAATTCTATCTTTACCTTGAAATCTCCCCTTCTGTCAAGTTCAGTACAACTTTTTTGTTCTGTTTGCATAACCCATTAGCTGTGCAATGTGTGGGATTCTCACCAGTGGTTTTGAAAGCATTTTGGCCTTGGAAATAGTTTGTGTTTCATTGCTGCTGCCTCTTTCTCCTCCTTTTTCTCCACCTCTTACAATTACTATTATTTTTTTCTGTGTTTTATATTCATCTTGAGTAGCCAAGCTCCCAACAGCAAATGCTTCCCTCCCTTTCTTCCTATTCACAAGATGCTTCCAAACAGCCACACTCATTGATTCATGGTAATTTAAAATACATAGTTGAGTGACAGGAGAGAAAAAAAATCATCAGAATTATTTTAGATGAGAGGAAAAAAATCACCTCTAGCAATCATTGCAGAAGTGCTTTCTCTTTTATTGTTCTTACATTTTACAACTGGAAACCATTTGAGAAGCTTTGCTTGCATGTTAGAAAGGCACTGCATCCCTCCTCCCCTCGCACTCCAGGAAGATATTAGATTTCCAAAGGGAACCCTAGATACCTCCTTGAGTGAAAGCTTGATGCATCTCAAATGCAAAGTTCAATGGTCCATTGTGGATTGTGCTGAGGGCTGAAATATAAATGCATAAGGCTGTCTGATGGATTGGGTGCTGAAAGTTTTCAAGTCAAAAGAAATACAAATCATTACACTTCCAAATCCATTCCCCACCCACCCTGAAATCCCTTCTTCTCTCCCTCCCCCTCCCTCTCTCTCCATATAGATATTGGAGGAGGGTATTATGGTTTTCTTTTCTGAACTCTGGAACAGAATAAGCCCAAGGCATACATTTTTAATTTATAAGATTTATTCTGTCAAATAATCAAACCTGTTCCTCCCAATACCCACTGATCTCCAGGTGTTTACCTTTCTTCCAACTACAAGCACATTGGAGATGCTGCCTATTGTATCTCCTGCCCGGGGCTTAGCTACAGCTAAGTGAATCGGGCATCCTCTGGAGCAAAGCCCCAGCATGTAAAGTTAACTGTTAGGTTACATGATTTAATTGCGCCATACTTCTCACCTTAATTGTTCCCTGCAGCCTTTTGTCACTTCTCCAAAGCTTGGAGATATTGATCCACTCTAGAAAACTGAGCAAATATTATTTAGCTGAAGCACTCCTGATCTCTTAATCTTCTGAAAGATCACAAGAGAGAAGAGGCAATGGAAAAACAAGAGGCTAGGCAGCAGAAAATAAATTCATACCACACTTTTGTGAGGAAAAATTGAAAACCTCAGATGGACTTATTACTGAGGCGAAATATTTGATTAGGTGCAGGCATTTTCCATGTTGTCATATTTCCAATTTGCTATGAAAGCTGGACAATGAAGAACATCTGATAGGAAGAAAATCAACTCATTTGAAATGTACTGGAGGAGAGTTTTACAGATACAGTTGACTGACAGAGGGACAAACCAATCAACTTACTCTAGAAGTCAGGATGATTGAACTGAGTCTGTCATACTTTAGAATATCATAAAAAGACACAATTAGCTAGAAAAGAAAATAATGCTGGTAAAACAGAAGGCAGAAGGAAAACAGGAAGATCACACTCTAGATGGATAGAGTCCACCAATGAAGCTGCAGACCTAAGTCTACAGGACCTGAGCAGTGATGATAGGGTGACTTGGAGATCTTTCATTCACAGAGTCAACATAAGTTGACTTGATGGCAGTTGACAATGGCAAGGCATTCTTAAAGATGGGTAAGTAAGTACATATGTAACCTACTACTACTATAGGTGATCACTCATGGCCAAGTGTGATTGTTTTCTAAGGGTAGATTCTTGGCAGTGGGTCCCTAAGTGGCTGTAGAGACCTATGCTGAATTCATGTGGTCTGTCACAATGAGGACATAGGTTTCCGGGTGGAAGATGGTCACAACAGTTTGCTTGATGTGCCTTTCTCTCAGCATGTTTCTCCCTTTCACTGTCTATACATGTCTCCTCAAAATCCATAGTATTGTTGGTAACAGCTCAACTCTAGTTGAAACTCTCAAGTGCTAGGGATTCCCAGTTTTTGATGTTTATGCCACATTTTTAAAGGTTAGCTTTAAGCCTATTTTAAAACCTCTTTTGTTGTCCACCAAATATGTTTCCCATTCTTGAAACGAGAGTAAAGTAACTACTTTGGAAGACAGTGATCGGGAATTCAGACAATGTGGTCAGTCCAGTGAAGTTTGTTTGTTTGTTTGTTTATGGCATTTCTAGCCTGCCTTTCTCAGCCCTAAGGCAACTCAAGGCAGGTTAGGTGACTCAAGGTGGGTTGATGGTGGAGAAACATTGCTTAAGTGCTGGTAGCCTTTCCTTCTTCTTACAGAATGCTGACATTTTCTGCCTTTCTTCCTGAGAGATTTGTAGGATTTTTTGAGGGCATCACTGATTTAATATTTCCAGAAGCCAAGAGAGATGGTCCATGTTTTGCAGGCATACAACAGACTTGGAAGGACAATTGCTTTATCAGTAAGCATCTTGGTATCCCTATGGTTTTCCAGATTGAGGATTGGGGATACCTAACCATGGACTTTCTGTAGCACTCAGAATGTTTAAAAAATCAAAATTTGGGGAAAATCAAAGCCAGAAGTGGCAGAAAGTTCAAATGGGTTGTTTTTAAATATCAAGTGGTTCAGAAAAGTTGCAACCTACTTAAAAGATTGATCACTGTTCTGATTGTTATCAGGGAAGGCAATCCATCTTTTCTTCCATTTTTAATGGCATGTTGGAAAGAAAATACTTGTAGAAATATACAGCAGCGATTGGCTACTATTAATGGACACAAAATGGTGATAGAATTCCCTTTGTTTCATTCTATATATTGGGCAACCTTACCATTCTATGCAAGTCTTTTGCAATCATACTGCCTGATATTCAACTCCACTGTCAAAAAGATAATTACCTGAAATGGTAAACAAGTCAGTAAAAAATCAGGAATCTTTTTACATATGGCTTTTTTATTTTTTAAAAAAAGCTTGATTGATAGTGCCAGGCGCAATTTATTCTGTCATAACTGTTGAGCCAAATTGTTGCAAATGATATACTCTGAACTGCCTGCTTAGCTTTTCTGTCTGCCACTTGGCTTTCTACAGAAAACGTCTGACAGAAATGATGTTTCAGCTCTTTCTGATCAGCTTCACAAATGAAAACCCTCAATTCCTGCTACCTAGTGGTTATTCAAGTTTTTCTCCTTTATATTTTAATTATTCCTATTACCACTAAATGGAGACTAACTTCAGAGCTCAATCTGAATTATTCTAAAACCATGGAGATGGCACCTTCTTTAGCATTTTCATTAAGCAGAAACATAACTCAAAACTCTGCTGGGAAGGCATACAAGGAAATAATATATATGTCAAGGCACTGTGAATTCACAATAAAGACTTTTTCTGGGCCTTCATTAAGCTTTCCATCATTTTCAAAAATATTGTCAACCTCTATTTTAGCCTCACTTTATTTGCAGCCATTAATTTTACGTCCTGCTATTGCTGTTCATTCCTGTGCTACTTTCACCTTTAACACACACTTTCCATAATGATGGTATAAACTTGAGGGCTCTGCAGTCTTGCAAGGGAAACTGATATCTTCAGCAAAAGATAATGCTTTCTGTTTTTTTTTTCCCCTTCTGGCACGTTCTGTGCTACAGTAGTCCAGATCCTGAATACATGAAGAATCATAGAATAATAGAGTTGGAAGAGATCGCATGGGCCATCTACTCAACCCTGCTGCCATACAAGAAAATCCAGTAGAATTCAGTTATAATTTAGCATAGTTCTATAAATTTTACCATTTGGGGAAAACTGTGTACCAAGGTAAATTTTAGTGTAGTTTTAGAGTTCAGAAGCAACTTAAAAGGAGACTAAAATACACTGATAAAAAACAGTTCCTAATGCCAAGGGATTAACAAAAATGATATTTCATCTAGATTTAAGCACCTTTGCCTTAAACAAACCATAGTAGTGTCCAAACAGCAACTGGCTGTGGATCTTTTGAAGGAAATATATGGTGTTCCAGAGGTCAGAGTTGTGGCATGGCAAGGTCTTTTGGAGGTAAGGGTTTTGGTATCTATTCTAGCCATATGGAACTGAAAAACAAAACTCATGAGCTTAATGTCCTTTATACTCCAGATTAGCCTACTTTTATGCTGTGATGTTATTAGTTTTTGCAGTAAGCATGGCAAACCAAACAATACTATATATTGTACAAACCAGCTAATCTTTCTGCTTTAAACCTATATTTACTGTTGATCCTTAATTACTTTTCTCACCTTTTTTTCTCATTCTTTTACCCAGCTTCGTTCTAAAACAATTTAACCTTATGTATTTGTATACTGATTTATGTACTTACTTAGGTAATCCCTTGTAGCCCGAGGATAATGGTCCTCCAAGTATAGTGCCTTGACGGTGGGTCTGTAGGTGGCTGTGGAGCCCTATTCTTGATCCGCATGTTCTTCCGCAGTGAGGACATTGGTTTCCAGGTGGAAGGCAGTCCCAGTCAGGGTTGGCTTGATGCACCTTCCTCTTGGCATATTTCTCCTTTTCACCCTCCATTTGTGCATCACTGCTGGTCAAACTGACCTCCAGTTAGAGTGCTCAAGGGCCAGTGCTTCCCAGTTCTTGGTGTCTATGCCACAGTTGGCTTTAAGCCTATCTTTAAATCTCCTTTCTTGTCCTCCAACATTATGTTTCCCATTCTTGAATTGGGCATATAGGAACTGCTTTGGGAGACAGTGATTGGGCATTTGTACAACGTGGCCAGTCCAGTGGAGTTGATTGCATAGGAGCATCGCTTCAGTGCTGCTGGTCTTTGCTTCTTCCAGCATGCTGACATTTGACCGCCTGTCTTACCAAGAGATTTGCAGGATTGTTCAGAGGCAATGCTGATGGAATCATTCCAGGAGTTGAGTGTGATGTCTGTAGACAGTCCATGTTTCACATGCGTATAGCAGGGTTGGGAGGACAATCGCTTTATAAACAAGTACCTTGGTATCCCAACAGATGTCCCAATCCTCAAACACTCTCCTCTTAATTCAGAATAATGCTGCACTCACAAAACTCAGACGGTGTTGTATTTCAGTGTCAATGTTGACTTTTGTGGAGAGATGCCTGCCAAGGTAGTGGAAATGGTTAACATTTTCTAATGTTACATCATTAAGCTGTATTTCTGGCACTGCAGAGGGATTGGATGGTGACTGCTGGAATAACACTTTGGTTTTCTAAATGTTCAATGAGAAGTCAAGCTTCTTGTATGATTCTGCAAAGGTGTTTAGAGTATCTTGTAGGTCTTTTTCTGAATGCACACAAACTACATTATCATCAACATATTGGAGTTCTATAACAGATGTTGTTATAACCTTGGTTTTGGCTTTCAGTCTGCTGAGGATAAATAGCTTGCCATCTGTCCGATAGATGATTTCCACTCCGGTGGGAAGCTTCCCATCAATAAGATGAAGTATCATAGTGATGAAGATGGAAAATAAGGTTGGGGCAATAACACATCCCTGTTTGAAACCTGATTCCACCTTAAACTGGTCACTTTGGGAGCCATTGCTGTACAAGACTGTTGCCAACATGTAATCATGGAGGAGCCACAGGATGTTCAAAAATTTATCAGGGCACCAAATTTTTTGGAGGATGGTCCAGATTTATATATTTACTCATTCACAATATGCAATATGTGGCCATTAAGTTATGGCTCAGTTACAACCCCCAGCATGTTTATCCAATGGTGAGGAACTCTGCGTGTTACAGCCAATAACATTTAGATGGCTGCAAGATTCTCACTCCAGTTTGGAAAACGTAAGTTTGACTTCAGTCTACAGTCAATAATCTTTTAAAATTTGTAAATATTTTTTTCAATGTCTTAGTTTTATTTTATTTCAATCCATATGAAGGAAGACTTTTCAATTATCAGTGGGTTTATAAGGCCACACTATCAATGGCCATGAGGTCACTGGCCACAGCAAATGCTCTAACAGTAAAAACCATAACATTAGGATCTCCATTTGGACAGTATAAATAAGATCCCTTTGTAGGAAAAGAATAATGAGTTCCTTAGGAATGCTCCATATTGGTAGGACTGGATATACATTCATGCAAAATGTATTGACAGGAGTCAAATCAGAGTTGCCCTGTGGAAAAAAATCATCAGTAAATAAATGTTATTTTAAATGTTTATTTGTTATGGTTGTGGTTATTGTTGTGTGTTTTGAAGTCACTTTGACTTTCACAGGGTTTTATGGGTGGAATTTGTTTAGAAGAGGTTTGCCTTTGCCTTCTTGTGAGGCTGAGTGTGACTTAGTTAGTCATAGCTCCATGTTTAAATCATTACCCTAGCTTGGATCTTTTCCCCATCAATGTATAATCCCATTGCAAAATGGCTAAGTGTAGTATTCCTCAGGTCATATAAATGAAGAGGTAAAAACAAACAAAAAAGGTAGACAGAAGATTAAGCTGATCCATTTTACAAGTCAAAAGGAAATTAAAAAGAGAAAGGCTTAGAGACCTACTCAGGAGACAATCAATAACCACCCACTTCTCATCACAGCTCCGTTACAGACATAGTTAAATTAGCAAACAAATGAAAAGCTGCTGAAGGAGATAATTGACTCTATAACTTCACTACTTTGACATAATCCCCCATCATAAACATTGTGATTGAAGAATGCTAGTGACATTGCTATTGCTAAGGCCTTCATGTTGAACTATCAAGAATCAAAGCTCACCTCTTCTTTTCCACCCTCAGTATCACATCACGTTGACATTTTCTTTATGTGTCCATATTCCAAATAAACTGTCTGTATTTCCCCTGTTTAATTCTATCATTTGAAAACACTTGGCATGATCAGAATCTCTTCTAGCTGTGCTGTGCTATTCTGCTCTGGAAGTGAATTTTTCATTTATTTGAATTATATCCAGTTTTTCTCTTCAATGGAACTCAGAGGGGCATATAATATAGATAAAAAGAGCATCTAAAACTCTATGAGTATACATATATTTAAGCATTGACTTTTCCATTCAATTAAAACACCATTTCAACATTTGAAAAACCCATTTAAATACGTATTGCATACAAAAGGGGAATATAAACAACTCTAGTCTAGCTGCAGCATTCTGAACCTGCTTAAGTTTTTGACCTCATTCCAAAATTTGCCCCACATAAAGTACAGTAATCCAACTGTGATGAAATCAAGGCATGAGTCACCTTAGCCAGAACTGGATTTTTCAAATAAAATAGATAGAAAGTGTTGGTCTTGACCTATAAAGCCCTATACAGTTCTGGCCCAGCTTACTTGTCCAAACGTATCTCCCCCTACTTCCCACCTCGAGACTTACGATCTTCCAGGGAGGCCCTGCTCTCGATTCCACCTTCATTGCAAACAAGTTGGTGGGGATGAGAGACAGGGCCTTCTCAGAAATGGCCCCCGGCTGTGGAACCCACTCTCCAGTGATATTAAGTTAGTGGCTTCCCTCCTTTCTTTCAGAAAAAAGTTGAAAATGTGGCTATGGGGCCAGGCATTCGGATAGTAGGCTGACAATAAAAATGACGACAATGCTATGGAAAATGGCTATGGACAAGCTTTGGATTAAGTTGTTGATTGTAGAACTCAGACTTAGACATGGCCAACTAATTCAATTTGCACTATTTTAAATGGTTTTTAATCTAATTTTAATGTTTTACTTACTATGTAACTGTTGTTTTATCTATTTGTATATTCAGGGCATCGAGTTGTTGCTGGCTGTAAGCCACCCTAAGTTCCCCTTCGCAGGTAGAGAAGGGTGGGATACAAATATTTGAAATAAATAATAATAAATAAATAGAATTGGGATTCATTACCAGATAATGTAGCAATGGGCATCAACTTGAGTGCCCAATAATGTAGGATAGGCCTATCAGTGGCTGCTAGATATGGTTGCTGTATTCAAGGACATAACATTTTTAGTCTGGATCAGTATGCAAAGGAATCTTGTGATAAGAGCAATGTCTGGGTATACTGGTTTTGTGGAAATGGTCTCCCAGACACTAAATCTCTGAAAAATCCTGCAGCCTATAGGTTTTACAAACCATTCTGAACCAGTTTGGCATATAATAACTTTAAGATGTACCATTCTAAATCAGAAGAAGTTCTCAAGAGTCTTGTTTCAAATTCTAAGACACATTTTTGGTACATGTTTGGTTAATATTAAATAATTGTTATTCTATTAATTTATATGCCACTTTCCCCTCCCCCTAATATTAGGACTTAAGGCAGCTTCCAAAATATTAAACCAGAGCAGTTCTGTAAGTAGTTCATCAGGCCTATATTTGACAGAATTCTATAAATATGCATCTTTATATGTAAGAAATAATTTGATACTTGTATTTTATCAAGATTGCCATGCTTAACTCTTAGGAAAGCTTTGACTGACATATTATCTAAGTGGAAGCATTTCAGAAGAACTTACTCCAAACTTCAAAGGGAAAAACATTAAATAGACATAAATTCTTCATTTAAAATGAGTCAAAGACATTTTAATATTATTTTGCACGAGTTCCCCAAAACACTCTTATGTTTTAAAGTGCTTGCTGAATTGCACCAGGTCATGTCAATGTAAATCTCAGTATCAACCTAAAATTTCTTTATGAAAAATTAGTTTTTTATGTATATGAATAATTGTCATTCACTATCTATATTAGCATATAACATAGAACTTTCCATAAGGTCATGGCATTCAGATACATTTACTGAACCACATTATCAGAGTTTGTTTCGTTTTTGTTAGGGACCCCCTCTTTAGAGTTTTCAAGTTGAATTCAAAAATGTATATATATCTCTTATGCACTGTGGGAACAATATGACATAGTTTTCAATACCAAGGTAGAGAATCCATGATTTACAAGGTTTTATTTTAGTTGCCTAGAAGTTTCTGCTAGAGAACCCCACAGAACCTCAGCACTAGAGTGAAGAACTTTAAGTGCCTCACCAAACAACAAATCCTATTGCATGGAATCATCAAGGCTGGTTTAATTGTATATTATCAATACATTTCAGATTTCCAAAGTACAGTGGGCTTTTAGTATTTACTAGGGTTTTGTTCCATGGCTCCCAATGGAAACCAAAGTCCATAGGTGCTCAAGTCCCATGAATATATAATGGTGTTCCTTATATAAAATGTAAAAAAAATAAGTTTGCTTTAGGTTTTTTTCCATTTGGGGGAATATTTTCAAGATGTGAAAATTTATTTATTTATCTAATTTTGACTATGGAATGCTTGATTATTGTTTACTTTCCCTGAAGGGTACTCTTACATGGTTAAAAATGCCCATCATTGACGGGACAGTGTTTCAACGAAGGGAATATTTTGTTTCAATGAACCAATAGAGCAGTGGTTCCCAACCTTTTTCGACCAGGGACCACTTTGACCAGGGACCACTTCCCAACATTAGTACCAAAAGGATTATGAATCAGTTTTTGATCAACTTTAGATTTGGTTTGGTTGTTTGGGGTGCTGATTCAGAAAATAGCATTGGATAGACCACGTCAGCTCTAGTTTCTGATACAGAATATATGCCATACAATAGTCACCATCTGCTCACCTACAAAAAAAGCATATTTAATCATCTAGAGCTGATGTGGTAGTAGTAATCTTTTGCTGGTAGTCAGCCTCTCCCCTCCCAATATCATCATTTCCTAGGCACTATAAGAGGGTTGCTGTGTGGTTTCGAGGCAATGGTGTAGTATTGGTAAGACTGCGGACCATATTTTTGTTCTTGTGGACCATTGGTGGTCCACGGACCACAGGTTAGGAACCTCTGAAATAGGGGGAAACTTGTGCAAGAGGGACTGATATTGCCTATTGACAAATGGGATGAAAGCCAATGGAATATTTATTTTACCTATAAACGTATAGTGCAGCTATTCACTGTTCAGAACAAACAATGTATATTATACTGTGATCATCCATTTTTTTCTACCTACCCTACATTAGTTGGGCTAACCCACATTGGCTAGGTGGCAATTGGGTGGTGTCTTAAATAGGTCTTCCTGCCAGGTGGCAATATGAGTTGGAGAAGCACCTTCTTACACATTTGAGTAGATGGGAATTTGGAAGTGCTCCTGTACATCGAAATGATCTTGGGCTTAGGTAGGAAATCCTGTCCTTGAGGCTCATTTTTTACCTTTAGCAGGGGTCATGTGGTTTCAAGAATAACACTCTCTAGTCAGCCTTCTGGTTTATTAGCAGGACCTGGGAGCAACCCTAAGTTTCTGGAGTTCCTCTCATGGGCTACAGTGTTTTCATCTAGGGAGGTGGATGGGTGGGTCCATTGTGGGTTAGACAAACCACTCCAGCCACTCCCACACCAATTTTCACCCCTCATTTAGATTTGTTTATCACCCCTCCACCCCCAAATACTGGTAAATAGGTAACAGTTAATAAAATTGCACTTATTTTATTCCATTTCTTTTGTCTGGTCTTGTCATTCCATGTGTTGGTATGCAAGCTCTGTTTTCCTAACTGAAACTTAGACTTTGAGAGGTTTAATTCTGAATTGGAGATTGTCTGGATGCTTCCTTATTTACTTGACATAGGCAGTTTCACAAGTGGAACAATCCCATTGCATTCCATCCTATGCGGCTTCATTTTTCCTCTCCTTTTTGCTGAATTCTGCAAAGGTGACTGGATGAAAAAGGATAATGAGTTGGGACATCCTTTAGGATCTTCTGCATATCAACAATCCTCTCATAAAATGAAGAATGATTACTCTCTCAGAACTGTGAATATTTAACCTAAAAATTCTAATCTCTCTAAAGGCAAATTGCTAATTGCCTTGCTGACATAGTTTTGAAATGTTTTCTTTCCTCGTTATGCAAATACTGTTATTTTACAAAATCAATTTCATCTGCACAAAGTGGAAAGGTTTGTAATATTAAATTGCATATGCGATTAAGCAGCAGAAACTGGCTTATGGTTAATTCCACCTGCCATGAGGTATAATTGCAGCTCTGTGCTTATATTTTTTTTAAAAAAGAAATCAAGTTACTGGCTAGGGATATACATACAAATGTCAGAATTATCATTCTAACTACCTGGGTTGAAAGTTTAGATACAGAGTGTATTTCAATGAAATCAACATGTAAGTGAGACTGAAGAGTAGAATATAAAAACACTGAAGAACAAGAAAAAACACTCTGATATAAAGAGAATGCATTTAGTGGTTAGGATGGGAAGAATATTTGGCGGGGGGAGAGAGAGAGAGAAAAAAATGTTTGAAAAATCAGGCTGTTTTCAGAGTTGACAAATTTGAAAGAGACACATCTTGGACTGATTGAAGCTTAGGACTCACTATATACAAATTTCCAACTGTTCCCCTACAAATAACAGCATTTTCTATAAAAGAAATGATATTCCTGAGCACAAAATGCTGTATTCTGTGCAAAAAAGTCTACATGTGAATTTTTGTACGGAAATATCTTAAATAGAATAGTTTTTGAAAATTGCAGCTTTGAATGCTTTCTCATATCTAGCATGATATGAGAAAGACTTACTCTTTTTTCTCGAAAGAACATTAGTGTAAAATTACTATCAGTGAGCAATAAAAAAGACAAACTATGTCCAAGGATTGTTGTTAGAAATCCATTCTTGAATCTTCATCTATGGTGCATAACAAAGCAAATGAAGAGGTGTTGTTCATTTGTTCAGTCGTCTCCGACTCTTCGTGACCTCATGGACCAGCCCACGCCAGAGCTCCCTGTTGGCCGTCACCACCCCCAGCTCCTTTAAGGTCAGTCCAGTCACTTCAAGGATGCCATCCATCCATCTTGCCCTTGGTCGGCCCTCTTCCTTTTGCCTTCCACTTTCCCCAGCATAATTGTCTTCTCTAGGCTTTGCTGTCTCCTCATGATGTGGCCAAAGTACTTCAACTTTGTCTCTAGTATCCTTCCCTCCAATGAACAGTCGGGCTTTATTTCCTGGAGGATGGACTGGTTGGATCTTCTCGCAGTCCAAGGCACTCTCAGAACTTTCCTCCAACACCACAGTTCAAAAGCATCATCTTCCTTCACTCAGCCTTCCCTAAGGTCCAGCTCTCACATCCGTAGTTACTACAGGGAATACCATGGCTTTGACTAGGCGGATCTTTGTTGCCAGTGTGATGTCTCTACTCTTTACTATTTTATCGAGACTGGACATTGCTCTCCTCCCAAGAAGGAAGCGTCTTCTGATTTCCTGGCCACAGTCTGCAGCTGAAGTCATCTTTGCACCTAGAAATACAAATTCTGTCACAGCCTCCACGTTTTCTCCCTCTATTTCCCAGTTGTCAATCATTCTTGTTGCCATAATCTTGGTTTTTTTGACATTTAGCTGCAACCCGGCTTTTGCGCTTTCTTCTTTCACCTTGATTAGAAGGCTCCTCAGCTCCTCCTCGCTTTCGGCCATCAGAGTGGTGTCATCTGCATATCTGAGGTTGTTAATGTTTCTTCCAGCAATTTTCAACCCAGCTTTGCATTCATCAAGCCCCGCACATCGCATGATGTGTTCTGCATACAAGTTAAAAAGGTTGGGTGAGAGTATGCAGCCTTGCCGTACGCCTTTCCCAATCTTGAACCAGTCTGTTGTTCCGTGGTCAGTTCTTACTGTTGCTACTTGGTCCTTGTACAGATTCCTCAGGAGAGAGACAAGGTGGCTTGGGATGCCCATCCCACCAAGAACTTGCCACAATTTATTATGATCCACACAGTCAAAGGCTTTAGAATAGTCAATGAAGCAGAAGTAGATGTTTTTCTGAAACTCCCTGCCTTTCTCCATTATCCAGCGGATATTGGCAATCTGGTCTCTCGTTCCTCTGCCTTTTCTAAACCCAGCTTGAACGTCTGGCAACTCTCGCTCCATGTATTGCTGGAGTCTTCCTTGCAGGATCTTGAATGAAGGAGGTAGGAAGTTGTTATTAGTATAACCCTACTGTTAGGAAAAGGAGACACTCTTATGAAATACAGATATCACAGTAAATGCATGAGTATCATGTATCTTGGGTGGGGGAATGAAGAGATAGGAAGTTGTTATTAGTATAACCCTACTGTTAGGAAAAGGAGACACTCTTATGAAATACAGATATCACAGTAAATGCATGAGTATCATGTATCTTGGGTGGGTTGGGGGTCAGGGAGTAAGCATTTTCTTCAGTGTCATAGGGAAGAAAACAGTGTTGCACTCACCACAAAAAAGTAACAAGATTGTTTCCAAGGAATTTAGTAGCAATATTGGTCATAAGGAATACATAACAAGTTTCTGAAGGAGAGGAGGGGAGGAGAAAAAGAAGCTGAAGGGTGACCCTCCCAAGCCCCCCAAAATGCACACACACCCCACCCAGCCATCCTGTGTGTTCCCAACTCCCAGTCAGCCCCACTAAATATAAATAATCATTAAAATAAAGAAACATCACAAAGATTCAAGAGAGAGAACAAGCCAAGCCAAAAAATAAAAAAGAGAGCGAGCGGCAAGGCGATTGGTCTGGAGCCAGGATGCAACTGAGAGCAATGGAGGTGGTCACCACACCGAAAAGGGGAGAAGGAGCTGTGATAGGCTGCCATGTGGTTCTGTTACAGACCTAAAAAGTAACGGCTGAGCCCTTACTGTTATAGCCATCTGGCCAAGTCAAACAAATCAGATTAGCCGTAGGGAACTGACCACTCTGAATCCATACACAAACCTAATAGTAATATCTTCAATATTCACACTTACAAAGCTAGCACAACATACACAAACTCATGCAAGCAACATATTTGTAAACTTGAACTATCTCCAAGATTTGTATAAGTAAAGAAACAGGGAACAATGCTCTAACTTAGCAAGTAGGGGCATCAAAATATAAGAATTGTGTACTCACCGCTGATAGAAGTTTGAACATGGAGAGGGGAAGGCCCTGAAAAACAGAAGCAAAATGGAATAGAGTGTCCCAGAAAAAGGAAGTGCAGAAAGAGATTTATAAATAAAGAATCTAATGTTTTGGATAGACCACAGAATGGTTCACATGGAAATGACAATAAGAAATGCTCCTATAAATTACTCAAGGCATTCAAGGTGTTATTTTGCTCAGCATTCATTACCAGTGRGCARAATCRAATTAAAAAAATACTCAGTACATATACACAAAGTACTGACTTATAGGGGACAGAAGGAAAATMGAGTGGGATCTCTGTTTTAGTCTGCAGCACATMGCAGAATTTTGTTGCATTGTAGAGCAAAGACATGGAGATATCRTCARAATCAGCATGACATGATGACTAAAAAATGGATGCCCTTGGAAAAACTTTARATATTTTCCAAACACARAGTTCTGTCATAGAAGCTGTGTTGATTTTCTGCAGRTTCCCCAWATCAAATCTTGCTTTATTATGGTCATAGACCAGCATATACAGCTTTCCCAAAAATATCAAAAGTCTAGATTTAGRTTCTCTTCTGTGTTGGGGTAAACCATCAGAGAAAACTCCAAACTAGACTGRATAATGTGTTTGATGCAGTCTCTGCCCTGCAAAAATCTATGTCTGAGAAAAAAATTCTGTCTTTGATAGCTTATACATTTTTAGCAACTGGGTAGCTCAAAGAAATCACTCTTCATTCTTTCTGTAGCTCTTGTTTTATGCAGGTAGCATGACAACAACACCTTGAAGTAGTATCCAGAAGAGAAGCAGTCATTAATTATCACAGGAACTATAATTTCAAATACAGCTGTAGGCAAAATATGAAGGAAGAGGCCATCATGGACCAAAAAGGGCAACAGTCATGTCCTCAGAACATTCCTCTTATTTGCATTTGCAAACAGCAAGGAGGCCATGAGTCATTATTAAGCTCCAAGCTAAAATTCAGAAACAGAGCATCACCAGTGTTTTAAAAACATCAGATAGAAAAAGAACTCATAAGAGAACCAACGAGAACAGCATAGCAGATCTTTATAAGCAACCTTATAAAGTGCATGTTAACACTAAACCAGTTGACTGAAAATGGTTGTTTCTTTCAAATATCCAAAATCAAAAGAATCTTTGCTCAGATCAAGACAGGCCTTTCACTTGCCAGGTCATTTCCAACAGTACCTCCATTCTATGAAAACTTACTTTGGTTTACCTATTCATATGCTTGAACTCTCTGCCCTTGATGTCTGAGCGTGTTAAGTGCATCCACTGAAAAATACTGTGTTTGAATTCCCACCATGAAATAAAGAGACCAGATACAAGAAAATGGATATAAAGGACAATTTCCTGATGTATGTATTTATAAGAAATTGTGGAATAACCTGTGAAGGAAAAATCACCATGAAGGGGATTTAATATGTAAAACTTAACTCATGCTGTATTAGTCACCTAATGTGAACTGTCCTTGTTGCAGGTGTCACTCTCCCAACCACCTCCAAGGACATATGGGCACCAAAGATCTCAAAGGCCATCCAAAAGTATTTGGCTGCACCTCTCAGCTGGTAACAACTGGAAGGCCATTTGCACCCCTCAGAGCTTTTTAAGAGCATCACTTAGTTCCTTTGTTCCACTAGGCCGGCCACAATATACTTTATCCCCTTTTTAAATAATTCACAAACAGAACATTCTCCTCTGAGAGGTGTACTCCATTGGCCCTGTACAACTCTGGCCATCCAAACACAATCTCCATATGGAGAACCACCCAGCCCCCAGTTTGCCCCCTGACAATTCTCAGCTCTCGGTTGACGTTCCATCTGGCCAAATCGAGCTTTTTGGGATAGCAATCCCCCAGCCACCTTCATGCCAAATCCAACTTTTGAGAATTACAGTTCTAATTGACACTGTTAATATTAACTTGCTAAGGCATTAAGAGATTGGTCTAGGTATTGCTTTGTGACTGGCATTGTGCCCTTCTATGATATGACAGTAAATAGCTTTCGGGACAGTGCAATAAATCAGCTATAGGAAACTTTACCAGGCCAATTAGATGGTTTTAAAGAGTGTATTTTAATATTGAGATAAATGTTTTTAATGTATATTTATGCATATAATGAATTCTTGTCCTGGCATTGAATATTTGCCATATATATGCTGTGCTTCACCCTGAGTTCCCTTTGGGAATGCTTTAAATAAACTAATAATAAATAAATAGTATATCTTCTATGAAGGATGCATAATTTCTCATATTCAACTGTTGTTAATAGGGGTGTGCAAAGTTTTTGGAAAGTGTCGCAAATCTGATCAAATTCGTACGATTTGAACTTACAACATGATTTGCCCATAACAAAACTTTAGCCTGGGTTTGCTTCTTAAATTTCTGATTCTTTAGAAGTCTCTATGATGCACCTAAAATTCACAGAGAAACCAAAACCTGCTGAGAGTCAATCAGGGCTGAGGGATAGGGGAAGAGAAGGCGGAGGCGTGGCCATTGAGTCTTAAATTTGCCAGCATCTCTTTGCATGCTCTATTTATGTTTTGGAAGGGGATGGGAGTGGAGCTCTGTGGTGGTAGCTTTTATCAAGTAGGCATAGGCAGGCAGGTACCTTGCAATGGAGAATGAAGGAATCAAGGAGACTCCATTCGCTGGCTGAGCTGCTGTTGTTTTTTTTTGCTTCTTCCCACTGGAGAAAGAGAGGAGCTTTGCAGGAGACACAGGCACTGGTAGGGCTTCTTTTTTCGGGAGGGGATGCTTTATTTTTGCTGCATTTCTAGAGTAGGGCTGGGCTACATTGCTCTGTGTCCTGTGCTGTGCATGCTTTTCCATCCTGAAACCACACCTTAATTTTCAAGCAGGGTCTTCTTCTTTTTTTTTGGGGGGGGGGGGCTTTATTTTTGCTGCATTTTAAGGTGTCTTCTAGGGTTGGGCTGGTCTACATGGCTCTGTGTACTGTGCTGTGTCTGCTTTTTTATCCTAAAAACACACAAACCTTTAATTGTAATGCAGCCACAACAGTGTAAGTGTGATTTCTGGGTGCTTTTCAATAATAAAAGCACACAGATCTTTATTTTCACACAGCCACAACAGCACAAGTGTGATTTTTCTGGTGGGGCGTGCTTCAGGTCTTCTCGGTTTATTTGAAACCACCTACAACTTGCCTTAGCTGCTGCTTTTTCTAGAGCGAGTGTGATCTCTGTGTGCAAAAAAATTAACATAACTACTTGTTGAACTCTGACACAGCTTGTCTTAGCTGCTGCATTTCTGAAGTTAGTGTGAGCTCTGTGTTCAAAAAAGAACACAAACACTTGTTGAACTTGATCACAAGTCAAAGCACTGAGTCCAAATCCTTGTTTTTTTTGGGGGGGGGCAAACTATCCCCTGGGTTTTGGTAGACCTTGTTCCTGCTTAATAAATATCATTTTTGTATGTAGGGTAAAGGTTTTCCCCTGACATTAAGTCCAGTCGTGTCCAACTCTGGGGGTTGATGGTCAACCCAAAGAGCCAGCGTTGTCCATAGACATCTCTAAGATTATGTGGCCAGCATGACTGCACAGAGTGCTGTTACCTTCCTGCCGGAGTGGCACCTATTGATCTACTCACATTTGCATGTTTTCGAACTACTAGGTTGGCAGAAGCTGGCTAACAGCAGGAGCTTATGCCGCTCCCTGGATTCAAACCTGCAGCCTTTGGGTCAGCAAGTTCAGCAGCTCAGCAGTTTAACCCACTGTGCCACCAGGGGCTGTATGGAGTCAGAGTTAATCAATATGAAGCATTTTGGTGGCAGTGGGTTGGGTCGACGTAAATCCTCTGGGTCTGCCTGAGGTTACAGAGGGGAGAAGAAGGTGAGGGCAGCAACCTGCAAACTGCAATGTACAACTTTGCATGGTGAATGTGGTGGTGCTAGTACCAGTAGTACTGCTGTGGTGAAAACCTCTCAGTCCCAGTCACCAGTTCCTGTTATTTTGGTAGAGGCAGGGCTGGATTTGCCTATAGAGTTGGAGGATAATAGCTTGAAATCTGAAGTGGGGGGTATTTGAATTTTTTCCCTCCCTGAGTTTCCCTTTGAGTCCCCAGCAGGCTGTGAGCAGGAAGAGGGACCTTCAGAGGATGCTACAACACCAACCCTCTGCTCCAATTGCCCCATGCCCACCCTCACTTGTGATTGGAAGGCTGAGGTCAAACCTTTGGGTTTTTTTCTGAGTGCATTCTGAGTTTGCAATGCAAGTAGTGTGCAGACATTGCTATGGAAAAGTCAGCAGGGAAAAAGACTTGAAGTATGTCCTTGGTTGTTGCTTATGATGTTTGTTATATTATTGTTATAATGTTGTTTTATGCTGTTTTATATTATTGTTATAATTTATATGCTATGTTTTTAACTCTGTGTGATTGGGCTTGGCCCCAAGTAAGTCGCCCTGAGTCCCTTCGGGGAGATGGAGGCGGGGTATAAAAATAAAGTTACTATTGAGGCATCTCGTTACAAGTGAGTCGAAGATACATATGAAGGGGCACCATCGAACCCTGACCCAAGAGGGCAAAAACAGAGGTTGCTACAGCAGCAGCAGTCAAAGTACTCCCACTTACCCTGCTGCCATAGGGGGGAAGATGCAGACCACCCTGGATATTTTGGGAATGCCCACCACAGACAAGATCAGTTTGGTGTAAAAGCTGCCCACCACCAAGCAGATCAGCCAGCATGTGGGAGAGATGCTGGCTCTGGACCAATAGTCTTTTCAAGATGGTAGAGCAGGAAGGGATTTGTCACTTGTTGACATTATTGTCTCCCCAATACAGGATCCCCTCGCATTCCATCTTCTCCCAAATGGTGATACTAGCCCTGTATAGGGGCTGCACAAAATGTGTGGTGAAGTTGATGGAGGCCGCCCATGGAGGATACATCCATTTTACTTCAGACTTTTGGTCCAGCTTAGGAAGAGGCCACTCATACCTCTCCTTCTCCTGTGATTGAGATGGACTGAAGCACGCCTCACCAGAAGAGGAGGCAGAGAAGGAGAGGGCAAGGGCAGGAGCCAGGTCCTGTCCAGTGCCTCATTTAGTTTGACAAACATTCTGAAACTTGATGGGCTTGCTTGCTTACAGTGGTAAATGTGTCCTGTCCTCCAAGTGGCCACCACCCCTCCCCTCTCCATCCAGCAATATCAGCTTTAAAAGACACAATTTTATTTGCAAAAATCAGGAGATGTGCTCCCAAAAATCAGGAGATGTGCTGATCTTTCTCGAACTTGTGGAAATTTATACCCTGGCTATGTTGTGTAATTGTAGAGAACTTCAAGGACATAGCTCATGTAGTTTGTTTTTCAAAATAGGGTTTTTTTTGGTGAAAACCTTCCAAAAAATGTTCCAAAATTTGGGTTCGGGGGATTACAGTGTTAAATATATTCTATCATTGTAGCACATTTCGCCATAATAGCTCTAAAAGGAGAAAGGAGCCCCGGAAGACCCCACACGTGCACAATTACTTTAATGAAATCATAATGAAATTTTGTTACTCTCATTATAGCAATGATTTTTTACTAACAATACTTTAGAAACACTTTAGAAACAAAATGCCAGAGCCCCCTGATTTTGTAATGACTTTTGAAACTTTTATAATCATTGCACAGCGTTAGTTGTTAAATACAAAGCAACTAAATTATGTACGATGGTTTAGTTGTATATGTGTTGGACTAGGATGGTGGGAGGCCAGGGTACAAATTCTTGTTCTGGCAGGGAAACTCACTAAGTGATCTTGAAGAAGTCATACACTCTCAGGCTCAGAGGACAAACCTCCTCTCAATAAATTCTGCAATGTCATAAAGAGACCATAAGTTAGAAATTACTTAAAGGCTCACAATGAGAAGAAGCTATGGATGCTCTTTGAATGCACTGTGTGTGCTTGTAAGGATCTTTCCAAGGATAGTTATTTATGAATGTTTCCACTGCGAGTATTTTAGTTTAAAGAGAAAGGTTTATACTATTTAGTTTTCATTTACTATGAAGGGTCAAGGTCCCTACACATTAAAGCAGAATATAACATAAGGCTTTTCTGTGATAATATACTACGATCTGAAAGCAGTAGTGGTCATTATGAATTCATAGTCCCAAGGTTTTCTGTGTGTAAAATATGAGTTTTATGTAGCAGAACAGCACTCATCTGAGTGGTATATAATCAGCTTTACTGACTACCATAAACTTTGTATGAAATCACAGTGCTTAAAAGAAAATATGGTGTGCTTGAAACTTTTCCAAAGCTATCTTAAAAACCCAGAGCTTATAGAAAAGCAGGGAGGCATGGGGCACTTAGAAATAACTTCAAACTATTAATTTTAGATCATGCTAAAGCAAATGTAGAAACAAAAAGGTACTGTATATTTCTGGTGTATAAGACTACTTTTTAACCCAAGAAAATGTTCTCAAAAGTCAAGGGTCATCTTATACGTGAGAGTAGTCTTATACACAGGAGTAGCCTTATACATGGGAGTAGTCTTATATGCTGGAGTAGTCTTATACACGGGAGTAGTCTTATATGCAAGAGTAGTCTTATACACGGGAGTAGTCTTATGCATGGGAGTAGTCTTATACACTGGAGTAGTCTTATACAGGGGAGTAGTCTTATGCACGGGAGTAGTCTTATACACGGGAGTCATCTTATAGAGCGGGTACTGAAACTTCCAATCGGATTGGAGAATCTGTGGTTGCCGCATATGGTGGGGGGAGTTCAAAAATGGCAATGACCGTGTCCCTGCTGTATGCAGCAACTGTATGAAAGCATTAAGGGCGACGCTGCACGAGTACGGTAGAAGAAAATCCATTCATTAGGATTTGTGGTTTTAATGCGGTCCTGATGGTGAGGTGAAGGGGCACCTCACCAGGAAGTTGTAAGTGAAGGACGGAATGAGCTGCAGGCGTCCGGGGCACCCGGTGTATGGAAAAAAGAGATGGAGTGGCTCTGGCCCCAGACAAAGACACCTCTTTTATCTGTCTGACCTCCTCCTCTGCCTCTCAGATCTCAGTCCTGAAGACTGCAGTGAAGCAGTGCAGGTGCACATGTGCGAGATCTGAGAGGCAGAGAAGGAGGTACAGTAATGGGAAAATTACCATATTGAAATCAAGTCTAATGCTTTTTAAAAAAATTGGTGTGCTTTGGAAGAGGGGTAGTCATATACGGTGAATATATCCCAAACTCTATTTTTTAACTGGAAAAGTTGGGGGTTGTCTTATATGCCCAGTCGTCTTATATGCCGAAATATATGGTAGGTCATTCTCTTATGGTGGAGTGAGTAACACAGATGGTGGTGATGCAACAATGGTGACAGTGATGGAAGAAAAGTAGAAGACAAAATAGCTATTGTCATGGAGAAAAAGCTTCTACCTTGAAATAGCCCATTTCTTCTATTTTTCTGGGGAGTAAGGACAAAAGAATAGGCCTGTGCGGTTTCGTTCGTTAATTTTGTTATTCGTTAAACATTCGTTATTTTTAGCATTTACGAATCGATATCAAAACACTTTTTCAAACCCGGAAGGGTTTAAAAATATCGAAGCGGCATCCCCCATCCTTTTAACGAGCTTCCGCCCGTTTCGGAAATTGGATGGAGGATGCTGGTGCCTGGGAGCCAATCCGGCGCTCCCAAGCACCCAAGCAGTGCACCGTGGCTGATTTTGATTGGCCGGGAAGGCCTTTAAAAGCGGCTCCGCGTGGCCGCAGAGCTCATTTGCGCGGAGGCGAGGGAGGAGAGAGGTCTGGGACGGGAGGGCTGCTTGGTTTGCTTTGGGTTGGCTTAGTTGGTTGCGGTAAAGACTTGCATTGTTGGAAAAGACTCTTCTTTGTTGGAAAAGACTCTTCTGTTGGTGTTTGCTCTCGACTGCCCTGTCTTTTGGCTGTGTTAGCTGTTCATCAGGGCCATTTTTGGGTTGATTTTCCATTTTTGAATATTTTTAAGAAATACCTGTCTTTTATTCTTTAAAAAAATACAAAAAATATTCTAAAAAAGAAGACTCTTCTGTTGGTGTTTGCTCTCAACTGCCCTGTCTCGTGGCTGTATTTGGTCCACATCAGGGCCAGTTTTTGGTTAAGTTTCCATTTTTGAATATTTTCTAAAAATACCTGCCTTTTATTCTTAAAAAAAAAAAAATATTCCAAAAAAAGAAAAGACTCTTCTGTTGCTGTGTGCTCTCACTTAGCCCTGTCTCGTGGCTGTGTTTGGTCCACATCAGGGCCAGTTTTTGGTTAATTTTCCATTTCTGAATATTTTCTAAAAATACCTGCCTTTTATTTTTAAAAAATACAAAAAATATTCCAAAAAAGAAAATACTCTTCTGTTGGTGTGTGCTCTCACTTGCCCTGTCTCGTGGCTGTGTTAGGTCCACATGGGCCAGTTTTTGGTTAAGTTTCCATTTCTGAATATTTTTAAAAATACCTGCCTTTTATTCTTAAAAAAACCAAAAAATATTCCAAAAAAGAAAAGACTCTTCTGTTGGTGTGTGCTCTCATTGCCCTGTCTCGTGGCTGTGTTAGCTCTACATCAGGGCCAGTTTTTAGTTAATTTTCCATTTCTGAATATTTTCTAAAAATACCTGCCTTTTATTCTTAAAAAAAATACAAAAAATATTCCAAAAAAAGAAAAGACTCGTTTGTTGGTGTGTGCTCTCATTTGCCCTGTCTCCTGCCTGTGTTAGCTCTACATCAGGGCCAGTTTTTAGTTAATT
Organism: Anolis sagrei ordinatus; assembly: GCF_025583915.1. NCBI lineage: Eukaryota > Metazoa > Chordata > Lepidosauria > Squamata > Anolidae > Anolis > Anolis sagrei. The sequence goes on from NW_026847438.1 coordinate 151,965,227, forward strand.
TTCCATTTCTGAATATTTTCTAAAAATACCTGCCTTTTATTCTTAAAAAAATACAAAAAATATTCCAAAAAAAGAAAAGACTCTTTTGTTGGTGTGTGCTCTCATTTGCCCTGTCTCGTGGCTGTGTTAGCTCTACATCAGGGCCAGTTTAGTTAATTTTCCATTTCTGAATATTTTCTAAAAATACCTGCCTTTTATTCTTAAAAAAATACAAAAAATATTCTAAAAAAAGAAAAGACTCTTCTGTTGGTGTGTGCTCTCATTTGCCCTGTCTCGTGGCTGTGTTTGGTCCACATCAGGGACAGTTTTTGGTTAATTTTCCATTTTTGAATATTTTCTAAAAATACCTGTCTTTTATTCTTAAAAAAAAATACAAAAAATATTCTAAAAAAGAAAAGACTCTTCTGTTGGTGTGTGCTCTCGTTTGCTGTCTCGTGGCTGTGTTTGGTCCACATCAGGGCCAGTTTTGGGTTAATTTTCCATTTCTGAATATTTTCTAAAAATACCTGCCTTTTATTCTTAAAAAATACAAAAAATATTCTAAAAAAGAAAAGACTCTTCTGTTGGTGCGTGCTCTCGTTTGTCCTGTCTCATGGCTGTGTTTGGTCCACATCAGGGCCAGTTTTGGGTTAATTTTCCATTTCTGAATATTTTCTAAAAATACCTGCCTTTTATTCTTAAAAATACAAAAAATATTCTAAAAAAGAAAAGACTCTTCTGTTGGTGTGTGCTCTCGTTTGCCCTGTCTCGTGGCTGTGTTTGGTCCACATCAGGGCCAGTTTTTGGTTAATTTTCCATTTTTGAATATTTTTTAAAAATACCTGTCTTTTATTCTTAAAAAAATACAAAATATTCGCTTTAACGAATCGATTCGTTATAACCTTAACGAATCGACCCCCACACCAATAACGAAGCTTCGGAAGTGATTTTGCACATGCGCGGGGGTCCGCCATCTTTACAAAATGTTTTGTAAATATTTACGAAATTTCGTAAATACCGAAACTTTTTTTGGGAAAGTTTTGTAATTATTTTAAATATCGAAACAAAAAAACACCCCAATTACAAATCGATTTTAGAAACAAATTTTTTCTTGATCAACCAGGCCTACAAAAGAACCTTTCTAAGCCACATGCTCTGAGAGGGCTGACTGATATCACAGACTCATGCCAAACCACCATTTCCTGAATATCTTGGCTCCAATAGGTTCTGGCCTTATACTTCAATTTTCTTTGGATAAAATATTTAAATTCAAGGCCTTAAGCTATACATTGACTTCATGAGTTTACTCTAAAGTAAATTTCATTAGTTTATTTACATTTACATAAATGTGATCAGATTATTTAGAGAACATTTTATTCTTCAGTGCAATTTTTCAATACATTAAGCTCCATTTCTTCTAAAGGTGTTTCATCAGAAAGCATTTGTTAACCTACTCATCAATATCACAATGTGTGTGTAACTGCCCATTCTATGATAATGACTAGGGCTGGTCAATTCGTTTCGTTAATTCGTTAATTCGTTAAAAAATTCGTTAATTTTTGAATTACAAAGCGATAACAAATCAGTCTGGAGCATTTTTTTAAAAAAACGAATTTTTAAAGCTATTTTGTAATTGTTTTGTAATTGTTTCGTTATTATTTCAGCTCCTGGCTGCAAAGGGGCCCGAGCAGGGGCAAGGAGAAGGGAAGGCAGGCGAGAGAGAGAGACTGAGCGAGCAAGCTCCCTTCCCGGCCTGGCTTCCTCCCCTCGCTCCCCTGGCTCCCCCCGCCCCCTTCTTCCCCCTTTTCCCGGCTCACCTGGGCATGCGCACACCCCACACATGCCCGGCCCGGCGCAGGGGTGGTCCGGCGTGCCCGCTCGGCGGGGCCCTGGCATCCGCCGCCCTGGGAAAGAGAAAGACCTCCGCCCAGCAGCAGCGGCAAGGCCGCTGACTCCCCCGATCGCCTCCCCCGCCGGGAAAAGGAAACGCAGGAGGAGGCGCAGCAACAGCAGCGGAGCAACCACCCGATTCTTCTCTCTCCCTCTCTCTAAAGTGGTATGTGTGCCGCCTCTATCTCTCGCTGTGCGCGCGCTGCGTGCGCGAGACGGAGGCGACCGCGCGGGTGGGAGGGAGGGAGAGGGAGGGAGGGATAGAGAGGGGGCGGACTAAATTAGCCCTATGATTTAAGCCCTATGAGATTTAAGCCCTATGAGGAGCAGCTGAAAGAGCTAGGCATGTCTAAACTATTATTAAAAACTATTATTATTAAAACTATTATTTAAAACTAATATTTTCATGTTGCACAACCGCGTCCGCCATCTTAACGAATCAATTCGTTAATAATTACGAAATTTCGTAAATACCGAAACTTTTTTAGGGGAAAGTTTTGTAATTATTTTAAATATCGAAACAAAAAAACACCCCAATTACAAATCGATTTTAGAAACAATTTTTTCTTGATCAAACAGGCCTAGTGTCTCATAGACAAGAACCTGGATATTGATTAGAATGAATGGAGTGAAATCAATGAAGTAATAGATGATTCCTTCATATCTCCTGCTGAGCAAACACGTGTATAATTAACTGCCTAGCAGGGAAACACTTCATGCATCTGACAAAGTGGGTTGTAGTCAATGAATGCTTTGTTAGCCTTTAGATAGAACAATATTTTCCTGGTTATTGCAAGAACTTAACAACATAATAGTAGCAATTTCCACTAAATTATTAGAGAGCATAAAATACTGCCTTAATGAACAATGTTGTTGGTTTCTCTTCAGTTAAAACTTTAGCAGGAACTAAGAGATGAGATTCATTTTGTAGGTTTGTATTATTGTCATTTCTTAGGAGAACCAAGTCAATCTGAAAAAAAAACCCAGCCACATTGAACTGATCAATAAAAAGGTTCTTCTTCCCTAAGGCATACTAAAGGCAGCTTAAATCATATCTAGATCCCATTGATTTCATTGGGAGTGATTAATGTTTGTGCTTGATCTTCCATTGAATTCAATGGAATGGGAAAGTAACTGTTTCATTCAACTGTGAGCTAAATAATTTATTAAATGAATTACACGTGCTTTATAAACCAGTTAGCACTTATCATCCATGCTGCTTATATAACTCAAAGAATCATTTAATTTGCAATTCATAAACAAGATAGATTGTGTTAGAATTCTTTAAGACTATGAAAAAAATGTATTACGGGGGTTGTCTGGAAAGTATGGTTACAAGGCATGTAGCTCTCATGGGGAATTTTCGCCGGGGAAGTTGGTATCACTACAGTGTAGTGAGAAGCAAGCAGAAGTGAAAAGCAATGCCAGTTGTCACTAGCTCATCAGTTGGCATTGTGGTGAAGGTTAGAGATGAGCATCCTCATTCAATTTCCCTTCTGCCTGTCTCCTTCATGACGATGTGTGTCCACACACCGCTCATGCAACACAAGAGTTGTTGAGTTCATTTGGTTGGCATGTTTTAAGCCACCCCTCTCACAGCCCCGATCTCACACCCAGTGATTATAATATGTTCATTAAATTGAAGGAACACCTGGGTGGAAAACACTTTTCAGATGATGACTAGATGACAATTGAAGTGACAAACTGGCTAAAAAAGGTGACAAGAGACTTCTAGGCATCAAAAAACTTGTCACACAGATAACAAAATGTATTGAACTGAATGGTGATTATGTGGAAAAATAATGCAATACCTATGCTATAATCCATGTAAGTTTTATTAAAATATATTCATTCTTTGTATTAAATAATTATAACCTTACTTTCTGGATATCCCTTGTACATGCCTCCTCCACTATTTGTAGAAGACAAATAGGAAAAATGTGGCTGAGGAAATTGGTGATTGAAAAACAAACAATAGTGAGTTAATTTGATGAATTCTTTTATGTGGGGACATGGAACTGTTATGTGGAAGCAGATAAACAATTAAAGTTTCCCAAAGAGTCCATTAATCACCCCAACAGATTTATGACCCAAAAGATCCCTAAGCCACTTTAAAAAAAATCACTCCAAAAAGGTATTCACAACAAGAAACCCATGTATCAAAGATTCTCCGCATTTCTATTCCTCTTAATTCACTGTTGTTTGCAAGTGAACCAAGTCTCACGGCCCATAAGTAAGATAGAATACAATCTATATATTTTCCTGAATAATTCTCCAATTCAGCACCAAGGCCAGTGAAAATGCTTCATGCCTGAGGAACAAATACAGGTGCTATTAAAGCAGTGAGTTTTTATACATTTAAAAAGTGCATTAGGAGAATTTATGGGAGGGTAGAGCTCACTTGTAGAAAAAATGTAAGCGAAAATTGAGGAATAGTTGACTCTTTGACATAAAGTAAAGTTACTGCATTATTTCCAGTTACTGAAAACAGTGTTTTGCATGGTAATGAAACCAGTGACAATGAAAATGTAGCTGGTAGAGCAGGGAAACAGCTGAGAAGTTTGTCAGTTTCATGGGCACCAGAAGACCATAAATATGCATCTTATGAGACCCTTTGAAACCTGCTTGCTATTACTACTCCTTTTTGGAGTTCTTCCCAAAAAACTATTTGATTCAAGGTGACAAGGAGCCACTTCATTTCTTTAAACAAATGTCAACCTTACATTTAATGCTATGCAGGGATATCCAGATATAGAAACAACACATTTTAAAAAAGAGTTGTCCATGTTTTTTAGTAGCTCAATTTACAAGAAGGCTCCTCTGGCTGCACAGAAAAGCTCAGGTGCCTCATAAAGGAATACAATACCAGGATCTTTTCTATTTACCTCATATTAGTTTGGACCCGAAATACCAAGCAACATTTGGGTGCATGGAGCTTAAGCACAGTTTCAGACAATGAAAAAAACTAATCTTGATGCATGGCACATCAGTTAAGGTATTGTTGTAGCTTCCAGTTTGGTGGAACTGGCGTTTGTGGGAGTTGAGTTACCTCTGATATAAAACAGGCAAGGGTGTACTTTTAAAGGAACACATCATTTTTATTCATGTTTTTCTAAGTCATGTATTTTTGTTATGTGATAATGGTTCTGGTTATGATTGTTACCGTTGCACTCCTAAAATAGAAGAAGTGATGGACAGAAATGGTTGAAGCACAGAGAAGCCGTTACTCATTACACTATATGGCATTAGTGAATGATTTTTAACAGTTTTTTTTTATTTAATTTTACATTGGATTTTAACTGAACAGGTGTCCGATTTAAAATCTATTTTAATATTAACTTTCAATGTTTTTCATTGTATAGTTTTTTTTAAGGTTGTGACCTTGGTTCTTGAGATAAAAGTGGGGAATAATAATAGTAATAATAATAATAATACTCAGTTTCCAACCATTATTCCAGCATGTCCGGTCAATTTTTAATCATGAATTTTAAATTTACATTTTATGATTATTGTATTGTTTTTTAATATAAGGATTTATTAAACGTGCTTTAATATATGCATTTTATTGAATGCATTTTATGTCCGACTTGTGATCAAATACAAAAGCCAGCATCGTGATCTTGTTTGCTGTGCACTAATCTTGTTGTGTATCAAATAAATAATAGACAACCTTTGTTTCAAAGATACATTTCTTATTACTCCTCTTATACCGAAAAGTAATATATTACAGATAACAAAATTACATGTAACACGTTACTCCAAAAGTATGATTGTTTTTCACTTCAGAAGGTGACAGAACTCAATGCAGAAGTTCAAAATGTATAAGTCACTTTCTCCAGCAATGTGAATTAAACCAGTACTATGACTTATTACTGGGAAAGAGCCAGAGGCCACTGAACTTGATTGTGAGCTGGCAAGATGTGTTTCATAAATCCAATCTCAGCAATTACTCCAATGTAGTTTGCAATGAGTAGTACAATCATCTAAGCAGGGCATTACCCTGCATAGACAACCACAACCTTCATAAATGTGTCCAGGGAAATCTAGTAGAATCTGGTGAAGTCCTGTGTTCCAAAATGTACACATACAAGTATTGAAAGTCTTTTTAACATTATTTTGTCCCAATAATTTACACTGAAACCAAAGACCCTCATCCAGACATATCTTATGATAATAATCATGGCCCAAAATTTCCAAAGGCCCAATTTGTAACCTCTGTTGTTGACCTCTGAACTTTTACCTAAATATATAGTTTTTCAGTGTTGTTTGCAGTGTTGTTGTTGTTGTTGTTGTTGTTGTTGTTGTTGTTGTTAATAACCACCAGGCTGAGTTAGAGTTATGGTGATTCTATGAATGAGAGGACTAAGTAACCCTGTTAACAACAGTCCAACTTTGGTCTTGCATACTCAGGGCTGTTGCTTCATTGACTGATTCTGCCCAGCTAGAATGTATTTCTTCTTTTCCTACTGCTTTCCACCTTGCCAAGCATTAGTCTTTTCAAATGAATAATATCTTCTCATGGCATGTACAAACTACAACTATTTCAGTTTAATCACCTTGGCTTGTAAAGAGATTTGCATTTGAACTCATTTGTCTTTTTAGCAATTCATGGTATCCATAAAATCCTTCCCCAGCACCACATTTCAAATGGGTTGATTTTTCTTCTACCAATTTTCAAAACCATCAATAAAAATTGGTAAGACAGTGGTACAAACACGCCTAACTTTGGAATTTAATTATATATCTTTATACATTAGAAAATTTCAATAATCTACTCTCTTTTTTTTGCATGCTAAGCAAAAAAAAACTCTCTACTTGCAAATTTTTAATTATAGGAATGCTATCATTTAACTATTTATAGCTGTCATCTGTTCAATAATCTTGAAGTATAACCACAACATTCTACTTCTATTATACTTTCTTCTTCCCTATCCTGATCTAGAAGTATAGTCCAGCCAAGAACTCTATATACATGCAATTATTATAATACATATATTTATCAATCTGCCTCTCTTTATCTCCTTTCATCCACACATTTATACATCACATTTCCTCAAAGAAGTCAAAAACTACAGAGTTTAAACTAGTAACATTTCCAACACAACTGACATTAACAAAAACATTCATATACATTTCCTTATTAACGGTCTTATAGATGTAAAAATTGCAGCTATCCAATTTTTCACTGCTTGGCTTAACATAGCAATCAAACAAAATTTTCCCCTATTCATAACATAAGCAAAAGCAAACTAATATTAGATAACTCCTGTTCCCATACATTAGCATGAGAAGAGCAATTTATAGTCCAAATGCTTTCCAAAAAGAAAGAAAAACCAGTGAACTTCTTGGGGGGGGGGGGGGGAGTTCCACAATCTGTGAACAGCCACTGAGTAGGTCTTCTTAAACCAGGGTGATTATCATGGGGCCTTTGAAGGCCACCTTTGGGTCTGCATAATTCATAATAGCCCCCATTGATAACATTCCCCAGGAATAGAAGTGGCATTGTGATGGTGTCTAGGCATGCTTACATTGGAGTTGTCTCCTAGACAGACATTCAGGGAGAAAGAACACCCAAAACAATCTCTTTGCAAAAATGATATTTTCAAACAAAAATGTCAGGGGGTTGGGGATTCAAGAACCAAATGGGATTCCCCATACCCAAGGATTAGAAGTAGTCTGTGTGGTCCCTAAAATCATATTTTTGTGAAGACCTTTGATAGTATACTCAATAGATTAAGAAGTTTATCAGAGAGAAAACAAGTCTTTAGCAATAATCACATCTGGTTTGGAATTTTATACCATTTTATGCCAGGCATTCCCAACAGCAACTTTCTTTATCTGAGGCCATCTATCAAGCAGAAACATTAAAAAAGGAAACAGGAACAATTTTGATTCACAGGTCTGCATCCTATATTATTATTATTATTATTATTATAACCCCACTTTATCTCCTCCAAAGGGGACTCAAAGCGGCGTAACATAAAAGCATCAGCATAACCATTTAAAATAGACAAATATACAAACATTAAAGCAGGATTAAATATAAACTGTATTTTAAAAATCCCAGTTAAAAAAATCATTAAAACGAATTCAAAGTTAAAAATCAGGGAATCCCCTGAATTGCTCTTTAAAACCATCTTTAAAAGCCTGTCTAATTAAAAATGTTTTAACCTCCTGCTATAAGGACAGCATCGAGGGGACCATTCTGGCTTCCCATGTACAGTGCAACATCTATTTAATAGCATTCCAGCTTAAGAGCATTCTGAGTTAAGAGCTGTCACTTGACCTTAGTTTCAATTTGACATGAGAGCAGCATTTTGAGGTCATGTCAGAGGGAGTTCTAGCACCAGAGGGAGCACTAGCATGAGAGTACAGGGCTTTGGGAGTTCAAGGGGGCAGCCTCTGTGCCTCATCCTCTTGTCTGCTTTGGGAGATTGCTTTCTGCTTTGCTCTTGTCCATTTTGAGGAACTGAGTTAGTTGATTTTGTGTGGTTTTATTCCTGGTATGTTTGGCTTCGTGAACAAACAGGTGGAGGGAGATCAAGAGGGGGAGGGAGGCTGGGATGAGTACAGTATGAAGAAAATGATCCTTCTGTTTCTTCACTTTGTGCTTTAAACGTCTTTGCCACAACTTTGTGTTTCTACAATTTAAAAGTTGAGCTTTCTTTCTTTCTGTTCCATGTGAATATGGTTATACATTATTTCTTATTTATAAAGTACATTTTCTTAATTTAAAACACATAACAAAAAGGGGGATTGGAAGGGCAGGACAGATTAATAGCATTTCAATAGGAAATGAGTCTTGAGATAAGAGTGTTTTGAGTTAAGAGCTCAGTCACAGAACTCTGTAAACTCTTAAGTCAAGGTATTACTGTATAGGAGGATTGTTTCACAAAGCTAGATATCGTTGACTAATTGTTAGCTGAGCATTTCAGACAACTATTTGATCTTTTCTTCAAAGAGTCCATTCTTTTCCATCTAATCTCTTTGGCCCAATTAATGTCAGTTTCAAAATACTATACCATTTAATTGGTTTGGAGTGATTAATGTATTGGGCAATTTAAATGCTATGATGCATTTATGATTCCATCAAAAGGTTAAGAAGGCATTCATTATAACAGAAAGAAGTAGTGATTATGGTACCTAATTTAGGCTTGTTGGCTTTCTGTAAAATGATGGAATTGCACCTGTATTTGAGAACTGTCTGGAGAAAAACATTCATCTCCCAAAGTCCTGCAGGTTCCAATTATTCTATACAAAAATGAACCTGAAATTTTTAAATTACATGTACCGAAGGGTTTAGAAGTCTATCATTAGTCACTGAAAAGCTAAGCAGAAGCTTTTTAAATGTACTTTACAGAGTTGCAGAGCAAGAGAGACAAAAAAAGTAATAATTTTAAGAGCTGAAAATCAGAAAATTGAAACATTTGCTTAAGTTGAGGGAAATATATATGAATATGAACGAGTCTGAATATGTTTGACCAGTATCTCTGGGTGATACAGGGAGGGAAAAGTTTCTCCCCTTAATTATTTTTCCCTGTATGCCAAGTTGTGGCAGTGCCCAGGTGTGTCTTTACCCGATTGTGGCTGGCGTGTCAGTTGTGCACTTTTTGGGGGAGGAAAAGTGCAAATTGCAGCAGCCTGACTTGTATCAGGTGTATGTGTGTCAGGTGTACATTTTAGCAACTGCATGGCACTGGTCTTACTGGAATTACACTGGTTTCCATATGCTGTTTTAACTGTTTTTAAAGAATATTTTAGTCCATTTTACATACATACACAAAAACACACATACAAAGATTTTTATTTGTTCGTTGCCTTGGGAGTCCTTGTCAGTTGAGATGAGATTTTTAAAAAAAATAATAATATGTATTGTATAAGAAAACCAGTAAGTGTTATTATTATCTGGACATGGTATGTATATTAAGGTGTTATTATCAATTAGCCTAAGAATCACTTTTTTCATCTTGCATAAATCTCAGATCTGACCATCTTTCTGTATTCTTGGTGGCATCTTCAGTGTAATGTGTTCTATATAGAACTGCATTTAAAAAGAATTTGAAAAGTTTGTAAAATAAAACCACTAGTTTTAACTGAGCCAAAGCACATGGAGCACCTTTCCAGTATTATAACATCATTTAATGATCAACCTTGTCATCATGAGTCTAGATATATGAAGTTGGATGACATTAGGACCACATTATTTTATCTATTATTATTTCAGATAAAAACTTTGAAAACTTGCTAAATGGGGAGAGCAACCTGGTTTGGGGCTTAACTGAGGCATGGGTCTCCACAATCTCCATTTGTGCAAAAACACCTGATTCCAAGGGCCATCCAGTATTTTGATATTGCTTATCCCGGATGGTCATAATTTGGAAGGCAGACCTAGGAAACAATTCTTTTTGACATTTCTCAGTTTGCAATGAATATTAAAGATTTTTAGAAAAGGGTTAAAATAAAGAGTAATTTAGTGACTCCGGAGGCACTCCAAGTGGCCAAATACTGGTCAAAGGACATTTAATATAATGCCAAGTTTTTAAACTTTGTATTTTCTCAAATACATCACAGTTGTACCCTTGGTTCACTCCTGATACAATAAAAAAACACTTTTCATTGCTTAAATTTCATTTTTATACATTTCATTTTAATATACATTACATTTAATGAGATGTGCATTATCATTGTTCTATGCGATTGGATTTGGTATGTAATATCATCTGTTTGCATATATTGAGTTACTAGCAACAACAAAATATATCTACTGGTATGACGTGTTGTCTTAAGGGTTTCTCATGTTCACAACAGCACTAATGTAACAAGAGCATTTTAGAAATATGCCTTTGATACATATAGGAAATATAGATAGAATATAGTACTGCATACCTTGGTTAGTATTGGAGATGGATGCCTGTTAGTGGCAGGTTGGTGATAGCATTGTATTAGCCAAAGGCTAATTTTTAAATATCTTTTATACACAGTTTTTAAAAATGTAAAGGGCAGAAAATGATTTTATGAACCGTCAAATGTGATTTGTTGTTGTTACGAATCTAGCCTAAACAATATCAAAATTCAGAACTATAGGCTGGTTTCTAAGTTGCCAAGTCAACTTGCAAGTGACATTCTTCTTTATTGCTTTATCTTTATTTATTGCTTCTTCATTTGACCCAGGCAACTTATAGAATAGTTAGCAAACCGAAAGAAGCCTAGTATTGAATGTGACCGCTTTCATATTTGTATATGAACAATTTCACTCCATTGTTCACCTTTTCCACCCCATCAGTATTTACACATCTGTCCTTGCTTCCCAAAATAAAGTCAACCTTAATTATTCTATAATTGCACAGAAGGCAAAGTTAATAGACTTCCTTTGAAAAGGTGTATTATACTAACAGGTTTTCCTCTCATTTTCTCTAACCTAAAATATTTATTTTCCACCAGACTTCACAATATTAATTACGGTGTTGAAAAATTCACCACGGTTAAATTATCTAGAAGAGGTCTGACATTGCTGAATGTAAATAGATCGTGACAAGGGAGATAGAACTGAAGAGGAAAATGCATACTACCGTGTAACTTTCAGATAGAAATGCTGAATAATTAGACCACATACCAAACAACAATATCAGCATTTGAAAATATGTTTTCTTCCTAAAGCGAATTTTTGAGGTGATTTGGGGTATTGCCTTTCTCGGGAGCTGTTTTTAATCTTCTGTGGATTGTTAATAATTAAAAAAAACCTAATTGACATGACCAAAACATTTTGTGTCAATAATGGAAAGCTAACAAAGATTAATAAATCAATTATACTAAAACATGGCAGCTGTTGGCGCTAAATGTCAGTACAGTAGCCAGTGAATCTGCTTCAGATTTCAGTAAACATTTTAACGAACTTTAATGGAGCTATTCAAAGTGCTGAACCTTATCACCCAAATTTGGTACCTTGAATAGTTTTCTTAGTTAAAACTAAACTCCAGACTATATTTAATATTCCACTGTCACTGGATCCATCAGCAGCCATGGATATCAAAGAAACAGATAAAAATAGTATCAAAAAGAAATGCAGCACTACTTCCATTTATTGCTTTGAAGAATGTTGTTGGTGCATACTTTGCTAATGCTAGTTAGTTACATAGCTTAATTTGCAAAGTATTTTATAATCTTATAGTATTTTCACATTCGAAGGAAGACCTTTGCCATTTTTATTTTATGAAAAGCAAACTGTGATTAAGAGAAAGCAGGATCATAAGCCTAGCTAAATTGTTACATATGATCAAGCCATTAATGCAGAAAATGAAATATAAATAAATGAGATATACTCCCTTCCCCCAAAGGAGGATAAAACAGGGTACAGATTTCACATATTACAGAACATGTCTAAATGTAATGGAGAATGCTCAGTTAAAGCCCAAATCCCTTTATCTAAACATACTTCCTGTGAGATGTCATCACTCTGTTGACAAGCTGTTGGATATGGTCAATCTATGTTATGTGTGTCAGGTGTACATTTTAGCAACCACGTGACACTGATCTTACTGGAATTACACTGGTTTCCACTTGCTGTTTAACTGTTTTAAAATTGGATTCCATATGTTTTTAAATAATATTTTAGTCCATTTTACATGCATACATACCTACATACACAAAAACACACATACAAAGATTTTTATTTGTTCATTGCCTTGAGAGTCCTTGCCAGTTGAGATGAGATAATTTTTTTTTAAAAAAATGTATTGTATAAGAAAACCAGTACATGTGATTATTATCTGGACATGGTATGTATATTAAGGTGTTATTATCAATTAGCCTAAGAATCACTTTTTTCATCTTGCATAAATCTCAGATCTGACCATCTTTCTGTATTCTTGGTGGCATCTTCAGTGTAATGTGTTCTATATAGAACTGCATTTAAAAAGAATTTGAAAAGTTTGTAAAATAAAACCACTAGTTTTAACTGAGCCAAAGCACATGGAGCACCTTTCCAGTATTATAACATCATTTAATGATCAACCTTGTCATCATGAGTCTAGATATATGAAGTTGGATGACATTAGGACCACATTATTTTATCTATTATTATTTCAGATAAAAACTTTGAAAACTTGCTAAATGGGGAGAGCAACCTGGTTTGGGGCTTAACTGAGGCATGGGTCTCCACAATCTCCATTTGTGCAAAAACACCTGATTCCAAGGGCCATCCAGTATTTTGATATTGCTTATCCCGGATGGTCATAATTTGGAAGGCAGACCTAGGAAACAATTCTTTTTGACATTTCTCAGTTTGCAATGAATATTAAAGATTTTTAGAAAAGGGTTAAAATAAAGAGTAATTTAGTGACTCCGGAGGCACTCCAAGTGGCCAAATACTGGTCAAAGGACATTTAATATAATGCCAAGTTTTTAAACTTTGTATTTTCTCAAATACATCACAGTTGTACCCTTGGTTCACTCCTGATACAATAAAAAAAACACTTTTCATTGCTTAAATTTCATTTTTATACATTTCATTTTAATATACATTACATTTAATGAGATGTGCATTATCATTGTTCTATGCGATTGGATTTGGTATGTAATATCATCTGTTTGCATATATTGAGTTACTAGCAACAACAAAATATATCTACTGGTATGACGTGTTGTCTTAAGGGTTTCTCATGTTCACAACAGCACTAATGTAACAAGAGCATTTTAGAAATATGCCTTTGATACATATAGGAAATATAGATAGAATATAGTACTGCATACCTTGGTTAGTATTGGAGATGGATGCCTGTTAGTGGCAGGTTGGTGATAGCATTGTATTAGCCAAAGGCTAATTTTTAAATATCTTTTATACACAGTTTTTAAAAATGTAAAGGGCAGAAAATGATTTTATGAACCGTCAAATGTGATTTGTTGTTGTTACGAATCTAGCCTAAACAATATCAAAATTCAGAACTATAGGCTGGTTTCTAAGTTGCCAAGTCAACTTGCAAGTGACATTCTTCTTTATTGCTTTATCTTTATTTATTGCTTCTTCATTTGACCCAGGCAACTTATAGAAAAGTTAGCAAACCGAAAGAAGCCTAGTATTGAATGTGACCGCTTTCATATTTGTATATGAACAATTTCACTCCATTGTTCACCTTTTCCACCCCATCAGTATTTACACATCTGTCCTTGCTTCCCAAAATAAAGTCAACCTTAATTATTCTATAATTGCACAGAAGGCAAAGTTAATAGACTTCCTTTGAAAAGGTGTATTATACTAACAGGTTTTCCTCTCATTTTCTCTAACCTAAAATATTTATTTTCCACCAGACTTCACAATATTAATTACGGTGTTGAAAAATTCACCACGGTTAAATTATCTAGAAGAGGTCTGACATTGCTGAATGTAAATAGATCGTGACAAGGGAGATAGAACTGAAGAGGAAAATGCATACTACCGTGTAACTTTCAGATAGAAATGCTGAATAATTAGACCACATACCAAACAACAATATCAGCATTTGAAAATATGTTTTCTTCCTAAAGCGAATTTTTGAGGTGATTTGGGGTATTGCCTTTCTCGGGAGCTGTTTTTAATCTTCTGTGGATTGTTAATAATTAAAAAAAACCTAATTGACATGACCAAAACATTTTGTGTCAATAATGGAAAGCTAACAAAGATTAATAAATCAATTATACTAAAACATGGCAGCTGTTGGTGCTAAATGTCAGTACAGTAGCCAGTGAATCTGCTTCAGATTTCAGTAAACATTTTAACAAACTTTAATGGAGCTATTCAAAGTGCTGAACCTTATCACCCAAATTTGGTACCTTGAATAGTTTTCTTAGTTAAAACTAAACTCCAGACTATATTTAATATTCCACTGTCACTGGATCCATCAGCAGCCATGGATATCAAAGAAACAGATAAAAATAGTATCAATAAGAAATCCAGCACTACTTCCATTTATTGCTTTGAAGAATGTTGTTGGTGCATACTTTGCTAATGCTAGTTAGTTACATAGCTTAATTTGCAAAGTATTTTATAATCTTATAGTATTTTCACATTCGAAGGAAGACCTTTGCCATTTTTATTTTATGAAAAGCAAACTGTGATTAAGAGAAAGCAGGATCATAAGCCTAGCTAAATTGTTACATATGATCAAGCCATTAATGCAGAAAATGAAATATAAATAAATGAGATATACTCCCTTCCCCCAAAGGAGGATAAAACAGGGTACAGATTTCACATATTACAGAACATGTCTAAATGTAATGGAGAATGCTCAGTTAAAGCCCAAATCCCTTTATCTAAACATACTTCCTGTGAGATGTCATCACTCTGTTGACAAGCTGTTGGATATGGTCAATCTATGTTCCAGAAAGGAGAAAAGATTCTATTGCATATATTGTGGAAGGCTTTCATGGCCAGAATCACTGGGTTGTTGTAGGTTTTTTGGGCTATATGGCCATGTTCTAGAAGCATTCTCTCCTGACCTCCAACCTCTGAGGATGCCTGCCATAGATACAGGTGAAACATCAGGAGAGAATGCTTCTAGAACATGGCCATGCAGCCCGAAAAACCTACAACGACCCATTCTATTGCATGTTGCATGTTTTGTTTAATGGCCATTTAATTTTGAAATTCTGAAGAGAGAAAGGCCACAAGTGTGTTTGTCAAAATAAGAAGCTTTCCCAAAGCTGCACATCTGGTGAAGGGAGAGAAGTTTGCCTCTGCCCATGAAGAGAGAGAAATGTAGTTCCGATGGAACTATTTAAACGGGGGTGGAGCCAGGCTTTCGGCTCTGGCCTGCTCCCTTCCTCATTCTGAGCTGAGCATCGACCCACCACTCCCGCCCATTAAACAGTATATTAGGGTTGCCAATAGGGGGCCGGGTAGGAATTTTCCCCCTCTTACATTCTTGGAGGGTTTTTCGCCTACCCTATACTGTTGCAAGGCAAATTGGGATGGTGTGGTGTTAAATAGGTGGTCACGGCAAACAGTTAAGAAAAACTAAAATTTGGTGTACGCCCAAGGAGTGAAGGCTATTAACTAAAACACTCACCTAAGGTTCAAGAGGTGAGGGGAATTATAATGGCCTAGGAATAGAGAGAATATGGTCTCTGATACACTGAAAGAGACTTCTCCGACACATTTCCTTCAAAGGTTACACAGACTGGGTATCCAGGGGACCCGGGTGCTTCGTCTAACTAGCCGAGGGGTAGGCCGAGATGCTACCTCGGCTTTGCCACCAAGTTCAAAATCCATAGATTGAGATCCAGTTAAAATTAAACAGGTAATAATTAATAAAAGTTGCCCACATTTAAAACCCAAATACTGGTGTGTGGTCTCGTTATTTCATGGGTTGGCAGGCAAATCTGCAATTGCAAAAACTGGAAAGAAAAAGAGTGTCTCAATACTACTATCTTGCAAGTGGAAGGTCAACTATTCTTCATTTTGGAATTTCATATGCTATTTCTGAAGGAGATCCCATTATTTATTCAAAGTCAGAGTCATAATAGTCTTTTTCAATGCTAAAAAACTCCAAAATGCTGTGGGAGTGGGGATTTAGTAGCAGTTATGGGAGTAATACTTTAGCATTAGTTTCTGTGAGTTTTAATCCACTTCTTTTAATATACTGCTGGACTAGAATATTAACATCACAGGCATTTAAGTACTTATGTAAGTGTGAACAAAGTCATTAGGATTCATGGATCCTGGGCACAAATTGGATTGGGACCTTATCATGGGACAGAGCTGTTTAATATTTTGCCTTCCACTGCATCTCTAATCTGGATTTGGGACCCTTCACCAAAATCCGAAATGATATATTTATTTTACTGAATTGCTTTTTTGCATTTTAAATCAAGCTCAGTTGAATCCTAAACTGGATTGGGAGTGCAGTGAGGTGTGTGTGTGTGTGGGGGGGGGGGGAGTCTACACTTTGTTCTCTTTAACTAAACCATCCACCTTGATCAAGTGCTCTGCATTTACGTTTATTTAAAACGAAGGCYGCAGGGGGAAAAGTTTCARGTGTGGCTTGACCCTGAGAAATGATAAAAAATAAACTGGATATTTGGTAAAACATCCYAATAGAAGGTGTTTGAAAGTACTTTTAGAGATCTAGATAGGAAGAAAGGCAAAAGGAACAGACTATMCTCTGCCACATGTTCCCCTTAACCATGAATCATCTGTCACAAATCACTTCTGCACATGTCATATTGCAAGGTGCAGGTCAGTGCTTTTTTTGTTTGAAAAAATAAATGAACAGTCATTATCAAAGTGAAGAAATTGTGAGGGCTGAAAATGCTGGTTGTGTGCAGACTTGCAAGTCTAGGGTGCTCTTTCTATCCAGTGTATATCACTTTGTTTTTCTGGAGAGAATAAAAATTGAAGCCTGCTAGAAGCGAAGCTGACATACATTGATGAGAAGAATGCTTTTAAACATGGGAAACATCGCTGTCCTTCTTTGCCCTCAAACAATGTATGCCCACCTGTAGTGAAGATAATGGGGATGGATGGGCCCTGCTGGAGTCATTACTGATCTTAGACTTCAAGCAAAAACACTTGCCAAATAGTTATTTTAACTCTGAAGGAAATAGTATATGCATTTATTTTTCATTAGTCACAACAATCCACAAATTATCTCATAAGAATTGCTTCTTATTTTGCCTTACACAAAAGGAAACATGGGAAGATATTTCTGACAACACAGATGAAGATCAAGCAGAACTTGCTATAATATCCACTAGGCATGTGCAAAAAAAATCCGAAAGCACTGTTAAGTCAGCTCAGTTTCGTATGATTTGTACTAACAAAGCGATATCTGATGTGTATATGCAGTCCGCACCAAAAATTAAGAAATCAAAACTTACTCCATACTTGCTTTGTTTTAGTAAATCTCAGAAGGTTCCAAAAGTCAGTTTCATATTCAGTGCAAGGAAGCAAAGCCATTAAGCCAAAAAGGCTGCCTGCCTTGACATTTCTCTCCTTGGAATTAATGAAGTCTTTTGACATTAAGAGCAGTGAAAAGAGGGAGCGGTGCATTTTGGGAAGGGGAGGAGCCCTAAGCCAAAGAATTCAAAAGACTCTGCCCTAAACTACATTTCCCAATATGCATTAGCATCAGAAATCCCCAATTAGGAGAGGAGATCGGTCTGTAACTAGCTAAAGTTCCAATATATTTGTTAATATTCTACACTATGATTTGTGTTCCTGAGTTATAAATGACAGCTCCTAATTGGTTCTGTCATAAAAACATGGCAAAAGTTAATTAGACTGCAAAAACTTTGTTTTTATGCAAGAGATGTTGTCCTATATATAGCACATTTTACTTTGTTGAGTCTCCACCAATTTAGCAAAGTTTCTGACACAAAAGCAAAGTTTATGTAGTACAACAACTGCTTTCAAACAAAGGACTACACATTTAAACAGGAAACAACTTTCTATTTACAATTTTCTATCATTGAAAAACAAAATGTATGTCAGGATTCTGCATGACCAGGTGTAATTACATCAGGAGAGATGTAACTACTACTTTCACTCATGCTGTCCCTTATCTTAATCCAGACAACACACTAATGGGATTCTTTCAGAGGCACTATATTTCTATTGGTGAAAATTTAAAATGAGGACTAGTCATGGTTTCTAGAAATATAATATAATAATAACACTTTATTCATATTCCGTCCTTCTCCTTGTGGGGACTCAGAGAGGATTACAGTGTAAACAGAAATCATTAAACATTCAATGCCTTGTTACAATACAATGACACACATACACACAAACAAAGGCAAGGGCTTCTCCTTTCATTTCTGGCTTTGGGAGGGGGAAGGAAGGAAGGATCCATTTTTCAATGCTATGCTACATATCGAAAACTATGAAACAACAAAGTAATGGTGCTATAAAATAATAATGCTCATTTCCCCTCAGTTATTTCCTGGCAGCATCAATGTATACAGTATCCTTCGTGTGGAATACATGCTCTATTTTCTGTTCATGTATAGTTGTTTGTATCAAGGCATAGCTAGATATTTTAGAATAGTTTCATTAAGCATAGTGACAAGTTCACATTTCTTCATTGGAAAATCATCATATTTTCCATATTTGGCAGTGCTGCACAAAATCTGTATGCAGAGAGCTAATGAAAAGAACATTAGTATGTGCTGTTAGAGATCTGGTGTTCTGAGAGAAGGGAAATGTTGCAATCAGGAAAGATAATTATAGCACGCAGATGGCCAAACAGTCATCATAAGGTGATATTATCAGCAAGAGACAGAAACATACTTCTTTCTGGAGAATCACCATCTATCTTCTGAAACGTGTGTACAATATGTGCACATACTCTTCACACACTATTCATTATTATAACCTATAGTTTGTTGTGATTAATTTATCAAGGTGTGAAAGAGCCACATGAAACATGTAAGAGAGTGTGCAATATAGCTTTTACTGGATTGTCTTTATCTAAAAGAATCCTACATCCCAATCACACTGCATCAGCATTCCGGTAGCAGCAATGATGGTCTTTAGAAGATTCTGAGGTATTTCATTTCTGACTTACAAAAGAGATGACATTCTTTGTCTTGTCACAGACTCTTTATCTGAGGTCCAACTCAAAGTGGTGAATGCCAGATCAAATCCAGGATGGTTTGATTGCCAGCTCATTGGCCACAATAGAGGGATAGAGGGAGTCCTGACTATCCAGTAGTGCCTAACCTGGTTTTACACTACAGAATTGCTACCCTTACTGCCCCCCTCATGTTCTCACTGTCACAGCAACCAGTGGTTGAAACATGACTCATCATTTGATATATCACTTGAAGCACCTAGCCACGTTGCAGTCACTGGCCACTGCAACAGTAAGAATGGGAGGGAGGTGGTGAGTGCCATCCCATGTCCCCAAGCTGTCAAAGGCCAGGGAATAAAGAGTTGCACCCAGTTCCATCTCAGAGATGGCCCAACTACTTACACAGACACAAAATCTCATAGTATTGTCGAAGGTACAAACTATCTACAGACCCACCAAGAAAATCCAACAAATGCTACGTTCAGCAAAGGACAAGAGGGATCCTCTCACCTCTGCAGGAGTCTACCGTGTACCGTGCAGCTGTGGACAAGTCTACATAGGGACCACCAAACGCAGCATTGCCCAAACACGAATCAAGGAACATGAAAGGCACTGCAGACTACTTCAACCAGAGAAGTCAGCCATAGCAGAGCACCTGATGAACCAACCTGGACAAAGCATTTTATTTGAGAACACAGAAATGCTGGACCACTCTCACAACCACCATGTCAGACTACACAGAGAAGCCATTGAAATACACAAGCATGTGGACAATTTCAACAGAAAGGAGGAAACCATGAAAATGAACAAAATCTGGCTACCAGTATTAAAAAACTCTAAAATTGCAACAGCACAACAACAGAGAGGAAGCAGGCAGGGACATCTAATTACCTCTCAACAAAAGTTTGCCCCAGGCACAGTCAGGCCATTGTATGCTAATCAAGGTGGTCAGTTGAAACATTCACACCTAGCTCCAGCAGAGAAGAGTCCTTTGTCTCACCCTGGTCATTCCACAGATATATAAACCCTTTTTCCTAGTTCCAACAGACCTCACTACCTCTGAGGATGCTTGCCATAGATGCAGGCAAAACGTCAGGAGAGAATGCCTCTAGACCATGGCCATATAGCCCGAAAAACCTACAACAACCCACAAAGTCTCATATCCTGGGGATTTTCAGGGGGATCAGACCAACTGACAACTTTTGAAAACACAGTTCAAGGCTACCTGAATCAGCTCCATGTGTCATGTAGCCACAATAGAGCTGATTCGCCTCTCTTTTGGGACAATAGGTCAGTGTAGGCATGCCCTATGTGTGTTCTATAAAATACAGGACCTTCCTTTCTTCTTTCATTTCTTCCTTATTCCATTTATATCTAGGAATGGAGAAGTTCATATTTAAATAGTAATGTACATATTATACATGTAGAAGGTATCAGATTTTGCTTTTATGCCACCACCAGTTTCCAATGATATCCTGAAGAAAAGGCCAGATATAGGCTATGGCTTTGCCCTTGAAGACTCTTTTTCACTTTATTTGTAATCCAGAGCTTTTCTCTTGTAATTTAGGGCTTGCTTCTATGTAACATTTCCAAGTCATGTTTATGAAGCATACAGCAATTTCTAGGCAGTATTTAATTTTAACTGTTTCCTCCAAAGAGATATTAATACTGTTTCCTACACAGAAAATGCTGTAGTTGGGGGGTTTGTCTGTGCAAAATCCATTCTTTTTTGTCTGTATCTTTGTGTGGAGGGGAACAAAACAACATTTATGTCTAAAATAATACTTTCTTCTGTGTAGAAATGTTGCATTCTTTACAAAAGCAACACATGCAGATGTTGCACGCAGTTAAGCCCTTGAAAACTGCACTGCTTGAAAACTTGTGCTGAAAAGTTCTTGCAGCATTCCAACTTGTTCACTGCATATCGGCCATATCAAAACAATGAATACTGTCAAAGGCTTTCATGGCTGGAATCACTGGGTTGTTGTAGGTTTTTTCAGGCTATATGGCCATGTTCTAGAGCAGTGTTTCTCAACCTGGGGGTCGGGACCCCTGGGGGGTCGCAAGGGGGTGTCAGAGGGGTCGCCAAAGACCATCAGAAAACAGTATTTTCTATTAGTCATGGGAGTCTTGTGTGAGAGGTTTGGCCCAATTCTGTCATTGGTGGGGTTCTGAATGTGCTTTGATTGTAGGTGAACTATAAATCCCAACAACTACAACTCCCAAATGTCAATGTCTATTTTCCTCAAACTCTACCAGTGTTCACATTTGGGCATATTGAATATTCATGCCAAATTAGGTCCCTATCCATCATTGTTCGAGTCCACAGTGTTCTCTGGATGTAGGTGAATTACAACTCCAAAACTCAAGGTCACTGCCCACCAAATTCCAGTATTTTTTGTTGGTCATGGGATTCTGTGTGCCAAGTTTGGTCAATTCCATCATTGATGGAGTTCAGAATGCTTTGATTGTAGGTGAACTATAAATCCCAACAATACAACTCCCAAATGTCAAATCTATCCCCAAACTCCACAGTGTTCACATTTGGGCATATTGAGTATTCTGCAAGTTTGGTCCAGATCCATCATTGTTTGAGTCCACAGTGCTTCTGGATGTAAGTGAACTACAACTCCAAAACTCAAGTCAATGCCCACCAAACTTCCAGTATTTTTGTTGGTCATGGGAGTTCTGTGTGCCAAGTTTGGCTCAATTCCATCATTGGCGGAGTTCAGAATGCTATTTGATTGTAGGTTAACTATAAATCCTAGCAACTACAAATCCCAAATGACAAAATCAACCCCTCCAACCCCGCCAGTAGTCAAATTTGGGCGTATTGGGTATATGTGCCAAGTTTAGTCCAGTGAATGAGAATACATCCTGCATCTCAGATGTTTACATTACGATTCATAACAATAGCAAAATTACAGTTATGAAGTAGCAACGAAAATAATGTTATGGTTGGGGGTCACCACAACATGGGGAACTGTAATAAGGGGTCACAGCATTAGGAAGGTTGAGAAACACTGTTCTAGAGGCATTCTCTCTTGACATCTCACCTGCATCTATGGCAAGCATCCTCAGAGATTGAGACACAACCTCTGAGGATGCTTGCCATAGATGCAGGCGAAAAACATCAGGAGAGAATGCCTCTAGAACATGGCCATATAGCCCCAAAAAACCTACAACAACCCACAATGAATACTTCTCAAACACCAAATGAGTAATAGAAGCAAATTAATAGATTTTAAAAGAAGACTTCTGAGCAATGGTGCAGAGCTATGCTGCACCACAACACATATGGAGGATAACAGATTGGGAAAGGCTGGTTATTGCATTCATGTGTAAGATTCTGAATGATGTGGATTTTGTTCCATGTCACTTCTAGCCAGCTAGCCACCACTGTATCTCAGATCTCTTTTTAAAATTCAAAATAGAAAAAAAAAGTCTTTGTCATTCAGTCACATCCACTAACATTGTTTCAATATATTTTTCATTCTGCATGCCTGCATTTTGCAGAGTAATTATGGCTTTAAGCATTGATCATATTAGCATGGTGGTTAGTGGCAACAGAGCTTGCGTTCCCTAAAGTCAATCCTTGTTTTAGGGTTTTATGTTGTAGTCATTTTGAAATGTAATTGAGCTGAAACCTAGACTGTGTGAATTCCATTTTAGAGGGTGCAAGGAAGAGAATGGAGAAAGGCTATTATATTATTTCCAGTCACCAGTGATTTATTTTTGATTTTTTTTGCCACTCCTAGGGGTATAGAATGGAATTTATTTACATTATTTATTCCTACTTGTCTGTTGCCTTTATAGTACTGTCTTTTTTTGGGGGGGGGGGGTGCAGGAGGGATTCAACTTTTTATGTCCCCCTCTTGGTTTTTTTGCATTTTAATTTGCAAGGAAATTAGCTCCTCGAGTGGACAGGAGCTATGCAATGTTTTTTTTCCCCCTTATGAATGAACCTTGCAGATGGAGGCACCCTGCAGCTGCTTTTCCTTTGTAATTACTGTTCCGGTTCTGATTGACAGGCGGGACCCTAGAGACAAGCAGGCAGCAAGGTATGGAAAGCATTTAATTAGAAGTGCTCTCCAGCTACAGCTTTCCTTCCTTATCTTCTGAAGACATGAGAGAAGTCAGATTCCAGCCCAAATCTAAGCACTTTGCATGAAACCTGGATTCATAACATCAGGAGAAAGAAGCTCTTATATCTGTATATTCTTCAGGAAGGGAGATCATTATTAAAAGTTAATAATAAAGAAAAATAATGCTTTAACTCAAAGGCCTCACCAGTAAGTAGCCCTTGCCTCTTAACCAGATGACTTCTATATTAGTGGGGTAGTGAATCACTTCCCAGTTTTGATATGATCTTCAGATGTGTTGTTCAAGGTGATGAAAGCTATCTTTAGAAAAAGTTTAATCTAAAATTTGGAGTTGTTTAACTTATCATTTACTTGGAGGCCACCAGTTCAATTCCTATTGTTTAGACATGGTATTTGTATCAGTCACCGATATAAAGCCAAAGCCATTGTAGGCAGTGTTTCTCAACGTTCCTGATGTCGCGACCCCTTAATACAGTTCCTCATGTTGTGGTGACCCCCAATTATAAAATTATTTTTGTTGCTACTTCAGAACTGTAGTTTTGCTATTGTTATGAATCGTAATGTAAATATCTGATATGCAGGATGCATTTTCATTCACTGGACCAAATTTGGCACGAATATCTAATATGCCCAAATTTGAATACTGGTGTGGTTGGGTGGGGGGTGGGGGGGTTGAGTTTATAATTTGGGAGTTAAAGTTGCTGGGATTTATAGTTCACCTACAATCAAAGAGAATTCTGAATTCCACCAACAATGGAATTGAACCGGTCCTGGCACACAGAACTCCCATGATGAACAGAAAATGCTACAAGGGTTTGGTAGGCAAGGATCTTGAATTTTGGAGTTGTAGTTCACCTACTTCCAAAGAGCACTGTGGACTCGACCAATGATGGATATGGACCACATTTGGCACGAATACTCATTATGCCCAAATGTGAACCCTGATGGAGTTTGGGGACATTTGACCTTGACATTTGGGAGTTGTAGTTGCTGGGATTTATAGTTCACTTACAATTAAAGAGCATTCTGAACCTCACCAATGATAGAATTGGGCCAAACTTCCCACAGAGAACCCCTATGAACAACAGAAAATACTGTGTTTTCTGATGGCCTTTGGTGACCCCTCTGACACCCCCTTGTGACTCCTCCAGGGGTCCCGACCCCCAGATTGAGAAACGCTGCATTGTAGGGGTCTAGAAAATGTTTGTGAATTTCCTCATTTTTGATCATAATTTCACATAATGAAATATTCCATTACAAAATGACAAAATGGCATTTTGTAATTGTGTGTGTGTGTGTGGCCAAAATTGTGAAGAAGAAACTTGGGCAAAATGCTTGTTTTGTGCAAAAAATCAAAAACACCCCCACCCCCCCAAATAAACCATGTTATTTTGTGGAAATGACTTTATGCTTTCATTCAAGAATTTAATAAAGAAAGCTTTGCATTTTTGTTGTTGTTTTCTTTCTTAGGATGTGCCATGCGTATTCTACATTACATCTCCTCAGGAATATAACTGGAAATGGAGATTTGATTATTTCAGAAAACAAATTATATTTCTCTGTTCCTTAGACAGCAACAATTTGGAACGAAGTAGGAATAAAAAATTGAATACTTTTCAGCATTTTGAGACCAAATTAGTTATTAATATAACCATGGAAAAATTAATGGGATGGAATTGTTCTAAGGAAGGAAGATTATGAGGCTTTCAAATGTATAATGATGCTTATGATTTATAATATAAATCTGATTAGATCACACAAAATAATGTATGCTGCCCCTCTTGAACCATGTGCTTATAATGTTAGTAGTGCAACTTTTGTATGGGCGCAGTTAAGTAATGATGATCCTAGGATTATTGATAATGGAAAAGGATTTGTTTGTGCAGTGGCAATGACTGTGGTACATTGAGAAGATGGCACTATATCCCAACCACCTGTACACAAATGCTGATGTAATATTACTCAAGTGTATAGAGCTGCCAGTGGTGCAATGGGTTATACTCTTGTGCTGGCAGGACTGCTGACTGATAGGTCAGCATTTCAAACCTAGAGAGAGTGGGTTGAGCTCCTTCTGTCAGCTTGAGCTCCCCATGCAGGGAGATGAGAGAAGCCTCCCACAAGGATGGTAAAACATCAAACATCCAGGCACCCCCTGGGCAATGTCCTTGCAGATGGCCAATTCTCTCACACCAGAAGCAACTTACAATTTCTCGAGTCACTCCTGACATGAAAAAAAAAATCTGTGAAATGAGTATGGGATACTATCTACTCTAGCTCCTGCTCTGGCGGGAAGTTAATGGCACTCCATGCAGTTATGCTGGCCACATGACCTTGGAGGTGTCTATGGACAATGCCAGCTCTTCGGCTTAGAAATGGAGATGAGCGCCACACCCCAGAGTCGGACATGACTGGACTTCATGTCAGGGGAAAACCTTACCTACTCTAGTTAATGAATATGAGATAAGAGCCTTTGGATGGGAAGCAGGGCATTGGAATTTCTCATTTCCAATAGGTTTTAATGTTAATTCGGTAGCCCAGTCTTTGTGGAAAAACACAGTAATACAGGCCCAGTTAAAATCACTAGCTAAAATGAAAGAGGAATGATAACTAGGATACAACGTTCACATGCTGAGTTAGTGTGAATTACAAAAGAAATGCAAGATATGACTACACATCACTGGTAAGCTATTTTTTTTCTGAATGGAGCCTGACTATAACTGATGTTTTGGATCCAGCATGACACCCTGTCATTGTGATTATTTTAATTATGTTATGCTTGCTAATATTGATATGTGTGTAATATTTTAGGGTTAGGTGACTTGTGTAAAAGCCCAACATCTAATGAGAAAGATACCTACAGAAAGATGCTAAACTTACATAAGGCTTTTATGTTTATACTAAAAGAATGAACTTTGTTATAATTGAGTTATTGTAATCCCAAAAGTGAATGTTGGTATCAAGTGTACATTATAAATATGAGTGTTTGAGCAGAAAAACTAAAGAAGCAGGCTTCATATGTAAGGAAAGGACTATTAAAAACATGAAGAACCACAATCCTTGATGATATGGTGAACTGGTACTCAAAGTGAGGAAAGATCTACCCTAAAAGAGTAATCTTTAAAACTGTTGTACTAAAGATAGCAGTAATACCTCAAGACTGGTATATACAGGACATACTGACACCTGGCAAGAACTGTCTATTATGAACTAGAACTGGAATGTGAAAAACAACCTATTGAAATACACCTGAAAATAAAATAAAAAGGGGGCTTTCCAGATGCTCGAGTGTTCCAGATACCAGTGCTGCATCTGCACCCATCTCTTCTACTAAAGAACTGATCACCTCTATAGGAGGGGTCTGTTGTGAGTGTGAGGTTGAATGAAGGAGAAAGAATGAAGGCGCTTCTTGGTACCAAGCAGCTGTACAATTTCTTACTAAATGTTGCATGCAAAGTGTTTAAATCCAGATCTGGTATCTTGAGTGACAATAATTCAGTTTTCCCCTCTTCTTTGGATAAGAACAAATTGCATTCGGTTATAGTCACACAGATTAGAACTATTGAAAAGGGAAAGGAATAGTGTAGAAAATCTGAAAATCTGATCATGTTTATTCTCTTAGTGTAAATACGAATCTGTGATGTGGATGATAGTGCTGGTTTTGACCTACAAAACCCTTTACGGCTCCGGCCCAGTGAACCTGTCCGAACGTATCTCCTTCTACATCCCACCTCGGAGTTTAAGATCTGCTCTCGGCCCCACCTTTATCACAAGTGAGACTGGTGGGGACGAGGGACAGGGCCTTCTCGGTGGTGGCCCCTCGCCTGTGGAATGCACTCCCCGGGGAAATTAGGTCATCAACATCCCTCCTCTCTTTCAGAAGGAAGTTAAAAACCTGGATATGGGACCAGGCCTTTGGGTAAGCTGGCAGATGGATAAAAGACAATGACGACCAGAGTAGGAAAGGACAATGAATGCTGGATGGATTATGGATTTATGAATTGGCGAACGTTGACCACAAGATGATTTTAATGCTGCTATTGTATTAATTGGATTGTTTTAACTAGTTATAACTGTTGTCGTTATATTGTATTTTGTATATTGTATTAAGTGAACTGTTGTGCATTTTTGTAAGCCGCCCTGAGTCCCCCGGGTTGAGAAGGGCGGGTAGAAACTCCAAGAAATAAATAAATAAATAAATAAATAATTTTATTTCTTGCACACCTCTTCTTTTGGCTCAAGGCAGATTATGGAATAATTAAAACACATAAACATTGTAAGAATACCACAAATATATATAAATGTATTTCTAGAAAAACAATTTAAAATACACAAAACAGAGCTTAAACAAGGGATACAAGTTTAAATTTCATGCTTAAAAACTACCTGTGTGGGTAGGCCTCCAGGAAGAGATAGGTGTTTAGATGGTTTTAGAGTTCCAGCATTTAATCTAGCTGTTGGATGTCTTTGGAATGTTGTTCCACAGTCTATTGTAGACCTGTTCAACTCAAGAACATGTGAAGAAAAGATGCCAAGCAACACTAACAAAGCAAAGCAATCTGTTATTTTTGTTTTAAGTTTCTATTTTTTTATCACCCAAGCATATTTTTGACATTTACAAGCCAGGAACAAAAAACATGTTACATAGTGTAATAAAAAATGAATAGAAGTAAAACTCGGGGAACTAACTAAAGTGTTATTACAAATTTGGCTCTCATTTTCTTTGGCATTTCCAGTTAATTTTTCATTAGGTAATGACTCTATGTTCTCAATAGCTATGAATGATTTGCTTAAATCTCATCTATCAGCACAAATTACCAGCATAATTTTGAAATAATAAGGTGCCCCCACTTTCTCATCCATATACCTATGTCTGGCTTTAACAATGCTGTAGCTTTAACATTCACCTTTCCCCCCACTAAAGCCATTAAAATCACTCCCAAAGATTTTCATGATATTTTCTTGGAGATAATAAAAATGTATATTAAAGGTCAGAAGATATTCATCTAAAATAAATAAATCAAGAGTATAGGCAGATTGCAAGAAGAGTTATGCATTCGGGAAAATGGCTGTAGTGAGAACAATTCATTTCGCTCATTTTTAACGAAGGGCCATTATAACAGAAAGCATTGCCTTCTGGAAAGAGAAAGAATGTGCTGTGATTAAAATGAGACTTGACTTGTTATTCTTGGCCAAATTTAACTTTTTCATATGCAATCATAAAATGCCTAAAAAAGCAATCATAGCCTTAAAGCTCCTTAAGCACTCAGTAGAACACACTCTGTAAGTAAGCCTTCCTTATATATTTTCAAAATGGAATCCAGTTTTCTACTTTTCCAAAGTGTGTCTTTAGGCCATGAGTGAATGGAGATCCTATTCTCAAAAAAAAGAATATGTCACCCACATTGTGTGGGTGACATATTCTTCAATGCTGCCAGTATAGCTGGAATAGTTGTTTGGGAATGATAAGTATGATGTAGTTGTTTGTGTGTTGCCCTGTGACTGTGAGAAACCAGGGCTCAGATCCTGTGGAAACCCACTGGATGCCCTTGGGCAAATCACCGTGTCAAAGGAAGGCAATACCAAATATCCTCTGAGCAATCTCACTATGGATACCTAATGATAAGTTTGTCCCATCATTGTTGTAAGTTGGAAAGAACTGAAAGACACATCACAATAGCAAGAACAGCAGCAAAAACAGCAATGGTAACAGCCTGTTTATGTTCAGGGAAATAAGAATTTATCACAATACACCAGGATCAACAAGCATTTAGAACAGCATTATATTATTTATTTATTTACAGTATTTCTATACCGCTTTTCTCACCCCTAGGGGGACTCAAAGCAGTTTACACATAACTGACGCAATGCCAAACCATAACAACCACAATAATAAAACTACAATTAAACATAAATCATAATTAGACAGTACATAAGCAATCATTAAAACAATAAATAATAAAAACAGTCTCACCAGTCGTGTCGTATTGTCATTCTAGTCCATGTTCTTTAAATTCTATAAACATCTACTGTCCGAAGGCCTGATCCCAAAGCCAAGAAGGCCCTGTCTCTCGTCCCCGCCAGACGCATTTGTGCAATTGACGGGAGCGAGAGTAGGGCCTCCCCGGATGATCTTAGATTATGAGATAGGACGTAGGGGTGGATGCGTTCGGACAAGTAGGCTGGGCCTACTTGAGCTTTATAGGTCAAAACCAGCACTTTGAATTGGGCTCGGAGATGGACATGCAGCCAGTGGAGCTGGCACAACAGAGGGGTGGTATGCTCCCTGTATGTCGCTCCAGTTAGTAATCTGGCTGCCGCCCGTTGGACTAGCTGAAGTTTCCAAACCCACGTACAGCACGTTGTAATAATCTATTCGGGATGTAACCAGAGCATGGACGACCGTGGCCAGATCAGACTTCCCAAGGTTCGGGCGCAGCTGGTGCACGAGTTTTAACTGTGCAAAAGCTGCCCTGGCCACCGCCGAAACCTGGGGTTCCAGGCTCAGCGATGAATCCAGGATCACTCCCTAGCTGCAAACCTGCGTCTTCAGGGGGAGTGTAACCCCATCCAACACAGGCTGTAATCTATTCCCTAGATAAGTTGCTCAATTGGTGGGAAAATATTGTACAAATATTGTATACCTCCTTCTACTATCCCCAATGGGGGAGAAAAGTGGGATATACATAATAATAATAATAATAATAATAATAATAATAATAATAATATGTTTTAAAGTCCTGGTTACAGTGTCAAAAGTTTTCCCCCTTTCCCGCAGAGACGTGCACCAATGTACTAGAGAAATACTAAACAAAAGGGAAAATGACAGTTATAAGTGCAGGTAATTCATTATCCCTCCTAGCAGATCAATTATTCCCCTGCTGCCCAGCCATGTCCTTGGGACACTTCTTGGCAGATGTTCTGGTTTGCTTTTCTTTCTTTTTTTACTATGCTTCAACAGGGGTGGGTGTCTACAATACTCTCTGCATTTTGTACAGCTGATTTCACCCTGGATCTGGGACATACAGGCAATTCCCAAGTTATGAACAATATAGGTTCTGTAGGTTTGTTCTTATGTTGAACTTGTATGTATGTCAGAATGAGTACATTTTAAGTGTAACTCCAGCCGTATGTGTGTGTCTTGAATAGCATAGGGAAGGGCTAACATATCTGTGATGTTTGTTTTTCTGTCTGTGCCCCTATTCAGAAGATTTCATCTCATTTTGAAATTTTTGAAAAATTTGGCTTGTTGTGGAAACCAGAATTGGTAATAAAACTTCAGTGGAGACACCTTTTCCCTATGATAATTTTTTCAGGAGTGAATTTCTCTTCCCAGGGGTAGATTTCTCTTAATTCCTGTTGTCTTACCCCCATTCTTAACTATGAGTCATTTGTAAGTCAGATATTTGTAACTCGGGGACTGCCTATACTGAGATCTGCTGCAATGTATTTTATAGCTTAACCCAAATTTTCCTTGCACTTCTCTTAATTCACTGTATCTTATCTACTGCATGCTGAAACACACATTGGTGTTTCAAGTTTTGTTGCCACCACAGTTTCAAGTTGTCTTGAAGCTGAACTATAGTGTCACTGTAAATGAGCCCTAGATCCACCAAAACAACTAAATAAGCCAGTGTTCTTTGATATATTTATGGATCAGATGTATTATAATGCACCGGCCTTTCTGTTTGTCTTGACAGGGATATTTTCAAAAGTGTGTTGCATGCTGCTATTAATGTTAGAAGTTGATCAAAGTTTGAGGCTTTACCATTATATTGTTTTTCTTTTGAAATTTCCAAATATCCTACAATCAAGGCAGCCTACTATAGGTATTCCCACAGACTGGACACTCTTCATATACACCCTAGTCGGCAAGAAAAGAGACACCATGGATTGTAGTAGCCATAAGACTACTTTATTAATTTTCCATGTAAGCAAAATGATGCAGAATTAGACTCAAAGGAAGGAGGCTCAAATACTGGAAAAAAGAACACCCATAAATTAAAATATGCAGATGACATGCTATTGAGGAAAATCAAGGAAGGAAGTGCAAAAGCATTACTATTCTGCCCCCATACTATCTTAACTACTTGGAAGGTGAACTGGCTTTGCAGGGAAGAGATTGGAGACTAGATACTTGAATCAAACCATAATTTATTAACTGACAAGAATTTTAGACTTTCTCTCCTTCTGAGTCTCAAATCCAATGTTGACCTATCATTCCCAGAATCCCCTGCCCCATCAGGTACAGGTACAGATTCCTGTGAGTCCTCAGGTGGTGGCACAGACTCTTCTGAAACCTCAGACATTGGCACAATCACAGGCTGAACTACAACACTCAACCCCTGAAGGGATTCTTAAAGGGGCAGGGTGACAGAGGCTTCAAACGCAAGAAGGACATCTAGACAGAACCCCCAGAAACTATACATAAAATATCAATCCTTCTAAAAGGATTTAACTAGGGGTAAACAGTGAGGGTCTTCATAGGGCATTACAGTTACTGATAAATAGGAGGAAAAAGTAAAACAGTAACCACAGCTAATTTAAATAGCTTTAAAATGGATGATGAAGGAATTCAGATAGTCAAAGACTTCATGTACCTTGGTTCATTCATAAAAAAACCCAAGACCATAATCAAAATTCGAAAGAAGACAGGGCATCAATACTGTAGTTTTACAAGATGTTTTGTCTTCTCTGCCAAAGAATGCTGGCGAATCACCAAATTATATCTCCCAGTATCCCATAGCATTTAGCCATGGCAGGTAAAGTGGTGTTATTAATTCTGGATTAATTCTACAGTGTAGATGCACCCTAAGACTTGACAGGCCGACTCTGAAGGAAAGGCCAACTCTGAAGGACTTATGCTCAATTTGAAAGATGTATTGTTGACTCCAGAATTATCCATGCTATAGTATTTTCAGTTTCTATGAATCATTGT
Source organism: Anolis sagrei ordinatus (assembly GCF_025583915.1). NCBI lineage: Eukaryota > Metazoa > Chordata > Lepidosauria > Squamata > Anolidae > Anolis > Anolis sagrei. Next base: position 151,997,677 of record NW_026847438.1, read on the forward strand.
GAAATATTGACAATGAGGAATGTTGACAGAGGGGGAAAAATGAGATCATCTCAATTGCGGTGCTGGAAGATAGTTCTATGAGCAATATGGACCAAAAAGACAAAGAAAAGGCTTCAAGAAGGAATTAATCCTGCACTTCTCCTGAAACCAAAATGACCAAAGTAAAGGAATCCTACATTAAATATTTCATGAGATGATATGACTCATTGGAACATATAGTAGTGCTGGCAAAGTTGAAAGCTATAAGAAAAGAGGTAGGCTATGTGTCGGAATCTAGACGCCTTAAAGAGCCAGACTCAAAAGTATGTCCAAAAGAATAGTTTATTAATACAAAGCAAAAAGGACTCAGAGACACTTACTTCAGTCAAAACTCAAAAGCAGCAGCAAGTTTCAGTTTAAAAAACAAACTAAAGCAATAATCCGGATTATCCAGAGAAAAGATCCGGATTAAACTGAAGTGCTTCCAAAGTCACGCAAAACAACACAGTGAATGAAGAACGAAAAAACAAAGAGCCGTGAGGTCGAAGAAAGCCAAGTCTGAAGTTGCGAGTTTCCAAAGTCCATGTAGTCAGCATTGTCATCAAAAACAGTTCAGAAGTCAAAGAAGGGGAAATCCGCATTCACGGGAATCCAAGCCGAGTTGTAACATGAATGGAAGCAGCAACCTGCAGATCCAGGACCCAAGCCCAACACGAAAGCAGCAGCGACAAAACCCAAGGCACGAAACCAACACTTTGCCTTCTGCAAAGTTCTTCCATTTTAGTGCCTACTTTTATCTTACACCTCATCATCCGATGATGAGCTGACCTCCACCCATCATTATCCCTTACAGCTGTCCTTGCTTCTGCACCTGAATGCCGACGCCCATCCCTCCAACTTTTTCACCTCTTGTCAAGACTTAACTCTCCCCAAGACTCCACAGTATCTCCCGATTGCCAATCCCCACCACCAGAAAACCCCACAAACGTGTCACTAGACGTTGGTTGAGTACATACATCTCAAACCTCTTGCACCTTGGTCCAATCCAGTGTGTCATCCCTTTCCCCATCACTCCCAGAGAAACCCATGAAAGACTCTTCGTCTCTGGGAGCAGTAAGTATATCCCGGATCTTCTTCCTCTGTCGCTCCTCATACGATTCCTGCTCCTTAGTAAGCCTCTTAGTTCCCCTATTTACATCCATTGCATCTCCTTCCTCCTCCTCACTCATTGACCACTCATTGACCCTTCGCTCTCAGAAAACCCTTTGAAGGAATCTTCGTCGGTAGGTGACATAAGTATATCCCGGATCCTTTTCCACTGTTGTTCCTCATCTAACTCTTGAGCACTCCTTTTCCCACTTCTGACGCCCATACTACCACTTGCAGTGTTGCTAACAGGCTCTACTACAACACTATGTTACAGATGACTTGAGTATTGCAAGTTCTGCAAGATGTGAGTTGGTCTGTCGATAATAGCATGTAAATCTACATTGTAGATTTAATGCAATTTTATATCACTTTAATTGCCATGCCTCAATCCTGGAAATTGTCGTTTTTTGATGAATCTGAACTTTCTGACAGAGAAGGATACAGGCCTTGTAAAACTACAGTGTAAAGCCTATGATTTCATATATTGAGCCATAACAGTTAAAGTGGCGTCAAACTGCATGAATGTTACAATGCAGATGCATTCATTCATAGAGTTCTCAAAAGTTGAAGGCAAACTGAAATAAATGAACAACAGCAAATACAACCATGTAGTTCTATAGGTCTATATAGGATTGTGCACTTCCCTAATCAAATAATCACAACAGCTTTGGACTGAGCACACATCCTAACTCATATATCACACTAAAACAAAGTATCTACTTCAAGTGCCAGCAGGAGGTGGTAAAAAGAGTAAAACACCGGCAGAGGTTTACAAAACCCTTGAGATTCCATTGACAAGGAAGAAGAATGGATATATGAATGTGTATTCTGTTGCTAAACTGAAATGTTAAAAGCTTTTTGCACTCAGGGATGGGATTTTACTGCTGTGACATGATTTATTAGCAAAATGTTTGGATTTGTACCAGCTCCTTTTGAAATACTTTATTACACAGCTGCTGTTCATGGGTCTATTGTTGAAAACTACTTCAATTGAGTATTTTGCTCCATTTTAGTATGCTTCTCTGCTCTTCTGGTTTACAGGTGAGCAGAATATTGGGCACATGTCAGCTAGCGGCAAATTTGCCCTTGATTTACATATTGTAACAGAAAGGTATATTAATCTTACCGCCATGTTGCACATAGGTAATTGATGCTTTCCCCACCTCATGACAGTAGGTTGTAGTACTAATGAGGGCAACACAATTCAGTCAGGGACCCTTTCTGACAGCCTGAGTTATTGTTCAACTATATCCTTATGTTGCATTTTTGGAGGCCACTGAGGCTTCTGGGTATAAAAGCAGGGGCGGGGGGAGCTCTTTCAAATTGTGCTGCAATATTGATGTTGCAATTGAATATTCTTTTTCAAGTTCTAGAAATGTTGCCTTCAAATTAAAGAATAAATTAAGTTGGCACAGATTCATTTGTCTCTCTCCCTGCCAAACCATAGCTGATTGTGATAAGGTATGCTAATGGATCCTTTGCAGGCAGCATGATGTGTTCGTGGAAGTTTAAAATAAGGAAGAAATTTAACTTGGAAATCTATATGTCTGTTTAAGGAAGTTAGGTGAATGTGAGCTTTAGTTAAGTTGACTTCTAGTCAATAAGGGGAGGGGGAAAGTAAATAAGCTAACCATGTCAATGTCATGTTCTTTAAACTGCATTGTGTTCTCATTTTATTTCTTACAATCCTGTTGGCATTTTGACCCAGGTTTGTATCAGCTTTCAAGACAAACTTTTAGGGGTGTACGACTCTGAGAAAAGTGCCATTTTCAGTCTCATTTTCAGCTCTCCCCCCAGTTCCATTTACTGGGAAATTCCCAAGATGGGGAAGAGGTGTCAGTTTTGGTTTGGTGCCAGTGGGGAAACTTTAGAGACTCTTCTCTGTCATTTTTAGGCCTATCACAACTTGCCTCTCTTATAGGCCACATTTATGACTGTAGGCATGCCAAGTTTCATCAATTAACTTTTTTTTTTGGGATACGTTTTTGCCATTTTTTTAATGCACAAGAGGGGCTTCTCGGAATTGAAGTCCCAACCAGCGAGTGCCACAAGAAGGGAGGAGAATGGACCCAGTCAACCATGCCTCTGGTTTCCTGAGGAAGAAACATGACAAACCCAGAGAGAGAAAATCCTCAACTCCCATCATGCCCTGGAAGGGAGCACACAGGCTTCTTCAATGCCCATGCAGTGCAAAATACTGCTTAGAAAGTGAGTTCCTGGTGGGGGTCTCTCTGGAGGAGAGGCCCAGGGAGGCCTTTGGGGAGGGATGGAGGAGGCTGCCACCGCAGCCATGCACCCACACTGACCTGATTTGCGAGGCCACCCATTTGGCATGATCTCTCCCTTAGGTAGAGTGTCACTCAGCCCCATCACCCCCATTAGCCAAAAGATCTGGCTGATCATGAGCCATTATAGTTGGCCTTCAGCTGCCCTCCGCCAAGTCCGTTTTTGGCAGTCTGGCTGCCAGATTGTTGAATTTCCCCAAATCAAATATCTCCAAATGGAATCGTGCACACCCTTACAAGCTTTTAATTTACATGGGAATTTGTGCATACTTTTGTGTTTTTAAAATGCTTGCATAATCACATACTTGTTGCCATCATTGGTTGAATGTTATTATATATACTGATTCTGCTCCAATGCTCGTCTCTTCTGCTGGAACTTGGCCCACCTGGCCAGTCTGGAGTTGGAATGAAAGCCATTGTGTGTGTGTGTATGTGTGTGTGTGTGTGTGTGTTTTTGCCACATGGGAATAAAGCAATGCCAGATGCCTTGAGCTGGACCACATTCCAAAGCTTTCATATGAGCCCTTCCTCCAGACATGCATGCAAACCATGTCTTCTTCCACTTACCCAATATACTCATGTATAAATCTAGAAATCTTAGTTAAAAATCAGTAAAAAATACTGGGTTGACTTATCTATTGATCATTGTGAGTACTGTATCTTAATTTTTTATATTAAAAAAAGAATCCTTCTCTAATTGCATAGAGCAGCAAAAGGTGAGAGCTTAGCCAAATTCTGGGAGAACATAAAAGAAGCACCAACCATCTTAATATCTCCAGTGCGGTCCCATTATTGGGCTTTTTGAATACTCAGGCAGGGAAATGGCGGGGGTGACAGCCAGGAGTGACTGTCCCCCACTGGCAGCATTGGTAGTTTTCCTTCTCTGTGGAATGACCCTTTTGGCCTAACCTATATGAGGTCAACTTATAGTAGCGTATGTATGGTATATCCAGACCTCCAACTTCTGTGAGTCCAAACCACACACACAAGTTGCAAAAAAAACCCCTAAGAAAGCAAAGTAATATAGTAACATGGGTTGTTGTAGGTTTTTTATGGCTATATGGCCATGTTGTAGAATCATAGTAACATGCTTTACAAATGAAAAAGTATAAAGAGGGAGTTTGAGGGTGAAACTCTGAAGGGAACTGATACTAGAGCATCAGAAAGCTTATTTATATGCTTTCTTACCTAACCAGAGTGAAGCTGATCACCTGGCTTCATCTTTCCTGCCCACATTGGCCAGTGTCCTGCCCACTGGCCAATGTGCTTATCTTCCATTGCTTAGTATTTTCAATTCTTTCCCAGAAATGCACAAACTGTACCCTTTTAAGAAAGAATAGAAAATATAAGATTCTAGGAAGGAGAAGCCAGTCAACTGCATCATGAATCAATATGGTGCCCCACAACTTCACCTTACCGCAATGCTGTATATATGCCCCAAGGTAAGTTATGAAGTACTGTATCTTGTATGTCCTTTGGAAAGGAAATCCTTTTTGTAACTATATGAGACAGGGTATGCTACTGAGGAGTAAAGAAAGACTTTGAACAAGTGATAGACATTAATGTTTTGTGCAATATCACCAAAGTGTTGCTCAAATAGTATCCTTCGTGTGTAAAAGTGCAGAAAATACACAAGTGTGGCCCATTTTCATCTGTGAAATATTATAGAATATACCAGTTCCCAGATCATGTTGTAATGTATATAGATTTAGACCCCTTATCATTTACAGATAAATTATGGATCAACTCCTCCCCCCTTCCAAAAAAACCTCCAGGAATGGCTTGTTTTTAATTAGTTGCATTAAAAGATGTGATTTTGAATCATTTTCAATATTGACATTAACTCAAACAATAATAAGAAGGCCATCAAACATTTATGATGCCAATAAAAATGTATCCCATCATGGAACTCAACATAAATCCAGCTTCATTCGTGAAAATAAAATTCATTCTAAGACTTCGATTCTTGGCTCCACGTGGGACCGTACATCTTGCAAGAACCATAATTTAGCCTATTTACTGAATAAATATGTCACAGTCTGTTGCTCAAGTAGGATCCATATTTGTTTTTTAAAAAGCGAACAAGAATCTATAATAATGGCCCAAGGAAATGGAAAAAATAACAGAAGCAAACAATTCTTGGGCACTACTGATTTTTCAACACAGTAACTGTATATTTGCCTTTGACAGGGGACATATTTTGTAGCTGCAAACTCCACTTTCCTATTTGCTATTAATAACTAGCTGTCTTTCTTACCTAAACATGTAAAGAAAGAATACTTAGAAAAAAATAATTATTTTCAATTTCAGTCACATCTAATTTGTATTTCTTTTGAGAGAGAATAATTCTGCTAATTAATTGTTTTTAAAATGGGAGTTTCTCACACTATAATGGGTTTAGATATTCCATTATTGTTTGAAATCATTTTCATCACACCAGCTACCAGAACTTCAAAATCTTGTTTATCAATAATCTTTTTCAAATAGTGTGAGTACTATATACATATGTATATTTTATCACAGTGTGTATACATATTCAGAAATTAAATCTTTTAAAAATATATGCTCTTCCAGCCAGGGATCAATGCCAATCATTGCAATATCCTGTTTATCAGTCATGGTAATCTCACAACGAAGAAGAGCCTGAAAGGTAAATCTATCCGTTTCAGATTTGTTGCATTTCCTAATATTTTATACTGGATTGCAACCTATCTCCCATGTCACACCAAAATTTGTCTATATATTTAAATATGTATAATATTTCCCAAATATATTATTTCATGCATTTCTCTTAATATGTGCATTTTGATCCTTTTCTTTATAGGCTAAAATACATTTGTGCACAAATTTCAAATACACATGTTTAGTTGAATCAATGTGTTCACCCTTTTATTCCTTTTACTACAGTATTCACAAATAGGATAAATGCTCAGTAACAGGATTTATTTCCTATGTGTACTCAATATGTTCCTGTCTTAAATTAATTTTTAAATTCAGACAGGCATCTTAACTATATAGAAACGATAGAGCTCTCTGATGGCTTTAATGTCACTGAAGCAATTGATTTGCTTTGGAGTTTAGTTCAAAATTTAAAGTTGTTATCCAAAGCAGTGAGCATATTTTAAAGATACAGTTAAACACCTTGTATTGTCGAAGGCTTTCATGGCTGGAATCACTAGGTTCTTGTGGGTTTTTTCGGGCTATATGACCATGTATAATGCCTCTAGAACATGGCCATATAGCCCGAAAAAACCCACAAGAACCTAGTTAAACACCTTATTTCATTGCCCCAGACATGTGTGCAATGAAATAAAAAAAACTCTCAATAACATTTTAAAATCTCAGAACTTCTATATTGAAAATCATTAGTCTAAAATTATTGTCTAAGAGACATAAAGTATATAAAAATACAGGGTTGAAAATTATATCTTTGCTACTAAGAACAAGAGGTAAGAAAATGAATCAGCTAGACAATAATGAAGACATCACTGATCTCTCTTTTTTAATTACTCTAAGAAAACAACTACCACAATATAGGCAGAGAAAAGTCAAGGGAAGGAAATAGACTAGCTATTTTGAACTTCCCAAAACATCTCATTGACAACCACTGAATGCATTCCCATATTGGATGACAGATAAATTATCAACTGTCTAATCTTCTTTTTAAAAAAGTCATACATTACAATAGTTGAGTAAGTTTGCTTACCCTTAGTTCAGTGTAGAGGAATACCAGCCCCACGGCAGTCAAATGTAGCATAGCACTGATTTACGGTAACACAGGGCAAAGCTACTTAACACGCCTTTGCCCTGCACTATCTTAAGTCAGGATTCTTCCCCAGAATTCAGCTTGCGGGAACAGTTGTGACAGTGCCCAAAGACTAGCCACAACTGTCTGCACTGCCAAACGAGAGATACAGGGTGTTATCACCCTCCCCTCACCCTCTGTGTTGTGATCGGGCACTTAACTTTTCCTCCTCACTTGCTCTGATATCAGCCTAAAATATGGAGGGTGCTGGGAAGGGAGAGGAAGTTGGTTTCCTCCTCTCTTTTCTCTCTCTTCCTCAATGGCCCACTACCCTGACTGATATTTCAGCAAATGTTGAAAAACAGGCAATACCCATGTCACAGTTGTAGACTATCCCAACATGAGGGGAAAGGCAGTACAGTTAGGGTGGCCACCTAGTGGCATTTGAACTCCTGCCTCTGTAATGGCTGGGGGTGGGGAGGTTCCCTGTGGGGGAAAACCAGGGATATGGCATCAACATGTGGATCTAGCATTATAAACATGTGGCTTTGGCATTTCTATAAAATACATATTAAAATACACAAAACAATATCAAACAAAGGATACGAGTTTAAGATTCATGCTTAAAATCTGTCTGAGCAGGTCTGCTGGAAGAGATAGATCTTTTAATGGTTTTAAAATTCTGACAGCTGATTTAGCTGTCAGAGCTCTACTGACAGGTCATTCCAGAGTTTTGAGGTGGCCAATGAAAAGGTCTTCTGGGTGGTGGTCATCAGTTGGATTCTGGAAGGCTGGAGGAAATGCCCACCAGAGGACCTAAGTGTTCTGGGCAGATTGTACGAGAGAAGGCAGTCCTGTAGGTATCCTGGATGCAAAGCATGTAGGGCTTTAATGATCAAAACTAACACCTTGTACTTTGTTTGGAAACTAATTGACATCAAGTGGAGTGACTTTAGGATAGATGCTCACTCTTAGGCATACACTTCTAGATGTTCCTGTAACCAATCTGGCTACCATATTTTGAACCAACTGGTATGAAGATAGCCTAATGTAAAGAGCATTACAGAAGTCAAACCTTGAGGTTACTAGCTAATGCACTACTCTCTTTAGGCCTTCCAAATCTAAGAAAGAGTGCAGCTGGCATATCAGTCAAAGCTGGTAGTAAGCACACCTGACTGTCACATCTACCTGACATTTGGAGGGACAAATCCAGGAGCACTCTTAAGCAGCAAACACAGTCTTTCAGGGGGAGTGTAACCCCATCAAAAATTGGTTTAGATACCTCCACCCCCAGATTATCTGTCCGAACGTATCTCCCTCTACGTCTCACCTCGGAGTCTGAGATCATCTGGGGAGGCCCTGCTATCGACCCCACCACTGTCACAAGTGAGGCTGGTGGGGACGAGGAGCAGGGCTTTCTCAGTGGTGGCCCCTCACCTGTGGAACTCACTCCCGGGGGAAATCAGGGCATCATCATCCCTCCTCGCCTTTAGGAGAAGGGTGAAGACTTGGTTATGGGACCAGGCCTTTGGGCACTCCGGCAATTAAATCAGACAACCAGGCGAGTAAGACCAGCAGGATTGATGAAGTGGAACGTAAAACTAGATCTATAAGTAGCGAACGCTGACCATGTAAGAGGAGAAATTGGGTTTGTATTTGGTTTTATTGATTTTATTGATTTTATGGTTATAATGTATATTTGTTGTTAACTGTGTATTGATGTAATTTTATGTTTGATTGTCTTTATGATGCAGGCATCAAATTGTGCCTTTGCTTTTGTAAGCCGCCCTGAGTCCCCTTCGGGGTGAGAAGGGCGGGGTAAAAGAACCCCAAATAAATAAATAAATAAATAAATAAATAAATTAGGACCCTTGATAGCAAGCATCTTTGTTTTGTCTGGATTCAATTTAAATTTGGTTTTCCTCATCCAGTCCATTACCTCCTCCAGGCATTCGTTCCGAGGAGACATGCTATCCTTAGCAGAAGCTGTTTTGGAAGGAAAGGAGAAATATATTTGGGTGTTGTCAGCATGCTGATAACACCCCGCCCCATGCCTACAGATTTTCTCTCCCAGTGGCTTCATGTAAATATTAAAGAGCATTGGCAATAGAATGACACCTTGTGGGATACCATATAGCAGCTCCTCTCTGGAGGAACAGCTATCCCCAAGCACCACCATCTGGAACCTGCCTGAGAGGTACTTCTGGAACCACTGCAGCACACTGCCTCCTAATCCCAGCCCCTCCAGGCATTCTAGAAGGATACTATGATTGATGGTATCAAAGGCCACTGAGAGGTCTAGAAGCACCAACAGGGACACACTCTTCCATCGGTGTTGAGACAGAGATCATCCACTAAGGCAACCATAGCAGTCTCAACTCTGTTTGCTGCTCTGTATTTATCGTTGTATTTATTTAATTTGTTAATCACCTCAGGAGCCCTTTTGGTCTAGGAGTGAATATATCAAATAAACAAATAAACCTTGGGAGCTTGGGGAATAAGAAGAAGGAACTAAAAGAGAAACCTAGCTAGGTACAAGCCCTTTCTACACTACCATATAAAATGGAGGTTATCTGCTTTGAACTAGGTTATATGGCAGTGTAGACTCATATAATCCAATTCAAAGCAGATAATGTGTAGAAGGGGTCTCAGATTGACATAAATACAAAAATTTTAATCCTTTCAGTTTCACATGAAAACTGCTGCCAACAGATAATAAAGAAAAGTGGAAAAACTAGAAGCTCACTGTTCATGGTTCTATTTTTCCACTGTAATCTTCCAATCTTATCATTTTTCTTCTTGCTCTCCAATAGTTTCACAGCTGCATCTTTTTGCTCCCTCCACAGCAAAGCTTGATTCCAAAGGCACAAGAAAATATTATTAATAAAATAAAATAAATATGGTTTGTTCAATGGTGTTTCATAGAGGCGGACAAAGGACAGCTTCTTCTCTTGGAATGTGAACACTGGCATGTCACTTTCTCTTACATCATTTACATCAGTATAGCCAGCCAGAAAGGATGCCAAAGTGGAAAATGGCACCAGCCTTTCCAAAACTACCAATTCTTGTCCTAGAGAACCATATGCATCTCTTTTATATCTTCTTTGACAACAACAACAAAAAATACTTTTGAAAATCAGCTGTAAAATGTTAGCCTCTCCCACCCCCAATTTCAAAGGTAAGCCTCTTCCTGTGCCACTAAAAACAGATATACCAGAAAAGGGGAATCAGTCATGAAAATGCATTTGCATTTATGAATTTCTCAGAACTATTTGAAATGCCTGGATGCCACTATGAATGCCAGTTCTGCCTAATGGTTCATGTCAGGCCACCTAGCACTTAATTTGTTGTGATAGTCATTTATTTAAACATTGCACACCATTCATTTCTCTTAACAACATATCAGAACACTTTTTGACTTCCTGTCCTGTTGATAAAGCATTTAAAGAAAATCTTATACAGTCTGATAAAGCATGTAATTGTGTGTTTGTGTCTATTTAGCTAACAAAAATGTCTCACCGGCAAATTAGAAACTATTAAAATAATTCGCCCAAATGTCAGATTTTGACAGATTTTAGTACTGTATACTAGGGCTGTGCAAAATATTTGGAACTCATTGTAAATCAGATCAAATTAATTACTTATGGTGTGATATCCAATGCACAGGCATTGTCCGTATCCAAAAATTAAGAATCGGAACTTTAGCCTAGTATTTTTTTGGAAGTTGCATAAACGTCGTAACTCTTTGTCACACAGCTTTAATTCACAGAACAACCAAATACTACCGAGAAGCAAAGTCAAACCTGTTGCAACACTTCTTAGCCAATCAGGGCTGAGGGAGGGGAGGAGAGGAGACAGAGCCATGGCCATGGCTCTTTAAATTCCCCAGTACCTTTCTACACCTCCATTCACACTCAGGAAGGGAAAGAGAGAGTAGCTCAGTGCTGGATTAGTTTTCCAGGCAGACAGGCAGGCATAGGGCACAGGGATGCAATGGAGAAGAGAGATAAGGAGACTCCATTAGCTGTTGCTTAGCTTATAGCTTACTGTAGCTGAGGTGGATTCTTCACACTGGAGAAAGAGAAGGAGAGAGAAACTTTGCAAACTGTAGAGACATTGAGACCGGCACTGGCAGACAAGAGGCTGCATATTCTCTTTTGAGGTGGATGGGAGCTTTTGTCTCTACAACTGTTTTATATTTTAGCTGCATTTTAGGGAATCTTTGATGGTTACTGCCTGGGCTACATTGCTCTCTGTGTGCTGTGTGTGCATAGAGTCAAAAAACACAAAACCATTTTTAACCCAGCCACAACTTGTCTTGGCAGCATTTTCTAGCACTAGTGTGAACTCTGTGTGCATAATCCAGCAAAAAAGCACACAACCTGTTGTTTAACTTTGGCACAAGTTGCTTTGGCTGCATTTTCTAGTGCTAGTGTGATCTCTGTGTGCATAATCCAGCAAAAAGATAACATGAACAATTATTTAAATCAGGCACAAGTTGCCTTAGCTGCTTTTTCTAGTGCTAATTTGATCTCTGTGTGCATAACACAAAAAAGAGCACAATGTTCTGAAACAGAAAAAGCACAATGTTCTGAATCTGTAACTCTGCCCTATCAACCAAGTGCGCCCATAACCCCACTTCACTCCAGCCAGTCATAGCAGATAGATAAAATCTTAACATTTTTTTAACAATTCCCCAAAATCAGATATGCTAATATTTCTTAAATTGAAGGTGAGGGGGATGTCTTAGTCKCCCCCCCCCCCGACACCAACTGCTGCTCTGGTCCAGAGTGAAGAGAGAGGGGGGTAGTTTGTTTTGGTAAAAACCAAAACGATCACCAACACTCAATATATGAATGAAATGTTATGAAACTTGTGTTAAATGTATTCTACCAAAATGCTGGAAGGCAGCAATGAGATGACAGATGAAGAAAGTCATCCAAGTACATTGCCTATTGTCTGCACAGTCATTGTGTGTAAGCCGCTCCGAGTCCCTTAGGGGAGATGGTGGTGGGATACAAATAAATAAATATTATTATTTGAAATACAACAAGAGTAGGACACAGCAAAGAAGATCACTATGCTGGATGTTGTATTGGATCACACATTGGACACTTCCCAAGTGTCTAGGATGATGTGGTGTATCGGCAAATAATGCGTGCAGATCACAGTAGAGTGGCCTTTTGCAGCTGACAGATGGTAATTTTGTCAGTGCTGATTGTGTTTAAGTGCAGGCCAATGTCTTTAGGCACTGCACCCAGTTCGATGATCGCCACTGGGACCACTTTTACTGGCTTGTGCCAGAGTTGTCGTCTTCTTCTTCTTCTTCTTCTTCTTCTTCTTCTTCTTCTTCTTCTTCTTCTTCCTTACAATCACGGCATGAGGAAAATCACTTTTCCCAAGATGAGTGTAACTGCGTTCCTCTATTCCCATAAAGGGACACCACAGACAGGGCTTTCCCAACCTTAATTTGTGAAAAAAGAGGTGGGAACATTGCAAATGGCTAAACAAAGAATGGTTAGATGGGCAGAAATCAGATCAAACTCAAATGCCTAAAGGAGCCTGGGGCATGGAAATACACCCCTATGGAGAACACCAGAGTGAAAATCTGTCACATCGATGTCAGTCTCCAGGACGACTTAATCTCTCATCCTGGAGGCAGATTTGCTGGCTCCTATGAGTCCACAAAAACATTGAGGCTACTAAGAACACAGCAACATGCTGGGGAGGGAATATGGGAAATCCTTACTGTCCTGTGCCATTATTTGCATTCCTGCAAATATCTCCCCAACATGGAAAGCCAACAGTCTAGATCTGTTGGCTTTCCATCCCTGGTCTAGATAGATGATAGATAGATGGCTAGCCAGATAAAGAAAGGTATAAAGAGAAACTATGCCATAAGGTTTTGAAAGGTAACGAAAACTAAAGGTTACTGCTTTATTTTTATCTCATATTCTTTGGACTGTAAGTTTGAGAGTATTCATTTATTTGCTTATACATTCTGAGTGTCCCAACTCCCTCCCTCTCCCCAACACACTTTATAATAAAAACAAAACCTCAATAGTATAAATCAATAAAACCACAGTAATATAAGAAAAATATTTTTATACAGTAAAACAGGGACAGTAATAAAGTTCAGAATAGTATATGGCACAGCAGCATAGAAACCAATAAAATTCACAGTGAAAGGCCCAAGAGAATAAAAATGTCTTCTCATGGCATCAAAGTGATGCTAGATTAGTTACTAGCTGAGCTTGCTTTGGGGAGGAAAGTTCATAAATGAAGATATTCCAAGGTTAAGACACCTGGGAATTATATCATGCATAACTGATAATATTAAGTCACTATATAGAGATTTTTAAATGGTCCATTATTTATTGTCTTTTACTCCTCTTCCTCCTTATGGAGAATTGGCCAGATATTCTGTAAAAGGGTCGACAAAGCCATATTCTTTAAATTCTGGCTATCTATTGAATTTTTTGCCCTTACTTCATTAGGAATCTATAGAGGGGACTTGTTTTATATGCAAATGTTCTGAAAACTTAAGCAGAGAACCTACATCAGGAAATATGTCATAAACTTCTGTAGAACTACAGTGTGCCTCCCCATTTTCTATGAAAAGGAAGAGGAGTTATATACACTTTATATAAAGTGTATTATTATTATTATTGTATTTGCAGACATAAGTCCACTGTATGCCATTACCAGGATCCAAGCAAGGGATTTAGCATCTAAATCATGCACAATTTATCAGCACAATAAATTTCTTTGCATGAACACTAGAGACTGCTGGAGTACAGAAATATCTAGAAAGAAAAACTGCTCATTAACAATTGCTAGTTTATCCTGGTGCAATTCTGATTATAATATAATGAGATAATGGGAAGCTAAATAGCCTTTAAAGAGCTCTGGAGCCATTGATGCCTAATGCAGATGCAGTAATTTCTAGGCTTGGGCCCAAATCAGTTTGAACAAAAATGATTTGTAATATTCAGTGGCCCATTTTATATAATATCCTAAAACAGAACTGGGAGGAAGGAGCCCCAAAGCCTGGCAAAATCGATTAAGGGAGCCAGATTTTATTGGTTCCTGGAGAGGAAGGAGTTAAGTCTGCAATGTACCTGAGGAAGGGGGCTACTGCATCTTTTCTCCCTCTCCAGCAGAAGCCGTGTCCGTCTGTCCATTTCTTTCTGGAAAGTTCCCTAGGCTCCTCCTCCAGAGAGGGCCCTGCTGGGAACTCACTTTCCCAGCAGCACTTGCATGGGGTGGGCATTGAATAGTCTCTGAGCATGATGGGAGTTGAAGTTTTTTCTCTCTGTGTTTTTCAGTCAATAAAAAGCCTGGTTGCGTCTATGCTCTAATTGGCTGAGAATGGACACAATGGTGTCTACAATTCCCAGAACCCTCTCTTGCAGTTTGTCTTATTTGTTTTAAAAAAATGTTATGGTTGAAACTTAAAATAATTCTTAAAAAATCATTAGATTAGTGAATTGTTTCGAAACTTGGCAGGCCTGCAGTGGTAAAGGGGGTCTAAAACTGAGGTAGGTTTCATACAGATAGGCCTTAAAATGATTGTGGATTAGGCTTTTTAAGCTTTTAAGTTTAAATTGTTTAATTTAGATTGTTTATATATTATTGCATTTCTAAATTGAGATTTTGCTTGTAAATTTTGTTTCTGTTGGGCTTGGCCCCCATGTAAGCCGTTCCGAATCCCTTTGGGGAGATGGTGGTGGGATATAAAAATAGAGTTATTATTATTATTTCCCATTGTAGCCAATGGGCCAAATCTTTGTTGAATAAAAACAACAACACCCCTCCTGATTCAAGTAACTTCCCAGTAAACAGAATGAGCGGTCAGCCGACAATGTACCCCAAAATGGCATGCCTTTTGGCTAAACTGCACTCATCTAGTTATTTCTACATCTGACAGAATGTATTTGTTCACCCTTTTCAGTTGTGTACTTCATCAAGGTGGACACTAGTAGAGATTTACTCAAGTTGGGAGAGATGACTCTCAGGTGCACTAGTTGACCATTGCCATAAATAGTGCTGTAAATAGTGAAGATGAGAGTGAATTCTAGCACCTTCTGTTCAACTATGGAAAACCACCAGATGACTAGAGCAAATCACAGTCTCAGCTTCAGAGGAAGGCAAAAGCAAGCGCCTCTCTGAAAATTCTTGCCAAGAGTAATCCATGATAGTGTTGCCAACAGTTGGAATTGACTTGAAGGCACACAACAACAATATATTTGTACTATTGCTACACTTAAATGCAGACTTAGGGAAAAAAATAAAACATTTTACTAAAATGATATAATTCAGGGACTAATGCTTCAGCTATGTGTTTATTCACATCCATTTTTGTAAGAATAGAAAAAAAACATGATGAAATAAACTAAATGTTTATTTCATGATGAAAATGGCTCCTCAAGCTATATGCATTTGTAGGCAATAGTATTTGTTTCTTTTGAGAATGAAAGAGAGCAAAACAGAACAGACACAAATCCCTAGTGGAAGTTGGCCATTTTACTTCAAGCTATGCATTTTGCCTTCTTCTTCTGACAGTTGGGGAATTCCAGATTTCATTTTGATTAATACAAAACAAAATACTGTTGTATATGAAGCTTTTTTATGGCTTGTACACATTTTCCCCTATGTATTTTGTCAGTTTCATTTTCCATTGGAATTTGCCACACACACACACACACACACACACACACACACATCTTCATGGTAGAAATAAAGTCAACTACAAAGCATTGCCTCATTTGAGAAGGAATTGTCAAAAATCAGAGAAATAGTTTATCTATTCATCTTGAATAGAGCAGGCTTTGAAGAAGAAGAAAAATGTTTCCAAGCGTATTTTTCAGATTTGCTATTATCCAAATTTGGGCAACTGTTAAGAACAGTTTTCAAAAAAGGTTCTTTCTTTCTTTCTTTCTTTCTTTCTTTCTTTCATTCATTCATTCATTTTTTTCTGTACATTAATGGAGAAAATTACCATGGAAAAAATAAATGTGATTGCATGAGAAGGGTTTTCCTGATGTCACCAGGCAAGAAGATAGATGGAAGGCACAGAAGGACAAAGGAAAGCTTTTATATACAAGCATCCAGACAAGGATCATTTATAGTGAGCAGAACTTAAGCAATCATAAAAGTGGACCCATGCAATTCTATTGCCATCATGACTATGACCTTGTGTGAAAGCCATGTGGGGTACTAATGAATAGAGAGGGAGGAGGAAAAAGGGAGAGAGAGATGGTTGCTTTAGTACACTGGTTCTTAACCTTTTGGCTGTGAACCACCAGTGGCCCGTGAGGCAAATATATAGTCTGCGAGCCTCCTTCCTCTTTATTTATTTCATTTATTTATTTTATTTCCACTTCTTTTGTGCCACCTGTCACTCCTTCCCTGTTGCTGACCAGCCCCAACCCCTTGGATAGACCACATCAGCTCTAGATTATTAAATATGGTTTTCTGTAGGTGAACAAATGGCAACTACTAGATTGTATATGTATCAGAAGCTAGAGCTGATGTAGTCTATTCAATGCAATTTTTTGAATCAGCACCCCAAATAACCTGAAGTTGACCAAAAACTGATTTGTAATCCTTTTGATACTAATGTTGGAGACCGATCCCTGGTCAAAGTAGTCACTGGTCAAGTGGTCCCTGTTCAAAGTGATATCTGGTCAAAGTGGTCCCTGGTCAAGTGGTCCCTGACCAAAAAAAGGTTGGGAACCACTGCTTTAGTAGATCCTAAGAAAAACAGAATTGATGGAATGGTGTGTGCCGCATGATCTTCTCTTGCAGATGATAATTCTGGCTTGTTACTGTTGTTGAGGTTTGAATCAACACCAGTAGCCCTGCCTTCTCTGATGCTACTCCTTTTTGTTCTCCAAGAAATTTGGGATTCCTTGGGTTCAGGAAGATGGAGATATTTGCCAGCCTCTGAGGACCATAGTTGGAGCCTGAAATATTACTGTTTATAACGTATGAACTATGTTGCCACAAGGAAAAATAATAATTTGTTCCTATAGATCATTACAATAACTGAAAGCTTAGCATGCAGTCCTCTTGTTTTGATTGTTCACTATGTTACTCACTTAGAGGATTGGAGGGGTGTTGACTAGATTCTTCTACCCAAAAGTTCGACTTTTGTCATTTAAAAGAAAGGACAAATGATTTTTCTCAGAGAAAGATGTGTAGGTTTGCTCTTGACACAACTAGCATTTCAGAATGTTCCACTGCTAGCTACCTACCTGTGTGACCGCATCTCCGTTTATGAACCCACGCGCGCCCTTCGTTCATCCGGAGAAGCCCTGCTCGTGATCCCACCTGCATCGCAGGGGCGTTTGTTGGGGACGAGGGACATGGCCTTCTCTGTGGTTGCCCCCGACTCTGGAACACCCTCCCCAAAGACATTAGACTAGCACTCACGTTGACAGTCTTTAGGAAGAACTTGAAGACCTGGCTATTCCAATGTGCCTTTCCAGAATAGGATAACCCCCAGCACTATGTCCCAGAACCACTTTACTAGAGTGTAAGACTCTCTGCACATTGCACTTGCCCAGAATCCCAACATACCACCTTTCACACCCAGCACTTTTTTAACCTGTACCCATCACTGGCCCGGCCTTGGTTTTTATTGTGTAATAGTGTAATGTTTTGTTATTGCTTATGTTTTAATTTGCTTTGCATTGTATTGCTATTGTTTGTTGTTGTTGTGTTGAGGCCTTGGCCTTTGTAAGCCGCATCGAGTCCTTCGGGAGATGCTAGCGGGGTACAAATAAAGTTGTTTAATAATAATAATAATAATAATAATAATAATAATAATAATACTATTTTACTTGATATGCCATTTCCCAGTGTCCTTATCCACATGTGGGAGAGGGTTTACACAAAAAAAGTCCTGGCAGAATAAGTCCTGTAAAATATTTTGAGATGGTTGAGTGCAGGAGATAATGTAAAATAATATTCATTTTATGACACAGCATAGAGAGGACCATTTAAAGTATTCACCTTTGCATGCAAAGACCAAATATCCCAGAGTAGTATATCTCTACTACAATCACTCAGCTTCTGGTCTATTATGAATATGCAAGAAACCATGCTGGCAATTAGTGACACATATATGGTACATGTCACTGACACATCGGGAAACAAGTTTGCTCAAGATAGCTTGAAAATTACTGAGCTAAAGCATTAAGCTAGAGCACTAGATTTTCCTCATGAAAGGAAAAATGTGGTGGTTGCTGGTACAAGAAATGATCCTGCGGAATAAGGATAATGGAAAGGGAAAAAAAACAAAAGAATGAGAATGCTGTGTACCTAGAGTTTACTTCTTATAAATAGTGAGGAACCTGACTGTAGGAGTGGGCAGGATTTCATTGACACATTGTGCAATAATTTTTCAGAGGTGGAATTTTTATGTAAGAAAAGAAAGAAAAACAAATGTCATATTGATGGAAGAATTAAGTAGAAAAAGTTAAATATGAAGCAAAATCAGTTCCTTGACTACATCAACAAACCCCAGGGCAGGTCAAATTGGGAAAACAACAGATGTTTCATATAAATATAAATGAAGTCTCTCACACACAAATACACAATCTGTTCTCATGTTATTTGAAAACTTCCAAGGAATAGAGGATATTCATCATTTTAGTGCCACATTTTGCAATCTCAATTTAATCATTTCACTTTTCTTATGGCCAGCACTTCCTTTTTTCTTGTCAGAAACAATATATCTTTTTATTCCTTTAGGTTCTATTCCAATGTCTTGTGCTTCAGCAAAACTCTTTTTTTAACTAACTAATGTTTCATAGAATCATTGAATTGGAAGAGACCTCATGGGCCATCCAGTCCAACTCCCTGTCAAGAAGCAGGAAAATTGCATTCAAAGCACCTTCGGCAGATGGCCATCCAGCCTCTGCTTAAAAGCCTCCAAAGGAGCCTCTACCATACTCCAGGGCAGAGAGTTCCACTGCTGAACAGCTCTTACAGTCAGGAGGTTCTTCCTAATATCCAGGTGGAATCTCCTTTCTTGTAGTTTGAAAGCATTGTTCTGTGTCCTAGTCTCCAGGGCAGCAGAAAACAAGCTTGCTCCCTCCTCTCTATGATTTCCTCTCACATATTTATATATGGCCATCATGTCTCCTTTCAGCCTTCTCTTGTTCAGGCTAAACATGCCCAATTCTTTAAGCCGCTCTTCATAGGGCTTGTTCTCCAGACCCTTGATCATTTTAGTCACCCTCCCCTGGACACATTCCAGCTTGTCAACATCTCCCTTCAATTGCGATGCCCAGAATTGGACACAGTATTCCGGATGTGTTCTGCCCGAGGCAGAATAGAGGAATAGCATGACTTATCTGGATTTAGACTCTGTACTCCTATTTATGCAGGCCAAAATCCCATTGGCTTTTTTTGCGGCCGCATGATATTGTGGGCTCATATTTAACTTGGTTGTCCACAAGGACGCCAAGATCTTTTTCGCACATACTGCTCTCGAGCCAGGCATCACCCATTCTGTATCTTTGCATTTCATTTTTTCTAAGTGGAGTATTGTGCATTTGTCCCCATTGAACTTCATTTTGTTAGTTTTGATCTGTTAAGGTCATTTTGAATTCTGCTCCTGTCTTCTGGGGTAGTGGCTATCCCTCCCAATTTGGTGTCATTTGCAATCTTAATGATCATGCCTTCTAACTCTTCATCTAAGTCATTAATAAAGTTGTTGAACAGGACCAGGCACAGAATGGAACCTGTGGCACTCCGCTTGTCACTTCTTTGCAGGATGAAGAGGAAGCATTGGTGAACACCCTTTGGGTTCATTCACTTAACCAATTACAGATTCACCTAACCATAGTTTTGCATAGCCCACATTGGAATACTTTGTCAGAAGGTCATGGGGGACCTTGTCGAAAGCCTTACTGAAATTCAGATACACTACGTCAATGGCATTCCACACATTTACATAGCTTGCAACTATATCAAAAAAGTGAGATTAATTTGGCATGACTTCACTTTCCACTCCTTTGTTTCTATTTCCTGCCCTACCACTCTGTCTCTATTTGCAAGCATTCTGGGTAAGAATGGTAGAAAACAGCAAGTACCATCAAGTAAACTTAATACTAAACATAATACGTTTGATCAAAATCTTATCTGTTTCCACACTTGGTAACTGCTACTTCTGTAGGGGTAACAGCCAAATTTTCATTTGCCTTGACTCTAATTTAACAATTTACATTCCTAAGCTCCTCATATGTAATATGATCAAAATTAGACTCTGAGACTTATTTGATTTTATGGATTTTTAAGAGACATGTATGCAAATTCCCTTAAAATGCTTGCTTGCGGCTAGAGAAATGGAGAAAGAAGCTTGTATTCATATTGACAGGGAAAAATAACACTTGTGTCATGTCCTGTCAGCTAATGATTTATGTCCACCCCATGAATTTTGTAGGGTTTTCTTAAGCAAGAAATATTAAGGACCCTTCCAGACAGGCCCTATATCCCAGGAGCTGACCCCAGGTTTTCTGTTTATCCCAGATTATCTAGCAGTGGGGACTTATATAATCTAGTTTAAAGCAGAAAACCTGGGATCAGATCCTGGGATATAAAGCCTGTATGGAAGGGCCCTCAAGAGATAGGTTTGGTGAATTTGGGTTATAGCCTATAGCACCAGTATTCATTGGCATTTTCCTATTCATGTATTAACCAAAGATGACCCTGCTTAGCTTCCAAGATCAGACTTGCATTTAGGGTATATTATCATGGGGTACTTATGGAATGGCTATCTTCTCATATTCTGCTCATATATGGAGTTAATCTATAGAGATTTCACCATCTGGCCTTGCCCACACCCTTCAGGTTAATGTTTTATCCTAATTTTTCATTTTGTATCAGGAGTGACTTGAGAAACTTCAAGCCGCTTTTGGTGTGAGAGAATTGGCCGCCTGCAAGGATGTTGCCCAGGGGATACCCAGATGTTTGATGTTTTACTATCCTTGTGGGAGGCTTCTCTCATGTCCCTGCATGGGGAGCTGCAGCTGCTCTCCCCAGATTTGACACTCTGACCTGTTGTTCAGCAATCCTGCTGGTGCAAGGGTTTAACCTATTGCTATACTGGGGGGGGGGGGGGATTAAATAGTGTGAAGATAGGCTTCCCATCAGTGCAAGTGCATGTGTCTAAAAACAATCCACAGCAAGGTTTCTGATTGCCAGCACTGGTTCCACATTAACAGTAACATCTAATGTACAATGCACAACCCCGCAGTTTCACAAATTATGTAGTCAGTTTTCCCACATTTGGGTAAATCAGAGGGGTCAGCACTGCTGGAGTTCATTGGATGAACCTCCTAGAAAACCACCTTTGAGATCATGGTAAATATCTGTGGCTTCCTTTTACAACATGAATATCAGCAGCAGCTTGGGAAGTAGGACTGACCTTGGCTCGAAATTTCTGGTATCCAGACTTCGTTGGGTAGCCAGATCCATATTCGGGAACCTCTTGAAAATCGGCTAATGGAAAAATCTATTTTTGGCTAGGCAGCCAAAAGATCCAGGAAGATTCAGCCAAGTGGCAGGAATGGGGAACTTACAAGGCTCCCCCCTTCCATTTCTGGGACCCTTTAATATTTTCCTTTCAAGGGACTCTGGGTTTGAAGAACAGGGTTAAGGAAGAATCTTTCCTGGGACCCTTTCCTATCTTCCTTTCAAGAAAGTCTGGGTTTGAAGAACAGGGTTAAGGAAGCATCCTTCCTGGGACTCTTTTCTTCCCTCCTTTCAAGGAAGTCTGGGTTTGAGCAACAGTGTTAAGGAAGCAGTGCATAAGATATGTCATGGCATTCTTCTATTCTGAGTGGCTCAACAAGCAGGGCTTACAGGGAAACACCATGCGAGCAGCACAAGATAGCCTCTCCACACATCACGTAGTACCAAATAGGGGAGGAGGAACCATAATCAGCTGCCACGTGGTCTTGTTATGGACAAAAAAAAACGTGATGGCTGAGCCCTTATCATTATGGCTATTTGACCAAGTCAAACAAGCTGGATTGGCTGAAGGGAACTGACCACTCCAAATTCATGCACAAGCCTATTTGAAATATATCTGAATACAGAAGTTTTCAAAAATGCAACATGTAGTACAGATCTTCCTGACTTACTTAAGTTAGAACTCAATCAATTCTTAAACAGTGAATTGAGATGAAGAAAGATGGTGACATAACCACACATATGTTTCTTTCACTCTATCATTATCTTCTTTCAACCTTGTAAGTCGTATAATTCAAAGGAAATGTTGGCAATCAACTGATAATTTTAATTTTTCCACTGGGAAAATTTGAACATGAACAGTAACACTTTATTAATTAGCACTGAAGACAAAATGAGGAGGAGTATGAAAAATATAATCTTGCAGGTTAGCCTATCTGGGTATCCAAAGCAGTTTGTTTATTTTAAATTATTCACTATAGAGACAACTATTCATCTGCCTTATCACAAAGAGGCACTTGTTATAACTCTTCCTTTTGTTTATATTTGCATGAAAATTATGGGTGAAGTCAGAATCATGATCAATCACTGTTTGCTTAATGTGATGTCAGAATATGAAGATAGCCAACTGAATAAAATATAAAGAAATCAGTTACTATACTCATTTGTACACTCAAGGTGCTTTTGGAATTACAGATATTCCACTTGCTTGCTTGTAGTCATTATGAAAAGGAATAATTTTGAGGAAATAAATATTGTTATTTCTAGATGTTTCCTGTAAGATAATGTCACCTACTTCTTAAATGACCTGTTTATTTGACTTTAACACTAAAATAGCCTGTAAAAACCAGTAGCTGAAGGTTTCCATGGTGTGAAGGTGAACAACATAATCTTGAAGGTCTCAATTCTTTGAATCTTTTGATGTTTGAAAATCAAGCTTCTTTAAAGACAGCAGAAAAAAACAGTTTAAAGGAGTAGGAATTCTGGCTTTCTCTATACAAGACTTCTTGAAAGGTAAGAAAATGGTTCAGGGAAAAGGCTGTGGTAAACAGATATGGTTGAGTTGAAACATTATTGAGAACCCGAGACTAACCATGAACTGAGGCATATATTGATTTTATATTAAATTGATATATACAGGGGCAGCTCAACCCATTACGCAAAGTAAGCATTTGCATTTTCAGTATAGTTGATTTTGCCCAGGGGCGCTCTTGAGGCGCTCTTGGGGGAAAATAGACCTTGACATATGCGAGTTGTAGTTACTGGGATGTATAGTTCACCTACAATCAAAGAGCATTCTGAACTTCACCAATGATGGAATTGAACCAAACATGGCATACAGGACTCCCATGACCAACAGAAAACACTAGAAGGGTTTGGTGGGCATTGACCTTGAGTTTGGGAAACTCCCAAACAAAACACAAAACTCCCACGACAAAAATAAATATATATCAATGATTGGTTGGGGGGGGGGGGCTAAATACTGTTTGCTTACTGTTGAAAATTACCTAGGACCACCTCTATATGTATATACACACACGCACACACACACACACATACACACACACACACATTGAAAACATTTTTAGGGGTTGTATGTTCCCCAGTGTTTCTAAACACCGAAGGTGTCTGTACATTGCAGTAAACACAATGGAAAATAGTCAACCAAAATTCTGTCAGATTCACTGATGGATGTTGAGCGATTTAAATTGAAATATGACATGATTGAAATGTGGCGTGCTCTGTATTTTATAATGACAACTTCATCTTTTCCTGCTTGCAGGAAATCTGGTTTTCTGTATTAGCATATGTGACATGATTGAATTTGCATAAATATTTGATTCAGAAAATGCCTTCCGGGCATAAAAGTAACAGGTAAAACATGGGAAGAAAGCATAGCGCTGCAGCTCAATCACCTTTTTTTTTTTTGCAGACTAATCTTTTGGAAAATTAACTTGCTTTCCTATAACATCTTTTTTTTTTAATGGATCTGAAAAGCTTGAAGCCCAGGATAGTAGCATTTCTTACAGTATGTGGCAGTTATTCCACTTGCTTGCTTGTAGTCATTTTTGTGATGTAGTGCCTAAGGGTGCATCTACACTGCCAAATTAATGCAGGTTGACATTACTTTATTGTTCAATACTATAGCATCCTCTCCAGGAGTTGTTGAAGAACCAACACTCTTTGGTGAAGAAAGTTAAAGGCTTTCTAAAATTACAACTCCCATGATTCCATAGTACTGAGCAATGTCAGTTAAAGCGGTGTCAAACTGCAGTAATCCTACAGTGTAGATACACCTTGGTCTGTTGAGGTACATTTGGAGATGGACTGAGACCAAAAACAGGAAAGATTTTGCAGTTTTTCAAAGACATAAGTCTGGATGGTCCCTAAAATTTTGATTTTATCACATACTTGCACTGGCCATGACACAAACGATGAGTTACAAAATCTATTTGGACTCTTTTTCTAAAGTTGACTGTTACTATACAGGCATTATGCCTTAACAAAGTATTTCAACTCATGTAGACATATGTAGCTGCACATAAATTTTCTTAGGAAAAGTGTCTCTTCACCACTAACACAACATTTAAAGTTGACAAGTGACCACATTTCACATGACTGATCTTGATGGAGGAGGAACTTCCCTCCCCCACACAGCTTGGAAGTAGTAGTAGTAGTAGTAGTAGTAGTAGTAGTAGTAATTTTATTGATTAGCCCTTAGGCCATATCACAATAAGAAACAGAACAACAAGGCCTGCCAAGACCTGATCACACTCCATGTAGTAAGTTAAAATAAGACACTTATAACAATAGCACCGGGATTGTGGCGCAGCTGGCTGAATGTCAGCTGCATTAAGATCACTCTGACCAAAAGGTCATGAGTTCGAAGCCAGCCCAGGCTGGAGTGGGTGTCCAGCCATTGTGTAGCCTGTTGTCGACCTTTGCAACCCGAAAGACAGTTGCATCTGTCAAGTAGGAAAATAAGGTACCACCTTGTGTGGGAGGCTAAATTAACTAATTTATGAGGCCATAAAGAAAACTCTGGGATGTGGAATGCGGAAGAACTTCATCGGTGTCGCTGATGGACGATGAAAGCAGCAGCTCCCCTGGCGGCCAGAAAAAGTTAAATAGCCTCTGTGTATGTCTGTATATGTTGTATGTCAAAATTGGCATTGAATGTTTGCCATATATGTGTACACTGTAATCCGCCCTGAGTCCCTTGCGGGGTGAGAAGGGCGGAATATAAAAGCTGTAAATAATAAATAATAAATAAATAAATTAGTAGGTACATATGATAAGACATGATAAAACTGATAAACTGATCAAGATGAGTATATACATCATATTTCATTATCACCCCTACAATTTACCCCAATCAGCCCTACATATGTGGTTCTCAGACGTATTGTTTTGCTTAAGTACAGAGCTGTTTTATATGTTATTTTTGGGTCTTGGCCACACATAAAATATGTTGTTCTGATGTGAGATTCCCAATACATTGTCCGTTTGATATATGGACCAAGGTGGAAGTCTCTCACCTTTTGATACACCACACAGCTTGGAGTGGGAAGTTTGATTCTTCCCATGTGAATGAGGCTGAAAGAAAGTAGCCCTGGGCAGGGCTACTTTCTGGGTGTGGAACAACAAGTAAGCATTCTGCCCCTCTCCTTCATTCTTTGGACAACCGTCAAGGAGATCTTGCTATGTCAAACCACACAACTCTCTGAAACAGATCTAGCTTTTTTGGAAGAGAGAAATCGCAATGCAAAAGAAGATCAAGAGCCTAGCAATAAGATATTAGAATAATGGGGGGGGGGGGGACTTAGTGATGTTCTGTGCAGAGTACATTTGGTTTAATCACAAAGAGTTAGTGTAATTCCTAATGGTCTTCACAAAACAATTACTGCAGCAATTTGTTTAAGGTTACTCCAACATGTAGGTCAGTATTGTGTTTGCTGAAACAATGTGCCTAATTTATAGCCGTAAAATGACTTAAGTGGTTTTCTTTTAATAAAAGTGCTACCATAATTGATCAGCCAACTAGTTAAAGAAAAGAAAGAAGAGGAGGAGGGAACCACTAATAATATGTGACAAAAGGCCCTCCAGAAGCACCAAGGAGAAAAATAGCTCTGGCTTCATTTGTTCGCCCAGCTCTGGTGGCCTTAAGCATCAAGCACAATTATCCTCCCCCCCCCCCCCCCCCCCCCCGCCAAAGGCTTATGATTGAAGAAACAGGAATTCAAGGGGTACAAGAGGAGGAAGCAGGAAAATTAAAAAAAAACAGGGGGGAAATCAGATTCAGTAAAAAAAAAAGCCTTAGGAAAATGGAAAATAAATGTATGGAATTTACTTTCCCAAGAAAGAGTTATATCCTTCACCACAGAATACTTTAAAAATGAGAGAATACCCCAATGGAATTGCATATATGAATTACTATGAGTCTTGCCCTGCTGTAGTGCTCCTATCACCAGCATAGTCCATTCCATTCTTTTTCCTTCTCCCAAAAAATTATACTTTATTCCTCAAGTCAGTCAACATTTTGTGGTCACTGGTCATTGACTTGGCTCTTTGGTTGACTTCCCTTTGTGCGAGTGTTGCATTGGAGCCATTTTGGTATAATGATGTCAAACACAGAACTTTAATTGTTCTTAAAATATATGAAAGCCAAATTGGCTAGAGGAAACATCCTTTTAAATATTTATATTTGGAGGGGGCAATTTTGGAGGAAGGCCATCATGTTGGTGTTTTTATTTGTGAATTCCCTAGCCAGCTGTGCTGGGCACTGCCTTCCAAGCTCAATGGCCCTTGGTCTGTGATTCAGCTATCATTTTTATGTATTTTGGAAATGGTCAATTCAGAGGAATGGGGATTTTATGTATAAATCTGTTTTCAAGTCACCAAGCAAAGGATTGCAGCAGTATATCTCAACCATTCCGATTTCACTTTTTTCCATGTTTGCTTTACAGCAAATCAAAAAATTAATGAATGGATTTAAAATTCCCTGCCTTTTCTTCTTTTTTTCCCTGGGGTTTTGTTCAATGTTTAGTCTATAGCAGCAAAATCAAGGTTATCATGACATCTTAAGGGTCACTAGATCTACCATAGATATTTTTTTTCCTTGCAGATACATATAATCCAAATCCTTTTTTACTAAACAAGTATAAAAAAATATCCTTCCTTTATGAAAACTATGAGTGACTTAGGCCTCAATGCATCTTCATATCTTATACCATTGGGATATATCTATATAAATAAAAATGTAATGTTCATTTCTGGGATGAACAGAACTCAATAACCACTAGACGACTTGACACCAAATTTGAACACAATACACGTATCAGGCCAACAAGTGATAACAACCCATCAAAGCAATCTATGTCCTGCACATAAAAAAAAAACCAAAAAATTAACCGGAAAGAACTTAATCTGCCACAAAGCTAAATAGCTATACAGAGCATGCGTTAAAACAACACCCAATAATACCTATATGCCATTAATAATAATATCTGTGTCTATAATAAAAATATCTACATGCCTATAATAATATCTATACATCAATAATAATAATAATAATAATAATAATAATAATACCTATGTAATATCTTTGAACTGGGTTATATGGCAGTGTGGACTCAGGTAACCCAGGCCCTTCCACACATCCATATAACTCTTTGGCCTCAAGGAGACTGAGATGGGCCTATATTAGGTTGACACTTTGCCACTTCAGTTGTGTATTGATAGTATAGAAACCAGCTCTTCCTCTTTTCTTTCTTTCCCATTTCTCCACAATGGGACACAGCAACGTGTGGCCGGGTACAGCTAGTATCTATATAAATAAAAATGTAATGTTTGTTTGTGGGATTAACATCACTCAAAAAACACTGAACGAATTGCCACAAAATTTGGTCACAAGATACCTACTAACCCAAGGAGTGACCATCACTTAAAAAATTGATTTTGTCATTTGGGAGTGTAGTTGCTGAGATTCACAGTTCATTTACAATCAAAGAGCATTCTGAACCCCACCAACAATGGAATTGAACCAAACTTGGCACCAACAGAAAATTCTGGAAGAGTTTGGTGGGTATTGACCTTGAGTTTGGCAGTTGTAGTTCACCTACATCTGAATAGCACTGGGGACTCAAACAATGATGGATTTGGACCAAACCTGGCACAAATACTCCATATTCCCGAATAGGAACATAGATGGAGTTTGGGGGAAATTGACATCTGGGAGTAGTTGCTGGGATTTATAGTTCACCTACAATCAAAGAGCATTCTGAACCCCACCAACGAGAAAATTGGGCCAAACCTCCCACACAGAACCCCCATGACCAACAGAAAATACTGTGTTTTCTTGATCTTTGGTGACCATTCTGACACCCCCTCACGACCCCCCCCAGGGGTTCCTGACCCCCAGGTTGAGAAATGCTGCCTTATGTCCATCCAGTACAACTCCCTTCACCACGGCAAGAAAGCATAATCAAAGCCCTCCTGACAAAGAGCCATCCAGCCATAGATATAGATAGGTATATATGATTCACACACATATACACATATATATGTATATGACAGATATAATATCATAGATTTGAAAGGGTATGTTCCATATTCCAGAGTAGGCAAACCAGACAATCTCTACATCAACACTGACAAAGAAACAACAGGAAGTATTGTTTACCCACAAGCATAAAGAATTTACTTATATTAGAAACCAACACTTTCTCATTACAGCATGCATATATATATATATATATATATATATATATATATATATATATATATGAATATGATACTGTAAACCACCGCCTCCTCCTGAGAAAAATGTATAACATCACAAAGGACCACCACCTCACCCGCCTCATAGGAAACCTGCTACAAAACAGGAGCTTTTTTGTTGAGTTCCAGGGCCAGAGAAGCAGATGGCGGAAACAGAAGAACCGCCTGCCTCAGGGGAGCGTGCTTGCTCCATCCATGTTCAACATCTACACAAATGACCAGCCACTGCCAGAAGGGACAGAGAGTTTCATCTATGCTGATGATCATGCCATTACCTCTCAAGCAGGGAGCTTTGAGATAGTTGAACAGAAGCTCTCCGAAGCTCTAGGTGCTCTTACTGCCTATTACAGGAAAAAAACAGCTGATCCCTAATCCATCTAAAACACAGACATGTGCTTTTCACCTCAAGAACAGACAAGCATCCCGAGCTCTGAGGATTACCTGGGAAGGAATCCCACTGGAGCATTGCAGCACACCCAAATATCTGGGAGTCACTCTGGACCATGCCCTGACCTACAAGAAGCACTGCCTGAATATCAAGCAAAAAGTGGGTGCTAGAAATAATATCATACGAAAGCTGACTGGCACAACCTGGGGATCACAACCAGACACAGTGAAGACATCTACCCTTGCGCTATGCTACTCTGCTGCTGAGTATGCATGCCCAGTGTGGAACACATCTCACCACACTAAAACAGTAGATGTGGCTCTTAATGAGACATGCCGCATTATCACGGGGTGTCTGCGCCCTACACCACTGGAGAAATTACACTGTTTAGCCGGTATTGCACCACCTGACATCCGCCGGGAAGTAGCAGCCAATAGTGAAAGGACCAAGGCAGACATCGCCAGCTCATCCCCTGTTTGGGTATCAGCCAGCACGCCAACTTAAATCTAGACATAGTTTTCTAAGATCTACAGAGACACTCGCTGGAACACCTCAGCAAGCGAGAGTCCAAAAGTGGCAGGCTCAAACCCAGCACCTCAACCAATGGCTGATACCAAATGAGAGACTCCCCTCTGGGCACACAGAGTACTGGGCGACTTGGAAGGCGCTGAACAGACTGCGCTCTGGCACCACGAGATGCAGAGCCAACCTTAAGAAATGGAGCTACAAAGTGGAATCCACGACATGCGAGTGTGGAGAAGAGCAAACCACAGACCACCTGCTGCAATGCAACCTGAGCCCCACCACATGCACAATGAGGACCTCCTAGCAGCAACACCAGAGGCACTCCAAGTGGCCAGCTACTGGTCAAAGGACATTTAATCAACTACCAAGCTTGCAAACTTTGTGTTTTGTTTGTTTGTTTAAAAAATGCAATGCAACTGTTTGGTCTGCCCCTGACACGATTAATAATAATAATAATAATAATAATAATAATAATAATAATAATAAAGAGGAGAAAGCATTTGTACTGTATTCCAGTGTCTATATCCTTTTCTTAAATAGGAAAGAATGTTCACAATGCAATACCCATCATGGCACATAAATAGCTTGCCAACTGGCAAAGTGAAGCAGAATTGTAAGCTAAGTTTCCAGCCACAGAACTGGATCTTATCTTTTCACTTCCCCATATGTCTACTGCTGTGATTTTTTTCCCCTTCTGTTATGCTCCTATGAATCATACTTGATTAACAAGTTCATCTTAGATGTTGACGAAATCTCTGAATTAAAATATCAGTGCACTCCCACTTCTAACTTTTAAGGTGAGGTGGTTGAAGTGAAGCCCAGGTTCCTCATGGAGCCTGTGTGGACTATTTTTTTTTTTGCCTCTAGAATCATGCAACCTCATCAGATGGTACTTTTTTGGCAGCATGCACCAGTTCCTCTTCATTTTTGTGATGGAGCCCATTGGCCCCATCCCACAACATACGGCTATTTCTAGCATAGCTCTGTTGTAAAAGTAAAGATGTACTGGCACATTCCACTACTGCAGCAAAAAGGGAGCCTTCCCATGTTACATTGGTAACAATGGGGGAGGAAGGCAAGTGGTGGATGTTGTCCTCCATGCAATGGGATTTATCTCAAGTTGGGCAATGCGGACCATGGGGTGATGGCTTCCCCACACCTCTCCGCCGCCCCCCCCTCCCCGTGGACCAGCACTGCTGGATTTGCTGTGGTGATTCTGCCAGCCAGTATGATGTGATTGTCAGTCTAAACCAGTGTTTCTCAAACAGTGCTCCTTCACAACAGTTTACCAGTTGTTAGGAATTGTGGGAGCTGAAGTCCAGAACATCTGGAGGAGCATGGTTTGAGAAACTCTGGTCTAAACCACTGTACCACACTGGCCCTCATGCTTGCACTAGTAACTCTAAATATAATTTCTCCCCAATATTTTTACATATGTTTCAAGCAGTCTTTCCACCTATTTGACACATTAGGCTTTGCAATAGCATTAATAAAATATCACCCAGAAAAATATGTCTTGCCAAAGAAATGCAATCTCAATTTTTCATTTTCTGACATTGAAGCAATGGAAATGCCTTGTGACATTTCTTATTGTGACTTTTTTTTTGTTTCACAATGTCAGTTGCTGACATCTTCAGACTTTAGTGGAAAGGCAGAAATAGGATTGTTACTTACATATTTAGTGTTGTAATTGCAAAAGACATTTTTTTAATTGATGGGGGCATCATTTACATTTAGCCTACTCAGTTCATCAGCACTCAGTTCCATTAAAAAACAACCTAGGAGTTCTATAAATGCGACTTGCCAATTGTTTAGTTTGACAATGTAGAGTTCAGAAGTCTGCAAACCACTTTGTTGAGGGATTGATGCAACTTTTTGCAGCATCAAGCTGTAAACCCATGAAAATCTTCCCTGCTTGACATCTCCAAGCACCCCATCAAAACTATTTATAGCCTGGTTCTCCCAGCTTTGCAGCTGGCTCCCCCGTTTTGACACTAAGATAAATGTGGTTGTCAAAAGTATCCTTTAACTTACTGAGAAAATAGTGTCTCTGCAAGGAAAGTATAAAGTTAAATCTTAATAACCAAAATCAACTGCTGCTCTATCTCTGTGTCAGAAGGAAAGTTGTTTTATTCCATGGAGACCCCAATAATCTATTAAGTTCTTGGTGATTTATGTAGTTGTTCATTCGGTTTCTAAGTTACCTTATAACTTTCATCTTCTGAATGACTCACAAATACATTAAAGCAATGTATAATCACAAAAAAACTTAACGAATGCAATTAGATATAGCAGCACTAAAACAATAATTAGAAAATGGTGAGGAAAACAAAGGCAATCTTAGCAGTAGGAAATAATAAACCTGTTAACATTCAAGGAGATGAAGTACCCACCTTTAAATAACAACAGCAAAAGCAAAGGCAAGCTAATTTCTTATCCAAATCACCCCAATTTTTTCAGTTAATTTGCAATGTGGCTCAGCTCACCCAAATAAGGCCTTTAATTAATTTGCCCACCATTTAATTCACCCGACCTGTGTCCTGCTTCAGAAACACTTGCCTTTCAATTAATCTGCAAAGTCCTGATCACATCATTAGTTCAAAGAAAAAAGAGGAAGAGGGAGGAGGAGGCAGTACATGATTCCCCTTGGGTAGTAGTGATGATAGGGAAGGGTCTTCTTTTCAGAAAACAGGTTTTATTTTTAGATAATAGGCGGCCATGAGGTGGGGTGCTTCTTCTTTTCTCCAAAAACAAAACAGTGAAAGGTAAACGGAGTGGAGTCGGTGCTGCTGACACCTGCTGCCCCCACAACTCTACAGCAACCCAAACTGCTGCAATCTGAGTATGCTTTCCAATTCCACCCCTGCCCCTTATACCAAATCCACTTATTTGTCTCTTTGGAAAGCTCAGATACCAAGCCACCTCTTGAAGAGTACCCTCCATTCCAGCAGTGAGCAGAAACCGATAGTACTCTTCATTTTTGTTTCATTTCCAGTATCATGCAGAAAAAAGTCCTGCCATTATTTCCCCCACTTTCCAAACAGGCTTCTAGAAAAGAGACAGAAACAATGTTGCTTGTTTTACCAGAAACAGCTATATGTTTTTGGACAGACAACACTGGTAGGGGGCATTACTCAGCAGCTAGCTTGAGGTCCAGTTATCTTAGGAAAGGTTTTGCTCTCCAACCGGTGAAATCACCAGACAAGACCATGTTGTGGGTTAACTATGGGCAACTTTTATTATATGTTACCAATCCATCTCTGTGTGATCATCCAATCCAATTTATCAATCAACATAAACTTGAACATGAATTTGAACTTGACAGTGGACTTGAACTTGAACATGAATTTGAACTTGAATTTGCTATTAATCAAATGAGGCGGTGGCCCTGCCTGACCACGTCATCCTCCAACAAGGGTGAGACACCATAATTCCCGGATGCAACCCACATGTTGCTCCCATGGGAACTCTTCAGGTAACAGGTAGAGACTGTAGCGTACTCCCCCTTCCTGTGGTGCATGCCAGTACCTGCATGTGCCTGCCATTCATTTGATGCCTATTTAAGATCCCCCTCCACCCAATTTGCCCAAAATGCGCAGTGTAGGGTGGGCGAACCCCCCCCCCAGAACATGGCAAATACACTGCAGTGGTGGCGGGTGGGTGGGTCATCTTGCTCAGGCCAAGTGAGGTGGGCTGAGCTCAATTCACCTAGGCCCCGCCCACAACAAGTCCTTGCTGATGTTTAATGATTTATGTTACAATTGTTTTTAATTGCCCTACACTTGTCTCGTGATGTTTTGTATTGATGTTGTTCACCACTTTGAGTTGCCTGAGGGCTGAGAAAAGCGGTATATAAATAAAGTAAATAAATAAATTGCTGGGCCTTTTAACTCTTTGTCTGCCCTTCGCCAGAAGGGAGCAAAGTACTTCCCCACCCTCGTGCTGCGGGTAGGAAAGGTGTTGTGACATGGCACAAACACTGAGCAAAGCTGGGCAAGGAAGTGGTGAGTTAATACAGCCATGTAACAAGTGGCAAGGGTGACAACAAATCTGTTCAATTGTTTGGGATCCAGAAAACTATTAAGACCTGTACATACCAGTTTGTATCCTTGTCTCCTGTTTAGTTTTTTATTCCTCCCATCTCTTTCTCCTTTTTATACTACAAGATGGCTATGTCTTTGACTCATACAGTAAATCCTTTTCCATTGCACTAAAATGATGCAGTTGTTGCATTCATGGGTAGATGTGCAGAAGTCCTGATGACAGCCAAACTTTGCAAACCTGGTTTTAGATACATCCTGAACCCCTGTTAATATAAGCAGATTCTTTCAGACAATAAGGATGAGTATGGATTCTTCCCTATGGAACAAAATCCTTCTGAGAAAGAACACCCTTGTTGAGAGTGAGAAAGAAAACAACAACAAAAAAAACAACTAAGAGAATGCTTCCTTAAAATATCATCACAAAACATTGGGGTTAAGATACCACACATAAATCTAACAATGCCCAGCACTGTACCAACTTGATAAATTAGGGACCTTTTGTTCTGTTGGTTGTTTAGTTCTCTCCATTTCTAATTCTCTCCCTTGTCTACTCTGCTATTGAATGTTGTGCCTTATTTTATATTCTTTCTCAGCTTGCTCACACACTGTTCTTTGTTTATGCTTGTTGAATTTTTTTCAGTAGCTTCCCTGCTGCTGTCTTATTTTGGAGTTCCCTCCTGCTGTGATGTTTCTTTTACTGCCAGGAAAGTAGCTCATGAAGTTTATTTTTAATTATTTATTGATTGCTTTTTAACACCAGCACTTTAATTTACAATCAAGATAATATGAATTCACAAAACAGGAGGAAGAAAGGGGCGGGGAATACATATACATACAAAAGAATAAGTCTCTGACCTCCCAATCTTAACTGTAATGAAAATAGAAACAAAAAGTGGGAAAGATATATTATTCTTCCATTACAGATCTGACTAAGTATGCAAATTGCTGAGAGCATAAGCCTTTGTAGATTCAGGCTATGTCTACACTTAGTAGAGTTCTGTGCGGATCTGTTTTTCTTCGGAACTTTTGGTGCCTTCGGGAGCACGTAACGGGAAGGGCCCTCTTGGTACAAAAACCCATCTGACATGAAAGCAAGTGAGAACTGATCTCGGCACTTCCTCCACTGTTTAGGAGCTCCACAGGCTCTTTGCACGGGGTTTTCCTTGAAGCCTAACTCTCATGCTTTCAATCCAGGTCTTAATGAAGGATATAAAATCAAACAATCCCAGAAAGAGTGATATCTTAACTCTGATGCTTTTAATCCATTTCTTAATGAAGGATATAAGAACAAACAATCCCAGAAAGAGTGATATCTTAACACTAATGCTTTTGATCCAGTTCTTAATGAAAGCCTAATACTTAGTTAACTAATCCAGGGTAAACCACTCCTGCCCCAGTGGATTCCAGGAGCATCCCTGGAGTATTTCTTTAGTGATTCAGATAGCTGGACAGGTTGAGGATGCATTGGAATTGCAACTGATGCTGCATTGTCAGATACTTGCAGCTCCCTGCCAGAGGCTTGCTGGCATATCACATTTCCTTGTCATGTGGATGTGTTCCCTAGTGTGATCTCAGCAGAAGTGATGTTGCCTTCAAGCCTCTGATGGGAAGCAGCTTCTGGTCAGTGATAAAGTGGTAGATCCATTAGACATATGGGCAGTGGATCAAGATGGATCCAGTTTGACCCAGCTGTCCATATATCCAAAACTCCAGGATCACTCTGGAATTTCCTGGAAGTTTCAGAGTAAATTCTGTTTCACCTTGAGCTGCATGCAGCCATATTGCTGAAAATCCAACTAGATATCATCTGGATTCTCACAGCATCTGAGAGATGAGTCCACTTTATTTGGGCTGAGATGACATGTCCTCAGTCTGTTTTTACAGTTGCCTGCCAACTACCAGCTTCCTTCTCTCACATAAGCTCTAATGCAGCGGTCCTCAAATTAAGGCTCAGGTACCAGATATGGCCCTCCAAGGTCATTTACCTTGCCCTCACTCTGAAATGTCTTGAATGCACACAACAACAACAATCCTATCTCATCAGCCAAAAGCAGTCCCACACTTCCCATTGAAATACTAGTAAGTTTATATTAGTTAGAATTGTTCTTCATTTTAATTATTGTATTGTTTTAAAGTGTTTTTTTGCGCTACAAATAATATATGTGCAGTGTGCATAGGAATTCATGTATGTTTTTTTCAAATTATAATCCAGCCCTCCAACAGTTTGAGGGATTGTGATCTGGCCCTTTGTTTAAAAAGTTTGAGGCCCCCTGAGATCCTCTTAGTATGCCAAGATCCCTTAGCATACTAATATTCCAGACTTAAATGGCTAAATCTTGGAAATCAGACAACAATCCTACTTAATAATTGAAGTAATAATTGAACATCCATAGCCAAAATTATTACATTATATATTAATGAATAAATCAATGGCAGGTTTTTAAATATGCCCTGTGGATAAGAAAAGGGTGATTCTGAGAAGATGGGAAAGCACCAATGCTACCTTCCCAGCCAAGGATTCAAAAGGGACAGAAGTGGTGTCATGGTAGAGAGTAGAGGGGGTTGTTCTTATTTTAGATTTTCCCTGCATGGACTAAGCTCTTACCCTTTGCCACTCAATTCAAAGACTAGGTTGGTTTCATATATATATAAGGGTTAAGGCATAGTACTTACAATGACCCATGAATAAGTCCATTCAGATTTTTTGATTGACATTACTACACATATAGGTATATAGGGTACATTTTGAAACACTTTTATGATGTGAAATTTTATCTGTATGTATTTTAATGTTTGAATATTGTTATGGGTGATGATGACAAAGATGGTAGAACAACAAGATATATCATCAAATATATTTAGAGAAAAGTGTATCATTAGAGTCATGTTGTCTTTCAGAAGTAGTTTTTCGTGATGACAGGCTTCCTTACCCAGATGATATGATCTCGAAGTCCTGTAGCCCCAGCTAATATAACCAATGGTAGGGGATCATGGGAGGTAGCCTGAAGAATGCACGGTTGATGAACGCTGCTCTGTAGGATTGGTAGGATTTGTTCAATTAGAAGGATCAAGATAGGTCATTAAGGTGAATACTAATGATACATGATGTTAGCAATTTTGCTTAGGGTTGTGAGCATCTGTAGTGTCATTCACATGGGGTGGGCACAATGTCGTCTACAGAATACACCTTCAAATATCAGACACTTTCCTGGCAGCATTTCAAGACAAACTGCAGAAGTTCACACTTTATAAAAACCTGAAATGTACCATGGGGAAACTGATAAAACCAAGCTGTTATCTGAAAAGCACTACCCCTTTGAAACACTCTCTCTCTCTCTCTCTCTCTCTCACACACACACACACACAATTTCTTCTCCCTTATCTAATCAATCTTGAATCACTGATTTGTAATTAGAACAGAAACATGAATGAAAACAGCCACAGAATGAAATATTGGATTTATCAACTGGGTAAAGTTTTATTAAAAATATATTTGTCTTTCTTTACAATAAACTGCAGTACATGTTTTATATTGTTTCTCGATAACCCATCATTTTTGATTATTTATTGTTTTTCTCTGGTTTCAAGAGTTATTTTCTTTGAGAAACAGTAAATTTAATATAGGACATTTTTTTAAAAAAATCACAATATAATTCTTCTAGTAGTTGAAGTATATGTATTCTTTGAGTGACTGCAGTTTGATAATGCCAGTCTCCTAGCTAAATCTGAAAGGCAACTTGTAATCGCAAAAAAGCAACTTGTCTTCAAGGTCCAAACAACATAAGTTAATAAGATTCAGAACACCAGGAAAATGCTGACACAACACAATCTCCAAATTTAGAAATTGGAACAAAATAAACACTTTGTCTTCTTCATTGTGGAACTGGCAATTTTTCATTTCCAGATAAAGAACTCAAGACAGTTTTCACATCACATTGAAGTAGCTATATCATGTACACGATTGACCTACTTTTCCCCCTGCCATCTAGTAACCATGGAGGATGGGCAGAAGACAATGAACAACCAGGCCACCAGCTCACACTGTTCTTTTGAAGGGTCCCCAGAAATTCCAGGAGGGTGCCTTTATAGCCAGAACAGAGGTGACTGCTCTCTCCCTTGTTTCCTCCCTTGGTCACTAAATGGCTCTGGAGAGAGGCATGAAATAGGTAATTGGCCCCTGTAGGAGATTTTAGAAGACAGAGATGCTAAATTCCTTCATTTGCTTTCATTTCACCGGTGGACATCATTAACACGATGCCAGTCATGTTACATCAGTTTTAATGGCATAGTACATATGACTCCAATTTAGCTAAAGTTCCACCACAACTAATTCTTCACTTGGAGTAAGCAAGGTCCTGTGAACCCAAAAGGATTAAAACATTGAATAGACACACATAAGACAATGCTGTAATGTCCATTGAAATCAATGGGAAACTTTGACCGGCAACCTGCTAGGGACATAAGAACATGCATGTTTTCCTTATATGTGTGTAAGCCCTTTTGGGGGACTGCATGAATTGGTATTTCTCCTTCCTGGCCCACACCCAAAGCTCCTCTGACCTACCGAACAGCCTCTGAATTTCTCCCCTCTGAAAACCATGCCATTATCCATAGAAAGTGGAGAGGGTCACCAAAGCATCTGGCAATATCCCTAGAGCTAGGTATGAAAAGATTACATCGGTGCATATGATCCTTCAGGTTCCTTTTGAGGTCTCAGTGCTGCTATGGTAATTTTGTGTCTAACTATAGAGACACAGTCAGATTTTTTTCTGCAATTCTGCCCATTCCTTATGAAGACTGGATTCAAAGGTTGTTCAGTAAATCAAGTTTGGCATATGACACAGCCTACCAAAGGTTGACCTAGAGACCTACTATCCCACTGCTGAGCCGGACAGGATTATGACTGTAAAGTGAACAAATCTTATTCTATGTGTTTCAACTGGATGTACAACTCAGCCCTATGTACATTTACTGAACAATAAATCCTGATTGCTCCCAGTAGAGTTTATTTCTGGGTAGATGAAACTGGATCACACTCTTATAGTCTTGACTAAGCACCATTGTTTCAGAATTAAAATGTTCATTTACACAAATTGATAGTGAGTTTTCAAAAAGTTTTAAAATGTTTCATCTTTCTCTCCCTCCCTCTCTCTCTCTCTCTCTCTCTCTCTCTCTCTCTCTATATATATATATATATATATTACTAAAAACACCAAAAAGGACGATAAATGCTGTACTTCTGGATTATTTATGTGTACATTTTAGATAAAACTTTCCACATTTTATATATTTGGATCCCAACTGGGATGTTTAAAAATACATTAAAATAGTTTGTTAGAAGAACACATTAAAATCAAAAGCAGTTTGAAATTATTTAAACCACTAGCAACATCAGCCTTTTTTTAGTTAAATACATTTTCCAACTTGAATCAGAGTACAAACACAGACTGGGACATACTGAACAGAAGAAAAAAAAGTTGACCTACTTAATGGATAACCAAGTATATGTATCTTGTCTCTGAGAAAATGGAATATCTTGTGAAAACGTAGACGATTAAGAGAAAAATATCCCAGAAGAAAAAATAGCATAAGCAGATAACAGAGAATTTATTTGACTTTCTATAAAGAATTTGTGCAAGGAAATTTGAACAGAGGAGATGATAAATTTGTTATGGATCAATGAAGACTCTACCATCAAATGCAGATCCTAATATATCTGCAGAATGAGATGGCTTTGGATCCAATGGATCCGTAGCCATCTCTGACACACTGTGGCACACATTACACTATGCATTTTGTAAATTACTGTCACCAAAGTAAGGCTTTGACATTGGAAGAATACTTGTGCCAGCAGAAGAAACCCTTAAGCAACCAATCTTCAACTCTGAAAATGGAGAGGAAGGCCTGGAGAGTCCAGTGGTCCCCCTTTTCATGAATTTAAGACATTTTCCTCACTAGCTGTATTCACACATTCATTGCTACTATATGGACATAGAATCTGAGAAGCATAAATCAGGGGAAGCTAGACATAGTAAAATAAGTAATGGGATATAAATATTGTTTGGGAAAGAATAGGTCAATGAATCAGATATTACTGAGTGCTTTATTCAGAAAACTACAATCTAAGAAGAAATGGAGTGGCAATAAAAATGAGGAGAATTGTACCAAAATCAGTCAGAATATAATACAAAGTCTAGGTAGATCACATTGGTAAGAAGTCAGGGAAAATGCATCCATATAATCACAATCCAATCTTAAGGTTCAATGATAGAGGCAGAAGAAATTGAAAAATTGTACACTGGAATCCAAGAGGAAATTTGTCACACACTAAAACAGGTTATATTAATAAATGAGTGGAACACAAAAGGAGAAAATGAAGTGGAACCAACATTGCTTAAAAATTTGACCTAGAATAAAAAAAATAAAATAATTACTGATCCTAAGAAATTCATTGTAATCAAATGATTCAGGTAATCAATATGTACGTTACCTAATGTATGTTACTTGCATATTACCTGATGCCAACATGGAAACCAAATTACTGCATAATTGGAAGAAGAAGTCATTTATCTGCAAAAAAAAAAAAAACAAGATAAAGGTCCTATCTACACTGCCATATAATGCATTTTGAAACAGTATTATATGGTCTGTATAGACTCATATAATGCAGTTCTATGCAATTAAACTGCATTATATACATCTACACTAACCATGTAATACAGTTCCAATTAGCAGATTATAGCGCAGACAAGGAACTGCTAATATATATAAAAAAGAGTATATCTAAATGAGAATTTATATTATCATGTCTAATTGTCCAGAAGCCAGAAGAACCCTGGACTTTAGCCATGGTCATTGTCAGAGACGAATGCTAACAAAAAGAGAGAGACGCTTCAGTTGATGACAGATACAACTCTCCAAGCAGTTAAGAACTGATGAGAAGCAAAAGTAAAAGCTGACACAAAATATTTCAGAACTCTGAATGCAACTGTTCCACATCTTGTGTGTAAGGGAAATGAAGTTTACTACAATAACCAATGCAGAGAAATAAAAGAAAACAACAAGAAAGAAAGAATAGGAGACCTCTTCCATAAGATCTAGGAAATCAAAGGGAAAATTGAGCCAAAAATGGAGATGCTACACATAACATGACCACATAGAAATAAAATGATGATGGAAACTATACACCGAAGAACTAGTTGAAAGTGATGGATGAATGACAAAATGTAATTTCTAATTTTAGAAAGTGAGATGGTGAGTATGTGAGAAAATAAATCAGCAGGAACAGCTAGCAGTTTCTCAAGTCCTTCCTAACACACACACAAAAAGGACATGATGTGACTGTGAAGACAAAATACAGAGAAATTGAATGTTTTTCAACTGGCAAGAGGGTCAAGGAAACCTGTATTTTTTGCCCTATCTGTTTAACCCATATCCTAAACATATATGTAAAGCTGGATTTGACTCAGTGGAAGAAGTCTTGAAAACTGGTGGAAGTAATATCAATGAATTAAGATATGCATTTTATCTTACTCTTTAACACTTATTGTTATAATCTGCAATCTATATAATAGCACTCTCCAGGGTTATTTCATTGACCTTAATAAAACCATTCAACAGTAAGCAGGCTGTGAATTATAACATGCTTTAT
This sequence comes from Anolis sagrei ordinatus, assembly GCF_025583915.1. Classification (NCBI taxonomy): domain Eukaryota; kingdom Metazoa; phylum Chordata; class Lepidosauria; order Squamata; family Anolidae; genus Anolis; species Anolis sagrei. The sequence continues at coordinate 152,039,207 of NW_026847438.1, forward strand.
TTATCTAAAATGTCTATTCTAGGATTTCAGTGGTATTCAAGGTAGCCTATAATTAAGTAATGACTTGACTGTAAAATAAAATCAATCAAAAATAAAATTAAAAAGTTATTACCAATTACATATATAAAAACTACCAGAGCCACTAAATATTCTATCAGCCAAGAAGTAATGAGTGACATTAGGAGAATAGAAAATGATTGGAGCAGGATGGTGTCTGTAATGCCCTCATCCTCCAAAACTATTCAATCTAAGCTACTGTGAAAAATAGCAAGATGCTGTTGACAAGAAAGAGACTCACAATGGTCTTGAATTGCAGCTTGAGTACAGAGTAGAAAGACCTCTGTAGATGCTATTGAATCCTTGGAGTTGTAGTTCTACAAGGTCTTTATCCTTCTCCACCAGAGTGGTGGTAGATCACCAAACTTCAGCTCCCAGGATTGCAGAGAATTAAGCCATGGCAATTCAGGTGGTATCAAACTGCACTTATCTCATACTGCTGCCATATTCTGAGGCCCCTTCCCCACAGCTGAATAAAATCCCACATTTTCTGCTTTGAGCTGGAATATATGGCAGTGTGGACTCAGATAACTCAGTTCAAAGCAGATATGGGATTTTCTGCCGTGATGTTTTGGGTTATATGGCTGTGTGGAAGGGTCCTGGATCACATGTATTTAACTTTTTTAGTCTCTAGGTAAGGTATGTAACATTAGCAATATTTGGGGAGAACGATGAGAGCTCTCCATTTCTCTTTCCCCCTCTATCAGAGCAGCTGGCTTTTCTTTCTTTCTTTTTTTTTTAGATACATAAATAAATTTTATTTTGGTCCAGATACTCTTATTACACTGTAACATACAAGTTATAGGAGTAATGCGATTAAGAAAATCCAGTGGATAAAATTTGCAAACAGTAAAAGATGCTTAAAATACATGTTGGCTACAAACAAGGGTAAAAAACTACAAGAAGTGCCGGTGTGTTTCAGCCTCAAGGTATACAGGCAATGAGATTTAAGAACAACTAGTTGCTTGGGCACACAGATGGGTAAAATTAACAACAGTTAAAATGGCTTAAAACACAAGTTGACTAAAAACATAGAATCATAGAATCAAAAAGTTGGAAGAGACCTCATGGGCCATCCAGTCCAACCCCCTGCCAAGAAGCAGGAATATTGCAAAAGACTTTCAGCCTGTGTCTAAAATTGGGAATTGCCTAATCCTGGCTGCCTCAGAAAGAAACTTGGCAACCACCAAGGTCACGTGGGGAAGGTTGTCACTTCACATAAAGTTGCACTGAACTTGCTGGTAAATTCCTTAGTAGGGGGTTGATTATGTCTGTTCGGGTCTTGGTTTCCATATCATCAGATAGAAATCTGCAGAGTTTTTGAATGTTATTCAGAGGTTGGAGCTGGATGGTCATAGTGGGAATAATATGCTAGACTAGATAAAACAGTGCTCTGAGCCAGTATAGTTGTTTTATGCTGTTAAATTATTGTATGTTATGGAGCCCCCGGTGGTGCAGTGAGTTAAACCTTGTGCTGGCAGGACTGAAGACCGACAGGTAGCAGGTTCAAATCCGGGGAGAGGCAGATGAGCTCCCTCTATCAGTTCCAGCTCCTCAAGCGGGGACATGAGAGAAGCCTCCCACAAGGATGATAAAAACATCAGTTCATCCGGGCGTCCCCTGGGCAACGTCCTTGCAGACGGCCAATTCTCTCACACCAGAAGTGAACTGCAGTTTCTCAAGTCGCTCCTGACACGACAAAAAAAATTATTGTATGTTGAGAATGGAGAGAGGGGAGAGATGTTATCCTTCACTGTTAATGTTGCTGTGGTAAATAACTGTGGGATTATCTTATGGAAAGTTCTATTGCCACATAAACTATTAAATGTTACCATCAAGCAAACAACAAATAGTACCTATGACATCCAAGAAGCTTTATAGCTGCACTGGCTCAGAAAAAGAGGTATCGTTCTTATCCCAGCTACTGCAATGGGACAGACAGCCAATTATCTTCCTTTGTTCCTCCTCACCTCATAGTTTTCTGTTGCTACTCTTTGCAGGAATGTAATTCTAAATGGCCATGATTCTGTAGTTGTTATTTCCAGAACTCAATCCAACAAGGTCAGTGTCTCATAATCACAGACAAATGTACTCGTCAGGACAGCTTCAGAGTTCTTACTTCAACACTATGCACCCATTTGCTTGTTCGGAAGGGGTTTGCTACTATCATGGTTCTAATGATTTAGACAACAGAATTCAACAAGCTGTAAGAAAAAAATTCAATAAGAAAATAGGAACAATACAAGAATATTTTAAACACACATACAGAGAGAGAGTTTAGTTCACTGCTGAAATAATAATTGAACAATTAATATGTTTTCCGCCAGAGCCATGCCATCCTTAGTATAATAATAACAACATTTTAATTAGTATTATCTATAAATGGAACATAATTTCAAATTGATCAAATAATTCAAGTTCCATGCTTCTTAGTGGGTCTTTATGACTCAAAGCCTTAAAATAGTATATTTGCACAAAATATTCAATTCTAGTTTTTGTAGTTATACAAAAATGGTTGTATTTGTTATATAGGCATAAGTCATTCACCTGATAAAACCTTCAGATGATGGCTTTTAGATAACTCATTTAAACTTGCAGTGATTATATAGATTGTAATGACTGTGAAAGTGCTGCTACGATCTTCATGACATCCAAGGACTTCTGGTCTTTATTGCAGGGTAAATCAAATCAATCGGTTTTAGCTCTATGTTAAGGAGAGTTGACCAAAACTCTAGAGCAGGGGTCCTCAAACTATGGCCCGGGGGCCGAATACGGCCCTCCAAGGTCATTCACCCGGCCCTCGCTCAGGGTCAGCCTAAGTCTGAAATGACTTGAAAACACGCAGCAACAACAACAACAACAACAACAACAACAACAACAATCCTATCTCATCAGCCAAAAGCAGGCCCACACTTCCCATTGAAATACTAACAAGTTTATATTTGTTAAAATTGTTCTTCATTTTAATTATTGTATTGTTTTTGGGTGCTTTTTGCACTACAAAAGAGATATGTGCAGTGTGCATTGGAATTCATGCATGTTTTTTTTCAAATTATAATCCAGCCCTTCAACAGTTTGAGGGACTGTGACCTGGCCCTCTGTTTAAAAAGTTTGAGGACCCCTGCTCTAGAGCAATCCCATAGTGTGGGCACAATGTGGACAGCATGAGCTGGTACAATGTGGAGTGGTTTACTGTCCACACACTCTGCCACAGTTCTGATTACCTCTTAACCCTGGCAGCTGTGGCAAACTATTGTCAGAGGGCTTGTGAAACCATTGCCCCACACCCCACATCTCCCTGCTTACTGGCCTTACAATCCCATGGGGGAAAACATTAACTGTCTGGCTGTCCCCCATTGATCCAAGACAACACAGGAAGCTTCCTGTGTTGCTGTTGCTGCAGCATGCTCCATTTTGCCACTCCTTTAAGAATGGAGCTCTGCCAGAAGTAGTAGTACATCGTATAATGAGAGCCAGCAGGCTCCGGGCTTAAAGGGTGGTGAAGTGGAGCATGCCACCAATTCTTTCCCCATCTGATGAGGTCCTAAGAAAGTTGACCCGTCATTGTGGTTAATCTGTGCTGACATCAGCAGAGGTACCCACTTAATCAGGGAGATTGAGGAAAAAATGCCCCTCTTCTTCTCCCTGGACATATGGGTGCTTCTGTAGATCCTAGCATGTGGCATCTATGATATTCTAGGGGCTCTCTTGCACTACACTGCACACAGTATGTACCTTGGAGTCTGCACATTATAATAGGAAGGCTACACACTGGCAGTGTTTCCCTTCTTCCTGATAATTAACATCAATAAGGGGCACTTTAAGAAATATCAAGAGGAATAGAGGTTTTTGTGATATACTAGTAGTATTATGAAGATTGAGATATTACTATTCAATAATCTAGAGCTTTGTTGGGTTTTTATAAGCTTTTGCTTCTAAATTATCCCATATTTTCACTGTGCTGCTTTGTACTCTTGATTTAAGAGGCATTTGGTGATATTTCTGCCACCTGCTCATGTATTTATCTCATGCCAGGTTTCCCACTTCAAGACTAGGGAAACCTTCCAAAGCAAAAGGAAGCCATCTTTGTTGCTGCCCCCCCCTCCAAAAAAAAAAAAGAAAAACCAAACAAACCAGGCTTAATTATACTGGAGAAATGGAACACAGAAAGCTTACACTTATACAATATCACTGCAACATATCCAGTTGCTAGAGCTAAGCAGCAGCATTAGAAATGTTTCCTATATATGTTCACCAACCACCAAATTCTGTAGTTGCTGGTGATATTTGGTAGACAGATAGGAATATAAATGTTTGATATTAAAGCCAAGATTTTGTTATTTATTTATTTATTTACTTCATTTATATATTTATTTATTTACTTCATTTATACTGCTTTTCTCAGCCCTTAGGTGACTCAAAGCGGTTAACAACAGCAATTTCAATGCACATATTACAAAACAATTGAAACATTTAAAAACAATAGCATAACAACAATTAAACATCAATAGAACAAATCATTCACACCTCATCAACAGAATCAGAATCCAATCTCATCATCCGTTATTCCATGTTCCTTGTAATCAATTACACTGCCTAATCGAATGCCTGTTCGAACAACCTGGTCTTCACTTTCCTCCGGAATGCCAATAAAGAGGGGGCCGATCTGATATCTGTAGGGAGGGCGTTCCACAGCCGAGGGGCCACCACTGAGAAGGCCCTGTCTCTCGTCCCTGCCAGGCATGCCTGTGATGCCGGCGGGACCAAGAGCAGGGCCTCGCCGGATGATCTTAATGTCCTAGCTGGTTCATAGGAGGAGAAGCATTCGGACAGGTAAGTTGGGCCAGAACCGTTTAGAGCTTTATAGGCTAAAGCCAGCACATTGAATTGAGCTCAGTAGCAAATTGCAAATTCAGAATAGAACACTGGATTGGGACTTGGGGAATTCATTTTGCATGGAGCCATGTATGTAATGAGAAAACCTTGGGCTAGTCCCAACTGAACTCCATAAAGAAGAAAATCATGTATGCTGCTATGCAATTTAAAATTACTGTTGGTTTTACTGATGGGTCTATGGACCGTAATAAAATTATTGTTGCTTTATGCTGCTATGAACATACAAGTGAAGGTGGGATATAAATTTTTCTTTTAAAAAAAAGACAAGAAAAAAAAAGCCATGGAATGTTTTTCTGCATGTAATATTAAATGGATGTTGGGTTTGTTCATAGCATCCTGCAAACCTTAAACATCAACAAAAATCCTCCACCTATTCAAATAAGAAATAAGAAACGGAGGAGATCACAAGCGTTTCTCTCTTGATGTGGGAAAGCGCAATGCATTTTCACAAAATATATTGTGTTTTCTATTACATATATAATACACTTTAATAGCATATGTGTACCAAGAAGAGGGTTCCATTGAATTTAACAGATTTTAACCGAAATGTGTTAATGATTCATTTTCTTATATTTGAAGAGCCTTATTAACTGAATAGAGAAGGAATATAACAACGTTTAAACTGCATCGTGATAACAATATATTTGTTGTCTTTGAACAAAATCCTGGAAATGTATTGTCCAGTCATCTTTTAGGTATATACATATATCAATATGACGTTCATAGAGTGATGCAGTGCAGAGACTAAATGATCAACCTAATTCCAGATATGTCTTTGTTATCTGTCTAAATTCAATTCAGATATAACATTATGCCTCTCATTACAGTCTATAAAGCTACAGTTATTTCATTTCTATTGCTGCTAATGTCTTTTCTGAATTCTTATTGAGTCCCTTGAGCTGCCTGAAATTTGTTTTCTTTAGAAATAGCATGAGATAAAAAATGCCCATCAATAGAAAACAGGACTAAAAACCAACTTGCATGTTTATGTAGCATACAACTGATTCCCAATTTCATTGTTACTCTAAAAATATTTCATGGATCTGATCTAGATCAAGGCATAGCACATTCAGGTTTAGGAGATATACAGCAACCCCATGAAATCTACACATGGCTTACTTTGGGGAGGAAAAGAAAATGAACCTGAGCTTCATACTATGTATTTAACCTAATATGCAATTTAGCCGCAAGGGTGTGTAGGAATTGCTGAAAATTGTCTTGTTAGTCCTTTTCACTTCCAGGTACCATGAAGGATTTTATTCCTAGTTCCTTTGCCTTTCAGCTTGCATTATTCATCGCCAGTTCTTTCCCCCTCTTCAGCATTTGAGAAAATCTGCTGTGTATCACAATTTGATTTATGACATGGCAATTTGGGTACTATGCTTATTATTTTAAAAACCCAAACTGTTCCTAAGGATGTAAGTTTTGTTTTCAGAGAATATTGAATGGTCAACTGATCTGACTATGGCTACTGTTTATACTGAGCAGAATTACTGGTACAATAAATGTAGTCTCCACATATTCAGATGTCAGGCCTGAAGATCCCTGCTTTGAGAGCAATACCTCAGAAGATCTTCAGGTTTCAACATTGTCTCACTATCTTTGAAACTGCATCTTAGAGGTTTCAAATAGTCTGTTGGATGGTTCAGTTCAACCCTTAGGATTTACAGTGACCATACACACACACTCAGACACACATGCAACATCTGATTGGAAAAAAAAACACAGAAATAAAATTCCTTTTAGGGGTTGCAACATACTGTTTCAGGAGTTTTAAGAAAGCCAAAACCAAATAAAATGCAGGAGAGACCCAAAGATAACTGGTGGCAATACATCGTCATTGCTGATTGCCACAAGCACCAGTTGTGATGAATCATTGTGGCCATATGGGAACCAAAAATAGAGACGAGCCTAGGAGTATTGCCATTTTCAAACCTTGTCTATAGTTTTGTTTTAGTTGCCAGAGTTCCACATGCTGACTAGAGGCAAGAAACAAATCAGCATAAGATAAACTCCATTTGTACTCCAACCTATCTGGCAGAGGTTCTACACCCTTCTGGTATAGCTATTCCTGGCGGGCAGTTGCAATAATGCGACAGGTTTCCATAAATAATTGTTAGCTGGAAGACAGTTTTTAAAAGCACAAGAACCACATTAGATAAAGGTGAGAGCGTAGGACTTAATTCCAAAAAAAGAAACCCTCCTGCAGGCCAGAATTTGGGATTTTTTTTCTTTATTTGAATAATGCAAATTAAAAATGGGTAGATTAGCTAAATCATAGTTCCTGTATTTCTCAGTTCCATCTAGGTGCACAGGTATGTGTATGCATGATCCCAAATAATACATGTATTTTTATTTTAAAATGTGGTTTGCCACAAAGAGACCACACTGTACACTCATACAAATGGAAAATACAGAATAGAATGCAAGTCAGTACTTGAAACAAAGGGAACAGTTTTCTTAGCAGAGTATAAATAAATAAATCACAGCATGACCTCCTTATCCATGATCTTGGTGTCCACAGTTTCATTTACTCAAGCTCCAAAAAAACTATCCCCCAAGAAGTGTTTGTGGTCTTCTTTAAGTGCTATTTTATGGTATGTGTCTGACCCAATTATAGTCAAAATATACAGTTCACTATTATCTTCTGTTTCGGGTATCCACAAGGGGTCTTGGAACATATCCCTGTGGGTGCAGAGGTCCAATTTTACTATGAATGTTTGGTACAGCACAAATACAGCTTGTAGAACTGTCTGTGTGACATGTAGAAGTGATCAGCAGTTTGTAGGAGTGATATTTTGGGGGTAGAAAATAAACTAAGCAGAGTGCAAAGAATAGAGGGAAAGATCACTGTGAAAATCAAATAAGGTTATGTGAGTATATTGGGAGGGCTAGGATACACTCAAGAGATCTAATTTCAGTTCGGCAGCTTGGTGATATGGGAGCTAATACAACCATGTGAAATATTGTGAATGGGAGACAAAGCACAAAGGAAAGGATAAAGATTCCAAATACAAAAGGTCCTCGGAATAGGAACGATTCTTCAGTAGATGATAGAAATGTAAATTAACATTTATTTTACTCTTGCACATAAAAATGAAACTTTCCAAATGTTTTTTGTCCAAAAGTCTCTTTATGTGGACCTAAGTCTCACAGTGAATTCTAGCCAATGCCTAGTCTGTACCTGTTCAGATTAATGAAAATATTCATAATTGAATGTTTCCCTATGAGAAAAGTTCCATATCTGTAAGTGCTAGCCTTTCAGCCTAGATAACCTACTTGTCTCATTGTTTTTATACATAAAAACTAGGTTCATGAGCAAACAATCCTCAACTTATGGCCACTTCACAATTAGGCAGTAATATCACTATGACTCCACTTTGCCACAAATACTTCCTGTGTAATCTTGAGGTTTATAGTTTGTAGAAGCACTAGAACTATGACTGAGATTCAAAATTCTCCTCTCTACACCCCAGAATTCCATAGGGTATTGCTATATAGAATTATAATTATGTACATTATTATCATGCCATGGATTCTTAAGGGGTGCTACCTTTGCAGGAAAGGACAACATGTCTGATCAGAGTTGGTGCTCCTTTAGTTACAGGAGGAGGTGCTCACCTTTTTTTGGTTATTAAGGCTCTAGGTCTTGTTAGATACTAACAAGTGATTCTTCTGGACATGTGGCAAACCAACACTGAAACAGGACTGTTGATTTTGATGATGGTTCCTATCATGCAATACCACATGCTACCCATTGCTAGAGTGCCACTTCTCTGTGATAGCAATTTTACCCAACTATTGATTGGAAACCCTATCAATAGTCCCGATCACAACATAGTCCTGTCACTTGCCTCATGCAATAAGCCTTATCTTCTTCTGTGATAACTTTCCTGTGATACCCCTTTTACTCAACTATTGATTGGAAAACCTATCAATAGCCCCGATCACACTATAGTTCAGCCACTTGCCTCAGCAATGAGCCTTATCTCCTTCTGTGCTGACATGCCAGCATAGAAGTGATATCAGGAGCTGGATTTGTTCTCCCTACCCATTCTCCCTCACAATAATTTGCCATGTTTTTTTTGTATTTATTTTAACCTTAACTTTAAAAGGATTGCAAAGCTACTTTTTAAAAAAAGTATTTTGGGAAAAATTCAAAGTAGTGGAATATGGAATGATAGAGTTGATATCCTAACCAGAAGTACAGCCAAGGGACCATGGATTGGCAAATCCTCACAATTGCATGATTAAAGAGGTAGAGGTGATCATCCCAGTAAGTTGCCACTATACCTGATTTTGAAGATTTCATGGGACATCAGCTTGGTGCAATAAAATCCTGTTATTTTCTAAAAATATATTCCAGAAGACTTTTTAGGCAGCAGATGTGACTTACATGACAAGTTTTATATTTGTAAAATATATTTAAATAAAATTGCTGTTGTAAGACATCTCATTTGACATAAAAGTGAGCACCTGACCGCTTGCTGTGATCAAACTAACTGCAGTCAGTGAAATTTATCCTTATGTAAATTGTTTCTGTCTGCTTTTTGCTGAGTCTTCCCACCTATTGCTTTCTACCCTCAGGAGATACTTCTGAAGGCATTTGGAGCTCTAGTTGGGAAGAGAGGGAAAGAAAAACTACTTTTATGAGCGCACATCTTTCTGCACAAATGTAGATTTAGCCTGTGATGCTGGTTCCTATGTATCCCATCAAGAAGATCATATGTAGGAATTGTGAATGCGAAGCTGTTACAGATGCCTAACCCTCATGTATGCAGTCACAACTATCTAACAGGAAACCTGTCAATAATTAAAATAGACCAACCTTAGATCTCCTGTTGCAATGAATACAGATATTTATTAATCAAATGAATCAATAAAAGCATACAGATTCTCTTAAAATTCAATCACATAAACAACAAGCAACACAATTGTGCAGAATCTATGTTGGAGAATCTGTGATTGAGCACCTACTACATCCACAACTTCTTTGTTTGAAACAGCTTTTGCTGAAAAATATATTTATTTCATTTTTTGAATGGGAAGGAAAGTCTGTTAAAAGTCAAATACAGCCTTTTCCACAAGTGTGTTTCAGAAAGTCTGCTATTTTTCTCTGAGCTGTCATCTCTGGGGTGCATCTTTTCAGATTTTTTTTCATACTAATTGTTTAGGGGCAGAAAATAATATGCAACCAATATTTATCTTGCTAAACAGTACTTATTTGTGTTTATTCTCCCATGTTTAAAGCCATTCCATTACCATCCATGGCAGAGAATAGCATAAAAGTGCCACAGATGGAATGATGCTGCATCTCTCCTTTCAATTCCCTTCATTACATTTACTGTTTAGGTGAGCCAACATTGCCCATTTGTGGGCAGAGATTGAGAGTATCACATAAGAAACTAAGGCTAAGTCCATATAACTAGATGCTGACTGATGACATCATCTAAGAAGATCTTGGACGACTCCGTGAATAATAGCATCAATCTGCATCTGGTTATGAAGACATAACCGGATGCTCCTCCAATCCCCCTGCCTCTCCACTAGCCATGAAACAGAGGTATGTGTGTGTGTACTGTCTCAAGGCTGAATTGAGGAGTGACCATTGAACAGGGTGGCTAAAACTATCAGATTTCATAATGAACAAAAAGGTATAACCCAGGTGGACTTAATCTGCATATATCACTAACGTGATGCAGCCAGTTTGCAACCTACCTCTCAATTAATTGTCACCGTGTCATGGTGAGGGTACTTGTGTGTTACAGTGAACTTGTGAATGAATCTGTCTGTGTCATATGCTCTTATGGGGATCTCCCAGGACCGCAAGGTCAAAGGTCACAGGGGAGGAACCCCAGACCGAGCATAATCTGAACTCAGTGGTGGAGTAGGTGGATGATAACATGACACATGTTACAATGGCTGTGAAGGCAGAAGAAGGCTGCAACAGATGACAGGCGACCAATCATTGAGTTAACCATACCACTGGATCTGAACCTCTTTCTGTGAAGACTGTGCACTGATCTCCATACATAAAACCAATTCACACACCGGCATCTTCCAAAAAAGGAAAGAAAACCAACGAAAGTCCCATGGAGATCGTGAATGGCAATGGAGGCAGCTTCCAGACTGTGAAATCTGGAACCCCCTAGCCAGAGACTGACACATGGAAGAAAGATAAGACAAACACCAAGAACTGGAAAGCCCTGACCCGCGAGTGCTTTAACTGGAGGTGAGCTGTTGAAGAGGCATTAATAGAGGGTGAAAGGGAGAAATGTGCCAAGAGGAAGGCACATCAAGCAAACTCTTGTCATTACCACCTTCCATCTGGAAATCTATACCCTCATTGTGAAAGACCATGCAAATCCAGAATAGGTCTCTACGGACACTTACGGATTTACAGTCACTTATGGATTTACTGCCAAGACTCTACACTTGGAGGGCAATTATAATCAGCAACAAGTGACAGTTTATGCAGCCACAATATGGTCCATAGGAACATATGTCTTTGTACATGTTGATGACCTTTGAACCTTGCTAGACAAATTCCATTGAGGAAAGGCAGTTCAGCAGTGAGAACATGCTGTGCCTTCGAAACAGGGGAAATCTGGTGCCATCAGATTCCGTGGAGAATTTTGCTATGGTGAAGTCATCCAAATCTGAGCAATAGTAGGATGATTAATTGAATCTCAAATCATCATATCACTCTCAAGTTCATATGTCATGATGCTTTCCCCCCTTAATTTCATATGTCATGATGCTTTCCCCCCTTAATTTCATATGTCATGATGCTTTCCCCCCTTAATTTACTTCAGCATAATTTATCAAACTCTGTTGTTATCAAAAGGTGAAAATTCTTCATATTTAGGGTAGGGTAGGAGTAATTTGTTGGATTTTTAAAAATGTAATGTAAAAAACTTCAAACCATATAGATTTATCCATCTATGATTGGGGCTTCTTTTGATGTATGGTCTTTCATCCTTGTTTGTTCAGTCGTGGTAGTTCTGAGTTAAGGTGGCCATTGCCTTTTCCCAAAAAGCTTCCTGCAGTTTCAACTACATAACAGACAGACAGAATCTGGTCTTTTCCTAAATTAAGAATGTCTGTACACATTGGATATGACTGTGCTTACTGGATGTGTTCTTTCCAAGGGGTTCAGTATTACACCCTTAATTTTAAACATATTCCTCAGAAGACTGTTAAACCATTGTCTCCCCCTGAAATGGTTGCCCTCCTTCTACTGAAAATGAAAATGATTTTCTTTTATTTCCATTATAAGCTACTTGTACTCCTTTAATTGCATTTTAAGCCAACAATACTCATCTCTAGAACAGCCATATTTGCAGTTTTTGTTACATCCAAGCAGCTTGTCTTCTGAGCCATTACCCTGGTCTTGCATTCTCTGTGGACCTTTGAGAAACAGCCTTGGGAGGACACAGCTCTGTATAACCTTCCATTCAGTGTAAAAGAGAATGCTGCTTGCATTATTATTTCTTCACTGTCAGTTTTGGCAAATGTGAACGGGTTTTTGTCTTTCAACATAATGAGAGCTTTGATGAATGAGTTTCTGTAAGTTAAAATTAAACCTTTTATTTTACCCAAAATCTATGTCCTTGAACCAATAGTGTAGCAAAATCTTTTACACAGAAAAAGACCTTAGAAAGAGGTCATCTTTGAATTGCAGGAGAAAGATAAAAGTAAATATATACATATCCATTTTTTTAAAAAAAAGTTTTTCCAGAATAAGTCAGTAGATGTTTCTCTTTGCATTAATTGTGTAGCAAAAACTTTTACAAAGAAGCAAATGTTAAACAAAGGTCAACTTTAATACATGGAAGAAAGATAAAAGCAAATACACGTGTGTGTGTGTGTGTGTGTGTGTGTGTGTGTGTATAACCAATACATACTTCCCTTCATTATCATTATGGGATTCAACCACAAATATATGTTCCTATATGACTTCCAAAGACATTTAAAAACTAGCTGTGAGTGGCCATTGAAAATTTAATTCTACCAGTTCAATGTCAATCCTGTCCTGGAGTTTGTTGGCAATAAATCCCAGAACAGAGCATTGTATGTGTCGGGGTGGGTTTGAACCCTCCCTAGTCTCCCACTATATCCACCAAGAGCTACAGGAGGCATTGCTGGCTGGTATCTTGAGGGTGGCATAAACGTTTATGTCACTACAACACACCATATTTGATCAAGGATGAAAAGATTTTGGCTGTGCTTTACATATTTATTCTAAACAAGAACTCTATTACACATGTTATTATTGCCAATATGGATGTATTCTGCTGGCAGCAGCAGAAGAGGGGGAAATTGCACACTGTGTCTGTAGAGTGCACATTGTGACAGCATGTAAATGTTTGTGTTTGCTTGCTGCCCACACTACATGTTGTGGTTGTGCATTGCTCAATGACATCCTACTGTTGATATGTGTTGTGAAAATGTTGTTATTCTACATGGGATTTTGTACCACTAGGGTTCAGGGTTATGCAAAGACACTGGTTGTCTACCCCCAGATCAAAAATGTCAATGGCTGTTTTCTTTCTCTGTGCAGGAAATCCAAACTCTAATTTTTAAATGAGACTTGACATTTCTCAGAATCCTGTGAAAGTGTATGTATCAAATAGGTAAAGTTCTCAAGACTGTATCTGGCTATACAGCCAGTCCCCCAGGTTACAACTATCCAACTTACAAATGACTCATAGTTAAGAAAGGGGGTGAGACAACTGGAAGTAAGAGAAATCTACCCCTAGGAAGGGAAATTCACTCATGGAAGAGTTATTTTGGGAGGAAAGGGTCTCCACTGAAGCTTTATCACCAGTGGTTCTCAACCTGTGGGTGTTTTGTCCTATAACTCCCAGAAATTCCAGCCAGTTTACCAGCAGTTAGGATTTCTGAGAGTTGAAGGCCACAGCATCTGGGGACCCACAGATTGAGAACCACTGTTTATCACCAAGCCTTACTTCCACAACAAGCCATTTTTTTCAAAAACCCAATTGCCTGCCCATCCCCGAAATAACGAGACAACACACAATAAGTTTGGATTAAATTATGGGCAACTTTATTTAATGTTACCTATTTAATTTTTGCCTTAACCTAAACTAACTGGGGTAATGAACTTGGGTACAAAGCCAAAGAGGTATCCCAGCTAACTGGGGCGAAAAATCCTAGCTTCCCTGGTAACCATACCCAGACAACCTCTAAGGGAAATGTGAAAGGGGTCTTTCTCAAACTTGTTGAGACCGGACTCTCCCATTTCTGGGCCATCCAATTTCACCTCACCGAATAACTTAACTTTCATGTGAGTGTTTTAGCAAATGGCTCACACCCTAAAAGGGGGTGCTTTGTGTGAACCAAAACTTTTGTGTTTCCCTAGCTATTTTCTGCTAAGGCCTATTTATGCAAAAAACCCACCATACTATCTAGCCCCTAAACAGTATAGAGTAGGCAAAAAACCCTCCCAGAACATGAGAGGGGAAAAAATTCCTACCCGATCCCTGAGTGTGGACCACGAGGCAGGCCAGCCCTTTGGCTGGCCACACCCCCTTTTCTAGATGGTTTCATTTGGAACCATCCATTCTCTCCTTCGGGGGAGGTCAGGCAAATTGCTCTCTCATCCTATCGTTGTTAGGGAGAGAAATTCCCTTATCAAAAGGGCAGAAAGTGAAGTGAAATCTTCTGAACAGGGATGCAGACAGAAAAACAAACTCCATAGGGGTGTTAACACTTCCCGATGCTATCCAAAGCTTATTAATATATTAGGAGTGTGCACGACTAAAAAAATACTGCTTCATTTGTCTTTAAAAACTTAAGAATGGGCGTTTTGCGCAGGTGAATAGGAAACTATGGAATGAGACTTTAACAGCTTGAATAATGGACTATAGATTTTGGAAAATGATTTGGATATGAGACCATGACTCGGCATTTTATATGTGGTTTTTAATCTGTTTGATAGATTGGCGTGAGTTTTAATTGTTTTATGCTTAGATTGTTTATATTTTTATGAGATGTGTTTTATTGTTACCTGTGCGGCATTTAATTTTTGCCGGGTTTGCAAGCTGCTCTCAGGTCGAGAAGGGTGGGGTAGAAATGAAATCTCAGAGGTGGGTGTTTTGATTCATTTTTGTTTGATGGAGGTGGCTCTGGATGGTCGTAAATCAGGTCATATTTTCAGATTTAATGAAACACAATTAATGACCCTCTTACATTTTTTTGCATAGCCTCTACCTACCTACCTACCTACACACACACACACACACACACATAGGTTGGAGTTACACTTTAAAATGTACCTGTTCCAACTTACATACAAGTTCAATTAAGAACAAACCTACAGAAGCTATCTTGTTCATAACTTGAGGACTGCCTATTCTCCCTTTCCCTGCTCCCTTCCCACCGCCAAAAAAGAAAAACAATTTGCATATATGGAACTTGGATTCCACAAGCAAGGTTCCTGCACTCTGGTTACTTAAAAGCTATAAATTACTACTTTCTTATTTACAGCCCAACTAGTCAATAAGCATTCTTTTTTTATTTCAATGTGTATACAAGAACTTATTGTGTAATCCCATCTGGAAATTTAGTTAATATTGACCATCTGGATGGAAACTCATTTCTCTTTTTGTCAGTGTATTAACCACTGAAGAAATGCATTATTAAAAGGTTGAAAGGGGTGACTATGGAATACTGCAGTGCAGTAACTTTTAGCAATGCATATGGCAAACCACCAGCTGTTTGGGCAAGTTGAAACATTCATCTTTCATTATATCTGCGCACTGTTCCCTCCTGCCTTCCTCCTGACTATAGTAAATGCAAAGGCTAGATTCATGGTCCATGCAAATCGGTTTGATATTTCAGTGCCCTTATCACATCATAGCTCTAAATCCTTCAGCATAATGTTCATACAACAGTAGAGTTATGTTTGGCATATATATATATATATATATATATATATATATATATATACTCCTTTCTATATGAAAGAAATAAGAGAGAAATACATCACTGGAACAAAAATTGCTGTATAGATATATTTCCAAGATTATGCTTACAGGCAATGTGCAAAAAGAGAGATAAATGTAACTCTTGTTACATACTAACAATTAAAGAATGGGCAGGATTTTTTAAGTGATTCATATTGGAATAAAGAGAAGACACAGAGGCATGTTATAAGAATTATATATAGTGCACTGAAAGTAGAATTATAGCATAGGCCATCAGATCCAATCCTCTACTTAGTACAGGAAGTCCAGCTAGGGAATTTTCAGTTGGTAGCCGCCCAACTTCTTTTTTATGATGGTCTGAAAAACAGAGACCTCAGAAAAAGAGAGTAATTGGTTATATTGTCAATCCAGTCTTACTGTCAAGAAATTAATTCTAAAGTTCAGTTAATCCACCCTCCTTTAACCATGTGATGGGGCAGCCAGACTTTAAATACTCTAAAACTCCATCCCATCAGGTGTCACATTCTTGTGCCCAGCACCACACAAGAAGCCTTGGTCTCTGACCATGGAGGACATCAAAGCATACTCTTCCCACAGTGTCTTTCATCACACTGGTGAAGCTATGTATTCCATGAAATGCATACGAAAACTAAGAGTTCCATATACATAGTAAAATTGGCAACCATAAAAAGGCCTTGGACAAATGGTGCTGCCAGTTTCTATTCTTTTTTATGGATATTTATTTTTCCCAATGCCACAGGCAGTTTGCCTCTCATAATCGGCTGTTATAGATGATGAGAGGAAGATGGCAATTGGATCCATTTGGGGACTACCGAAAACAGAATATTGGGGTAAACCAAGCATTTGAACTGATCCAGCAGGGCTGACCTTATGTTCTTAAAACTACATGAAATCACTTCTTATTCTACCCTTTGCAGGTTCTGATCATTAGTTTCTCTACATTCGCCACCTACTGAGAGTAAACCGGGACTGTGGTGCAGCTGGTTGGGAGTCAGCTGCATTAAGATCACTACTGACCAAAAGGTCATGAGTTTGAAGCCAGCCCGGGTCAGAGTGAGCTTCCGACCAATTTGTGTAGCTTGCTGTCGACCTTTGCAGCCGGAAAGACAGTTGCATCTGTCAAGTAGGAAATTTAGGTACCACTTATGCAGGGAGGCTAATTTATGACGCCATAAAAACCTCCAGCAAGCATGCAAAAATGAGGAAGTACTTCATCAGTGTCACAAATGGATGGTGAAGCAACAGCTCCCCTGGTGGCCAGAATCCCCTCATGAAAAAGGTGGAATGTTAAATAGCCTTTGTATGTCTGTCTATATATGTTGTGTGTCTATGGCATTGAATGTTTGCCATGTATATGTACATTGTAATCCACCCTGAGTCCCCTGCAGGGTGAGAAGGGTGAAATATAAATACTGTAAATAAATAAATAAATGATAGCAGTTTTTTGTGGACTGCCATGTACCTCAAATCAAACTTTGGTCTACCAAAGAAAGGTGTTTCACAACTTCCTCGTTCCTCAGGGATGGAGAAGACAGTGGGTGGGGTGTACACAATTGCTGCATTTACCATTCCTGACTGTTGGGCTTTCTCTTTGGTGGGTCCAAATATGGAAGTGGTTAGTGTGATTTTGCTTAAGAAGGCAGATTCTTCAAAGAATGCAACTCAGCAGAATGAAAGATTATTGCAGTTCTGTGCTAGAAAAAAAAGTTAAGTTTATAGGCATTCTCCATTCTAGATGTCATTTAAAATGGAATATGGATGGATTCAGGACAACCAACAGAACTCAGCCATATTTGTGTATAAAAACAACTTTAAATCATTACTGATTGCATCTGTTGGTCAAAACTCCTTCAAACCTTGACTGAAGTCATTTATGACCTTTTTTTAAAAAAAATAGCACAACAGATTTATTTATTTTCCTGAAGCGAAATGAATGAGGGAAGTGTTTGATCAATTGGGTCATTTGTCATCATCTTCCAAATGGCAAATAAATCATATGCAATTTGGCATAAATATGCATACTCCGTACATCACTTGATAACTGCTTGATAAACTAGAGCAAGACATGTCAAAATATTGCACTTTAAATTCTTCTGACAAGCAGAAATTAAAAGTGTGTGCATGTGGGAAAAATTAAAATGTGATGAAGGCTACCTGTTGACAGACACCAGCAGCAGCCTATCCCAATATTTACAGTATCAAGGAAAGCAATTATTAGCTGTTTCCATAGCAATTGTAAACACACAAGAAAAATGATTGTGGGTTGGGATAGAACAGAGACAGCAAATGGTGTATGTAAAGCACTCCACATACAAGAAATAATCTTCACTCAATATCTTTTGCTGTCATCTGCAGAAGAAGAATGCACACATTTATTGGCAGAGAAACAAAATAGTGAAGGAGAAAGCCAAACTTAGATCAGAGAGGAGGAGCAGAACTCAGGTCCCTCATTATGTTTTAAAGTGTGCAGTTATTTCAGACCATCATGTCCATTCCTCTTGTACTGGTTAAAGGGGGAAAGCAAACATCAACTCATGTCATCCAAGTTATTTTAGATCTCTCCTCTTCAGACAATGGGTCATGTGACAGTCTGATCCCTCACAATAAAATCACTACCACTGCATAAAAATATAGATTTGTACTTTAGGCTGCATCTATGCAGTTTGATGTGAACATAGCTGCCATGGTTCAGTGATAAAGGATCTTGGGATTTGTTTGGTGAGACAGCAGTGCTTGTAAAACTAAAATATCCATGATTACAGAGCACTGGCAATTAAAGTGGTGTTAAATTGCAATATTTCACACTATAGATGAACCTTTAGATTTATTTATTTTTTTGCAGTATAATATCCTTCTAGACAGAACTTCTCTTGTGTGGGTACAGGGACATAAGACCCACTTTTTTTTTTCAATTCTGAATGGCTCTTTCACATTAAACAGTTATTTCATCAGATCTCGGATAATGACTCTGGATTTGGATTTGTTTAATTTTTTAAATGGATGTTTATAAGTAGTACATTATGGTACTACTTTAATTTCCAGTTCATTCTATGGAATCCTGGTGTTCCTACTTTGATGTTTTAAACTAATGTTTTCATTGTGATTTATTACTATAGTTTGTTTGGCATCTAATGGTTGCTAGTTCTGAGCCACCCTGAATCCCCCTCCCCCTGGGAGTGAGAAGGATAGGATATAAATGTCTGAAATAAATAATACATTATGGTGCCACTTTAATTTCCAGTTCACTATATGGAATCCTGGAGCCCCCGGTGGCGCAGTGGGTTAAAGCACTGAACTGCTGACTTGTTGATCGAAAGGTCGCAGGTTCGATTCCGGGGAGCGGCGTGAGCTTCCGCTGTCAGCCCTAGCTTCTGCCAACCTAGCAGGTGGAAAGGTATTTGACTAATACCCAAATTTGCCCCGAATGTGGCAGTTTGATCTTACTCATATTCTATTTCCTCACATTCACCCCCTTTTAAAAATAAGTCAAGATAAGTAAAAATGAACAAAAGTAGTAGTTATACTGTCAACCAAAAATGTTGTAGTTTAGCTTGCCAGAAGTGGGGATGGATGTGAAAATTAATTCTTGACCACTATACCACATTATGTAGAATACTGATTTCTGTGTGAAACTGAAATGTACCAGTCTAGAAATTTTCTGTGAGCTATGCTACTACACAATTTTTCATTTTTTTGAATAAAAAGAAAGGCATCAGTTGAAAGTAATAGCCTTCAACCAAGACTGGTCTATTCTGATTGAAAGTGTTTTTCCAACTCCTCTCATGTAGAGCTTTCTCACATTTTCTGCTAAGAGTTTGTTTGCAATGGAGATGTCAGGGATGAACATATTATCTATTGCATGCTAACGCCGTCTGCTTTCCTGGCTCTGCAGATATGAACCATAGCATAAGTTATGCGTTTATGTATAATTTTATAACAAGATTATCAGTCTTGTACATCATGACATCAAGATCTCTTTAGACCAAGGCAGTTTACACAGAGTGTGTGATGAACTGCAACCTGTGAATTTTGCATATCCATATACATAATTTCTCCAATATAACCCAATAGGTTATACAATAGGTCTACTAATGACATACATCTGGTTTTCAAGCATTTTAAAATAAGGTTTCAAGAAGCTAGAAATGGGCCCAGTGTGTGTGATCTTGTGGCATTGAGCAACAGGGTTTCTTGTAAGAGGTTCTTAATGCTTGTTATAACGAGCAGTTGGAAATTTCTATTAACAGGGCCGAGGCCAAAATACCACAGAGTTGTGTAACAGTTATACTATGTTTTCTCTTACACAACTGGCAGGATCCATATATTTTGCTGTAATAGGCCCCCACCTCATCCCATGACTATTCAGTGGTTGAATGAAAGCAGTGAGATCAAGGACGTAGACCAAAAGAAATGTCTGCTGAGACCTTCCAGGGTCATTTGGAAGTCTTTGTAATCATTCTGTTTCCTGCTATCAGGTTATTGCCAAATTATTCTCTCATCCCCCACCATCAATCAGCAAGAGAATGGCTTGGGAGGTGTGTCACATCAGAATGATGAATCCTATGGGGCTTTGGGGAAGAAGAAAGAAAATCAAACTCCATTATAACCAAAACAAATTGGTCCACAATAACCACATTTCAGTGTGTGTCTGTCACTAATAGGAAGTTGACCAGAGTGTACTATATATCATGATGAAAATAAATGGCCTACTATGGACATTTAAAGGAAATGCCTGTGTGTGTACCATATAGCAGGGCAGATAAAATCCTTACTTTAAAGCTAAGGGTTTTATCTGGTCTGCTACATGGTCCACAATAATTTTACCATCTCCCAGGAGTTCTGGTTCCAAAAGAGAAAAGGAGAAAGTAAATGGGGGGCAGGTGAGGAGTATCTCTGCAGCTGATTGATTGCATCTCATGTCTGATTTTTTCCCCACCTGGAAGCCAGCTTGCTCTTTGAGGGCTGTATACAGAGAAAGATTCAGTTGGCTGCCATAGTGGTCTGAGCTTTATTTCATCTCTGCTACCATTTTTCTGGGGGCCCTTCCACACAGCCCTATATTCCAGAATATCAAGGCAGAAAATCTGACATTGCCTGAGTGTGGACTAAGATAACCAGTTCAAAGCAGATACTGAGAGGTTTCCTGCCTTGATATTCTGTGATATAGGGCTGTGAGGAAGGGCCATGGAAAAACTGCTACCTGCAGCCTGAGAAAGATAACTACTCCCTTGCAGAAACAAGTCTCCAGGTAAGCTCTTCAGGACAGCTTCCATCAGCACCCCTGCCTTGACAAGGGATATAAATGATTATGTATAATGTATAAATATGTGAGAGGAAGCCACAGGGAGGAGGGAGCAAGCTTGTTTTCTGCTTCCTTGGAGACTAGGACGCGGAACAATGGCTTCAAACTACAAGAGAGGAGATTCCATCTGAACATGAGGAAGAACTTCCTGACTGTGAGAGCCGTCCAGCAGTGGAACTCTCTGCCCCGGAGTGTGGTGGAGGCTCCTTCTTTGGAAGCTTTTAAGCAGAGGCTGGATGGCCATTTGTCAGGGGTGATTTGAATGCAATATTCCTGCTTCTTGGCAGGGGGTTGGACTGGATGGCCCATGAGGTCTCTTCCAACTCTTTGATTCTATGATTCTATGATTGCTTGAGTGTTGGGGTTACCACTCAAGGGGGTTGCTCACTGGAGTACCTTTGAGGGTGGAGCAAGGTCAGGATCCAGTCACAACTGAATGCTCTTTGATTGTAGGTGAACTATAAATCCCAATATAGGCTAAAAGAATTGGAAATAGCAATTCGTCTCCCTTGTTTCTGTGACACTTCAAATAAGAAATGAAAGTATCTGAACAGGACCATAAGAGAAAATCCTTTCATTTCCAAAGGTTTGCCCCCCCCCCTTTTTTTTTTTTTTGGTTACCCAAGTGAACAGCAATTGTTCTATGAGTCACAAAGTCCATTAAGACAAAGAAACACCTCTCAGAGACATTGTATCAGCCTACTTGATGTGATGCTTAGGTAGAATTGATATCTTTAAGGATAAAAATAACAATCCATGAAGCAGTAGCATTACTCATAATTTCCAAAAGTCATCAAATTCTCAGATTTCACCTCTGTTCAGTACAATTCCTCACACTTTAGCTTCTGTTCAACTGATAACTTGTTTGATTTTGGTAGATGTTCCTAGTCATCTAAAATTTCCATGGTGTGATTGATTGATATCTATATCATCTATGGCTAGCAGAGAGCAGGGAGGGGGAAGAAACATTGGTTTATAAATGTACTACAGGCCTTGGAAATCTGCTTCTTGGACTGCAACTCCCAGAATTTCCCAACAAGCTGCTGACATTCATTGCCAGGAGATATGGTGATGACTGCCAACTGTGATGGATGGAGATTAGGGTCAACAATTACTTTTCATTTCTATCTTTCTTTCTTTTTAATTGATAGGTTCAGAAAATGTATACCCAGGTTTCTTCATAAAGTTAAATCATCTTACAATAAATGGTATATAATTTCTTAGGCAAACAAGGCATTGTATGTTCAAAATGATATTTACAATCATTCAAATTCTGCATCTGCTGCTTGATGCAGTAGCTTATTTCTGTTGCCAGTTTCAGTTGCTTTTGTTGGAGTAACTTCAAGGATTCAGACTTTATTTTTGCCACAGTCTCATCTTGTGCTCATTAATCAAACTGTTTATGAGAAGCTTCATATGACTGCTGAATATCCCAGAACATTTGTAGCAGATGTATTCAAATGCATTATATCTCCCCCACCAAAAAAAGTTTTATAAATATGCCAATACTTGAAACAGAACAGAATATCAAAATGCTAAAGGCTTCTCCTGATGGGTCAACTGTGTTAGAAGGTTGTGGTATGCTCAATGTTATTTCATTTTGAAATCCAAATAATGTTTTTTTTTTAAATCCAGACTATTTTCTAACAATCTCTGGCACTAGCGGCAGCATCTTATTCCCACCTGCTCAATGGGTTTCTTTTTAGTTCTGAGACATATCAGATCAGAACAGAAGTTTATTTCTCCTGCTCCTGTCTATTTTTTTTTAAAAAATCTTAGAGCAATATTGTGTCAACACATTAGTAAAAACACAGTTTTGTAAAAGTAAAGTCCTTGGAGCAAACCATTCCCCAATTGCCCTAATGGAGAATCAAGAAATCACCAAAAAGACCCCCTGAAAGAATAGAATGAGTAGACGTGGAGGTGAAAATATTCAGGAAAAAAACTGAAAAAAGCCTAGGCGCTGTCGTACAAAAACTCAGATTTCTTAAAAAGAGTGATATCAACTATTTATGAGACTATGTGGATGGCCAAAGAGGGAAGAAGCTTCTGCCTGCATTGTTATTCTTCAGACCATCTTAACTTCCAACAAAAATAGTATATTGACAAAATGATTCTAAAAATTATTTTTCTTCTTCCTTTGTACACTTTAACACCTTTGAAGTAGCCAGTGGAGCTTCAAAGGCTTGCAGGATGTATCTTGTGTACTTTTGTTGACCCAATGATGGTATCACTATTTTGCAGATTTTGTTTGTTGCTTTATGTGAGGTCTACTTACAGCCTTTTACAATAGGAAGAGTGAAGCTGGTGTGTTTTTTTTCCCAGTCGGCATGCTTTGACACTTAAAATGGTCTTATAGAGGAAGTGTTTGGTTATCAGATCACTTGGAGATACATTTGGTAGTGGGCACAAATGCGCTCCACTTTCCCAGGATAAAATAATTCCTGATCCATCAGATCCAAAGAAGGGATGGGGGGGGGGGGGGGGGGGAGCCAATTTCCATTGTTCTTAGGGCAACTTCAAAAGAATTGAAGTCTAAATTTTAGACTCCCATCAACTGTGCTCCACATTAGGCACAAGGATGCTGGCAAAATGGAAAACAATAGTAGAAATTAACAGTTTCTGTTTTGTTTTCTATGCTTTTATTCCCCCCTACTTTTCAGAGGTGGTCTTCATTTTGTTTTAACATAAAATTGCATTTTATTGGTGGTGTTTGGGAGTAAATCTTCACTCCCTAATTACTGCAGTTTGGTACCAATTTAACTACCGTGGCTCAATGCTAGGGAATCATAGGACTTGCTATTTGGTGAGGCACCAGCATTATTTGGCAGAGAAGGCTAAAGTCCTTGTAAAATTACAACTCTCAAGGGGTGGTTCCAAGGAATTCAGTGTTGGAGGATCATTCCTGCAGTCTACAATCTGAACTTTATCCATTCTAATGTGGGCGCATGGCTTCTGGGCAAATGGGAGAACAGGGACAAACAGAGCAGGAAACAGGAAGACCAATGGCTTTGACATTTGGGAAAGTGCAAGACATCAGAGGATTTCTGTAATTTATGACATCATAAGTTGTCCTACATGTGTGTGCTGTAGAGCATGATTTGTGTATTCTGACCAATAAAGACGTTTGATATCCTTAGCTTCTGTGCACCTTCGATAATTCTTTTTGAGAGAAGTCGTATTCTATAGCAACACAGCCAATGCAGAAAGGGACCTTACAACCTGAGAGGTTCAATATTTTAAGGTTCTCTAGATCCCCTCTTATCATAAAATGAGTGACTGAGTTGCCACTGTTGGAAATCCTTTGTGGACTAACCAGAGTACCTGGGACAAAGTTGCTGGCACCAGGGAAATGCATTTCAGGATGAACTGGAATGTGACACACACATACGACAAAGAACAGCAATGTAGTATTCTATGCAGCTGCCCGTTTTGCACTATTGCACAGTTATAACAATATGACTCCAATTTCACTAGTACCATTCTATGGAATTCTGGACTTTGGTATTTAGGGAGAGGTTTAAAATTCTCTACCATAAAATGTTAGTGCTGTGCTCTTACCCAGCCTTTAGCACTTTGATTTCATCACATAGATTGCTGCAAGTGTCATAGGATGCTTACAACACAGCTGATATGTGGAGCCCCATGCTGCCAATCACACAATGCATGGTCACTTTCAGGGGGGCTCTATAAAACACATGTGACGGAAGTGTGCTATGATGTTGTGCCCAGAACATGGGATACTTCCTGTGTTCTATAAGGGACAACGGGACCAACACAAGGGGCAAGCCATGAAATGACGCTTCCTCACATGTAATGGGGAAGTGTCACTGTGGGTGAGGTGGGGTACCAGGATTACCTTGCTGCCCCACCAATTCACCATGGAGGCTGGTTAATTGAAATGCTGGGGCTCATCAATGTGATGAGATCCTTAGATCTTTGCCCAATTTGGCCTAACAGTAGGGTCAAATTTTCCTTCAGACAATGAACCATAATCATAGTCATGTTGGAGCAATTAGCAATCATGGTGATTCAAGAAACGGTGAATTGGTCAGAGGGAATAAGAAAGGAAACAAAATATTTTCAGTGTTCTCTAAATCACACCAAAAAAAAGTCCAGGTTTATGTGTATGTAAGACTTGTAAGCTAAAAGCTGCCATATCCTGTTAATTACCCTTGAATTTATGGGCTAATCAGCAATGTGGAATGGTTGATGTATAACAACTCAGAACATGAAATCTGATTTCCTTTCATTTTTGGATTAAAGGGTGATATAATTAGGATTGTTTTTTAATATATTAAAAAAAGTCTGGGAAACAGTTGAAAAGAGAGGTAAATGGGGTCCAGCTATTATTAATATTTGATAACATTTGCTTGATGGCTTAATCAAGCAGAACATCAAAAAATCATAAACATTAGAGAAAAGCACCCCAGAATAAAAGTTGTTTTTCATGTCTTTCTGACAAACATGAAGATTAAATTCCATGAAAGCGCTCCCTTCTTTCAAGCAGATGACCTCCTTTGAAAACCAACCAAGAAAATCACAGATTGATCTTAGCAACAAAATCTCTTACCATCTGCCCCAAATTTCCTTGTGTCTCTAATGAGTGGCCTCAGTGTGCTTTTAGTAGCTTTGATTTTCCATGTGGACTTAAATTTGTTACAATGTGCATGCTGCACGGCAATACCAACAATATTTTTCTTACACTGTTCATAACCTCAAATGCCTTTGTTGTCTCAAAACATGGGAAAAGGCTAATTAAGAGAGCAAGAATGTCTGCATTAATAAGACTTACACGTTTTTCTTCAGAAATTTGGAAAGCATTTGCAGAACAGTACAATACAATTATATTTATGTTGCAAATTTACATCTGTTTTATAACAATTAGAACTACTTCCCAATAATATTGTGAATTTTGGTTTGGTAAGGATGTAGAGAACTTTCCTTGAGGTGTCCTCAGCTTTTCCCTTGAAGGACTACATTGTCAAAGGGTTCCTGGAAAGATGTAACAACCACTGTGGTTCTGTGTCTTCAATCTGACTTTAGTTTTTGAGACCACATCTTAGGGTTTGTTTGACAGGATTGATTCAGATAATATATAACCCTGCCTTCTAAGGTTGAGAGAGAGTGACTTGCCCAAGGTCACCCAGGAGGTTTCCAAGGCTGAGCAGAGATTCAAACCCTGTGTCTTACAATCTTACTCTAGCTCTTAAACTACTACATAACACTGACTCAAGTACCTACATTTACATTTGTGGTATCAACATGACAGTAAGCAGGCTAGCTAAATGTGAAATATGATCCCTTCATCCACAGAATTAGTATATGCAGTTTCATTTGTCCATGGCCAACAAAATACATCCTCTCTAGGCATATTCTTGCTCTCCAGCACTCTATGGGCCATAAGGCTTTCTGGTATCTATGATTTTGTGTACACATATGGAATTTAAAATGCATCTCCTGTAGATGTGGGGGAATCACATGTTCTTGTTGAAGTGAGTTATGTATTAAAGCAGCAGTTCTCTCCACCTCCTTTCCCTTTTTAATTTTTTGTTTTAAATGCCAGGAATATATTTTTTTAAAGATCTCCTTGCATTATAGATAGCAATATAAGGCTTTATCTGCACTTCCCCTCTAGTCATACTTCTTGAAATACATTTGAAGCAATGCTGCATTGTGGCATTTTCCTCCAGTATTCTGGCAGCAAAACATCTTCCATAGCTTTCCAATGGTCATATTTATTTGATTGTTATAAACGTTTGTCTCAAGGCAATATGAAGGATGGGTTCTTTAAAGAAAAGTTTTGCATGGAAAGGGGGAAATGGATAACCCTGAATTACCTTTGACCCTTTCATATAACTACACTGCTATTATTCCACTATAGCTGCTATGACGGTATTTTATGGAACCCTAGGATGTGTAGTCTGGTTAGGCAGAAGAGCTCTGGCTGTTAAGGAATAGTAAAATAATAATTCTACAACTTCATAGACTGAATTGCAGATCTGGATGGCATTCAGTGACACCATACACTTGAAACAAGCCAAACATGAGACTCCTGCTCTCCTGCATCATGGTTTGCTTAAGAACGAGAATGGGACATGGTTTTACCAATACATCCTGCTGGCAGGAAGAACAGGGCAATTTTTGCCAGTGGCAAAAATCATTATTTACTGGGACATTTTCCATCTGACTTTGTTTATTTGGGGTGGGGGGTGGAGACATCACATAACAAATAGCTGAAATATGGAATATTGT
Organism: Anolis sagrei ordinatus; assembly: GCF_025583915.1. Taxonomy (NCBI): domain Eukaryota; kingdom Metazoa; phylum Chordata; class Lepidosauria; order Squamata; family Anolidae; genus Anolis; species Anolis sagrei. The sequence goes on from NW_026847438.1 coordinate 152,066,690, forward strand.
TAACTAGCGCACAGATGCCATTTCATACAGTGGCCTTTATTTTAGGCCTGTTTCTGTATACATCCTGCAAAATGTAAGTGAAGATGAGGAACTAAAATATCTTATTGAAGTGCATGCAAGTTAAACCTATCAGGTTCATATTTTGCCATCAAAAATAGTTGAAGAGACAACTCACTTTTTACTGCATAGTGCAGCGCTTCCAGTATCCAGCAGTCTGCTCTGGAGTGATACAAAAAATATCACTCATTTTGCTTATACCTCAGTCATTCTGGTTATTCAAATGCCACTTTGATACGGAAAAGACTTCTCTCTGAAACTCTGGAAAACTCCTGCCAGTCAGTGCCAGTAGAGATGCCTGAACTCCATAGATTTCATAAAACATGATTTATATGTTGATTTTCTTTCCTAAAGAGAAGAAAAACAAAACAAAGCAAAAAAAACACACAGCTTACTTTGTGATTAATGACATTTTATGCTTCATCATTGATACATTGTCTAATGAATCCCTATATACCTTTTAAAATTCTAAAAAAGGGCAGGAACTATATAAATAAATACTCCTGCCTCTCCCAAGCTTTTAATACCATGCAAATTAATTCAGAGTGTTTTGCTAAAATTAGCCCCAAAGCAAACTAAAATGTCAGACAAAAATTTCTTAATCACAGGACAGCCCCAATTCTGCTCATCCTTTCAGCCCTTGTATATCAGAGGAAGTACACAGGCACCATTTGGTCTGCACTGTAATCGTGCATTTTGACATGTAAGCACCCAGCATGGCAGATCCCATGACAACATTCCCAGGAAAGCACAATGTAGGCAGCTGTCTTAGTTCATTATCAACCAACCACTCCTAGTAACTTTCATCTCCACTAGGAAATGGTCTTTGATAAAATGAATGGCTCTAAGTAGCCCATTTGAGACTAAGTCCATCTCGCTATCCAAGTATTTTGTATTTCCCCAGGCATCACTCAGTATATGGCTGGAAATATCCACTACCATCACACACTATCTACCATGAGGATAACAACTAAGTAGGAGCTTGAAGGAAGTGATAGTTTTGTCAACCATGCTAATAAAAAGGTACCAGTGTTTTAAAACATAAGGCCCAGTTCTACTATGCATCAGCCAATCTGATGCATAGTAGGGAAGATCGGAATATAAAAGTTTTAAATAAATAAATAAATCTGTGCATTGTGGATGTCTAAAAAATACTAGCAAAGAAATTTTACTGGAAAACCAAGCAGAATGACCTAGTTTGGAAGTAAAGAACGGTCATATATTTTCCATTCATGAGGAAAGATGTCTCAACACAGTGAAACGCAGCATTGAGATAATATTGAAAGACTTTGAAATTGTTCACATTTGGGGACATTCTTATAAAATCAGTTCACTCTGATAAATATCAAGATTTTTGTGCAAAAGCTAAAATTTTGCACAGAAACTAATGGTAGCAAGACAAACATGTCCAGAGGGACAGTAAAATGTTTTTAAAATCCTCTGGAAATTATGCTCTATGATGGTGGTTCTCAACCTGTGGGTCCTCAGGTGTTTTGGCCTACAACTCCCAGAAATCCCAGCCAGTTTACCAGCTGTTGGGATTTCTAGGAGTTGAAGGGCAACACATCTGGGGACCCACAGATTGAGAACTACTGCTCTATGAGGAAGTTACGGAGCTAGGCATGTTTAGCTTAGAGAAGAGAAGGTAAGCTGGTGACATGATAGCCATCTATAAATATGTGATAGGATGTCATATTGAAGATGGAGCCAGCTTGCTTCCCACTTCTCCAGAGACTAGGACATGGAGCAAAGTATTCAAAGTGTAGGATGAAGGTCCATCAGGAAGAATTTTCTGGTGGTCAGAGCTGTTCAACAGTGAAATATGCAGTAGGGGGTAATGTACGGGAGTTAGTGTGGCTAAGAAGAAATATTCAGGCTACTGACTTTTGCAAAAACAATTTTATAAAAAAATAGTCCCAATTTGGGGGGAAAATAAAAAAAAATCTTGCAGTTTCATCTGTTGTGGAGCAAACTTCAGAAATGCTTTGTTCTTGCATGTGAGAATGAAATGAGCAAACAGTTACCTCTGTATTCTTTGGAGAAAGTAGGTGAGCTCGTCACAAGGGAGACTGTCAAATGCTGTAACATAGCATCTCAAAAGCGACATCCTACAAATCAATAAATAGCTGCTTCTCCCATTGAAGATGCTAGATACACAAAATGCCTGTCTCTAAAAGCTGAGACGGTTGCTCCTGACACTTTACAATCTTCTGTCTTTGCTTCCTGACTAGAATCACTGGGGAGGCAATTGTTTTGGAAGGAATATGACTGGCACAGATGGGACCATCTGTTTCAAGTTTGGTTTCGAAGTGGCCATCAATCAGATGACAACTTGTTGAGCTGCTATAAAAATGGATTTTTAAAAAGGTTCAGCTGGCTGGAATTTGCTGAGTAGCAGTGAAAGAGTTTTACAAAGTCTTTATCCCCCTCAATGACAATAGCCTATAAAAGTGAGTATTAAATTATATTGCTTTCAAAGTGAGTAAAAAATATTCAATCTTTGGCAACGATTATAGTTTTACAAATTTCTTGTTAATTTCCATTAGGCTTGGACATGAGACATTTTGGTGGATTATGCCTTGCATGAATGTGAGAACTCCATTTATTTCTGTTATCAGTGATCTGCAGCAGCAAACATAAAGTTCCTGATCTCTCATTCACTGACCCCGTCAAGCAGCAAACACAATAAATAAATTGTTAATTATATTCATATTAATGATTTCAACCTTCCAGGGCAGTTTTTGTCATGTAATTAATATTTAACAGGAGAACCTAGGGTTAGCTCCATCAAATTCACAGAGAAACAATGTGATCAGGCATTTATTAAGCTGCCAGCTGATCTCTAATGAAGTCTTTTAAAACAGTTTGCTAAATCACTGTTATGTGCATAATAAGCACCTCATGTAGCTGTTCTGTGCTAACAAGAGTTTATTAATAATGATTTATATGGGCAGATAACCCAGTCCTTTGTTCCCATGCCAAGGCTGTAAAGCTTATAAGGAGCACCCTTCACTCTATAAGAAAAATCTACCTATAACCATGTTGGTAAACCATAGTGGTGGCTGCTGTTTTCTGAGTCATACAGCAGTGATGAGGGAAAGCAAACAGCACCACCGGAAACATTTTATTCCTAGAGCATGGTGGTATTTCTTTTAAAAAAAGAATCCAGGATATGTCACAACAGCAGCAATTTTTAAGGGACCTGCATGATTCAATACTAGTAGATGATATGAGATTTCATGGCCATCTCACTTCACTGCTGTGGTGGGGTAGGGAGCATGGACATTCCCTTATAATTTATATCAGTGGTTCTCAACCTGGGGTCCCCAGATGTTTTTGGCCTACAACTCCCAGAAATCCCAGCCAGTTTACCAGCTGTTAGGATTTCTGGGAGTTGAAGGTCAAAAACATCTGGAGGCCCCAGGTTGAGAACCACTGATTTACATGATAAGTTTTAGAACACTGCTTCTTTAAAAAGGTTTGCATATATGATTTCTCACAAAATCAATATATAAACAAAGGCACTGAATAGATCTAAATGATTAGATCTAAATGATTAGGGTTACAGCCTGTGCTGGACGGGGTCGCACTCCCCTTGAAGGCGCAGGTTCGCAGCTTGGGTGTGACCTGGATTCATCATTGAGCCTGGATCCCCAGGTTTCAGCGGTGACCAGGGGAGCATTCGCACAGCTTAGGCTCGTGCGCCAGCTGCGCCCGTACCTTGGGAAGTCTGACTTGGCCACGGTGGTACATGCTCTGGTCACATCCCGCCTTGACTACTGCAACGCTCTCTACGTGGGGCTACCCTTGAAGACGGCCCGGAAGCTACAGCTAGTCCAGCGCGCGGCAGCCATGTTAATAACCGGAGCGGGACGCAGGGAGCATACAACGCCCTTGCTGTCTCAGCTCCACTGGCTGCCGATCTGCTACCGGGCCCAATTTAAGGTGCTGGTGTTATCCTACAAAGCCCTAAACGGTTCCGGCCCAAAATACCTTTCGGACCGCATCTCGGCCTATGAGCCCACGAGGACCTTGAGATCATCTGGGGAGGCCCTTCTCTCGATCCCGCCTGCTTCGCAGGCACGCCTGGCGGGGACGAGAGAGAGGGCCTTCTCGGTGGTGGCCCCCCGGCTGTGGAACGACCTCCCTGTTGATATTAGACAGGCGCCCTCCCTTCTATCCTTCCGCAGGAGCCTAAAGACCTGGCTATTCGAGAAGGCATTCAAATGAATAATACGGCAACTGGTAATTGACATCTGGAACGGAACATGGACTATGATTTTGGATATGATTCTATGATATGATGAAGTGGATTAGTTAGTGTAACTTTCAGTATTGTGTATTGTTGTTGTGTGATTTTCTTGCTTTTGCTTTTTTGTAAACTGTTTTTATATGCTGTTCACCGCCGCGAGTCGCCCTAGGGCTGAGAGCGGCGGTCAATAAGTGCATCAAATAATAATAAATAATAATAATAGACAAGTTGAATACAGTGAAACAGGTGTGAATCCTCAACCCTATCTCTTTAGATTGAAGGTTTCCAGGTTTCTTGCCAGATATTTGCTAATCTATATCTGCTTAGATGTCCCTTTTATCATCCTTTGTCCTCCTGGACATCCAACATGTGATTAACAATAAGATCCAGACAGGCAGAATAACCAATACTCTTCCTAAGCATTATTAAGTATTGGAATCTCGGGATATTTGTATGCGAGAACCAGGCCCGTAGCCAGGATTTTGATTGGGGGGGGGGAGGTTGAGTGGGAGCAGGGGCTGAGTCTGAGTGAAAGAGGGTCTACCCTAGCAAACCTTTTGTATCATTACCCCAATACCCCCATGCATATGGGATATATTGAGCATGGTGATCAGATCATGATATGAATAAACATAACAGTTTAAATAATATACCAGTAAGGCCTTCTCATGGACCACCATGAGAATTTCAGGGGGGGGGGGTGAAGCCCCTAACCCTAACCAAACCCTCAGTGACACAAGTGCATTTTCTCATACACAGAGCTTACAGATTAATATTTTATGTTAATAAACACTATTTACATTTCCAGGTGTCAAATTTCATCAAATCATCATGCAATTTGTAGCAACAATGTTGTGAAATAAGAATGATTTGGTCATTAGGGCTGGGCGGTTTCGTTTCGTTAATTCGTTAAAAATTCGTTAAAAATTCGTTATTTTTTTTATAACGAAGCAATAACGAACCATTCTGGAGCAACTTAAAAATGAAACGAATTTTTAAATTCGTTTCGTAAATGCTTCGGATTCGTTATGTATTCGTTTCGTTATCGGTTTGAGGTCGTTTCGTTATTATTTCCGCATGTCTGGGGCAAGTTTTATAGTTGTTTTTTGTTTAATTAGTGAAAAAAAATTATAATATCACACCAACAGTCAACAACAGAGGGAGAGGGAAGCTTCAGAAGTTCCCCCTGTCCCATTTGGAGGTTTTTTAGCGTATTGTGCGGTCGCGTCCGCCATTAACGAATCGATTCGTTATTGTTTCGTATTTGTTTCGTTAATGTTTCGTAATTTTTTTAACATTTACGAAATTTCGTAAATATCGAACTTTTTAAAAGAAAAATTTCGGAATTCTTTTAAATATCGAAACGCAAAAAAACCCCAAAAAACGAATCGATTTTAGAAACAAATTTTTCCGTGGTTGCCCAGGCCTATTGATCATGTTGCATACAGTGTCATACAACTTCCTTCATTTTTTCCTTTCTTCTACCATTGCCTTTTGCAAGGACTAAAAAAGTAGAATAAGAGGCTCCACATGAGAACAAACTGGCCTTTCCTGGCACCAAATGTGGAGCTTGATTGCAAGATCTTTTGTTTCTCTTTACCAACAGGATTGTAGCCTCTGCTCACAAAAAGCTACGTGGTGTTAATCCTTTCATTAGAGTCAATGGAAAATCCAACTGTGTATTGCAGAATGTACCGTATTCTGACTATTTAAATGTAAAATTAGAAAACATTTTATTGTTTTGTTTTATTTATTTATTTTTGAAACAAACTGGTAGGATTCCTGCCCCTTTCTCTTAATGAGTTATTGGTTAAGAAATGTTAATTTTAACAGAGGCAGCTGAAGTGTATTTTGGGAATTACATAGCTAAGCACAACCACAACAGTATGTGGATTGCAAGTACCGATTTCCAGTTACTCCCCCACATCCTGTACAGTTATGTTTTGAGAGGTGAGTTTATTACCCAGAAATGATGTTGCTACATGTGGTGAAAGCTACCAAGCAAGAACAGCTATTGACTATAATAAGGTAACTGCTCTAGCATAAAACATCCTTTATGTGTTTAATAGCAGCCAAGGATATAATTGGTTCTACTAATAATAAAAGCAAGTTCAGCATGTTTGAGAAAGACTTTCCCAGCTCATAGTCCATAGTCCATACACTGTTTATGATAATTTCATGGAGTTGACACAAACAATCATGTTTGAGATTTGATTTTGCACATGCTTGGTGCTACATTTGAGAATAGTAGAGGATGAACAAGAAGGCACTCCTTTCATTTCAACAGTGATCATCCAGCTGATGAGTTATTATCACATCAATGGGAAATCAGTGACTTGAGGCACTCTTTCATTGGAGAGGCGGAAACGTAAGATGAACTCTCTCCCCTGTCAAAAACAGCTTTGATTTTTATCTTGTTTGCTCCCTGTAAGCACTTCAAAAAGAAAAACCACTATCCAGAATTCATTTTCAAAAAGAAAGTCCACTATCCAGAATTCATAACAAAGTTTCTCATTTCGAGCTCCAGTAGACTTGGAAATGTGTAGTTTTTGAGGCAAGTAGTACCTGACATTATAAAGAAGATCCTCTGCCATTAACAGTTCACCATTAACAGTTCATATTTAAGTGAAGCCCTACCTGTCCATTATTTGTATTTTGGGCAGGGTTTTTCTCTGTACACAAAGAAGTAATTTACTCACATATGTAAAAACATGACTTCCAAGATAGTAGAAACATATTAATGTGTTGGGGAATTGCCTGGTGGAAGTATGTACATAGATTAGACATGACAGTTTACATTATACATTATATATCATTATGAATTTTTACCTGTCACAGAGGCACAACAAAACTCTGTTAATGAATGGAAAAGATGCATATAAAGACCTAGACAAAACTGCTTTAATGTGCATCAAGCACTTCTTTTCTATATGATTAATTTATTTTTAATGCTGACAATCAAATTTACAATCAAAATGGTATGTCTTCAGAGAACACATTCAGGAAAAAAAGAAGAAAAAAAGAGAAGTGAGAAAATAAAAATAAAAAAAGACACAATTTAAACTGAATAGGGCTCTGACTCCCATCAAATCATATTGCAATGAGAAGAAAAATAAAATAAAAAGTATTAATTTTGCCATTACAGATCCAACTAAAAAATCCTACTAGAATTACTACTGTAGTAACCATGTTATTACATCGTTACATTTCTTATTGCTCAAAAAGTCCATAAAGTCTTTTCATTTTCAAGAAAAAAATTCAATTGGTCTTTCCTTAAAAATCCAATTTAATCTGGCAATTTGAGCTTACTCAACAACTTTCACAACCCATTCTTCTGTCACTGGTGCTTTAGTCCATTTCCAGGTCTGAACAAACAATGTTCTCACTGTCGTTATCATGTATCAACAAATTGTCTGTGTTTCCAATACAGTTAATGTCCAGCAAACATTTCTGGTGACATTACAAAATAATCTCCTCCTTTTCCTCATAATTTTCCTAGATCAAATGTAAATTTTAGAACCTTTTTGCCTTCTTAGAAGTCCACCAGATATGGAAAAATGAACTCTCCTTATCATGACATAGCCAATATAAATTTCAAATATTCTTAGATCTGTATTGTCGAAGGCTTTCATGGCCGGAATCACTGGGTTGTTGTAAGTTTTTCCAGACTATATGGCCATGTTCTGGAGGCAGGAGAAAAATTGCCTCCAGAACATAGCCATATAGCCCGGAAAAACCTACAACAACCCAATTCTTAGATCTTTTCAAAAGCTTTTTTGGAATTAGGTACTATTTCTACATCATCTTATATATTTTTTCCTTTAATTTATTGCAAACCTCAATTTCCACAGGCATCCATGGGCTTTTGTGATGAGGGTCTTATATAGGCATATTTATTTGTCTAACTTTAAAATAGTTTTTTCTTCGTGGTCTCTGCGAATGCACACTTGTGGAGAGACTGCGCCTGCGCAGGCTCCAACGGAAACTTCTACATTTTAAAACTTTTCAAGTTTTGGCGGTAACCCTGCCCAGCCCCGGCAGGGGAAAAAAGGGCGCC
>NW_026847438.1:152080329-152109102 GCF_025583915.1 Anolis sagrei ordinatus
TCTCTCCACAAGTGTGAATTCGCAGAGCACCACTCGAAGAAAGATGGTCACAGGTATGTAACCTATCATTATATATGTTTAAAATTACATGTACATCATATTTAAGGTAAAGGTTTTCCCTCAACATTAAGTCTAGTCATGTCCGATTCTGGGGAGTGGTGCTTATTTCCATTTCTGAGCCAAAGAGTTGGCATTGTCCGTAGATGCCAACAAGGTCATGTGGCCAGCATGACTGCATGAAACTCTGCTACCTTCCCGCCAGAGCAATACCTATTGATCTCCTCACATTTACATGTTTTCAAACTGGTAGGTCAGCAGAAGCTAGGGCTAGGGCTCACTCCGCTGCCTGGATACAAACTGCCAACCTTTTGGTCACCAACTCCAGCAGCTCAGCGTTTTAACCTGCTGCACCACCAGGGAGGCCTACATCATCTTTGCATAACTCTAAATATAATTAATTTTTAACAGCCTCTATTGTCATATTTCTCTTATTATACTTAAATCTATCCTTAAGTTACATATGAGCCAATAAGATATTTGCCTTCCTTAAGAAGTTTCTCTCCTGATTTAAACTCCCAGATTTCTTATTGAGAACACAAAACAACCACCTCCGATTTTTAACCCATTATTTCCCTAAAGAGGCTTTCTATGTTGAGATGGCTGATATTATCATAGGAAAAAGTCTGTGTTTGTATTTGTACCAAACTTGTAAGAGATGTGGTCTTTTTGATGCACCTTGAGCACTACTAAAGGGTACCAGGCACTTCTGATATGCATCAGATTTTACTGTTGTGCTCTGGGAGTTCCAAGCCAGTGTACTTATTTTTATCTTTTGTCTCTTGTTGTGTCCCCGGTGGCACAGCAGGCTAAACCTCTAAGCTGCGGAACTTGTTGACTGAAAGGTTGGTGGTTCGAATCTGGGGAGTGGGGTGAACTCTTGCTGTTAGCTCCAGATTCTGCCAACTTAGCAGTTCGAAAACATGCAAATGTGAGTAGATAAATAGGTACTGCTCCAGCAGAATGTAACAGCGCTCTATGCAGTCATGCTGGCCACATGACCTTGGAGGAGTCAACACTGGCTCTTCGGCTTAGAAATGGAGATGAACACCACCCCCTAGAGTTGGATATGACTAGACTTAATGTCAAGGGGAAATCTTTATTTATTTATTTATTATTCAAACTTATATGCTGCCACTCCCCTGGGGCTTGGAGTGGCTTGAAAGAACAGTCTAAAATCTAACACAATTTAAAAACAATTTAAAACAATTTAAAAACAATTTAGAAACAACAATATCAAAGATCAAAGGCCTGTCGAAACAGATATGTCTTACATGCCCCGCGGAAAGCTGATAGGTCCCGCAAGGCTTCAGGTGGCACAGTATTCCAGAGTGATGGTGCCACTGCTGTAAAGGCTCCGTGTCTGGTTGCTGTTAGATGCAAGGTCTTGACACTGGGAATTTCCAATAAATCTTGGTCCTCAGAATGGAGGGATCTCTGGGGTTGGCAGGGGGTGAGGTGGTCCCTCAAGTACATCGGCCCCAGACCATGCAAGGCCTTAAAGGTAAGTACCATCATTTTGAAAGTGATCCGGTGCTCAATTGGTAACCAATGCAGCTGTAGTAAGATTGGTATGTGGCATCTCATCATAGTTCCCGCAAGAAGCCGAGCAGTTATATTTTGTACCAACTTGAGCTTCCGGATCACCGACAGAGGAAGGCCAATGTAGAAGGCGTTACAGTAGTCCAGTCTTGAGATGACCGGGGCCTGGATCACCATAGCTAGGTCATCCCTGGACAAGTAGGGGGCCAGCCGTCTAGCCTGCCGCAGATGAAAAAAGGTGGTTCTGCTAACGGCAGAGACCTGGGCCTCCATCATCATCAGAGGGTCCAAAGGACTCCCAGACTCTTTACCAATGATGATGGGCGTAGCGCCTCACCATCCAGGGTAGGCAGCTGGATATCCCCACTGCCCGGTTGACCAAGCCATTTATCTTTTTATTTTGTTGTACTTGTATCTTGTTGCACTATTGAGTGCTTTTTGTGAGCCACTCCGAGTCCTTTTGGGGAGATGGTAGCAGAATATAAATAAAGCTCTATTATTATTATTATTATTATTATTATTATTATTATTGATGATGATGCACACTGGTGGCCACTGCCCATTGAACCATACTGTGTCAGTTACTTTACCATTGCACAATGGATGACTATATATCATAACATCACAGCAGCCCTTTGGTAAACAAAGACATTGCCAAACGTCCCACCCACACATATCCACTTATGAAAATATTCAATCTATACTAATTTCCAGCTTATAGTGTCTCCTGTCCATTTTACCAATTTATTGTTTAATCAAAAGACATATATTTAATATAAGTTAATGTAAGCCATTTTGTCTTAAACCTTTCTCTGTGAACTCTGTTAAATGCACACCTTAAATAATTTACTTCAAAAGTACTCCCTTAAAAGAAATGTTAGATTTCTGAGGATTTTTCCGTATGATTCACATTTGGAAATAATGGAGAAAATTAGAACAGACAAACCTGAGAAGCAAATTGACTCTTTGTAAAAGTGACTAGCAGAACATAAAACATGAAGCCTCCCCTTGATATGCTAAAAGTCATTTCTATATCTGGAGTTAAAATATTAAAAAGTGCCCACATCTTATCCTCAGCATATCCAACACAACCCCTGCATTATTTGTTTACCACAGGATGTTGCAAGCATTTTTTTCAGTCCTCTTTAATGAGGAACAATTGTTCTAAAGCAATTGGTTGCTCATTAAAATGACTGACAGTGCTGCCAAATGAGGTAAGCTTCCCATTCTTTTGACATGTGAGGTTGTGTGGGAAGCTCCTAATTTAGCAACAAGGTGAAAGATGTGTCCCACATTCTTCCTGAACAGAAGTTTGGGTATATGACACCTATCATGGTTGACGTCACAGGCAGGATCAACACTATTCCAGAGCAACCTCAATAAATGTTCCTAATGGTCTAGAGAGTTATTTTTTATAGTGAACAAGAGAACTAAGTGCAATGTGAGACCTTTTGCTGAGCAATTATCCAATACATTCTGAATCATTAAGCACTAGACACAACTCTCTCTTGTAGTTAATAGGGATCCCAACTATGTAATTTCCATGATATCTAGAAGCATATTAACTGGAATTAGCCTTAGACTTTACAGTGCACTTCTCCAATTGATCTACCCTATAAAGTCAGGACAATGGTTCACTATGTACTGAAAGCAACCAAAAGAATGAGATGTGTTCATGCTGGATAAAATTAGGGCTCTAACAACTGCACTACGTTATCTCAAAAATGCCCATTCTGTTGCCTGTAAATGCTTATGAACAGGACAGGGTGGTCAAAGATACTTCTTCCTCTTGGTCTCTAGCACAGGAAATGGGTTACTTGGTGCTTTGCTCCATCTCTGTTTTGAAGGGGACCAACATGATTTGTACTTGTGAATTTTATATACAAGTCAAAACATAGCTCATTTCTGATATGTTGCAAGTCAACATACCTCCAGAATTATTACTTTGATATGAAATACATATAGTATTGTGTGTGTGTGTGAATATATATATATATATATATATATATATGTATATATATATATGTATATATATATATATAAGGGCTGGGCGGTTTCGTTCGTTAAGTTCGTAATTCGTTATTAATTCGTTATTTTTTTTATAACAAAGCGATATTGAACCATTCAGGAGCAACTGAAAAACAAAACGAATTTTTTCAATTTGTTTCGTAATTGTTTCGTATTTGTTTTGAAATCGATTCGTAATTGATTCGAAATCGTTTCGTTATTATTTCCGCATGTCTGGTGCAAGTTTTATAGTCGCTGTTTGTTTTCTCAGTGAAAAAAAAATAAATTATCACACCAACAGTCAACAACAGAGGGAGAGGGAAGCTTCCTGTCCCATTTGGAGGTTTTTTTAGCGTATTGCGCGATCGCGCCCGCCATTAACGAATCGATTCGTAATTGTTTCGAAATCGATTCATAATTGATTCATAATTTACGAAATTTCGTAAATATCGAAATTTTTTAAAGGAAAATTTCGGAATTAATTTAAAAATCAAAATGCAAAAAAACCCCAAAAACGAATCGAGTTTAGAAACAAATTTTTCCGTGGTTGCCCAGCCTATATATATATATATATATATATATATATATATATATATATTGCACAATATGGCAGAGAACCATCACTTCAATGCTGCTGGTCTTTGCTTCTTCCAGCATGGTGACATTTATCCACTTGTCTTCCCAAGAGTTTTGCAGGATTTTCCAGAGGCAGCACTGATAGAATTGTTCCAGGAGTTGCATGTGATGTCTGTAGAAAGTCCAAATCTCGCAGGCATAAAGCAGGATTGAGAGGACAATAGCTTTATAAACAAGCACCTTGGTACCCCTACGGATGTCCCAGTCCTCAAACACTCTCTGCTTCATTTGGAAAAAAGCTGCACTTGCAGAGCTCAGGCAGTGTTGTATTTCAGTGTCAATGTTGACTTTTGTGGAGAGGTGGCTGCCAAGGTAGCAGAAATGGTCAACATTTTCAAATGTTACACCATTAAGCTGTATTTCTGGCATTGGAGAGGGATTGGCTGGTGACTGCTGGAAGAGCACTTTGGTTTTCTTGATGCTCATTGACAGGCCGAGCTTCTCATATGCTTCTGCAAAGGTGTTTAGAGTGGCTTGTAGGTCTTCTTCTGAATGCGCACAGACGACATTGTCATCATCATACTGGAGTTCCATAACACAGATGTTGTTTTAACATTGGTTTTGGCTTTCAGTCTGCTGAGGTTAAACAGCTTGCCATCTGTCCGATAGATGATTTCCACTCGGGTGGGAAACTTCCCATCAACAAGATTAAGTATCATAGCGATGAAGATGGAGAATAAAGTTGGGGCAATAACACATTCCTGTTTGTCACCTGATTCCACCTTAAATGGGTCACTTTGGGAGCCATTGCTGTCCAAGACTGTTGCCATCATGTCATCATGGAGGAGTTCAAGTTCAAAGTTCAGTAAGACTGTATTGCTTCTATGATTGGAAAAGTTTGCCAAAGTGGAAGTGCTGATGATAAAGAGTGATTCCTCTTCTGTTTAGGATACATATAAATACTCACATTCTTATCAGAAGTGCCAGGGTCCACTTCAGGACATGGATCTAAATTGCTATAATTTGTAGACCTATTTCTGGCAGTTGCTGCCTATAAGATCCTTTTGAAAACCTAGGCTTAGCTAGATTGGGGCTATATTTTTAGATTAAATGTTGATGAATTCTCAAAATAGGGCAGAATAAGCACTTAAAATAATAGGGTAAAAGAAACAGAACATTACATCTTTAAACGAAAGATGTGGCTGCTTCCTCCTATAGCTTCCTTTTCCTTCCATTTCCTTGTTGCTATGGCAACTATCATGGTTGTCCTATGGTAATAAGCATCTTACACTTTGTGCCTGCATCTGTCACTCAGTGTACAATCTAAATTTACCAATATCTGACAGGAGTTTGAATTAGAGAGACAATGTATTGGGGAGAGGGGAGATAGCAATGTTCTATGTTAAACCTATCTGAGGAACAAGCTTTGAATTGGGCTTAACCAGGCTTTTAAGGCTAGTTTATGACTGATCTGTACATTAGTGTTATGACTGTGCAGCCAAAGACAAGGAAGGCTAACATCCCTATCATGCCAAGTGGAAATATAAAATCGGCACATCACAACAGTATCTGCAGCTCTTATAAACAGGGATCATTAACTGTCTGCTCTGTGGTCAGTGGTCCATGCTTGTTTAAAATATTTAGCCAAACTTGGACCCTGTTTTAGTGCAGCCAAATGCAGACATAATGGCATATCACTTATTCACAAGGTCCAAACTCATTTCAATAGAGTTGAAGCGAGGGCAACTGCAGTGGGCTGATGGCTTATTTTTCTGCCTCTCCAATGTAGACTGCACCAACTTATCAAAATGCCGGAAACAGGTATAAAGAAGGGGGAAAATCAGACATGTTTAGGCCTGGGAGAGAGGGATAAACTGGGGGGGGGGGGGTGAGCAAGGTATTTTAAAGGGAATTAGGCATTGTTCCATTATCCAGGTGGACTCCAAAAGGGGGTCTAGGCAGGAAGGAGTTGAAGGAGGTAAACCATTCTCCCCATTTCACTGATTATTTCCCCCCCCCCATATCATAAATGGGTTATTTCGATGATGGCAGCGTAGGTGGGGGGGGGGGATAACAGGAACACAGAGGGAAATTGTTTAACTCCTTCAACCCGCCTCTCCCCATTTTTTTTTGGTCGTGTCAGGAGCGACTTGAGAAACTACAAGTCGCTTCTGGTGTGAGAGAATTGGCCATCTGCAAGGACGTTGCCCAGGGGACGCCTGGATGATTTGATGTTTTATCATCCTTGTGGGAGGCTTCTGTCATGTCCCCGCATGAGGAGCTGGAGCTGATAGAGGGAGCTCATCCGCCTCTCCCCGGATTCAAACCTGCGACCTGCGGTCTTCAGTCCTGCTGGCACAGGGGTATAACCCACTGCGCCAACGGGGCCTCTCCCCATAAAAAGTGACTATCCTTCTCTATCTAGTGCCCCCTTGTGGCCTCCACCTGGATAATGGAACACTATTGGGAATTACAATTCATGGAGGCTTCCAAGAAAGTGAACTCATCCTCCTGGATCCTCCCTCCCTCTCCCTCTCTCTCTCTCAAAAGACATAAGAAGAGATTAGATAGGCTCCAGGGGTGCATTTCACTCACTTCTGTATTAAGAAAATCGAATGAACTTGTTTTGTCATGTGTTGCTCATTGTTGTATTGAATATGGTTTATTCAATGCTATCTTCTTTTTTATATTCATTTTAAATACCGTATTTTCTGGCATATAAGATGTCTGGGTGTACAAGATGACCCCCAACTTTTCCAGTGAAAATATAGAGTTTGGGATATACTCTTCATATAAGACTACCCCTCTTCCAACACACACCAAATAACATTTTTTTAAAATCAGATTTGATTTCAGTATGGTAATTTTCTGATTACCGTACCTCCTTCTCTGCCTCTCAGATCTTGCATATGTGTGTCTGCACCACTTCATTGCAGTCCTCAGAAGTGAGATCTGAGAGGCAGAGAAGGAAGCACAGTAATAGGATACAAGGGCAGGCCAGACGGGTGAAAGAGGCTGGTTTTTCTGGGTAAAGCACCACTCTATTTCTTTTTTCCATACCCCAGATGTCCCAGACACCTGAAGCTTGCTCCACCCTTCACTTACACCTTCCCCAGTGAGGCGCCCCTTCACCTCGCCATTGGGACCACGTTAAGTCTCTTCTCTCCACAAATCCTGGTGAGTGGATTTTCTTCTACCGTACTTGTACAGTGCTGCTCTTACTGCTTTCATACAATCACCATATACAGCGAGGATGCGGCCATGGCCGTTTTTGAGCTCTCCCCACCACCAAATGTGGCTACTGCGGATTCTCCAGTCCAGTTCAGAAGATTCAGCACCAGCCCTATAAGACAACAAACGGGGTATTAGACGACCCCCAAAGTTTGAGAAGATTTTCCTGGGTTAAAAAGTAGTCTTATGCACCAGAAAATACAGTATATGCATGTAATATTGCATGTCCCATATTTTTGAACTTATTGTGAAAACAAAAATCTGCAAATAACAGCAAATCCTATTGAAATGAATGACTTCCACTACACTTCTCTCAGTTTCTATCTATATCTCCCCCTTTTTCTCTACACCAGTGTAATGCCTGCCGAAACAGTCTTTCCTCTTATCTCTGATATCCTCTTCTTTTCCGTCATGTGAAATGCAGGTCCCACCTACACTTATTCTTTTTTATTGTTTCTTCGGTCCTTCCTTTGATTTTGGTTACTCTACTCACCCTCATTTTCTTATTCATTTTCGCATTCTTTACCTTCCTGAATTCTAGCTATATTTATCATCTATCTTCTTCTCTTTCTCTCCTCTTTCTCCTCCTCCTGTAGCCTACATTTTCCTGATTGTATTTTTTTAGCTCTTTCTTCGTCCCTCTTTCTCTCCCTTACTTCCTTTCTCTTTTTACCCCCATTTCTCCTAGCTACCTACCTATCTATCTTCCTTCTCCTTTTTGTGCTTTCTGTCTCCAACATTTTTTTCCTCTTACCCAGTCTTAAAGATATGACTGAAATATATTAGATTGTCAGCATCTTTCAGGGATAAGTCCAAGTTGTAAGACGTAAGGTGGCTTCATCATTATTGTTGTCCTGTCACTCTTCTCCAAATAATTGGTTATTGTTGTTTTGGATTTGAGGAAATATTTTTTAACCTGTATGTTAAAAAATACAATCAGTCAGTAGGGAACAACCCATTTATTGCAGCTGTAAAAACTTTTTTTTGGCTTGGATAAGTTTTTTTTGGTTGAACATCAACTCCTCTTTATGGTTAAAAGCAGTACTCAGAAAGGTGTTAAAACAGCACTAGGGAAAGAATGGATTTTTCTGTTCACTGTAAAACCTGGGAAACTGTTAAAAACTGAACTGAAGTTTGTTTTGTTTTCTGTTCAATAGAACATGAAAAGTTACTTTCTTTTAGCAGGCAAATAGTTTTCATTTGTTAGACATTATGTTTTTATTTATTGTGTCAGAAGTGAATTGTGATCACAGTTATCATATCTTTAAAAAACCACAGTTAAAACACTTGGCATTGTGCTAAATTTCCTTTGGTCTTGTGGTACCAGATTGCAGTCTGTTCAGGACCTTCCAAGTTTTTAATGACATATGTTTTTAATAACATACCCTGAGCACTTGTGCTTGATGCATAATTTATTATACTTAATGGCATAAAAGTGTGTCTCACCCCAAGATTTCAGGTCTTGGCTCCAAATCTCAGACCTGCAATTTTGCTAATATGACAATCCTATTTTTTAAGGAATTTTAAAATACATTTTCTCAGTAAACAAAAGAAACTGTGTTTCAATCTCAGACTGCAAATCTGTGATACCAGACAGAGATCTAATCCCAGTTGTATTAAATTATTGTGTCAGGCCTGATTCAGGGTGTCATGAGCAAAATTAAGGTCAAACAATGTACAAAGATTTGATAAAAAGATAACTTTGTAGGTCTTGATAATTCAAGTTCTACCCATACTTTATTGGAAAGGGGGAAGAAATAATAATCCTTTCACCAATTTTTTTCAACCCACCTCTACCAATCAAACTGAATGGTGCAGTTTAGGTGCTCCACTATCTAGTTCCAAAATTAATCATCCCTGGGTTGTTGTAGGTTTTTTCAGGCTATATGGCCATGTTCTAGAGGCATTCTCTCCTGATGTTTTGCCTGCATCTATGGCAAGCATCCTCAGAGGCTACCTCTGAGGATGCTTGCCATAGATGCAAGTGAAACGTCAGGAGAGAATGCCTCTAGAACATGGCCATATAGCCCGAAAAAACCTACAACAACCCAGTGATTCCGGCCATGAAAGCCTTTGACAATAAATTATTCCCCTTTTAGGTATGGAATAGAGCTTGGAAGCAGCAGCAACAACATTTTTATTTCTGACCTGCTTCTCCACATGGCTCGAGGCAAGTTACAACATAGTTAAACTGCATAATCATTGTAAACATTTTAAAATACATATATTAATATGTATTTCTACAAAATACACATATTAAAACATATAACATACCATTATTTATGGAGGTAGAGTGTTGAAAATGGTGGTAGATGAATGTGTGTGTGGGTTCATGTAAAATGAGTAGCTCTTACTTGAAAATACTATTGGAGTCATTTGGAGAAATGTATTTATTTTTCAATCATGTAGAAACATTTAAATAATAACATAGTAATATGTTGCTGATGAATAATTAACAAGTTCCTTTTCATAAAAATAATGCTACTCTGTGAACTTTTGCACTAATATTTCCATGCTCTGGTATGAATGGGCATGAATGAAATTCAGTAAAGCCATTTTCCCTATGTTACCCAGATACAGACCAACACCTAGTGAAAGCATGCTAACACAAATGAAAATTCTCTTTGATAGTAAAATACTATAAAAATATTACTATTATGTATAGCCAAGATTTTAAGTCAACCGTTTCTTTCAGCATTGGGCTACTTTGCAAAAGGCTTCTCCATCTCCATCATGTTCTGTATAGCTCTCAAGTGTTTACTTTCACACTTGGGTCATACTGAACATAAAACCCAGCAATGAAATAGTATGTAAGGAGAGCAGACCTTGGCGATATTACTATCGAGATTGCAATTCCTCAAATTTCCAGCCACCATGTCATAAATATGAAAACATGTTTGTTATTATAAAAAAGAAACTTTACCCTGCCCAGCAATTAACTCTTTTCGTAAAAAAAAGAAAGGACGACTGTAGTTTGATTTCAACTTGTTTGCTCTTAGCCAATTAAAGTTAATAGAAGCTTTCCTACTGGGCACGGAAATCAACATGTTATGGTTCTTTCTCTCTAGCTGGCAATCACTAACATATGCTAGTGAAAATACTTTTTGGGAGATGACACTCTGGAGTAAACACACCAACTGTGAGCAGCAGGTGTGCAATGATCTAGTGGTATATTTTATTTAGTTGTTGAGCAGACTGATTATGCCTCACATGCCAAGTTTTCTTTTTATCACAATCAAGTGGGCCAGCAGCACAGTGTCACTTGGCATCTTTTGACGCTTCTTCCTTTGAGGCCCACTTATTGGTGGTGGCTGATGATAAATAGCCAGAGCATTGTTCTTCCTGGTTTGATAATCAGCCCAGAGACCATGCTGCTCCTTAGTAAGTTTATTTGCAGTATGGTTCTCTATAGGCATCAGTGGAAATGACATAGTTGGCAGCTAGCCTATTTGTGATGCTAATTTACTCTGCATTAAAAGTTAGTGGAATCAAGACCTACATGAGATATCCGAGGAGTTTCATGCGGTTATAGCAGCACATTCCTTCTAAGTTATGAACATATAGCTAAAGAGGAAGGTTTATATAGCCCCAGGGGATTAAAATTGCTACCTTCTCTCCATTACAAACCAATCAGCCACAACTCAACAAATTACAAGGGGTAGGGGGAAATAACACTTTCCCACAGCCAAATTGGAGAGGGGATTCTGTATGTAATAATGTAACAGCTGTGACAACAACCACCACAACATAATCAACATCATCATCATTATCTTCAACAACAACAATCGGAGCCCCCAGTGGTGCAATGGGTTAAACCCTTGTGCCAGCAAGACTGAAGACCGACAGGTTGGTGGTTTGAATCTGGGGAGAGCATGGATGAGCTCCCTCTGTTAGCTCCAGCTCCCCCTGTGGGGATGTGAAAGAAGCCTCCCACAAGGATGGCCAAACATTGGAAACTTCCAGGCGTCCCCTGGGCAATGTCCTTGCAGACAGCCAATTCTCTCACACCAGAAGCAACTTCCAGTTTCTCAAGTCGTTCCTGACACGAAACAACAACAACAACAAAACATTCCTCAGTTTTTCAATCAACTACAACTGAAATTATGGACCAAATTTTACATCTACCACAGATCAGCTTCAATTCTCTAATAAAATGGTAAATGAAAGAACAACTGTTATATAGTAGACTTGTGGATGGATCGATTTTAGGCACTTTACATTGGCCAAACCAGATGGCCATAACAGAAAGGGCCCAGCCATCACTTTTCCTGCCCCTAATGGGACCACGTGGCAGGCGCACGCGGCACCTTCTCCTCTGGCTTCAGCTTATTTTTTGGCTTCTGGCTTGGCCTCTCTCTTGAATCTTTTTGCTTTTTCTTTATTTTCTTTATTTTTTTATTTAATGGAACTGACTAGGAGTTGGAAACATGCAGGACGGGTAGTGGATATTGATCTTTATTTTTAAAAATTGCATTGAACTATATGCTTGAACTCGATATTTTTGAGCCTTTCCACAGATCAACCACATATGGTAAAAGGCCCTTTGCTGATTACATTTTCAAGATATATTTGATATTATTTTACATATTTTAGACAGCATCTCTTGTGTCATGTACCAGTGATACAACATTTTATATAAAACATCTTTGAAATCATAACACCAAATAAATTTCAATTGTTTCAATCAAATTTTTCTCATTTATCCATTTCTGTTATTTCCAAAATCTCTAGCTATTTCTTCATACAGTCCTTCACTTGTTTATCTTCTATCTCATTTTAACAGATGCTTTTAATTTTTGCCAATTAACTGTTTGTCATTTCTATGTAATCATTCTTCAAATTCAAAATTTGTCAAACATTAGTTTATTTTGTTTAATTTAAATCTTTCAAACAACTTTGTCCTCTTCTCAATTCTTTACATAACATTGTTCTCCTCCCCCTTCCCCTTCTTTAGCCAACAACTCCCAAATAAATAACTTCATCTCTCAATTTCTCTCCTCATCCTGCTCCCTATATCTATTTGTACTTGTCTTCTCCTACCTAGCCTCCTGATCTTCTTTATCCTTGTCCTCCTGATTCATTAAGAAATGATACATTTGTCATCTCCCTTTTCCTTTTATTTTTAGAATCCACTTTTTTCTTCTTCCCCTGCTTCTCTCAGCTATATTCTAATCTTTTTTTCTTTTTCTTTTCCCTATCTGACTTTTAATATACTCCTTCCCATTAAGTAATCCTTGAAACTGTGACTGGGATTTCCAAAGGTGTATATTCTAAGACTGAATGGAGTTTGCTTTTACTAATATATTAATGGATAGGTTTGCCCTCTCGGTTACTACTATGCTGTAAATCTGCTCTCATCACTGTCATCATCACCATTGCCACTTATGATCATGTTGTTGTGATGTTCAATGTATGATTTCAAATTATTTCCTACAAGACTATCCTTGGCAAATTTTGAGCAAAGGGGGGATTGACTTGACTTTCCTTGAGACTGACTTGTTTAATTCGGTTTATGGATTTCAATGGCTGATCAAGGATTCAAAACCTGGCCTCCAAAGTCCTAGTTCAACACCTTGATCACTATGCCACATTGGCTTTGACATTATCCTTTTGCTCTCATCGGAATATTTGATGGTTATGAGTAGAATTATTGCAAATACTGTGACTGTAATTTTAGAATGAAAAACAATTCCTCAGCTTGGCAAAAACGGAAAGAAGAAAAAAAATGAAAAGCTGTGGGAAGCAGTCCATTGTTCCATTAAAAGCACAATTCAGAAGTATTTCCTCTTGTGTGGAAAAGCTTTTTAAAAATTGTTCTGTATCTCCTTTATTTTTTCTAAGCAATGCTTAGACAGGTGTAAAAAAACCCAACAACAACAGTGCACACTGATGGTGTGTGTGAGTTGTAGACCTCAGCCAGATAAATATCTTCTCATTTCCAGTCTTCCTTTGAAAGATGTGTTCAAAGCAACTGTGGTTATATACATCTCAGGGTTTTGGCTGTCCCTTGGGTCTCAAATCTTGGTCCTGAAATTTTATGACCTAGAATATTTCCAACTTGGGCCCCCTATATGTAACAATGACCTTATCTTCATAGTAAGCATTTGTTCAAATGGTTATCATTTCCTTTTGGGATTGGTTTAACCCAGTAAATTTTGTCATCTGTACCAAATGGGATTGAATTTAAGGTTGAAACCAATACACCAAGCTAAACCTTTAAAATAGCAAAGAATTGTGACCTGCTCAGCAATTAACTCTCTCTTGCCCCCAAATTTGCAATACTGAACAAACAGCAAGAATGGGAGAGATACAGAACACTGTCCTCTTTATATAAAATGTTGGACAGGTTTATCCTAAAAATTTACACTAAATTCCATAGAACAGGGTAACTTCTGCACTTTCCCAATTAGAATTGAAAATAATAGCCATGGAATTCAAAATTTAGTCATGTCTCCCACATCTAGGTCACCATAAAATAAAAATAAACTGCATTCTGCAGCTATAAATATGCTGACACTCGTTAACAATTTGCTGCCAAATGCCTGTTGTGGATGATAAATGGCCTGAATGAATTATCTGTGAGAAGTAGACTCCCTGTATATTATCACATTTGCTTTGGGTGCAAATATCCTCGCTTTGTACAAAATGAAATACAGAAAAATGGAAGTTTGTTATCCCTTTCCCTGCCACCAGAATTTCAAGGTAAGCGAAAATTACTTTGCTATAACGTGTCCCTATAAGGTCTGTGAAGTTGCTCATTCTTTCTGAAGCTGACCTATGTTGTCATATGCAAATTAAATGGTAGAGAAAGATGTGTTCACCCTCTGCAAAATGATGAATCTTTTGCTTTTTAGCCTTATTCTTAAAGGGCAATGCAGTTGTGAAGTTCACTGGCTTTTTTGAAGCACCATTCTGAAGGCTCTGTTATTTAAGAATGAAAAGGGAATGGATGAGGTAATGAGCAAAGGAGTCACTGTGCATTATCAAGCCCTGGCTTTATGTACTTTGGAGTATTTTTCCAGAGCATGGAAAAGAAAATCTGCAGAATTCTGGCTTTTATTTAGTATTGTATTTTAGTGTGGTTTGTAATAACATTGTTGTTACTTAAAAGAAAAATGGGTTCCCCTAAAACTGTGGAGACTAAAATCCACTGATTGTGGTAATGTGAAAGTATCTAAATTAACTCAATTTAAGGTAAAGGTAGTCCCCTGACATTAAGTCCAGTCATGTCTGACTCTGGGGGTTGGTGCTCATCTCCATTTCTAAGCCGAAGAGCCAGCGTTGTCCGTAGACACCTCCAAGGTCATGTGGCTGGCATGACTGCATAGAGCGCTGTTACCTTCCCGCCGGAGCGGTACCTATTGATCTACTCACATTTGCGTGTTTTCAAACTGCTAGGTTGGCAGAAGCTAGGGCTGACAGCGGAAGCTCACGCCGCTCCCCGGAATCGAACCTGCGACCTTTTGATCAACAAGCTCAGTAGCTCAGTGCTTTAACCCACTGCACCACCGGGGGCTCCTCAATGTATACATTATAAATACACATATCAACAAAACACAGAGCTGCCACATTCACATTAAGTAGAAACAATTGGTTCTTCTCTTGAAGTATGAAACAAAACCTTCATGTGAGTAAGAATAGTCCTTGAATGACCATAAATGTCCTATTCTTTATTGCACACGAGTAGACTCCAGTAGTCACAATAGGTATCCTATTCCCTTCGTTACACACGGGTCGACTCCAACCTGCAACCGGTCAGGTGGTTGGGTCTACAAACAACGCATATCATGAATACACACATACAGTTGAACAATTTGTTACATCAAGTTTGTAAATATATATACAGACACTCTACTTATTCATTTATCGAAAAAGGCTTATCTACCCAAAAAAAAAGGGTTCAACTTTTGAGGTAAGTGATTCACCAACAATGTTCTTGAGAGGTGGATCCTAAGACGACATACATAGTGGCTAAATGTTGTAGTAGAGTCTGTTGGCAACTCTGCAACTAGTAGTAGGACCATCAGAGGAGGGAAACGAGGTATTCAAAAGCTTGATGAGGAACAGCAAAGGAAAAGGATCCGGGAGATACTTATGTCACCCACTGATGAAGAGTCCTTTGAGGGGTTCTCTGAAAGTGAAATGAGTGAGGAGGAGGAAGGAGATACAGTAGATGTTAATAGAGGTACTAAGAAGATTACTCGGGAGCAGGAGTCAGAAAAAGAGCATCAGAGAAAGAAGATCCGGGACATACTTATTGCTCCCACGGAGGAAGAGGATTTCATGGGTTTTTCTTGGAATGATGGGTCTGGGAGTGACGTGGAAGCGGAGGAAGCATTTGATTGGACCAAGGTACAAGAGGTTCAGAATGTGTGTACTCAACCAACGTCCAGTGACACATTTGTGGGGTTTTCTGGTGGTGGGGCAATCGGGTGATACTGTAGAATCATGGGGAGACCTAAGTCTTGACAAGAGGTGGAAGAGTTGGAGGGATGGGCATTGGTGCTCAACTGTGGAAGCTAAACGAGCTGAGAGTGATGAGGACGGGGTGGAGGGCAGATCATCATCGGATGATGAGTTGTAAGATAAAAGTAGGCACTGAAATGTTTGAACTTTGCAGTAGGCAAAGTGTTGGTTTCATGCCTTGGGTCTTGTCGTTGCCGCTTTCCTGTTGGGCTTGGGTCCTGGATCTGCAGCTTGCTGTTTTGCTTAGTGTACCGACCGGCTTGGATTCTCGTAAGTGCAGATTTCCCCTCTCCTTGACTTCGGACTGCTTTTGATGATGACACTGCCTTGTGGACTTTGGAACCTTTCAACTCTGGACTTGGATTTCTTCGACTTTGGACTCCATTTGGACAACGGCTCTTCTTCACGGCTCTTCAAAGGTGTAGTGCCCAATGTCTCATTCCCTTCTTCTGCCTTCACCATGGTGACACAGATTTAGGTATCTCTCTCTTGAGTTTAAAGTACTATGTGCTACTGGTGGTGAATTACAGTGAAATGGCATTCATAAATATGCTTAATTTCTTCTGTGGGCCAGATTAGAGCTTGATGTAAGAATGACAGGTTTGTGTCTGGTTGAACAGTTTATTTGATTCAAAATTTACTAATAAAATATGTAATTAACCGTAAATCATACATGTATCTATTGAAAATAAATATTCAGTGTGGTTCGCTCTGTAATAAATGTGCAAATAATTCTTTGTGAAAACTGTGAAATTCAACACTTACTTGCCTATGTGTAAGCTTCTTTCAAATTAGTGGGGCATAAGCCTCAAAAGATGTGTATAGGATTTTGCTATGAAGACTTTTCAAAGGTAAGAAAACTGTTTCAGTTCTTACTTTCTTTGTGTAATATTTTAAGGAAATATATTGCTTCTGGAAGCTCATTGAACTTTGATTTTACCTTAGACCCAGATTACAAACATATTGATTTGTGAGCCTGAACAATTTCCTATACAAGAGAGGTATATTTTCTTAAAGTATTCCCTTGGAAACAAAAGAAATGTGAACTACACATTGAATGTCTTGCTTAGCATTTGATGTGGAACTATGCAGCCAGGGTGTGTGAGAAATTAATTACTAGAGATTTTTCTTAAAGAAATCACTCAGTAATGAGATCAAGCTCCCGTTCAAACTTCACAACATTCTTTTATGTTTCATTTTTCACTAGAGATACTATTTTTCTAAGGTGACAGTGGAAGGCATATGCTTTCTTAATCAAAATCTACAAGATGAAGGAACTTCATGTAATGTTTGCTGAAACAACTGATTTATTTTCAGCATTTTATGCATAAGGGACATACGATTTAGCATCCACTTAAGGAACAAATTAAGTGCACTCAAGACATACAGTTAACATGCTCACTCATGTAAGTGTTTCACAGATCCCAGTTTATAAATATATAGGATTGGGAATGATCTCCCCATTTTGCATCCTTTGAAATTTCTATTCTTCTCAAAATTAAATATGATCCATTTTGAATATGAAGAAATTTGCAAAATGTTATACTTTTTTCAAAACTGAAACAAAGCAAAGCTGCAGCTGTTCCCAGCATAGACAAGACCATGTTATACAAATCTGCATAGCTTTTATGAAAGATATTATTATTATTATCATCATCATCATCATCATCATCATCATCATCTATACCCTGCCTTATCTCTCTAAAGGAGACTCAAAGTGGCTTGACATAAAAGCATCAATATAGAATTTAAAATATACCATAATGCAAACATTAAAATACAATTAGACACAAGCAGCATGAAAAAGTTCATAGTTTAAATCCAGCAACACAATTAAAATTCCACAGCACCCCGACTAGATCTCAGACATCCTCATCTTTAAAAGCCTGCCTGAATAAAAAGATTTTAGTCTGCCACCTGAAGGACAGCAGGGAGTTCCAGAGTTGTGGAACAGCACCAAGCTGCAACTTGGGTGAAGCTCTTTGGACCAGTTGAAGTTTCCGAACACTCTTTAGAGGCAGCCCCACATAGAGCATGTTACAGTAATCCAGATGGGATGTAACTTAGGCATTTACTACACTGGCTAGATCTGGCTTCCCAAGGAACGGACAAAGTTGGTGCATGCGTTTTAAATGTGCAAAGGCCCTCCCAGCCACTGCAGGTACCTGGGTCTCCAGATTCAGTGCTGAGTCCAGGAGGACCCCCAAACTGCGAACCTGTGTCTTCAGGAGGAGTGTGACTCCATCCAGCACAGGCTGAATTTGTATTCTCTGACAGCCCCTCCCTAGGCTGAAAATACTGCTCAGGAAGGACTTGAGAAACTGCAGGTAACTTGCAGTGTGAGAGAATTGGCCGTCTGCAAAAATGTTGCCCAGGGGATTCCAGGATGTTTTGATGTTTTACTATCCTTCTCTCATGTCCCTGCATGGGGAGCCGAAGATGACAGAGGGAGTTCAACCTGCCCTCCCCGGATTCCAACCACCAGCACAAGGGTTTAACCCATTGCACCACTGGGCGTTACTGTTGAATGCCAATTCTGTAAACTGAAAAATTAAGAAGAATGCTTGAAAACTTCTGGTGGTCTAAAGAGATGTAGCCAGTAGGGCTGGGCGGTTTCATTTCGTTAATTTGTAATTTGTTAATAATTCGTTAATTTTTTCAATTACAAAACGATAACGAACCATTCTGGAGCAATTATTA
Organism: Anolis sagrei ordinatus; assembly: GCF_025583915.1. Lineage (NCBI taxonomy): Eukaryota > Metazoa > Chordata > Lepidosauria > Squamata > Anolidae > Anolis > Anolis sagrei. The sequence goes on from NW_026847438.1 coordinate 152,098,909, forward strand.
AAAAAACGAATTTTCAAAAACGTTTTGTAAATGCTTCGTATTTCGATATTGTATTCGTTTCGTTATTGTTTTGAGGTCGTTTCGTTATTATTTCCGCATGTCTGGGCCAGTTTTATGGTTTAATTAGTGAAAAAAAATTATAATATCACACCAACAGTCAACAACAGAGGGAGAGGGAAGCTTCAGAAGGTTTTGGAGGTTTTTTAGCGTATTTCGCGGTCGCGTCCGCCATTAACGAATCGATTCGTTATTGTTTCGGAAATCGATTCGTTAATTTTCTACCATTTACGAAATTTCGTAAATATCGAACTTTTTAAAAGGAAAATTTTGTAATTATTTTAAATATCGAAACAAAAAAACCCCCCAAATACAAATCGATTTTAGAAACAAATTTTTACGTTGTTACCCAGGCCTAGTAGCCAGGTTGGGGCTGGCTACAGGGAGTGCACAACCCCCTCCTGCATCAGCTCCGCTGACTGCCAGATTCTTTCTGGGCACAGTTCAAAGTGCTGGTTATGACCTGTCCAGGATAGTTGGCTGATTGCATTCCCTTGTACAAACCTGCCCAGGACCAGAGATCTTAAGGAGAGGCCATTCTTTTGGTCCCACCTCAAACATTAAGCTTCATTGATGGGAACAAGAGAGCGGGCTTCTCAGTGGCTGTCCCTTGACTCTCGAATGCCCTGCCCAGGGAAGTCAAAATGGCTCCCTCCTTGCTGTCCTTCCGGTAGCAGGCTAAAACTTTTTAATTCAGACAGGCTTTTAAAGATGAAGGTTTTAAAGATCAAGACAGGGGTTTCTGTGCTTTATAACGTTGGATTTGGTTTAATGATTTTAACTGGGATTATTAAAAATACTGTTTATAATGTTTGTATATTTGTATATTTTAAATGGTTATGCTGATGATTTTCTGTTAATCTGCTTTGAGTTTCCTTAGGGGGAGGTAAAGCGTGATGTTAATAATAATAATAATCATAATAATCATAATAATCATAATAAATTTAATTCTTGCAGCCCAAAAACAAGTAATTAGAACAAATGCCATCAAAGCAAGAACTGAGAAGTCGACTGCCGATTCCAAGTATAGGATCTGCAAGGAATCAGATGAAACTATGGATCACATACTCTGATGCTGCAAGAAGATCGTGCAGACAAACTATAAGCAGAGGCATAATACTGTTGCTCAGATGATCCACTGGAACTTGTGTCACCAATGCCATCTACCTGTTACAAAAAATGGTGGGATCACAAGCCTGAAAAAGTTGCAGAAAATGAACACATCAAATTACTCTGAGATTTCTAAATTCATACTGACAGAATTTTGGAGCAAAATACTCCTGATCACATAATCATGGAAAAAATACAAAGTATGGACCATCATATGTTGCAATCCCAGGCAACAGCAGAAGCAACTGGAGAAGCTTACACAATGCAAGGATTTCAAGGTAGAACTGCAAAGATTCTGCACAAGCCAGTAAAGGTGGTCCCAGTGGTGATTGGCACATGGGATGCAGTGCCTAAAGACCTTGGCCAGCACTTGAAAACAATCGGCGCTGACAAAATGACAATCTGTCAGCTGCAAAAGGATCTGCAGGCATTATTCTCCATTACATCACATAGTCCTAGACACTTCGGAAGTGTCTGATGTATAATCCAATACAAAAACCAGCATAGTGATCTTGTTTGCTCTGCACTAATCTTGTTGTGTATCAAATAACAACAACAACAATAACAATACTGTGTCCAATTCTGGGCACCACAATTTGAGAGAGCTGTTTATAAGCTGGAATGTATTTAGAGGAGGGCAACTAAAATGATCAAAAGTCAAGAGACCTTGCCGTATGAGGAGCGGCTTAAAGAGCTGAGTATGTTTAGCCTGCAGAAGAGAAGGCTGAAAGGAGACATGATTTTTGAAATGCTGTCATAAGGAAGAGGGAGGAGGCTTGTTTTCTGCTGCCCTAGAGACTTGTGCATTTATACAGAATTACTATTTTGTTTTGTTTCATTGGTAAGACCCTGTTTTCATTTTCAAGCACCTCTCACAAAGACAGCTCCTTTACAAATCAGCTTTTCCATCCAAGATCTGAAAAAAAAAGAATATTTCCAGCCCATTGGCAGCATAGTGCCAAGGCCGAAAGCCGAGCGCCAAAAATCAGCTGACCAAATGGTTACCATTTCCACTTACCTTTCATTTAATCTATTTTTCCATTTTTCTCCATGTACCATTTTGTGCCATCCAAATGAGTGTGTGTGTATATACCCACACACACACAACACAATGCATCACATAGGAGTTTGTGTTCTACTTCTCCATTGCACAGCTATTCCCAACTATCAACTTGGAGCACAGAGGATAGTTTTTTGGTGGCGTTTGTGTACTGGTGATGAATTGGAAACTCTTGCTACACCAATGCACCAGGGCCTGTATTAAATATGAATCAAAGTTTGAATGAAAGATTACTGGGATGAAACAAGTAGGTGAAACAGTCACTTGAAAATCCATCATGTTGAATATTGGAATCTACTTTTAGAAAGAGAATGCTAAACTTGGCAAGCATTTCTATGTTTCAGCACACCTATTCCTAAGTCCTTATTCCTATGGGAATCATGCCTTTCAAGCAAGTGAATTACCGTTCACCATGAAATGCTGATAAGCATCAGAAGAAGTCTGTGGTGAAAATTAAATCTATGCTAACAGAGTTCTTGTGTTAGAAAAATTATTTCATAAAACATCCAGAAGCTGTTCAATCATTTTCATAAGATGAATAATATAGAAAAAGAGAAGAGATAATCATATGCATTTGGCTTGAAAATAAGTGCCTAAGAGGAATTATTGAATTGACCATAATCCTAACATCAAGTGCATTTCTGAAAATTTGCTTATCTTTCTCCCCATTGTTTGACTTGAGCCACATCATGCTTAAGTATAGAAATTTCTATTTCTCTCAGGACTCTTCAACATACATATAAATCACACTTCACTCTCCAGAATTTATTTATATAGTGCTGAACAGACAAAACTAGGAAAAGTTAATCATGGGATCAAATGTCTTTTGCTGGTTGACAGTCTTGGTGAAATTAATTTCTGATTCTCCCGGTGCTTACAACCCTCATTGGACAATCTAGTCTTATCCTCCTGCCTCTATGGAAACAATCAAATGTCAAATACTAAGTGCAAACAAACACCAACCATTTAATAAAGCACAGATCAGAGATACAGCTCGAAGTGTGGGCTCTGTCCCAAGGGTATATAACTGGGGCTAGACATTAAATTTGCAGTCTATGAAATGTCTAGAATTGCACCTTTTAGCTGTTTGGCAATAAAGAGAGCAGGAGAGGAAGTCCACCTTACTCCAATCCATTCCCAAGTTTCTGATTAGTTACCACCAACTGTTCACAGCTCTGCAATCTGGATTTTCAGGAGGAACTTGAATAAGAGAAAAATCTAAAAGATGGGCAAGAGGGAGAGAAGGAAGGAAAGAAGGAAGGAAGAAGATGAAAGTGATTTATTTCATTGATACATAATTGAAAATGAAATAAAGGAGGCAAAAAGATAACACCACTGTTGTGTCACACAACACCTTCCATGCCCTTTTGCTTGTTCGTGCCTGGCATGTTTTTTTAAATGACTGCCAGTGTGTCTCAAAAAGCAATGTTTATTGTTTATTGCACAGTAGAGCCTATGACACTTAAGGCAAATCTTAAGCCCCAGATATACTCCAAGGTATGTGTTTATATAGATTTTTAAACAATACAATCCATATGTGTAAGCAAGTTCTGTAATTGGTTTACAAGTGAAAGGTGTTTCCCTAATTTGGCTTGTCCCTTACTTTCTCTTCTCCCATTTCTCACTATATGTAATTATTACTAAAGCAGTGGTTCTCAACCTGGGGTCCCCAGATGTTTTTGGCCTTCAACTCCCAGAAATCCTAAAAGCTGGTAAACTGGCTGGGATTTCTGGGAGTTGTAGGCCAGAAACATCTGGGGACCCCAGGTTGAGAACCACTGACCTAAAGGTATGCTGACAGCAGGTTCTCTGACTTTCTTTGCGTCTTAAGACAAGGAACTCACTAGAACTTTTTTCAATTTCCTATTCATCAGTAACCCTTTTTGATTTTTTTCCTTTTTTTACTTTGGTCCCAACAGTTGGACTGCTGCAATGCACTCTATATTTTCTTGCCATTAAATAAAATTTTATGAAGGCTGAAGTTAGCGCAATATGGAGCAACCAGGCTGCTGTAAGATCAGTCTGTAGAGAAACCTTAAAGACTCTGAATTAGTTGGGAATATATTTCTGATTTGAATTCAAAGAGCTGAGGATGATATTTAAAGCCTCAAAGCTAGCCTGGGACCTAGATACTTGATGAAGTTCATTTCTTTATATTCATCTGTCCATGATTTTTTTAAAAAGTTCAGCCATGAATTTAAGAGCGATTTAATTACACACAAAAGTGTTGTGCATTTTCAGAAGTGTGGTGTCATTTTAGCAAATATTCATAGAATTGATAATAGGCCTGGGTAACAACGGAAAAATTTGTTTCTAAAATCGATTTGTATTTGGGGAGTTTTTTTGTTTCGATATTTAAAATAATTACAAAATTTTCCTTTTAAAAAGTTCGATATTTACGAAATTTCGTAAATGGTAAAAAATTACAAAACATTAACGAATCGATTTCCGAAACAATAACGAATCGATTCGTTAATGGCGGACGCGACCGCGAAATACGCTAAAAAACCTCCAAAAACTTCTGAAGTTTCCCTCTCCCTCTGTTGTTGACTGTTGGTGTGATATTATAATTTTTTTTCACTAATTAAACAAAAAACTTGCCCCAGACATGCGGAAATAATAACGAAACGACCTCAGAACAATAACGAAACGAATACAATAACGAAATACGAAGCATTTACAAAACGTGTTTAAAAATTCGTTTTTTTAAAAAAATTGCTCCAGAATGGTTTGTTATCGTTTTGTAATTGAAAAAATAACGAATTATTAACGAATTACGAATTAACGAAACGAAACCGCCCAGCCCTAATTGATAATATTAATCAAAAAATATTTATCATCTGCCAGGGAAACTTATTTTTAACAAAAGTTGCCCAGCAGCCCTACTCCACTTCTCTTTCTTGTTCTCTGTTCAACTGTATGTTGTCTATTCTTTTTACAGCATCAGCTTTGGGAGGATTGTGAAGCAAGTTTGGAATCATGCAGTGTTGAGTTTCACTGCAATAAACATTGCAATGATATTTGAAGTGGGAATGAAATGCTTACCTGACCGGGCTATTTCATTTCATGTATGTACATTGTATATTATGAATGAAAAGTTTATAGGAACATGATGAACTTTTCCTTCTGGTTCTCTTCTTTTTCCTCCTCTTCCTCTTTGCCTTCATCCCCTTCTTCTTCTTCCTGCTCCTATTCCTAGTACCATCATCTTCTTTCCCTCCTTTGCTCCTCCTCCTCTTCTTCTTCCCTTTCTCCCTCTTCTTCTTCTCCTTGCGCATCTTCTTCTTTCCTCACTTCCTCTTCTTTCTCCTGTATTCTTCTCCCCTGTTCTCTTCCTTTTCTCCCACTAATCTCCTCCTTCTCTTCCTCCTTTTCCCCATCCTCCTCTTCATCCTCCTCCTTTTTCATAAGCCATGCTCAAGGGCTTGGTCCAAGCCCCAACCCTTCTGTGAGAAAAGCAAGGGAAGAGGATTCTAATAGCTTTCACCAACTTAGGGAGGCAAGGGAGGAGAGCTCATGCATTGGCACACATTGCTTTTTATCATTTCATATTGTTCAAAACTATTCTGAATTGTTCTAAAATGCCACAAAACTCTGTTTTATATAGTTTGAATAGTTTAACCTGTGCAGTATTTTTTTTCTCATAGTTATTATTTGGAACAGAACAGATATACAAACAATTGTAAGTAAGTGGTGGTGAGGACAAGAGGTTGCTAAAATAGCACACATCTAATACAAGGATCGGCAAAGCACAGTCCTGCAATTGCATGAAGCTTTAAAAGTGTTTGCTGTCACTTCAATGCTACAGATTTCCCAGATTTCCCTTTCCTGGTCCTAAAGAGTGAAATGATTCTACTAGCAGCCTTCTGGACTAGCAATGCAAACTTTAAATTATGCAGAAACTGGAAATGGACAGTCATTGCTTCCTCCTCCTCCTCTCATTCCCCCTCCTCAGTGGACCTTTTAGTGGTGTGTGGGGGAATCAATTACAATTGCTGTCAGGAAGTGGGAGGGGAACTTTTCCAAGACCAAAGATGATATTAGGTACCTAGCTTTCATCTAATGTCTTACTTTGACCAATGCAGGGTAATTCACTGAGTAATTGAAATATAAGTAATAACTCACATTTGGGTATCGTCATAAGTAGAGAAACAAAATGAAAAAGTGGATTGATTGCTAAATAAGAATCTAGAGCACTGCTCTCACATACTTTTTGAAAATTGAATAATATTCCTCATCCATTAGAAACAATCTGACAGGTTATTTAGGCTGGGTATTTTCCTTTCTGTTTTTATTAATTCAGGTCTATGTTGAATTTATATTGATAACCAATTCTGTTCTCTGTGCAGCTGCTTCAGTTACAGAAAATAAGCTGTCTGGTTTTCAGAAGGGTTGGATAGCTCACTTTAAATTGCTTTCAAGGAAAAAAAAGACTTGGGAGGACTAGACTTCATTATTTCTTTGCAATTTTTAATCTTTGTACTGCTTATGTGATCCAAGGCAAAGAGAGGCAAACTTTCATGCTCTCTAAAAGCTTACAGTAAGGCACAAGGGCTTGGGTTGGAACCTGTCTGCTCTTTAGAAATGCTTATTGTTTGCCAGGAGTCTCGTGTGTGTGTGTGTGTGTGTGTATGTATATATATATATATATATATATATATATATATATATATATATATACACATACACACACACACACACATAGACATATACACACACACACACACACACACACACTATAAAGGGCCTACTTGATTTGGATGAGGATATCCATTAACGGCAGCAATTATGGTATTGACTATGGTCTGATGCAATGAGATCTTCCTCCTCCCATGTGTTACTTTATTTGTGTTGTCTTGAGGGAGTGGTACTGTGTTGTTCACATAACAGAAGGACTAACCGTGAAACATTGCAGCTTGTTGGATCTCAGTAATGCAAGTAATTTGGTAAGATATTTTGACATTTGTCACCATTGCCAAATCAAATATCTATGAGGCTTCTTATATAAGAATTGTCAAATCAAAAAGTGGAAAGGGCTCCTGTACCTTTAAAGCTTATGTAGAAGAGTGAATTTCAGCAAGAATTGTTTGTTATTTAGCCAGTTAAAAAGCAATAGCTGCTGAAATTCCCCCTTCTTCATAATTTTAAGGGACTTTATCCCACAAGATAAGTAAAGCATTTGCAATTGTTGTTTTCCCTTAAGTTTTGCAAAGTCCCATTTTGAAATTAAATGGAAGATTTCCCTACCCTCATCACATGGTCATCCGTTTTCCTTCTCATCACACAGGAGACATATTTCTCCTCCCACTGTCCCCTCCATAGATTTCTTTGGATATTACAATTTCTCTTTATAAGAACAGATAGCTTTCAGTTCAACAAGTAAGTGTATTTATTTTACATTTAAAAAGAGATATAAATTACCATTCCTTCTTTCTTGCTCTCAAAAGAGTAACATTGGAAGAAAGGAATCAATACTGCCCATCTAGTCTCCTCCTCCATGTTGATGCCATCATTACGTTTACAAGCAGGCAAGGTGGGATTCCCATCTCATGGCAAATTTGATGTTTTTACATGTCTCTATGTGGAGAATTGAAAAAGAAGTCAATTGCCAATCTACTTAGGAAGTGTAGGAAAACACACATGCTTTAGAAACAACAAAATACCTGGAACCCATGTGATGGATTCTGCCAGTAGCCCTTTCTCAAGTGTGTAGAAACACTGATTTTATTGATGAAGTCCAAAGTTTCAGATATAAATAATCATCTTCTGTAACCCTCTAAATATTATTGATTTCCATTTCTTATGGTCAGACATAACCAATGTTGAAAGATGATCAAAGCTGCCCATAACCAATCAGTATCTTGATTCAAGAAATTCAGCATTTCCCCAACTAATGTTGACCTGCATAAAACCAAGAACTTCCAGTAAGTTCTTCCATTTTCAGAACTGATACGGCATTTCAAGAGGTAACATCATTATTATTGTAGTTATTTTTACTGCAGACTGCCATGGATATTTTAAAAATATAAACATTCAGAAAAGTAGCTTATAAAAGTTTCAGTAACATCAATAATGTAGGAATGGACTTTTATTTCTTCATGGGCACAATCTAGTTACAAAACAACATAATTCTGGCAAAATTATTTTTTTCATATCACTATATTTTTTCAGGCAAAGAAGGGAACACTGGAGAAAGGAGATATCTCTTTATGAAGTAGTGTGGCAATGCAGTTCATCACATCAGTGGCAAGAGGAATGCAAAAAATATAGTAATCTGAAGACTTTCATCTAACTATGCATAAAGATGAAAAAGAAACTGGTACATAAAATATGCCATATACTTTTTATTACTGTGGTCATTAGTGTTCCAGGCTTAATGGGTGCTTTATTATCTAGAAATTCATTTCATTTGCATTTTAACTGGGTTATATTCCCATTTAGCCTTTCTTTCTCTCTTCCATAACACTGTTTCACAACTGCGGCCGACTGTGCCTGACTGCTGCAGCAAAGACAACTAAATAAACCCAGCTCCTTTCATCAAACTTTACGGTGTTATTTCCTGCTGATATATATGAATACAGAAAATGTTTGTTACCTGATTCTGACATGGTAGTTTTGTCTCCTGAAATGTCAGGCCTATAAGCTAGTAGGCAATCTGGTTCATTCCTATCGTTGATTAGAACATTGTCCTTCAGTGTTAATTCAGAAAGAAAAATACCATACTAACATTATGGCACCCTGGCAGTGAGAAAAGGGGGGGGGGGAGGAGAGAGAGAGACCATTCACATTAAGTAATACACACTGTTTCAGTAAAGCATTAAGCATGCCATAAAATGCCCTCAATATACTACAGGAAAGTAGAATGTAAAACAGTCTCCTATTTCCCAGCGTCAGCATTCACACCATTTTGGCTCAAGGGGAAATGATCTGAAATCAATTCCTCCTAACATCCAGCTCTGCCATTTGTAATAGACACTCCCAATAACATCAGTTTGAGGTTCGCAACTATACACTATATATACATAGAGCTAGTATGAGTCTTTAAATGAAATCCATCATATTGAAAGTCATCTTACTTGCTTCTTAATGATTGCTTCTGTATTCAGTTCTGGAGGACTATCGAGTTTTTTCCACAAATAAAATGAACAACAACATTTTAAAAACCTTTGCCAGACATGGGCTAAATGCAGGTGACTGTGGGGTTGAATGGAAATTTACTCATATAACAGATAAACATAGTAAGGTTTAGTATCACTCATAGCTTTTCATATCAGCTTAAATTTACAGCATGTTAGCCATCTTAACTTTTTGCAGCAAAAACAATGACAGGTCTTGGGCCACTTTAAGTAAAGAATGTCTCATTAAGCCAACTGTCAGTTTACTGCACCTTGAATTACAGCATTTTCTTCAACAACTAAACTTAGAGGTAGAATGCCATTGGTTTCCTCTAATTATAATCTACAGCACCTGTTATTCCCTTTCCTAGTACTACAAGCCATCATCACTCTGCTGCTGCAAAATCACAGATTCCAGTATTCTATAAAACCAAGCCATAGCATCTAAGTGGTATCAAACTGTTATTCTGGCTTCCTTGCGCAGGGAGTTCCAGAGTTGAGGGGCAGCCACTGAAAAGGTATCTATCTTGTTCTCATAAAAATGAGCTTAAGATGGAGGTGGGACTGAGAGAAGGGCTTCTCCTGAAGATCTCAGGGCCTGGGCAGGTTCATACAAAGGGTTGCGGTCAGGCAACTAGCCTGGATCTGAGCCATGTAGGGCTTTAAATTAATAACCAGCACTTTGAATTGTGCCCAGAACGAGCTTCCCCCTCCTGCAAAGCTGGAGAGCGGGGAAGAGCATTTGCCACCCCCTCCCTTGGAGAGGCATGGTCAGGGGCAGAGCCAAGGCCCGGCTGAGGCTCCGCTCCTCACTTCATCTGAAGACGTCGAGGTGGACGGACCTCTCAGCCT
>NW_026847438.1:152109538-152213444 GCF_025583915.1 Anolis sagrei ordinatus
CACTGGGCCCCTCTAGCCTTGCAGGGCATGAGGGCGGGGGAGAGAGTGCATAGAGGAATAGCTCCAATAGGGGGCCTGGTAAGAAAAATTCTCAACCGGGTGAAGGTTACAACTAGTTTCACTTTCAAATTTGGCCACATGGCTGGGTGGTGCCCATTTTAACTATGCAGAGGGGCAGACATTCTGGTTTCCTGATACCTCTAGGATTTACACTTGCTAACAAGGAGCCATTATTGCCTGATCTTAGGGGTTACAGGCCCAGCTTGGTAAAAAATGAATAGATATATAAAAAAAAAAAAAAAGAAGAGAAATGGTTTGAATTGGGTCGTTTATCTTTATCATAAGCCGGACATACTGTATTCCTTCATGGGGGTGTTGAGCTTACCCCCCCCCCCCCCCCCCCCGTCTCGGTCCTTACGGCCGTATTCAATGTAGTTATCTCCTCGGTTGGTTCAGTTCATAGACAGGCTTTCCAGGCTTAAAAGATGGAAGCATAAGAGTTATCCCAATACTAAAGTCAAATTGCTGGATAATAAAGAGACAAAGCCATTGGCACATTGAAGCTTTCTGTTACTTTTGAAGCGGCTAGAAGACCGCTAGTCTTATTGGATAGCCTGCATATGCCGCATCCCTAGTCACAACCAGCTATACTTATTAATGTTAATTTTATTTCTTCCCTATAGCATGACGCCAAGGAAGAATGCCGGGGGAAGCAAGGGCAAGGGCCCAGCTAAGAAGACACCAGCGAAACGCCCTCCCCCTTTGGCCCTCTCTTCATCTGATGAAGAGGATCACACCACTGAACAACTCAATGCGCTAATTGCGCGCGTTAATGCCTTAGAAAAAGAGAAAGGGGCGGATTATGCGGCTTCAGTGCAGCGACCAACTCGCACAGCTAGTAGAGCCCTTATATTAAAAACACTCTCTTCTCGTATCTCTGTTTTAGAGTCGGGTAGGCAGAAGTCTGCTGTAACCCTTGAAAATCAGTTGGCCGCTCCTGAAGCAGTTGAAGCGGAGCCTCAGCGTTCTGGTGGAGCTGTTACTGAACAGCAAAATCAGAGTGTGGCCCAGACCAGCACAACATCCACGTCAGGTAATTTACAATCACAAGCCTGTCCGTGGGGGCTTGCAAACACTCAAGATTTAGATGTAGGGCAGTTAACGGAGGTAGTTTCACWGCCACCTATTACTTCCACMCCCATGGCAACGCAGCCAGTTCAGGCTCCGGCGCTTWAAGAGGGGGAAGGGACTGTTGAATTAGAAACTTCACATCAATTTTGGGGCACGGCTAATTGGACCCTACCCGCTCCCAAGCGGTTGGGTAGTGTGACGYTGGGGTCACACTTAGCGCAAAAAACCATTGACAAAATTCTAAAAAATGAATATGTGGAAATTTTTTCTCTCTYATTTAGAGAGTTGGAAAAGAAAGAAAAAGAAGAATTAGATGAGGAGAGAAAAGAGCTCATAAAGAAACGAAAGGTCGATCAAAATTGGGGCAATTGGCTTACGTGCTTCTTAATTTATGGCGGTGTGCTGGTACAGGCTTACCCATTACGAGCTCATTCCCTCTTTCAATATTTAAATATAATCTACTCAGCCTACATTAACTTCACGGGTAATGCATGGTTATTATATGACAAGAGGTTCCGTCTGGAAGCAGCACGTTATCCCACTTTACGGTGGGATTTGATTGATGATCAACTCTGGATGGAGGTGCTGACACCGGCTCGGCCTGTCTATGGGGAGAAGGCCGACAGCGGTCACACAATACAAAACTCAAGGACCGGCCAGTCCTTTCGTCAGCCAGGTAGTCAGCAACCCCAACAGCAACAGCAAAAAGCCTTGTGCTGGGAATTCGTTTCCCAGGGAACATGTTCCCGCAAGGGCTGCAGGTTTCAGCATTCCTGCTCAATCTGCTATGGCCCCCACGCGGTCAGGAACTGCAGCAAGGGAAAGCCTATCAGACCTAATCAAAGAGAAAACCAGTTTCAAAAGCGTAACCCCGGTGCAGTTCCAGTTTCAAAAGGGCCCCAGTCCAGTTAAGTTGTACCAGCTTGAGAGATGGCTGCAACATTATCCAGATGCAGCCGCAGCCAGCTATTTGCGTAGCGGCTTCAGGGAAGGTTTTCGAATCCCGGCCCAGGGCCCTAGAGTTCCTTATAGGGCGCATAACCTTAAATCAGTGATTGGTATGGAAAAAGTTGTTTTACAAAAAATTAATAAGGAAATAGCAGAAGGTAGGGTGGTCGGCCCTTTTCTTGTACCACCAACCCCTCGGCTGAGGGTATCCCCATTAGGAATAGTCCCTAAAAAGGCGCCAGGCGAGTTTCGCCTCATTCACCATCTGTCACATCCCAGGGGCAGATCGGTGAACGATGCCATCCCTTCAGATGCTTGCTCAGTTCAATATACATCCTTCGATGAGGCAGTCCAAAAAATAAGGGCTAGGGGTCTGGGAGCCGAATTGGCAAAAAGTGACATTAAGTCGGCTTTTCGCCTGTTACCGGTTCACCCAGCAGACTTCGAACTGCTGGGTTTTCAATTTGGAGGCTGTTATTACATCGACAGGGCTCTACCAATGGGCTGCGCTGTATCATGTGCGGCATTTGAAGCGTTTAGCACTTTTCTAGAGTGGGCCCTAAAAGTTAAATCAGGCCTATCCGGTATAGTTCATTATTTAGATGATTTTCTTTTTATTGGCCAATTCGGCACAGGTGAATGTGCCTTCCTGTTAGAAACATTCCAAGCTTTGACTAAGGAGTTGGGTGTGCCACTGGCCAATGAAAAAACTGAAGGCCCCTTAACAAAGCTAACCTTTTTGGGCATTGAGCTGGATACGATCCAACAATTTTCGAGGCTTCCTCCTGAAAAGATTTCTAACCTCATAGCACGGATCCGTTTTTTCAGGTTGAAGAATAAGGCAACCTTGCGGGAGTTCCAGGAGATTATTGGGCATCTGAACTTTGCTTGCAAAGTTATAGCACCTGGCCGCGCATTTTTGAGAAGGCTTTCCGAAGCAACTGCAGGGATAGCCTTGCCTCATCATCGTATTAGGATAACCAGGGCTATCAAGTCCGACCTTTCAGTCTGGCTTCAATTCCTTTCCCAATTTAACGGAGTGTCCTTTTGGAGGCATGACCTTCTATTGAAAGATGCCCTCCAAATTGCTTCTGACGCCTCAGGAGCCATAGGCTTTGGAGTCTATTTTGATGGACACTGGTGCGCAGAACGCTGGCCCCAGGAGTGGCATGACATAGGTTTAACCTCTGACTTAACATTTTTAGAATTTTTCCCCATCCTAGTGGCTGTAATGCTGTGGTCGCGGCAATTTGCCAATACCACTTTACATTTTTGGTGTGACAACATGTCAACAGTTCAGGTAGTTAACTCTCTCACTTCACGATCAAGCAAAACGATGGAAGCGGTCAGAATGTTTACCCTTCATTGTTTGAGATACAATATTTTGTTTAAGGCATTTCATATTGCCGGGGTAGATAATTCCTTAGCGGATTCTCTGTCCCGAATGCAGATAGAGCGCTTCAGACAACTTGCCCCCAACGCGGACGTCCAACCGTACAGCATGCCGGTCCATCTATGGGAGATTGGAATGCAGAGCTAGTCAGGGGCATGAAGTTTGCTCTGGCGCCGAGTTCCAGGAAGGCCTACATCAGGGCTGTACAAGAATTTCTTGACTTTAGAAAGCAATACTCTTTGAGCCAGGTTACGCCAATCCCGTATGATAACGTTGCACAGTTTGCTATTTTTCTCCAGAGAAAAGGTTTGGCCCCTCAGACAGTTAAGGCCAAGTTATCAGCCATTGCATTCTGGCTCAAGGCCCAAGGCTTGCCCGACTTCACGTCGGATTTTAGAATAAGAAAATGGCTGGAGGGTTTGACGAGGCAAAGAGGTAGACATGTGGATGATCGGGCACCTTTGACGCCCGGCATTCTTAAAGGACTTAAGCAAGTTTGGCTGCAGATTTGTGAGTCACAATATGAAGCTCAATTGTTTCATGCCTCAGCTCTCATTGCATTTTTTGGCGCACTCAGGGTTAGCGAGCTGGTCGCCAGATCAAAGACGGATCGATCAAACAGAGCCCTTGCTCTCTCCGATCTGAGGTTGGATCAGGATACTATACATCTGTTTATACGGTTTTCAAAAACAGACCAAAAGGGCAAGGGATCAGTCATAAAACTGCAAAAAGCTGGTGATCAGGATCTATGCCCAGTGTCGGCATTAACCCTATACATTGCAAGCAGGGGATTACTCGAAGGGCCTTTGTTTTGCCATAAGGGAGGTGCACCTTTGACAAAATATCAATTTTGGTCAATAACAACAAAGGCTCTCAACATCCTGGGCATAAAGGATCAGAGATTCGGAACCCATTCCTTCCGCATTGGAGCAGCCTCCACTGCATTCGCTATGGGTTATTCAGTAGAAAGGATAAAATCCTTGGGGCGGTGGAAGTCGGGGGCATACCAGTCCTACATCCGTAATTTTCAAGCATAGTTACAGTTTTTTATCTTTTCAGATCCCGTGAGATTGGTGCGTAGAAGACGGGTCCTCGTTTGCGGCCACAGCTTCATACACTGGGCCGAAAGACAGGCCCGTAGAGGTACCTTTGGCCAGCACCTTGGCCTTTCAACCATGGCTATGGTCGATTGGAAGGGCAGAAGAGGCCTGAGATGGGACGGGCTGATCCCATTATTGTTTAAATCTGGAAGTTGTTATCCACCCGATGTGCTGATCATTCATCTGGGGGGGAATGATTTGGGCTTGCTGAAGGGCAGGGCGCTGTTCCTTCAGGCTTTGTGTGACATACACAAGATTAAGGAGGCATGGCCTCAAGTTTTGATTGCATGGTCTGCTATTATTCCTCGCCCAAACTGGCCCAATGGTGATGGCAAGAAATTGGATGGGGCCCGGAAAAGGGTCAACAAAGCCATGAAGAAAGAGATGAAAAAAGGCCTGGGCTACTACATATCTCATGACGAGATAAAACACAACAACCAGGAGCTGTACAGGGTAGATGGGATCCATCTATCTGAAAAAGGCAACAATTTATTTTTGTGGGATATTCAGCAGGCTATTAAAGTGATCTTAGGGGATTTGGTGGGGGACAGAGACTAAATAGACTTTTGCCCTGATCCGTGGCGGAGAATTGGAAGGAAGATACACACATCTGGTGTACACCCAGGCACCTGGTTTTTGGTGTAGATCAGAAGCTAATTCCCCCGGCTAGGGTTCAAACAACCCAGGCGGGGGATGACGTCGATGGCCTAGAAATAGGAGATGCTTGACGTCAATACCTTGGGGCAAATTTCTCCACGATATTTCCCTCAAGGTCATCCGGGGTTGATTTGAACGGAGGCCTGGTGTTTCGCCCAAGTTTGATGCCAGGGATGGGTCGGGAAGGACCACTGCCTGGTAATTTGCTCACCAAATTCCAACAGACACTTAGAGTTAAGATATAGTTAAGAGTTATAAATTCAAAAACTTGGTAACAGTTAATAAAGTTGCCCAAATTTGAACCCAATTCTTTGTGTGGTCTCTTCATTTGGGGGTGGGATGGCAAACAGGCTAGCAGCCAATGGAGCTGCTGAAACAGAGCGGTTTTGCATTCCCTGTAGCCACCCTCAGTGAGCAATCTGGCAGCAGCTCTTTGGACCAGCTGAAGTTTCCAAGCACTCTTCAAAGGCAACCCCACATAGAGCATGTTACAATAATCCAGATAGGATGCAACTAAGGCATGTACCATTGGGACCAGACCTGGCTTCTCTAGGAATGGGCACAGTTGGTGCACAAGTTTTAATTGTGCAAGGGCCCTTCTGCCACCAATGATACCCTGGCCTCCAAGTTCAGTGCCAAGTCCAAGTTCACTCCCCCTGAAGGGTCACATTCTTCAGGGGGAGTGTGACCCTATCCAGAACAGGCTGGGTCCATATTCCTTGATCTACATCACGACTGACTAGGATACCTCTCTCTTGTCAGATTAAGTTTTAATTTGCTTGCCTTTGTTCATTCCATTACTGATAACAAGCACTGGACAGCTTCCTTGGCATTAGGTGGAAAGGAGTAGTAAAGTGTTATCTGCTTATAGGTCGTACCATACTCCAAAACTCTGGATGACTTCTCCCAGCGGGTTCAATGTAACCCTGAGGAACCCCACAGTACAATGGCCAGAATTTCGAACAGGAGTCCCCCAGCACCGCCTTCTGGGTACAGCCCTCCAGTAAGGATCAGAGCCACTCTAAGACAGTGACTCCCAGTACCATTCAAGTGAGATGATCCAGAAGGATACCATGGTCAAAGCTGTTCAAAGCCACTGATAGATCCAGGAGAACCAGCAGGGACACACTCCCCTTATCTAGCTCTCTGCGGAGGTCATCCACCAAGATGACCAAAGCTGTCTCTGTTCCATAGCCAGGCCTGAAAACAGATTGAAATGGATCTAGATAATCAATTTCATCCAGAAATCCCTAGATTTGGAGGCAACCACACACTCCAAAAACTTGTCCAGCCAGTTTCTGTGATACAAACCAGATCAGCATGCTCATTCAGAATCAAGTGCTGGGTGGTAGTCATTTTTCCATTTACGGACCTGGCATTCAACATTTTTGTTTGACCTGTAGCTACTGCACATTGTAGACAAATGCTGACAGCCTCTGAATTTGGTTAAAACATAATTCTTAGTCTTTTGTAAGATTGACAGTTTGACTAGGTCAAATGCAGCAATTCATGTGAATGACTTGTGCTCTGGGAAATAATATGTCGATCAGAAAGGATATTGCATATGAAAAGCATTCACAAAACTTTCTTGAGACCTCATCACACTTACCAATTTAAGCATCCTAGGACACTTGCCAGCTAGTTTAGGGATGGATGGACATGCAGCTGATTCCATAATGTCCCTCAACTTCCAGCAAAGGCCCAACCCCAAACTGGCATGGAAATGTCCTAGGATATTTCCTTGTCAACACGGGAAGGCTCCCATGTTGTGCTGGCTCCAATTAATCCAGAATACTTCTACCTGAGTTGGACAACTCCTCCTGTTTGAGATGGGGAAAGTGTCACCATGCCAGAGCAGTGCACAGAGTGTGTGGTAAGGTCCTTCTATGTCTTTTGCATAGAAGCAGATCTTGGATGGATGGGTGTAAAGAACTTGTATGAATGGATGTAAAGATCAGGTCCCTCGGCCAAACACATTTTGAGACCTCCCTTCCTGTGTGAGTGAGTTTACTTAGCAATAGTAATGGGCTCAATAAAAAAGGCATTAAGTTTCCCACAATATTTTCAAACAGAAGTAGATCAGGTGCATTTAATGAAATAAATATTTTGGCTAAGAAACCTTAGTTAGGCTTTCATAGATGTTGGGGCCATCCTCCTTCTCTCATCTCCTTTTCTTTTAAAGTCAAGACATAAATTATCATGCACCAGGAACATGGAAAATCATATTTATAGATTGCTTTTGCTTTTGAGGATTGATGAGATGCCTGAATCAGTGGAGTGGATAATCAAAACCTTTTTCTTTCCAAAACATTCTCTACAGAAAGCTTTCACATAGTTAGATAATATAATGGGCAGATTAGAAAACATGCATACTGTTATGAGCCAACAGTGTGTAATCCTTTACAAACTTGCTAGGTAGTATACCCAGTTTAATGCATTAGGGCTGTCTCCCAACTAAAGATGCTTAAGATTTACTACACATCCTTTTAACCAAACACAACTTGCAGCCCACATGCATTGTGGCTTATTTCCATCTAGAGATTCCATTTTCTAAGGCAATAAAGTTGGTAGCAACTGAGCACTGAGATCCTCTCAGTGGTGCAGCCCAGATTTTGGCATGCCTGTTTTGTCCCCTAGCAAGAGTGGGAAAAAGAATGCTGCCAGGGTTGTCATGTACATAGCATGGGGCAGCAAAATATTTTCAGCCATGGCAGAGTAGCAAGGTGTACTTCTTTACCTGTTCAAATGTGCCAACTTCCGAGATCCTTGCTGAATGTGGCACTGGAGTGTCCAGGTTAGAATGCAAAGATGGGCTGAGTCCACCATTTGGGGGACAGGCACCCCTCCTTGGGTCACATAGCCTCAATGCTTTATATTATTTTGTAACCCTATATAAAGTTGAATTACAACTTTTCCCACAGGATTCTGTTGCAGAATGAGGGAATTTTTGAAGTAGAACGAGACACATCACCACATAGCTGAGAGGGCAGAAGAATAGTCATCATTCTTTCAGGGGAGAGGTTACTGTTCTATGACAGAGGCAAGAAGGAGATTCCAGGGTATTTTTCCCCAATATGTTTTTAAATAGCAGACTTCCTTGACAGGAAGTCAATAATCAGACGTTGTGATGACTGAAAGGGTTGCCCAGACAGTAGACATGTGTAAAATATCCTTGAGAAAAAGAGTTTTGGTTCTTTCTTTTGATGTTAGAGGTGTCCCATCAATCTTCGGCAGTCATATGGGGAAATCTATAAATGTGGACAAATACCTGACTTTGAGAACCACTGCGGGACTGCAGTTGTTCTTTTTTTTCTCTTTGAAACCTTCACTTGCAATAAGACCAGAAAATAATAAATCATGTTATGCCATTCCACCACCACACTTTAATCCCAATGAATGATTTTATTGAAACCTAGCTATGCGGAGATTAATTTGTGTTCTCTCTCATTTTTTGAAACACCAAACTAAATGCTATCTTTTTTTGCCTGTAATGTGAATTATGTGGATTCCATCTATGTAGTAGTAGTGGTAGTAGTAGTAGTAGTTGTTGTTGTATGCTTTCAAGTAATTTCTGGTTTAAAGTGAACCCGTCATAGGGTATTCCAGTGAGAATTTGTTCAGAGAGGTTTTCCCTTACCTTTCTCTGAGGCTGAGAAAACATGACTCACCCAAGCTCATCTGATGTGTTTCCATGGCTGAGTGGGAGTTTGAACTCTGGTTTCCCAGTATCCCATTCCAGCACTCAAATCACTCCATAGTTTTAGCCTTATCCATTCAAATCTTCAATATTCCATGGATAAAAGTTAAGTTAAGATGTTATTGTACTTAAGGATGGGAAGAGATGACCTACAAGCAGTTTGCAAATGCACAGATGAAAGAGAGATTTAAGAGAAAACACAGTCTGAATCTATTGGAGATTAAGTGTAAGTAGAAAGCTCATTGTCATTGTGATTGTGAATGATTTTGTTGCATTATTTTATATTGTCTATTGTATTCCTATGTTTTATTTACTTTGTTGTGTTGTTTTGTGCTTTGGTTTTTATTTTATTGTAATGTACTGTTGGACTTGGCCTCATGTAAGCCACCCCAAGTCCCCATTGGGGAGAAGGTGCGGGGTGTAAATAAAGTTTCTTATTTTATTATTATAAAGTGAGTCCCAAGGTTTGGAGAAGTAGATGGCTCCAAATGACCAGAACAGAGAGACAAGCCATGCACAAACAATAGTTATTAGAAACATATTCAAATAGCTTACATGCATATCTACAACTCAATAGATCTCATATCTCTGTCTATCCGTCTATATTTGTCTTCTGTCTATTACATCATGTGCATCCCTTTAATGACCAAGCATAGGGATTGGTAATTTAGCTATGAACTATAACTTCATCTGTTTAGGTGAGTGAGAGACAAGTTAAGTAATAAAAGTCTCTCTGATCTTATTTATTATTTAAAACATTTATATTCCGCTCTCCTCACCTCGAAAGGGATTCAGGGTGGAGCACAACATATTTATGGCAAACATTGAATGCCAGAACATAAAATAAACTATAAACATGCATAAACACTAAAATACATTATCTCCATTTTAAAATCAACTATTTAAAACCGTCTCAAATCATCCATAGTTAATCCGGTCAGCAGGGTAAAGTTTTCTATGTCCCAACAGACCTCACTATCTCTGAGGATGCTTGCCATAGATGCAGGCGAAACGTCAGGAGAGAATGCCTCTAGACCATGGCCATACATCCCGAAAAAACCTACAACAACCTAGTGGTTCCGGCCATGAAAGCCTTCAACAATACAAAGTTTCCTATTGTTTCCCTATTGTACTTATGCAGCACTGAACAAAGAGTGAGGAGGGAAGGAAACCAACAGTATGAACAGACCTGTATGTTCCTGAATATTTCATGTCCATTCCAAACAAATGCCAGAAAACTCCCTAAGCATAACTAAGAAATAAAAACTCTGCTATATTAAATATAATGCACACATTCCACCTGATGTTCTTAGTTGAAGAAAGATTGTTGTTGTTCATTCGTTCAGTCGTCTCCGACTCTTCGTGACCTCATGGACCAGCCTACGCCAGAGCTCCCTGTCGGCCGTTACCACCCCCAGCTCCCTCAAGGTCAGTCCAGTCACTTCAAGGATGCCATCCATCCATCTTGCCCTTGGTCGGCCCCTCTTCCTTTTGCCTTCCACTTTCCCCAGCATAATTGAAGAAAGATAGGTCAATGGAAGTCAGAGGCAGTTTGATTGTGGATATTTTCAACCCCCATGGACTATCCTTTCTTAAAAAAGAAAGAACATGGTCAGAATTATTCCCTTAACTGGATTTTGTGATTTGTAGTCCTGGGTCTTAAAGGGAAAAAATGGTTAATTTGATTGCACATGAGATTGATCTTGTTTGTTCTACCATTCTAGATGTCATATTCTAAATAAGGTGTACATTTGGAACAATCTTCAATGGAATCCCTTCTTGGCTGATATCTCTCCTATCTACAAGAGTAAATTCACCTCAATAGAGTAATTTTACCGTGTCTAACCCAGTAGCTGATGGTAATGGGCCAGTTGATAGGACGGATTGAAACAGCAAATATTTTATGTCTTTTTGTTTTAGTGAATTTGTGCTGTCTTTACCCTGAGCCTCTTCATCTGGGTAGCTGAAGCCTTCACATCATCTTCAAAATTCTCAACATTCCCATTTTAAAGGCACAGCAGTTAATAGCTCAGAAAGAATTATGTGGCCATAGAAGCCAGCAGCTCCACTCTCAGGAAATAATATCCTTTCAAGCAAATTACAAGCAAATCCTCTGACAGGTTCATTATAAACCTCTTTGTACTCTGGATTTATTAAACTCTTTTAAGTCGCACTGTGAAAATCATTGAACAAGGAGAGAGAAAGAGACAAGACTGCAAGAATAAGAAACTTATATGGGTCTATCAGAGAGCTTGAACAAAAACTCCTATGAATTGTGTTTTGTCCATTTTTACTCAAGCAATTGAGTGTTTCTGCATTTCTAGTTTCAGGGGTTGTGATGTTTTTAAAATAAAGTCACACTTCTCTGGGAATAGCTGTTTCTACATGACATACTGAAATTTATTCTAAAAAGCAAACTTGAAGTCTGGTTCACAGATGGGCATTCTATGCTTCAGTGATGGCTTGTGAACATACTACTGTGTGAAAATCTACTATTGGTTCGACAGGCATTTCCTGCCATGCACTTTTGATTCAAATAAAATATTTTACAATAGAAGAACTCACATTAAGTTGAGAATCATCCAATGCTGAGTCACCTGAGATATAATCTAGGCATTTGAATAACTTGTAAATTAACAACAAGAATAAGTTAGGCCAGCTTCCTCCATTAGGCAAAGTTACTTCAAGTAACAGATGTTGGAAACTGTTAGCAAAGAGTTCGGTGAGTAAACTGTATGCCACAGAGCAGGTCTTGTACCATCTAACTCTGCTTTCAGATGCAGCAAAGATAGGTGGGATGCTTTGGGTCCAAATTATCTTTGAGACCGCATTTCCTTCTATGAACTGCCACGGACTCTGAGATCTGCTGTGGAGACCCTCCTCTCCCCACCTCCATCCCAGTACAGCTGGTGGGGACGAGAGAGAGAGCCTTCTCAGTGGTAGTGCACCAGCTCTGGAATGCCCTCCCTAGAGAGATTAGGTTAGCCCCACTCTTCAAGCTTTTTATCTAGTCTAAAAACTTGGCTTTATAGGTCTTTGACCTTGAGTAGATTTTAATGATTACACGTGAGGAGTTAGTGACTGCTCCACTCCAGAACTCAGATTGCTAATTTTAAGACGGTCAGTTTTATCCACAGGCATCACTGTGTTTTATGAATTTTATGATTTTTAAATTTTTTATTATGTGTCATTTTATATATGCTTGCTGTTGTAAATTTATGCTATTATAGTCTATATGTTTATGTATTGTTTATTTTATGTTTGGTACTTGCAGTGCATCTGTGAGTCGCTCCGAGTCCCTTCGGGGAGATGGTGGAAGGGTATAGATAAAGTTTATTTATTTATTTTATTATTTTTCCAACATCATTGTTGTAGGAAGATTGTATTCTCTTTTAATATTTATTTTTGTGCATTTCCAATACTTTTCAATGTGAGATGTTCCAAGTCTTAATCTTTTTTGAGGGGTCAGGAAAATAGTAACAGTAGCAAAAACAAGAGCAACTGCAATAGTACAGTCAATGTGATTGGAAAGGGAGAAAGGTGTATCTCATTCTTTGCTCGGGTGGCAAAATACCTTGGTCTAATGCTGAGAATATGCTTGTAAAGAAGAAATACCCTTGGGTGATTTCATATGCTACACTGTAAAGTTCTGTGTACAATAGACTTGGCCCATGATGCCACACAAAGGCACTCCAGGGAGTTACGCTATCCGAATTCTCACCTAATTGGGTTTATGACCAGCCAGATCCTGTGAAATTCAGCTGCCTAAGGAGATACTGTAGTGCCATACTTACACAAATTCCCTTCCATTTCCTTCAGGAAACTTGTATTCATCAGGTTGTAGCCTGGTGGTTGATGGGTCCAGGGGGGCAGGCTATAGAATGGTGTTTCTTAAATTCATTCTACCATTATTGCACTTATTTTGCCATCTCTCTCCTTCTCCATTGGTTTTATTTCCCTCTACCTACCTGTCTTCCCCTATTCTTGTCTAAATTTAGACTGAATGTTTGTCAGGGCCTGCATTTTTTTTAGCTTGTGTAAAGAGTAGTATCTGCACTTATGAAGACATGCATCCAAAAAAGAATAAACTTTGTTTGCAAAACCCATATTTACGTGTGATGCTAACATGTAAAGATGCCCAATGGAAACTGAATGGACATCTGAGCACATGTGGTGTATTGATTTCATTTGTTCCCAGACTAGCATCATTGGAAATTACTTAGGAGTATCATTGCTCTGGTGTAACCTTGTGCTGATGTTCTGGCAGTGACTTTGGTGGACACAACTCAGACCTGACAAAATTTGTCTCCTCTTTGGCCTTAAGGCTTCTACATAATTTGGATTTTTGTGCCAGGAGACCTTAATCAGAAAAATCAAGTCAACAGATTATTCAGCGAGTAGATTTCTAAGACTAGTGGGTAGAAGAGAGTTCTGCTAGCAGGACATTTATTTTGGCAGAAAATGCTTATGTCTAATCCTAATACCCTTCAGCTGATATGTATTTGAGTTAGGAATGCATTATTTATCTCTAAATTCAATATAAGTAACAGGCTGTGCTTACTCTGTGACAATGGAAATGCATTTCTTCTATGCTCAGGAACACTTTTTTCCTGACTAGTAGCACCAAGGCCAAATTCTAGAACTGGAAAGGGAGTAAAGCTGCCTTGTTATCAGGTGAAATTTCACTGTTTACAATATTAAACATGGCAAAGATTTATGACCTCTTACTTTTTTGTTTGCTCTTGCTTACCATGCTATTTCAAATAATATTTACAAGTATCTCACTTTTAAAAGCACATGTAGGATTTGAATATACATTGTCGTGATCTGACAAGAAAAGACCTGTTAAAATAAACTGATTTCTGTACATTGCTGTTGTGGTTGTTGATGTGCATCTAATTGCACATACAATGCATAGGCTTTTGCAATATCTTTTCATATGTGACTGGAGGATGCACAGTCACATCTGAGAGGGGGAACCTGAGATATTTTCTTAGTTACACATAACTATAGTTGAACCAAGGCCATTATATGTATGCTCTCCTATCTTTGCACTCTTGACAGAATTTGAAGTTTCTGTACAAAATTTCACCAAGCTATGTAAATCAAAGAAAATGCATACCATCTAAAGTTTTTGTGGGGTTTTTTTTAGCAAGCTTCAGCTTTTAAAAAATGGTAGCCAAAAAAATGTGGCACAGTGTCAAAAGCACTGGCTAGTGGTCCCATAATTTGGGAAGCTGCAGTAGCTTCTATAATCCATGTAATGGAACACATCTGTTCCCTATCTTTTTCTGGAGATGGGAGGATTTTGTTTTCTGTGATAACTCCATCTGGTTCATAGGAATCTTCAGAGATGGAAAGAAAAAGTTCTATCACTAGATTGATGGTGTTTCAGAGACAAATATAGAACATTTTAAAAAAATAGATGGCAACAAGTAATCCCATATCTCATTCTGGGACTATTACACATAGATCTTCTAGCAAAATCCTGTCTGGTTCTCTTTCTACCTTGTTGAACTTTGGGGAGACTTCATTGTACCAATTACATATCTCTGGGATGGAAAAATGCATGCTTTTGTTTTTCCCCCAGTGCTGAATGGTATCTATATTGCTCAGTGTATCACGTAATTTCTTACCACTGCTTCCGATTGAAATTCTCTCTTACTAAAAGGTCTGAATAAGCAACTTGAGATAAACAAAAATGAATCTATGAGAAAGAGAAAATGGTGTATTTCTCCATCCCAAACAGTAAAGTTATTTTCTATTTTTTGTTATTCTTAATGCCATGTATTTTCTCTCCTCAATGAAAGGGAAAAGGCTGGTGCTTCAGCAGCAACAAAGGTGTAGCACTTTCATTCCAAAAATATCTGTAAAATTTTCACAACAATTTTCACACATTTGTATGATTTTAAAAATGTGTAAAATCATACAAAAATGCATGAAAACTCTCTTTGTTTCATTCAAGTAGTAAAAACCTTTGAAACATCTTTATTCTGAAGCAGAGGCCACCCCCATTTTATAGGCTAGAAAGGTATAAGATAATTGTCTCCATGCAAGGATTGGTATATCTGCCGAATTTAGCCAAAAAAGAGCTTAAAAATAATTAACTCATCAAGTAATTAATTATTTTAATCTTACTAACAACTCAATCTCACCAGTTTCCCCAGTAAACAATCATGTTTAAAATACTGTTTAGTGATCTAAATTTTAAGCTTTTTTAAGTCACCTACGGATGTGAGAGCTGGACCATAGGGAAGGCTGAGTGAAGAAAGATAGATGCTTTTGAACTGTGGTGCTGGAGGAAAGTTCTGAGAGTGCCTTGAACTGCGAGAAGATCCAACCAGTCCATACTTCAAGAAATAAAGCCTAACTGCTCAATAAAGGGAAAGAATAGTAGAGCCCAAGATGAAGTACTTTGGCCACATCATGAGAAGGAAAGCTTAGAGAAGACAATGATGCTGGGAAAAATGGAAAGAAAAAGGAAGAGGGGCCGACCAAGGGCAAGATGGATGGATGGTATCCTTAAAGTGACTGGATTGACCTTGAAGG
Organism: Anolis sagrei ordinatus; assembly: GCF_025583915.1. NCBI lineage: Eukaryota > Metazoa > Chordata > Lepidosauria > Squamata > Anolidae > Anolis > Anolis sagrei. Next base: position 152,125,014 of record NW_026847438.1, read on the forward strand.
AGCTGGGTGTGGTGATGGCCGACAGGGAGCTATGGCGTAGATTGGTGCATGAAGTCATGAAGAGTCGGAAACAACTGAACAAATGAACAACAACAAGGTTAGGTGCTTCTTCATCTGTCAGATTCAGGAAAACAGGAATACCTGTTGAGAATGAAAGCATCACATGGTTGTATGATTAAGCAGGCAAATATGAAAACAGGAGAGTGCAAATGAGTGCTTCAGATGAAAATATACAACAGAAATGCATTTAAAAAGAAATAGATGGCAACATGTAAGACAATGTCTTGTTCTGGTGCTACTAACCATAGGTATCCAGGCAAAAGCAGAAGAAATAGTTGCCCAAGAATTTAATTGGGAATAAGTAGGGGTAGGGTTAGTGGTGGTGTTGGGAGTGATTCACTTTGAGACTGAGACTGCCAAATCAGGGCACTTTCATAATATCAGACCTATTATGCATATGTTTTCCTTCTATATGGTCCTATATGGAGTTTTAATATTATGTTTTAACAGTATTTTAACCTTATATATTTTAATGTTTGTATTTTCATTGTTTTAAACTGGAATCAGATTATGTGGTAGTTAGCTGCCTTGAGTCCCCACAGGGTGTAAATATAGGATTATAAATAAATTAATAAAATTAATATATGGGACAAAAGTGTTTGAAATCTTTCAAGGGAGTGGGCATCAATGTGAATCTCTTTTAAGATTTCTCTTCTTCAGTTGCTTATAGTCTGGACTTATTTCTACAGCATATATTTTGTATGCTATGCAATCTTGGAGAATGTGATTTGGAGTAAGCTGCAAGAGCTCCTTTGTCAGTTTACTGTTGCTCACATAGAGTCATGTACTAGGATAAATGAAAATCCTATATTTTCCCTCTGTCTCTTTCTACCCTCTCCATTATTCCTTTTACCTACTCCTTCATCTTAATTTCCTCCTTTTTCTTAATGTTAGCCACTCTCTTAGAATTATACAATAAAAGATTGTATAATTCTATAAAGATTCTATAAAGATTGTATAAAGATTGTCAAACTACAAGAGAGGAGATTCCATTTGAACATTAGGAAGAACTTCCTGACTGTGAGAGCCGTTCAGTAGTGGAACTCTCTGCCCCGGAGTGTGGTGGAGGCTCCTTCTTTGGAAGCTTTTAAGCAGAGGCTGGATGGCCATTTGTCAGGGGTGATTTGAATACAATATTCCTGCTTCTTGGCAGGGGGTTGGACTGGATGGCCCATGAGGTCTCTTCCAACTCTTTGATTCTATGATTCTATGATTCTAAGATGGCTACACAGAAACTAGGCTTTTTACATGTTTCATTATTTTCAGTGACTGCCTTTGGAATCCCAGGCTCCTATATGGAAAACCTCTGTTCTAATACAGATTTTGGCAAGACCCAGACCTAGATTAGAAGTGAGGAAGCAGAAAGGATACAGATATTTAGTTATGCTAAAAATATTATCTGCCTATTTAAGTGGTTAAGATTGAGATATTTTTATTTTTCGCTGGCTGATCTTTGCAGCTATCTACTTACTGCTGTACTTGTGGTGGATCATTGCCCTGTGAAATGAACCACTCCTTATTAACCTTTGGCAAACAGAGTATTTGAAGAGCAAGTGGAGTGTATGTATTGAGGAGGATGAAAAGTAAACAGAGATGCAAATAAGTGACAAGTTCAATTGAAGAGGCTGCAAAACCCTGTGAGTCTTTATAAAAGATCACAGTTTGAGTACCTGTACCTGAATACACTTAGATAAGTTCTTCCAAGTAACTATATTCCCATGACACAGTTTAAATGTATGTTTTTGGCCCCAAGACATAAAGTTCCGCCACTTCAGCTACTTAGTACCTATTTCTGAGACTCTCCAAACCTGACGAATTCTCTACTTTTGATTCACTAACTAATCTTTTAGCCTGTCCCTTTATTGCTCCACTTGTGGTGGACTAGGGTTCATTAACTGGTGAAAATAGTCTTCATAAGCCTTTACAAAAATGCATTTCAAGAGTTACTCCAGTTCATGTTGGAGGGGAGAGAAAAGAGAGGCACAGCTAAGTGGCCCATTGAATTGTTTGTAAGATGATTTAGTAGATAATTGAACTGACAAATACAGAATTGAAGAGTTTGTACAGGAGAAAGTGATCCTGTAGGTATTCTGGACCCAAACCATGTATAGCTTTAAGTCAAAACCAACACTTGTGGACTGACCTTGAACTATGATTCTGAACTGGCAGAACTTTTTAAATGAATGTTTATAATTGTTTTTAACTGTTGTTTTAATTGTAACTGTTTATTTATTGTTTGGCATCTAATGGTTGCCTATTGTAAAACCAGGGTGAGAAGGATGGGGTACAAATGTGTGAAATAAATAAATAAATAAAGTGTACTTTGCCCAGAAACTAATTCACAACCATTGGAGCGATTTTAATATGGGTGTACTATGCTCACTCCTATACACTAATATCTGTAACATGTTATTTTGCTATATTTTTGCTTAGTGCCTATTAAGACTTTGATTTAGCAGTTTGTTCATTTCACCTTCCTTGATCAATAGGAATGGTAAATTTCAAAAGCTTTGATTTAGACACCTCAGAATAAGATATTGTGCAGATTGTATCATTCCTTTTCACCTCTGCAAAAAAAATTCTTTAAACACTCATACAATGGTTAAATGTGATGCTTTTAAAAGAAAATGAGACAACCTTTGCATGTTTGCATTTTATGGTCACATCATAGATATAGCAATATGATTTAATTTTTTCAAAACAACAACCACATCAATATTTCTTGGGACGGAGGAGGAAGTAAATTTAACCCAATATAGACCCACAATATTTGGCCACATTTTTACAGGTGGAGGGTGCAGCTGCTTGTCTTTTTGCTTGTACAAACCAAACTCCTCTACTGGAATGAATGAGGAAGTCACTAATAGTAAATTACATTTTTCTTTAGATAAGTGTCTGAAGGGAGAAGAGATAACCTATTCTCCCAGAATCCATTGCATATCTGAATTCAGTTTTTAGAACTGACCACTGACATTTTTACTTCCAGAGGTGGTGTTGTATTAATAGTGTTTCACAGTGACGGCTGGTATTTCAATATCATTGAACTGGAAATGTGCTCTGTGATTTAGTCCAAACTTTAAAGATGTTATCCAAGAAGCTGATTATTTTTGAGGAAAGGAGATCACTACCTTGAGTAGCTCCTTTAAGGACCCTTCTGCACTGCCCTATATCCCAGGATTTGATCCCAGAATATCTTCTTTAAACTGGATTTTATGAATTTCCACTGCCAGATAATCTGGGATCAGATCCTAGGATATAAGGGCAGTGTTAAAAGGGTCTAAAACAATCAAAACTAGAGAGAATTTGCCAACCTATTGACCAGGGGTCCTCAAACTAAGGCCCGAGGGCCGAATACGGCCCTCCAAGGTCATTTACCCGGCCCTCGCTCAGGGTCAACCTAAGTCTTGAAAGCACACAATAACAACAATCCTAGCTCATCAGCCAAAAGCAGACCCACACTTCCCATTGAAATACTAATAAGTTTATATTTGTTAAAGGTGTTCTTCATTTTAATTATTGTATTGTTTTTAACTGTTTGTTTTTTGAACTACGAATAAGATATGTGCAGTGTGCATAATTACAATCCGGCCCTCCAACAGTTTGAAGGACTGTGACTTGGCCCTCTGTTTAAAAAGTTTGAGGACCCCTGCTATTGAGTATGGAATCTCTAACTTTCACAGGGAGCTATGGGTATGTGCAATGTCCAAACCAAAATAAAATTTTTTGGCGCATGAGGTAGAAACCTTAACAAAATGAATAATAATTTGCTGTTTTTTTCATAATTTCTCAGATCCAATCTATAGCTCATCTTCTTCAGTGGCCAATGATACAAACAGCCCTGAAAAGGGTGTACAATTATTCATAGGAATTTACTGGTGTGAATACTGATCTAATAATGGACACAGTACAGCTGCGATGAATTCTTAAACATCACTGCTGCAGTACAATTTGTGTGCCAGAGACTTTCTGTGAATCAGCTCAAAAATAACAAAAATTGTATCAAAAAGCTTCATATTCTCCTTGGTTTTTCTCCACCACTTGTTTCATACAGGACATATTCTACCTCTCCATTAGCTCTCATTATAGTATCATTTTCTCACTATTCCACTGCATTCCTCTGCATTTTCTTCAGTACCATGCTTGAAAATGTAAAATGAGCTATGCCCTCACTGTCAGTTGCTTCATTTTAAAAGAAAACAGCACCACAATGAAATTTCCAGAAAGGGCATTAGCTTTATTCTCAGCAGTGTTATTCAACCATTCCATATTAATAGTTCTATCTACTGTAATAGTAAAGTATCTGAGCGCCTCATATTGTTGTATCATGCTAAATTGTTATCTTTCTTAGGTTCGGAATGTCTAGGTTTTCAAACACATTTCCAACTCTATCACATGATTTTTTGAATGGCAGGTTGTAATATAGAGTAGTGACAGCAAATACAGACTGCTAACCTTTTAAGAGCACTTGAAGTCCCATAAAGGCTGTTTATGTTCATTGTCAAATCATATGAAAACTGGGTTACCTTCTGACCTCTGGCATATTCTAAGTTCATTAATCTTTTCTTACTTCCCACGCTTTGGCATTCTTTATATTGAGAACCTCTAAATATATCTTCAAAAATTCTGGCAGGTTGAGATGGCTGTTATGATAAATTAAAAGAGACTCCCCCAATCATTTACTGATCAGTGTATTTTGTATGCTACTGATTTAAACTTAAGAGCATGAAGAGATTTATTCAAACCAAAAATCGGTGGGAGGATTGTTGGTGGTTAGAGTGACATACTAGCATCCAATGGAAAATCAAAAGGCTACACTACATTTTTTGAAATAAAATATCCTCTCACATTTTAGATAACATTTTAGGACCAATTCTGCCATGTTTTATCCTGCCTGTAGTGTTTCAGGTCAGGTGAGGTCCTTTTGAAAACCAGGAAATTAAGCATTACTATATTTGGGTTATGGTTATAGTAATAACTCTGCTCATGAATATAAGAAACCTACCCTATATGAAGATATGACCATTATTTCAACAACACTCTCCACATTGACTAACAATGGCTGTCTGGACTTTTCAACTAGAAGATGCTTCCTCCTCCACTTCCATTGTCATCATCATCTTCTTTCATGGATGATGGCAGGGATCTAAGGACCCTTTCTTTGTTTGGGTTCCTATTAGAATGAAGTTAAAATACTCCATTTAAACCTCATGGAGTCCACTAGGGCAGTTTCTTTAAAGTGCCTCCTTCCAACAATATTTATTTAGAAAAAAACAACAATCCCAAACCTCTGACAAGCATGATTCTTACCAAGAAGAAATATATATTATATTATAGCTTTTATCCAGTCACTGAAGTACTTAAGTATAATGGAAAATGAGGTGTAGTCTGCAAGCATTCACAAGAAATAGACTCTCCATGGTTGCCCACCTCTGAACTAGAAGTGCATCCCAAAGAAACATTCCAGGAACAATGGGAAAACAAAGGAACAGACTCCACTTAGAGTAGATAATACTTTGGATTGGAACTATGATCAATTATACTTTTAATACATTAATAGAAATCAATGGGACACAGTCAGGAGTAATGCACTTCTCCCTGAAATCTAGGAAATATTACTTTTCTGCCCTATAACTCGCCAAGCAGAAAAAGTTACTTTTCTGAACTACCATTTCCCAGAATACACTGGCAACTAGTAGAATCCAATTTGCCACTGAACTCATTTCAACTGAAGAAAGTTCTAGAAGGCCAAAAATTGGTGACTTCAATTGACTATCATAGGGAATCCATAGACAGCTATAGCTATTTGTGTGTTTGACAGAATGGGATGAGCTATCCACATCCGAGAAGAACTAGAAGAAATTATTAAACTTTTCAAGGCACACCTTTCTATTATGTGGCAATAGGACTGACTTATTCCACAGATTACTTGTTGGTCAATGCTCTGAAAGTGAAAAACAACATGGAAGTTATCTTAAGCTGTGACATTTCCAATGTCAGTGGCTCCTATATCACTGAAAAGGATACATTACTCTTGAGTTTATTTCTTATGTAAAAGGTGCTGGCCAAAAATTTTACTATTTTTAACATGAACATTCGATACTTCATTTCTCTACTGATGTGAAAGTCATCAACCATCACTGGTCCTGAGCACTAAAAGGTTTTGGAAGACTAGTTGCAGAATTGTATTTACAAAAGGAGTTCTCCACTTTAAATTGATGTATCAACTTTTTATTTCCTCTGACAATATGTGTGTGTGTGTGCGCGCGCACGCGCATGCATGTATGTGTGAGGAGGACTGCAGAGCAATTGCATTGACACAACACCTATTTGGACACCTTTTTTCTGACTAGAGCAAACACCCACATTTCTGAAGCATCTTAATACTAGTAATAATAATATTTATTTGATCAGTCATATGACCATTTCAAAATAGAACACGAGTAAAAAAACAAGGCAACAAGGTGCAGACAGCAGCCGACCTTCTATTTATAGTCAGAATCTTATTTTCCTGGTTCTTCTTTCAGGAAATCTGCTCTTTTCTTAATAGCTTTCAGAATAAAAAGGCTTACTCTGATTATGCTGGATCTTTCCTGTCCTTGCAAGAGAGATGTCAGAATATCATTTCTGTTGGGGGACCTGCGGTTGGATAATATTGGATGTAAATATCTGTCTCGCAGTTCAGTATATGCTGGACAGTCAATTAAGAAATGTTCGATGTCCTCCACTGTTTGTTCTCCCCAGACGCAGAATCTCTCACTTCTTGGGATGTTACAGTAGTGCACGGTTTGCACAATAGTACCGAGTTGTTCAAACCTAGCCCTAGTATATATTCTTCTTAAGGGTAGAGGAAATGGAATAGTAAGGTAGTGCTCTAAATGAATATTCCTTTTGTGGGAAGCTAAAAACCTTGTGGCTGAAGACCTACCTATGCTCTCTACGTCCAGCTGTGCATAGACATCCCTAATGCGCCGCTTGAGCACTTGCCCTGCCCCCGAACCCAAAACACCCAGAAATTGCAAAGGCAGACCGAATCCAGCCAGCTCATTATTCAGAGCCATCATCCACGATGACTTCTGGTCATGCTGGACTTGATCCTCTGCCTTTGCATGTGTTTTGTAGACATAGGCGAGGAAGTCTACTGGGAGCCATAGAGTTTACTTTTGACCAGTAATTAAACTGTCTCATTAAAATTTGATCTTTTACTGGGAGTATTCCTAGCTCAGCCCTTACTGCCGCCGTCAGCGTTGTTCTGGAAAGGCCCAGGAAGGTGCGAAGCTGCTTCACTTGGAAGGCTTCGCCAAATTGATGTGCCCCCAAATTTCAGCCCCAAATATAAGTGCTGGCATTATTTTTGTTTTAAAGACTTCCAGGGCAGGTCTGATTGTGCCTGGGTATCTATGATGGTACAGCTTATAAATGGAACCTGCTGCTTTCGTTGCTCTTTGTATACTATGAGTAATGTGGTTAGCCCAAGCACCAGATGAAGAGAACATAATGCCTAGATATTTGTAGCAATTAATTTGTTCCAAATGTACGCCTTTCAGGGACCACGTGTACTGTTTCCTGTTTTTTCCAAAGACTATAATCTTAATACTAGTATTGCTCAGTGGGTGCCAATTTCAAGTTCTCATTACCACAAATGAAGCCAACTTTGTCATGGAAAACACAAGAATTCGACCAAAGCAGAGCAATTGGTTTGGGATTCAGATGAATTCAATGAACATTCTGATCACTAATATGAAAGAGAACTAGTGTTAATGTCAATTCATAATGTCATAGGTAGCTCCAAGAGAGGTAGTGAAGAAGTTGATGAGAAAATGAAAGATAGAATACAGAGTAGGCAGGTGGAGTCCATGAACCAAAGACACACTTCTGATTTCTTATATGCCAAACAGTATATATCAAACATTTTTATTCAATGACTCTAGGATTAAAAGATGAAGCTCTCATCTGATTAAAATTATCAGAGTTTATGAAAGTTAAAATAAGTTTAAAGTCAAAGAGAATTCAGAAGGAGAGAGGAGAGACATCTTAAGAAGAAGAAGAAGAAGAAGAAGAAGAAGAAGAAGAAGAAGAAGAAGAAGAAGAAGAAGAAGAAGAAGAAGAACTTTATTTATATCCCACTTTTCTCCCTCTTGGGACCCAAAGTGACATACAACATATTAAAATCACATATACAACAATCCAAATACATTGATAATAAGTATAAATAAGTTACATTACCTTTATTTTGTTCCCTGAAATAGAAGTTAGCCCCGTCCCACTATTAATATCTGATGCCCCCACCCTAACTCGGTATCTGTACCTGAAGTGATTCTGGTGGAGAGACACGTGCCAACTAATCTGCCTTCACTTGGTAGAACATCAACAATAAAAAGCTACATTCTTGCTATAAAGTTGGCTGATTATTCCATGGAGCAGCCACTTTTCAGGCATGATTTATTTCCCTAATAAAACACAGCTACTATTCTCTATTCACTCTGTGTGAGATATAAATAACACAAACTGTTCTAAGGGGGAACAAAATGTATTAAGAGCAGGGGGAAACTAGAAAATGACTTTGGCCTTATAGGTCTAAGGTCCATAGGGTGTGTGTTTCAATCTGCAGTCGGATGAATTGGCTCAGCATACCCCAGGGAGACCACTGGGATACTTTATCATGGCTAGAAAATGGCAGTGACTGCCTCAGTTTCATTTTAGCAAAATAGTTCATTCTGATCATGAAGCAGTACATTATTTGTCTCTTTGGTTTAGGGTTTGGGGGTGCCTTCTCTGTGTGGCTGCCTTCTCCCAGTTGCTCTTATTAATCTCCCAGTTATGAACTTTTCAGCTTTATTCTAGTAAGGTAACATCTTGTTTTCCAGTGTGAGCCATTTTTCACTCCAATATATAAATAACAGAAATTGTGCTCATTTTTATTTTCCAGTCTCGGTAATATATAGTTCTTGGTAGTTGGCATATTTCTTTATTCTTTTAATTACAAGCACAGCAGTTTTCAGAGGTTTCTCCCCACCCCTGCTCTTTTCTGCACATTTTTCCAAAGCCTGGCAGACAGCTATACACACCACAATGTTTAATCTCATCCCTAAAGCTTCTTGGCATCATTGACCTCCTTAAAGCACACCATGTGGGCAATTTACAGCCAACATTGGACTACTGCACCCATTATTTCAGCCTGATGCCCATGCTGGCTGGAGCTGATGGGAATTGGAGGACAAAGAACATCTGGAGATTGATTGAGTTTTGCCTCCATAACTTAGAAGTCTCCTAGGGATGCCAGTTTTGATTCCTTGCAATTTCACACTAGTTGAGATGACATTCATTTAGCAGGAGAAGCTAATCCATTTACTTTTACTTTGTGTCAAGCAAAGCATCATCTCTCGATTTCTACATGTTAGGGTTTTGTAACAAACACAGGCATAAAGAACAAACACCATAATATAATTCCAAATGATCCTTCAGTACAAGACAAAACAAAACATATAAAAATAATTTTTAAAGAGATCCAGATGAATATGTTGGTCTCAGCCTTAAGACTAAAATCTTAGACACACATACCTTGGAGTATGTTACATTGCAGGGCGTGTGGTTTACCTCAAGGAAAATGCCAGCTCATTCAAACTGTTTAGATTTTCATTTTCCAAAGACTGCATGTATAGACATGCTTGAATCAAACCCGAGGGTGCCCTTTTACTTTCAGTGTCATATAGAACAGAATGTGGAATGTGAGTGTTATAACAAGAAGTCGCATTTGGAGGAGTTTTCCCTGAAGTGCAACTTGTGAAGTCCAGTGTTATAAATTTTCATGGGGATTATTTGCCAGTAACTAAACATAAGATTGCAGGTTTGCTGGAGATTTTTGAGTTTGTCTATAGCAATCCACTACAGAATGTATGATTTCAGAGTTCCAAAGAAGAACTGGACTAAATGTTCACCCATTGTAACATATTTTTGGAGGCAGTGGTGTGACTCAAGTGCTGGACTGGGATTTGGAGGATCAAGTTTCAACTCCATAGTGAACTATGAAATTTCACCATGTGATTTTAAATGAGACAATTTCTTTTTCTCAGCCTCTCCTACAAAAGAGGGAGGGGTTTTTTTTTTAAAAGAGAAAGAGTACTATGTGTACAAACTTGAGCTCATTAAAAGATGTAGCTAACATCTAAATGAATAAATCAATTTCTCTGGAATTGAAACAAATGTAACTTCTCTAGCAGAGGCAAGAAACAGTTGTGATGCAATTAATTAGTTTCCCCCTCCTTGCCTGCCAGGACTACTTGTGTGGGGCTGGGCCTGACATCATTAAGGGACACAGCTCCTGCAAATCCCCACATCCATTTGGAAAGCTGGACAGGTGACATCTCCTCCACTGGCAGCACTGGGAAGGTGCTCCTTTTTATAGCTCTGGAAGACTGATGCTCTGGTTACATCCCGTATAGACTACTGCAACGCGCTCTACGTGGGGTTGCCTTTGAAGACGGTCCAGAAGCTCCAACTAGTCCAACAAACAGCAGCTAGGTTGCTAACAGGAGCTACACTCAGGGAGCATACAACCCCCCTGTTGCACCAGCTCCACTGGCTGCTGGTCTGCTACTGGGCCCAATTCAAAGTACTGGCTTTGGCCTATAAAGCTCTAAACGGTTCTGGCCCAACTTACCTGTCTGAACGTATCTCCCATTACGAACCATTGAGAACTTTAAGATCATCTGCGGAGCCCCTGCTCTCGGCCCCGCCTTTGTCACAAGTATGTTTGGCGGGGACTAAAGACAGGACCTTCTCAGTAGTGGCCCCTCGGCTATGGAACACCCTGCCTAGGGAGATCAGATCTTCTTCCTCACTCTTGATGTTTCGTAGGCAAGTAAAAGCATAATTGTTTGAGCAGGCATTCACAAATGCAGAGTAGCTAATATAGGAAATTGAATGACTTGACAATGGAACTGGACAAAGCTTGATAATAAGGAGACGCTAACAATGTTGTTTTTATTGCTCTTGTGGTGTTTTATATTGTTTAATGTCTTAATTTATATTATGTTTTATGTGTACTGATTTGTTGGAAACTGCCTTGAGTCACCAATTGGCTGAGAAAGGCAGCATACAAATACAGTAAATAAATAAATAAATAAATAAATAAATAAATAAATAAGACTAAGTAGAAGAGTGTGTGGAGTGGGGGGGGTAGCCACACTTGGCCTCCCTTTCCTCCCAACATTATGGTTTGGTGGGCACTAGGTTAGTGGGGGGTTTCTACCTCTAGTGGGAAGCAAGGATGCCTGAGCAGAACACGGATAGTGGGGCATGGACGGTGGGGTGCTGGGAGCGGGGAGGTGGTGCTCATATCTCAGAACATGCACATAGATGGTTCGGTGGGGGTGGCAAGAGCCTTAGCTGTGGAGCCTTAGGTGGGATGGTAGGTTAGTGCTAAAACTCACTGGTCTGTACAACAGAACACACTCTGCAAAGAACTGTGTCAAAGGCCATCCCGCCAGGGCTGGCCAGAAGGAGATTACAGCCTCAGAAAGAGGACTTCGAGCCATCGTGGTTCCAATGGGGCCCCAGTCCAGTTAATTAGCTGGAATTAGGCCATTGGCTAGATCAATACCCCAATACTGCTGAGGCAAGTTACTTACGGGAAGGGTTCACACATGGTTTCCGAATTCCCTACCAAGGTGAGCAAGCCCCTTATATGTCACATAACCTAATATAAGTTCATGGCAACAAGGATATCGTCCAGGCCAAAATTTCAAAGGAAGTGAGGGAGGGTAGGGTGGTAAGCACTTTCCTATCTCCCTTTCTTCCCAATCTTAGAGTTTCTGCTTTATGGATAGACCCAAAAAAATCTCACAGGGAATTTTGTTTGATACACCATCTGCCATACCCCAGGGGAGCATCAATGAATGATGCTATTCCTGAGGAGAGCTGTACAGTGCACTTCATGTCCTTTGATGGTCCAGTGCTCATGGTTCGGAGGCATGGGGTGGCAGTTGAGCTGGCAAAATATGACATAAAATCCACCTTTATCCTGCTCCTTGTACATCCTGATGACTTTTCATTTGAGGGCTCCTTTTATATGGACAGGGCATTGCCCATGGATTGTGTTGTATTGGAAGATTTCTGCACCTTTTTGAAATGGGCTCTCAATTCAAAGGCCAGGTAATCTGGGATTGTCCACTATCTAGATGACTTTCTTTTTGTGGGCAGGCCTGGCTCAGGGAAGAGTGCAGCTTTACTCAGTGCTTTTCAAGAATTAACTGGACAGCTGGGGTTCCTCAGGCAGAAGAAAGAACCAAGGGCCAGCACACAGAATAACATTGTTAGGCATTGAAATTTATGTTACAGCAGTTTTCCAGACTACCTTAAGATAAAGTGGAAGCCCTGACTGTTAAAGGCTTTATTGAACAAAGAAAAGCTATCATGATGGGATATCAAGAATTGATTGAGCATTTGAATGTTGCTTCTTGGTAGTAGCACCAGGTAGGACCTTTTTGACATATGATGTGCAATACCATTTGTGGGGCCTCTTTGCCCCACCACCGCCTTAGGGTTAGACAAGACATTAGATTAGACCTGATGGTCTGGCTTGAATTTTTACCAGGCTTCAATTGAATTTCATTCTCAAGACAGGATATCATGGTTAAGGATGCCTTGCAGTTGGCATCAGATGCATCTGGTGCTTTGAGGTGTATTTTGATGGTTGTTGATGCTCCAAAAGGTGGCCTAATCATTGGCATGCAGCAGGTATCACATCAGATCTCACTTTCTCCCCCCCCCCCATATTGATAGTTAGGATTTGTGTGGCAGAATCCACTAATTCTGGTGTCCATTTTTGGTGCGGCAATATGGCTACAGTACAAGTCATCAATTCCCTAACATCCAAGTCCAAGCATATCGTTGAGGCAGTTCATTTTTTTACACTGTAGTGCCTCCAACACAACATTTGGTTTAGTGCTTTTCATGTTGCCGAGACTGACAATGGCTTAGCAGATGCTTTCTCCCGTATGCAGATGCAGCACTTCAGGCAGTTAGCATCCAACACTGCCATTTAGATCCTGGCTGATCTATGGGGAATTGAAATGAGAATATAGTTAGGGGAACTTGGATGGCTTTGTCTCCAAGGCCTAAGAAGTTCTACATCAGAGCTGTGTAAGTATTCACAGGATGAAATACAGGCTTAGTGATCTTTTGCCAATCCTGGTTGAGCATGTCTTACAGTTCTGTATTTTTCTTAGAAGGAAAGGATTGGGGCCACCATCCATACAGGCCAAGGTGTCAGCATTTGCCTTCTGGTTGATTGCTCTGTTGAGTTTCGAGTACATAAGTTGCTTGAAGAGTGGTCACGCGAATACGGTAAGATCCTTGCCAACTCTTATCCCCAGGAATTTTGAAAAACTGCCTCTTCTTATCCCACATCAAGTTAATACTCCCTTTAATGAGTTTACTGTAGATCATGCAGAAAGTTAAATAGGTAACCTTAATAAAATTGCCCATAGTTATTCCCATACAGTTGTCCGGTCTCATTATTTCAATGGTGGGGAAGCAAATAGTAAAATCAATCTGAAGTTTTCAAAGATTGTACATAGCTGGGTTGATTTAGGGCTAAGTTGTGAACCAGATCCCTGACTTTGCTACTGAAGGATCCAAGGGGACAGTTTACATGACTGAGAAAGAAATGGGAAGATAAGAGCCCATTTTCCTCCAAATATAACAGCAGTAAAAGTCAGAGCAGATAAGTAATAGCAGTGATATCGAACTCTGCTTAGGAAGACTATTGGAGTTGCACAATACAATTTGCTGCATGAAATTACATTAAAGTGATGCTTTTATATTCTTTCCACTATTTTGCAGAGTATCCTTTTTACTCTATTCTCAGAAATGAAAAAAAAGGAGATTTCTTTCCTATGGCAGCAAATTTGTCATGTCTGAACAAAGAGAGCATATTATCCCATACACCATTGACTTTGGAACTGCCTTTATGATGGTGTCCTTCCTCATTGTTCTTACCTCCAGTTGCTTTATTTTGTGGAGGGGAGTGGAGCTATTTTTTGAAGGGGTAGAGGCTGAATGATAGTATTGAAAGGTACCTCTGAGTTGATCATGAACCATACCATGTTTTAGCCAGGAAACACAATGTTCTTCACATTTGCAGCAAAAAGAATACTCAGAAAAAATCAAGAAATAAAACCTCGGAGCTATAGCCCAAGAGAGCAAGTAAGAGAGAGAGAATGTGTATTTAGAAATAAATCTCAGTATGTTCAGTAGAGCCTGGAGTAAGGGCATAGAACTATGAAAGATTAAGAAACACATTGCTACCCAAAAGAGTTTGGATGGCTTTCTAACATCCCCCCTCCCCATTCTTCCCAATTTGATGATGAGAATTGGTGGGGATGCATTTCCTTCATCTTTGTCTAAAATAAATTATTCTTATCTAAGTCCACAAGATGAAGCATTTTGGCCACATAATGAGAAGACAGAACAGCTTGGAGAAGATAATGATGCTGAGGAAAATTGAAGGAAATGGGAAGAGGACTGACCAAGGACAAGATGGATGGATGGTTTTCTTGAAGTGACTGGTTTGACCTTGAAAGAGCTGATTATGGCAACGACTGACAGGGAGCTCTGGCGTGGGCTGGTCCATGAGCTCACTAAGAGTTGGAAGTGACTGAATGAATAAACAACCAATCTAAGTCCATTAATATAATTGATACAAACAATATCTTATTTCCTGGGCACAATTGTTTTGAAATCCGTTGTAGGATCTGTAGGCTAAGGCTGACCCTAATCTCCAAAGTTTTATCAGAGCCACCTCTAACACTGGCAGATGGAAACAGCTTCCTTGGGTAATGAAATTTTTATATTGGGAAAAGACAACAGTTGTTAACTATTTAATGTATTATGATTATATTTTTACAGCTAAAAATTTGGAAAAAAATTGACATAAAACATGTCCATGTTTGTGTGCTGTGTGCCTTGTGTTCAGGAAACACCATTTATTTTTTCATAAAGAGGTCCCTCAATTTGCTGCTTCTCAAAGACCAGACAGTAGAAGTAGATGCTTTTTTAAAGTTCTCAACAGCACTGGCATCCCTGCAATGAATAATTTACAAAATGCAGCTGCACAAAATCATGTTCTGGCATCATGTTTGTGAGGCGAGCAACTTTCCAAAGTTGGTTTGAGCTAATTTTGCCTAAATTATCTGCTCTCTGTCTTTTGCCTTCTGCCCAGTTTTGCATTTCAAGTTACTGGTCTCCTTATAGCTGTGCTCCTACATCCCTTTGTCAACTCCTAACAATATATCTTCCTAGGCAGAAGAAGCAGTGGTTGGTCATTGGGGTGGCAAATTTGCTTGGGGTGGTGATTAATCTGAATTTTACTGGAACTGTACAGGGTGATGAGCTTATTTTGGGGGATAATTTTTTTCATGGATAACACTTATTGTATATATTTGTACAGAATCCAACCTTTTGTATATGTTGAGGAAACATTTTGGAGATAAATTTATATGTCCCATGGATAAGTTTAGGGTTATTTGTTAAAAAGAAAAGCCTCAGCACTGCCTCAGTGGTCAGTGACACAGTAGGGGAGATCAGTCGGTGCTTTTTTATGGTTCTTGCAAGATAGTCTATGCCTTTTGCTACACTACTTAGAAAAAGGAATAGTTTATTTTTCTTATAAGAGTTGACCCATGGATTAACTGAGGTTTTTGAAGTTAATTTTTAATTAAATTTTCTAGGATTATACATTATTGTGTATATAGAGCAGGGATCCTCAAACTTTTTAAACAGAGGGCCAGATCACCGTCCCTCAAACTGTTGGAGGGTCGGATTATAATTTGAAAAAAAAATGAATGAATTCCTATGCACACTGCACATATCTTATTTGTAGTGCAAAAAACACTTTAAAACAATACAATAATTAAAATGAAGAACAATATTAAGAAATAAAAACTTATTAGTATTACAGTGAGAAGTGCGGGCCTGCTTTTAGTTGATGAGTTAGGATTGTTGTTGTTTTGTATTTTTCAAGTCATTTCAGACTTAGGTTGACCTAGAGCGAGGGCCAGGTTAATGACCTTGGAGGGCCATATCCGGCCCCCGGGCCTTAGTTTGAGGACCCCTGATATAGAGTAATCTAAAGTCCAAGGGATGGATTTGTGAAAAAAAATAGACTGCCAGCATAGTTTATTGTTTTGAGGATTAGACTAGGACTCAGGAGACTAGGCTTGAAATTCCCTCTCAGATATGGAAACCCAATAGGTGAGCTTGGGTAATTCACATTCTCTCAGCCTCAGAGGAAAGCAAGGGCAGAACTTCCTGAACAAATTCTTTTAAGAAAACACCATGATAGGTTTGCCTCAGGGTTTCCATAAATTGGAAACTACTTGAAGGCAAGCAACAATAAACAAAGCTATTATCTAAATGCAGCAGCTTAATGGCTCTACAGATAGCACATGGAATATTCTTGAAAAAAATCACTATCAACCGCTACTTTGGTCTTGCTTAATATAGAAAGTGTGACCAGCTGTGAAATTCAAATTATGTTGAGGTTCCAAGCCAGATCTTCCCTTGCTTACATTATAAACTGGCCCCATCTCAATCAATTCTGGTTCATATCCTCTCCTAAAACTGGTTAAATGAATCCTGATAATGAATTTTAAAAGCATGACAGAATTCAAGGTAAACCTTGTATTATTTTAAGGAAAAATTAAATATATTCCTACAGATCTGGCATCTGATGCACTTTCAATAGTTATTTGGGAAAGTAGGAAAGAAAATTGATCTTAGTTTAGACAGTTCAGTTATTCAGCAAGCCTACCTTTGCGATAGAGGCTTTAAACTCCAAACATCATATTATACCGTGAAAGCCCAAGCTTTACAATTTCACAGAAACCCAAATGATGGTATTTTTCTTCAATTTGTTTAGCATGAGGCAATATTATCAATATTTGAACTTTTTTGATATTATAAAAAATCAAAGAGATCTGTCTAAAGTTGCAAAATGTATGGAGAAATATCTTATCCCTAATAATCTACTCAAATAGTTTTATTGTACAAGCCCAAGGCCATGACAAAAGGTCACAAAATATATAATTTTGTAATACATGTCTTGTAAGCTGCTCTGAGTCCACTTCGGGGTGAGAAGGGTGGCATATAAATATCGTAAACAAACAAACAAATAAATAAATAAATAAAACGCACAGAATAGTACCCCCAGAGCAAACAGGAAATAAAAGACACCAAACAAAGGCCATCATCATGCTCACACAAAGAGTAAAACAATATGAATTATTAATTAATTACATTTGGGGAGAGGGACAAATTAGCCCTTTGAGTCTTCATGATAGTTGATGGCAATTTTGTCTAGCTCTCTCTTTCTGATCTTTTTTGCAGTCAAAGTAAAAAACGCCACTTTATATGTTACATATTCATTTGAGTCACTCAGCAAAAACTTAACTGTTTCTACAAGAGAAACATTTTCATTTATCAGTAAAGTTTCAAATATCTTTCTCTTAGGTCACTATACAAAGGGCAATTTAACACATAATGCCCCACTGCCATATGGACTCCCTGCAACAAAAACCTCCATGTGATTAGGTCCTATTTTTCAATCACATATTGAAAAATAGGATCTGCATATTCCGCTCTGAAAACGGCCCATTGGAAGAATTGCTTTGTAATATTCCTCTTTGGGTTTAACTGAAGCATAGGAGACTAGGAAGACTACAAATTACCTATAAGAGTATGGCCCTGTCTTGTCACTGTCTGTTCCCAAGGTGGGGAACTCCATCTTATAGGAAGTTTGGTTGGATCTTTCTCTGCTTTCTATCTGCTAGCACTAATATATATTTTTAATCACCTTAATGGTTACCACATTGGATATAGAATGAGGCTCTGGTTATGTTCATCCTGTTTAACAGAACAAAGTACCATGAACCTCATCTTCTAAATCCCAACATTTAGTCACATCTGTCTTTTCTGAACATGACTATTGCCTTCTCAGTAGAGAGCAGGAGAAAATGGTATGAAGGAGCATTCAGGTTCCTTCTTGTTGGCAGTGTCTCCTTTGGACAGCCTTATATTTTACATTTGTCTCCAGGAAATCATTGTCATCTTCTTCTTCATCATCATCATTGTCATCATATTGAGCTTTGAATTACCAGCACAGGGCTCGGCTATATGGGCTAATAACTCATACTCACTTGCTATGCATTCAATCCTGGCTGCCCCCTGATGTTGTAACACTTCTGTTAGGTATTGTGGGTAAACCAGGTTAATCTGGTTTAGCTCTACATTAAAAATAGTTGGGGGATGTTCCAGAATTTACCTGGTAGTGTTTATGAGGGAGTGGGTTAAGTTCTACGTGGTGAACTTTACCTGCCAGGATCCCCGTCCTGCCATAGATTTTTTGTTGGGAGAAAAGGAAGCAACCAGTTTCTGTTTACAGCTGATTTAAAGACAACATCATCCAGGTAACATTTTGTAGCCAGTGCTATAAATCTTTCTTTTTCTGAAGCTTAGTTTCAGAATGTTCTACTCTTGTTTCATATGCATAATAATTATCCAGTTAGATTAGCCAAATCTGTATTGTTCAGTTTTTGCCTGCACAGAAAAAAGTGTTTATATGTTTAAACATTACAAAACATCCAGCCTTTGACATATTTGGGAGATTGTTTTTGCTTCATCATCTATATATTTCATCCTGCCCTTGGATTATTTCTGTTCCCTGCCTTTAATGGTACACATTAACACAACTAAGGTTGCCAAGTGGATGTAGCAATTAGCCAATTTTCCTCACAGAGCAGCTGTTCAAAGAGCTCAGCCTCCTGCAATAGAGGTTACATTTCAGAAAGGGCAGCTGCTGCACCGCAGTTGTGTGTTTGTGGTGGTGAGCGGATAACTTTCAAAACAGCTGGCTGTTTATGCTTTGTGGGCAATTAGCACCAGCTTAGCAAAGCTTGAGATAGTGTGGCCTAAGTATTATGTATTGTACAAGAGAACTTCAATTCACATAAGAAAACAGAACAGCATCTCAACGTCAGGCAAGGATCCAGGATTTCCATGCTGTGAATACATGATAGCTTTGCCAGGTGGATAGAAGAAAAAATAAATAATGGTATTGGGGTGCTCTGACTCTCAAAATACAGACTGAGAAACTAAATCAGATGCATAGGCACAATGTTTTGACTATTAGAGGTACTGCTGATCCCCAAGTCTTCAGTTTAGGCCTGGTGACTTAAGGATTCAACTTTATCGTGGAAAATAAATAAATGCACTTATTTATCACACCCTAAAATATCAGGGGCTGGGGAAAATGGTAACTTTGAGCCATGAATTTGTACACTCTAATATAGTTTTCCAAGATTGCCAAGTAACCACTGTAAAGCCCATGTACTCAAAAAATTCCATTATGCTAAGAATTCAATAAAGATTTTGATTTTAGGCATTAGTTCAGTGGTTCTCAACCTGTGAGTCCCCAGGTGTTTTGGCCTACAACTCCCAGAAATCCCAGCCAGTTTACCAGCTGTTAGGATTTCTGGGAGTTGAAGGCCAAAATATCTGGGGACCCACAGGTTGAGAACCACTGCATTAGTTGGTCAAGTAAAGTCTCCTGTAAGTTAACAACCATTTCCCAGTTCTTGCTGCATACCCATTTTCCAGTTTTTGGGCCTTGCAAAGAACAAAATACACTATGCAACTTTCACAGTACCACTTTTCCTACAATAAGAATAAACAACTAGAAGAAATTAAAGAGGTTTTTTTTTTTCAACTGACACACACTTACTTCCCCTTCACTACACTAAGCCTCCTGAATAGATTGTAAACCTGAGGACAGGGAACTATTTTGTTGTACTACTATTTGTTAAGTTCCATGTACAGTGAGGGTGCTATATAAATAAATGGTGGGGCCCTCAAAACCCATCTTGAAGTCCAAAGGATGGAGGTCTGAGGCACTGGCAAGGATGCCTCAGGATGACATGTTGAGCTTCCTCCTTCTGTTCAGTAGTGAAGTGGCTTACAGGTGTGAGGTTCTGTTGCAATGCCTCTTTGCAGGACAGTTTGCTGGAAGGAAAGGATTATATACCTCATCCTCAGCATGTTGATCCCCATTGTTGCAATATGCAAATCCTCAGTATGCCTGTCTGAATTTTAAGATTGGTTTTTGAGACATATGAAGTCATGAAAATGGTGCTACAACTGTAAGTATGACTATGTAACACTTATGAGTTTGTAAACTCAGCCTGCTTTGTTAGGCAAAAGATATCTAAAAGAATCCCAGCACAGTAGTGCAAAGAAAATCACCTTCAAAACAGAATATCAAAATAGAAGATACTGGCTGACTGACATCATCTTTAAGAAAAAAGATCTAGATTAGAATCATAGAATCATAGAGCTGGAAGAGACTTCATGGGCCATCCAGTCCAACCCCCTGCCAAGAAGCAGGAAAATTGCATTCAAAGCACCCCCGATAGATGGCCATCCAGTCTCTGTTTAAAAGCCTCCAAACAAAGAGCCTCCACCATACTCCTGGGCAGAGAGTTCCACTGCCAAACAGTTCTCACAGTCAGGAAGTTCTTCCTAATATTCAGATGGAATCTCCTTTCTTGTAGTTTGAAGCCATTGTTCTGCGTCTTAGTCTCCAGGGCAGCAGAAAACAAGCTTGCTCCCTCCTCCCTATAACTTCCTGTCACATACTTATACATGGCTATCATGTCTTCTCTCAGCCTTCTCTTCTTCAGGCTAAACATGCCCAGCTCTTTAAGCTGCTCCTCATAGGGCTTGTTCTCCATATCCTTGATCATTTTAGTTGCACTTCTCTGGAAACATTCCAGCTGGTCAACATCTCCCTTCAATTGTGGTGCCCAGAATTGGAAACAGTATTCCAGATGTGGTCTAACCAAGGCAGAATAGAGGGGTAGCATGACTTCCCAGGATCAAGATACTATACTCCTATTATGCAGGCCAAAATTCCATTGGCTTTTTTTGCTACCACATCACATTATTGACTTATGTTTAACTTGTTGTTCACAAGGACTCCAAGATCTTTGTCACATGAACTGCTCTCGAGCCACGTGTCCCCCATTCTGTATTTTTGCATTTCATTTTTTTTTCTGCCTAAATGGAGTATCTTGCATTTGTCACTGTTGAACTTCACTTTGTTAGTTTGGGTCCATCTCTCTAATCTGTTCAGATTGTTTTGAATTCTGCTCCTGTCTTCTGGACTATTGGCTATCCCAATTTGGTGTCATCTGCAAACTTGATGATCATGTCTTCTAACCCTTCAACTAAGTCATTAATGAAGATGTTGAACAGGAGCGGGCCCAGGATGGAACCCTGCGGCACTCCACTCATCACTTCTTTCCAGGATGAAGTGGAAGCAGGGGTTCGTTACAGATCCACCTAACTGCAGTTTTGCCTAGCCCACATTTGACTAGTTTATTTGCCAGAAGGTAATGAGGGACCTTGCTGAAGGCCTTACTGAAGTCCAGATACGCTACATCCACAGCATTCCCCACATCTACCCAGCTTGTAACTCTATCGAAAAATCCACCACGAAAATTAGGTAGTCTGCTTGCTGTTTTATGAACTAAATTTAATTGCTTTTTGTCATTTTAATTGCATGCTTAATTTAATTTTGGGCTGTGAGTATATTTTAAATGTTGATCTTTTGTATTTTATTGTGTTCTCTTTATTTTAATTTGTAAAATAACTTGGTTTTATGTAAAGGTGGGGAAAGAGGAGAAGGGTCAGCCTTTCCAGTAGCAAGGCAACTTCAGCAGGTGTCAGGTATTTGGGTATCATGAAACAGCAGCAAATAGTTACTAACTGTTGTTGCATTTTTGCCATCAGGAACAAGGTCATTGTGAGATGTTCTCCCTGAGGTGCCAAAATAGCATAGTACCTGTCAGTAATATATAGCATGACTTGGATTACGAAGAGTCATTTGCTGCTATGCCTTAGGCAATAAAATGTCTTTGGCTTTCCCTGGAGGCTGTTTCTTGGGAACTAATATATGAAGACCATTAACCTGCCAGTAATGTTAGCAGCTATAGTAATCTAGTGATTGTTCCTACTGAACCAAAATGAACTGAAGCACTCTTCAGTCTCCTTTCAGTTTGGTTTTGAAGAATTCATAAAAAAACATGCTTCATATTTAGCCAAGAAAATTGTTTTTAATGAATATAGGGGAAATAAAATTAACAATCTACTTCTAGTTGAATGTGGAGAAGAAAAAAAATAAGCAGTAGCATTGGTGAATTTAAGCATTCAAGCTTAGAATTCCACACAGTGCTACCACCTTTACCATCCTGGGCAAATTACCTACTCCAAGTCTATGAGCAGAAGTTGAAAGGAGGAGGGGACAGGTTTGCAATTATAGCCAGTGCCCTCATATGTTAGCCAGCACTATTTTTTTCTCATTTATTAGGCTTAGTAAATTTCTCTGGATTGCTTTTGGGAGCTTATCTTGTTGTTGTTATTATTATTATTATTATTTAAAAGTGTGTATGTACATTATCATGCATTTAAGCATACACTGATAACGTATGTCTCACAGTAATATTCATCCCTCTGCTTCACATTTCCACATTTTGATCTTGCTATTGATGTAATTGGCATTATTAACAATTGATGTACACAAGATATTTAACACTGAGAAGATGATGAACATTTCACAATGACACAAGCATGAAGCAAACAAAAACAAATGTACACTTACTCACTTCATAAGTAATCTTTCATTGGTGTGGAATGTCAAAGTAAACACAGGCACAACCTACTATCCCTGAAAGTTGAATGTGATCTCGAGAAATTGGACCTGCAAATTATGAAATATATTAAATTATATTAAATAGAAAATGTGGCCTTGCAAAATCTCTGTCTTACATTAACCTTTTTGTGTAAATCGTTTCTGAAATGTTGTCTGGTCATACCCAAGACCCCTGCCTTAATCTCCATGATCTTCTCACAATGGACTAGGAGATGGGGGGAAATTATTCAATGGAAGTAAATCAGAGCTCCCTGGGTTCATTTCCTGTTCCCATTGATAAGATTCAGACTATCTGTAGGAAAGATCCTGCACCCATCCCTTAAGTCAGCTTCATCTCTTGAGATGGGCACCATCCCCAAGTATCCAATGTGTACACTGGACTAATCCTATTTCATTAAGCAGAGCTAACCCATGAAACTCATCAATAACTCATTACATAGTGCCACATCACATTCTTTTGGGATCATGCCCCTTTAATGGTGGACCATTAAACAATGACACTTCAAATGATCTAATTACAGTTTCTTGAATTTCCTGCTATACAAAGAGCCAATCAGTGAGGACATTTGATAGAGTCCTGAGCCATTCAAAACACCTATACTAACTAGAATGTCTTTTTTAACCAACCAGGAGCTGGCGCAGGTTTTTTGAATAGCTGTAAAATAAAATAAAAATGTTCTGTGTTTGCAATTGCAGCATCCTCTTTGGCCATTATGAATAAACATCTGGTTTTTCCCTCTACCTCATCTGTGTCTGATTTGGATTTTTGGATTAGCTAGCCATGCCAGGCTTACAAGCCCACAATTCTTGTGGTAGTTGAAAACACTCAACACATGAAATCCACTCATCTGCAACCCATTGCCACATGATCTCAGCTGAAATACAGCTGTTTCTGTTTATTTTATAGTCAATACAGCCATCACTACATTTATTTTCTTTAATCTGAAGAAACCAAACTTAGCCAAGAAAAAGGAGAATCCTAATCTAGATGAAACTGCCTTCTTGCCTTCTTACTCTGAATTTACAGTGCAAGGCAAAATGACCTGATTTTGACTCTTTGACATTATTTTCCTGTTACATCATCCCAGGAGAAAGATAGGGGTATAAATTCAATAAACAAACAAACCACATCAATATCTACAGACATGACAGCAAAAAACATCCAAAGATGACCACTGAACTCTGCCAACATAAGAGCCCGTGGCTTCATAAAAGGCAGGGACAAATCAAGATCTCTAGAGGAGACTTTTTATCTGCAAGATGGAGAAGGAAATTGTATTCCCATCTTTTATCATTGTTTCCACTTATCTCATGCTCTTTTGGAGGAGGAAGGTGAATTTCTGTCTACACCGACTCTCTGTAACATCTTAAGCAAACCTATGTGTGTAACAACACCATTTTTCTTTCCATCCACGGTTTTTTCCACTGTCTTTACCTGACAAAAAAGTCAGTATGTTTTGAAAATCAGATTAATGATTTGTTTCTATTTTCTGGTTGACCTAATCAAAATGTTTATTGAAAACTTTAGGGGGAAACATTTTACAGGAATCAATAGGTAAAATCTATCCACCAGTAAATACTACATTCAAAGCTTTTCCATTATAGCATTAGACAAAGATCCTTGGCTCTCTAAGGCTCGTATATTAATTTTAAAAAATCTTAAGCATTTTTCTTGGATTTATGAAGAAATATATAAATGTGTACTATCTTTATAAAAATGAATATAACAAAATGTTCCCTTAATTGTGTTGCTCAAATTCAACCAGTCTTGATTGTCCTTGTCCAAAGGATATTATACTATACTTGGCTGTAATACTGATTGTGAAGATAAGCAACTGGAAGGAAAAATAAGCCCAATTCAGGATGCATCTGCACTGTCGAATTAAAGCAGTTTGATACTGCTTTAACTATCATGGCTAAATGGTAACAAATTATGGGGTTGTAGTTTTACAAGCTCGTTAACCTTCTCTACTAAAGTATTTTGGTTCCTCACCAAACTAAAACTCCAAGGATTCCATAGTGTTGAGCCAAGACAGTTAAAGTATGGTCAAACTGCGTTAATTCTATAGTGCAGATACACCTTTTGTCTTAACTTGGGTGATGAAGCGAGGCCTGGAAGAGCTAAGCACTCCATTCTGCCTTGATGAGAACATCTGTGAGTATTGCTTTCTTTTCAGCCTCACCTTCTTGCCATTGAATTGATGAAGGAATGACCTACCTATCAATTGTGATGGATTCCAACCCTCGATCTTTTCTTCTAAAAACAATCCTTGGTCTGATTTTTGGTCTCCATAACACACTGGATGGACAGATATGGACACAGAGAAGCCATTGAAATACACAAGCATGTGGACAATTTCAACAGAAAGGAGGAAACCATGAAAATGAACAAAATCTGGCTACCAGTATTAAAAAAACTCTAAAATTGCAACAGCACAACAACAGAGAGGAAGCAGGCAGGGACATCTAATCACCTCTCAACAAAAGTTTGCTCCAGGCACAGTCAGCCCATTGTATGCTAATCAAGGTGGTCAGTTGAAACATTCACAGCTCCAGCAGACAAGAGTCCTTTGTCCCACCCTGGTCATTCCACAGATATATAAACCCCTTTTCCTAGTTCCAACAGACCTCACTACCTCTGAGGATGCTTGCCATAGATGCAGGCGAAACGTCAGGAGAGAATGCCTCTAGACCATGGCCATACAGCCCGAAAAAACCTACAACAACCCAACGACAGATATATTTATTACAGAGTGATTTTTCCTCATTCTTAAATTTCCAGATACAGAGGTAAACAACTAGCGAAGGTTTATAAATAACGCACATCAGCTCCATAAACAATGTAATGTACCACTTTTTTAAAACAGAAAAACAATCACCTCTTTTCTGAACTTTTTCCATACTCTTGATTTTCACGAAATCAAAAATTCCCTCTCTCACTTACATCCCTGTGTACTTACTTAGGTAAAGGTAAAGGTTTTCCCCTGACATTAAGTCCTGTCGTGTTTGACTCTGCGGGTTGGTGCTCATCTCCATTTCTAAGCCAAAGAGCTGGCATTGTCCATAGACACCTCCAAGGTCATGAGGCTGGCATGACTGCATGGAGCGCAGTTACCTTCCCGGCGGAGTGGTACATATTGTTCCACTCACATTTACATGTTTTCTATCTGCTAGGTTGGCAGAATCTGTGGCTAACAGTAGGAGTTCACCCTGCTCTCTGGATTTAAACTGGTGACCTTTCGGTCAGCAAGTTCAGCAACTCAGTGGTTTAACCCACTGCACCACCAGGAGCTCCATGTATTTACTTACCCCTAAATATTTCTTTTTTTCTAATTGGTCCTGTCTATTTGTCAAACAAGCCCCCAATTTTATATTCCTTCTACTGTATGTTCCTGTTCCGTCTTCCAGGAGCATAGTTTGCATTACCTTTTAGTTGCATTGGATAGTGTTCTTTTGCATTTCCCCAGGGTTGCTACAATCTTAGCTGCACTCTGAAAGTTAACATTATCAGAGGCTGGAAAGCCAGCCTGCAGGTGTTTTTTGCAGCTATTAGTTTAGAAAGTATCTCTTTGGGTCTAAGGACCACCTTTATTCCTAGGGCTGAGATCTCCATTTTGGAATCCCCTCTGCCTCCTTTTAGTTTTAAAGAAAAGCCTCAGATGTGCTGCTAGACCAGCCAGATAGCTCTGAAAAAATAATTGTACGATTGAGTTATTTAGATAAAGAAGCTAATTGAGATAGATAGATAGATAGATAGATAGATTAGCAATTGGGTAATTGAGCAATTGAGTTATAGATAGCAATTGAGATATAGAAAAGTTATTGAATATTATTGAGCATTACTTCATCTCCAAAGCTAACCTTGAGCTATAGATAGGGAAAAACCTGTTTTTTTCTAACCATAGCAGCTCGGGGTTAGGGTGAAAGGATCCCAGGAAATTTTCTACTTTTTTGGGGAAAAGTTACCTCATTAACTGAAGGAAAGGAAAGAAAGATCACCTCTATGGTTTCACCAATTGACTGTTTTGTTTGTAACTTTGACAAGCTGTGCCAAGTCTGCAAGGACTTTGAGAAATAAATATTCTGTTTTGGTGTTCAAAACCTGTAATAGCCTCAGTTGCTAGGAATCTCAAGCTTATAAATAAAGACCCCTGCAGTCCACCCAGACCAAAACTAAATGACGGCACAGTTCCCCTCCTCTTCATGGCATTCCACATTGGCTGGTTTTCTCCAGTTTGTCAAGCCATGCTCTTCTCCTATCTTTATTTGAGACAAAAAGTAGCAGAAACCAGTGAAAATTCTAGGGAAACAGTACTGAACAGTTCTCTGGAACAGAGAAAAACCTTTTCATGTTTTCTGATCCTTACAACATACTGCTCCAGCTCTCCACTTGTGTCTGTCATAATGGTGAGCCCTTTCACCAGTCTGAAATATAAATAGAAGATCAACACAACACATCTTTCACCAGACTCTATGCAAGTTAGAATTGCACACCTTCCCTCTTTTTTCCTTTCTTAAAATCCTGCCACTCCCTTGCACCCAAATTGTCACAATGACACAGGGAAATGTTATCTTTGTGATCACATGAATGATTTCACACCCCCTGTGTCTTGCATACATTTATCAGTGGGGTTCCGTCTCAACAAAGCCAAAGTCAGAATTCCCCAGACATGTGTTTCTAGACTTCAGAGGAACAGCAGCTGTCAGGCAAGCTAGGATTCCCTCTTTGTTGAATGGGTGGCTGTCTAAAATGATAATGAGACCTCTGCCATGAAAAGACAGGCAGCTGGCAGCTGCTTTAGACTCCAGGCCCACTGCTTCCTCTGTCTCTGTCTCTGTGCTCTGTTTCTGAGAAGGGAGACTCACAAGTCGAAGCTGCGGTGAAGATAGATGCTGGTTGTTTTTAATTAAACCTGATGGCTATGTCTTCAGGGGATCAACCAGCTCATAGGCCTTATCCGTCTGTAGTGATTTGCTTTTCGCATTGATGACAAGTAGAAATTTAACAGAGAAAGCTGATATAGACCTGGTGATGTACACATGGAGATATTTCTGCCTGCAGAATTTTTCCTGGTTACACAGCCACTCCATGCATAGAAATATTAAATATTGACTTCAAGATCTAGAAAGACTCAAATAGCTGGCTTACCAAACCCATTACATGGTTCCACAGTGAGTAATCCTGTTATTTGTCTCTGCATCCTCAACACAATACTGCTTTTGTGTGGATGCATATGTTACAACCAAGCCAGATGGTTGTATAGCTGCTGTGGACTTTATTTATTTATTTATTTATTTATTTATTTATTTATTTATTTATTTATTTATCAATCATGTCAGGGGCAACCAGACCATTGTATTACATTTCTAACAGAACAAAACAAACAGATTTAAAAAAACAAACTTGGTAGTTGATTAAATGTCCTTTGACCAGTATCTGGCCACTTGAAGTGCCTCTGGTGTTGCTGCAAGAAGGTCCTCCATTGTGCATGTAGCAGGGCTCAGGTTGCATTGCAGCAGGTGGTCAGTGGTTTGCTCTTCTCCACACTCGCATGTTGTGGACTGGGCACCTGATACTACTATACTACTATATTTTTTCATTGCTCAGTAGTTTACTCTGGAAAGACATTATTCTGGAGAGTAGCGTACAATTAATAACATCACTGTGCATGAGAGATATCATGCATGGTCCAACATGACAAGGAACTGGAAAACACATCAATTAGAAGTTGTGTTTATTTGTGTAAGAGTCATCCTATGCTTGCAGAAGAGTATATTTATTAG
This sequence comes from Anolis sagrei ordinatus, assembly GCF_025583915.1. Taxonomy (NCBI): domain Eukaryota; kingdom Metazoa; phylum Chordata; class Lepidosauria; order Squamata; family Anolidae; genus Anolis; species Anolis sagrei. Next base: position 152,153,620 of record NW_026847438.1, read on the forward strand.
ATTAGCTTTTACTTATTGAAGGGACAGCATCTATAAATTAAATTAACACCATACAAAGTTTTGGGTGCTGATCACAGTAGAGACTTTTGTTCATAAATCTAGCACTGACATTGCTATACATGCAAAACTGAAAAGAAGTGATAATTAGATTATAAATAAACTCAGTAGCACCTACTCCATAGAAATATGCATTATTCAGTTTTATATCTAAAAAACCCAAACTTTTCTTACTGCTCTGCTTCTTATTGATACTCTATATTGAGAACTAAAACAGGAGAAATTCATGGAAATGCAAATATGAAAATACAGCAGCAAATGAGTTACCATACCAGACAGTACAACATAATGTATTTGGCTTGGGAAAAAGAAAAGTTAGGTAGCATTTCGTATTGTGTATCATTGACATGTTGTGATACTCAGTGTAAAAATACAGCTTCGGTGTGATCCTGGACTCATCGCTGAGCCTGGAACCCCAGGTTTCGGTGGTGACCAGGGGAGCATTTGCATGCCAGCTGTGCCCATACCTTGGGAAGCCAGCTTGTGCGCCAGCTGTGCCCATACCTTGGGAAGTCTGACTTGGTTATGGTAGTCCATGGTCTGGTTACATCCTGTATAGAGTACTGCAACACACTCTATGTGGGATTGCCTTTGAAGACAGTCCGGAAGCTTCAAATGGTCCAACAGATGGCAGCCAGGTTGCTAACAGGAGCGGCACTCAGGGAGCACACAACTCCTCTGTTGCGTCAGCTCCACTGGCTGGCAGTTTGCTACCGGGCACAATTCAAAGTGCTGGCTTTAGCCTATAAAGCTCTAAATGGTTCTGGTTCAACTTACATGTTCGAACACATCTCCCCTTATGAACCATCTAGGATCTTAAGATCATCTGGGGAGGCCCTGCTATCATTACTGCATTTGTCACAAGTACGTTTGGCAGGGATGAGAGACAGGGCCTTCCCCCTTTTAACATTCCTGAAAAAGGCAAAATGTGGCTTTTTGAAAAAGCATTTGCAAATGCAGAGTAACTGACATAGGAAAATGGAACAGCTAGACAATGAGTCTGGACAATGTTTTTAAGAAGAAGACACTATGAATTTATATTTTATTAATTTGTTTAGTTTTTATTATATGTTATGTTTTTAATTGTATTTATGACATTGTAAGCATTGAATTTTGCCCTGTTAACCGACTTGAGTCACCTACAGGCTATGAAAGGCAGTATACAAATACAGTAAACAAACAAACAAACAAATAATGCAAAAGACCCAAGGTGGGAACTAAACCTTTGAGAGCAACCTCAATGTCCTCAGTTTCATGGGGACAACTCCAAAGTACCATTGGACCGGTGCATTCCACAGGTAGTGGTTTTCCTGCCAAGGACACACCAAGGGGTCAGCCAGTACCAGAAGCTCCTCACCAGACTACAAACAATTAATTGGGAATAAATCCCATTATACTTAGTGGGATTATGTCATAGAGTGACCTTCTTCCCTTTGAAGGAGAACCTGGAAACTCCTGGCTTGCATTTTACAGGGACCAGAGAAGCTTTGGAAAAAAAACTAGCAACTACTTATTTGTCAGCAGTTCCAAGAAAATGGGAACCTCACTCCAGATAATCAGTAGATGGGGTTAGTATTTCATAGTTCTCCAGCTGCAAGTGAACAATTCAAGGCAGGCAGGTATCTATTTACAATATTTTTATTTCTTCTTTCTCACAGATAAGTTCAATGGCAATCCAGATACAAAAAATTACACAGGAACTCCTCTGCCAAGTGTCTGTGCTTCAACAATTCCTTCCATTTCACCACTTTCTCCTTTGGCATCTTCCCTTATCAATGGCTTTCCCCCAGCTCCACACAATCTTCACACATTTTTCTAAGTTTTCCAGATGTTCTTCATAAAACCATCATATCCCTCTTGTGTTATTCTGTGCCCTGCCAGCTCTCCTTTACTTCAGAAGCTTATGACTTTGGTTGTCCTGTTGCAGTTCCCTCCCTCAGCACAATGCTGTTATGGGCTTAGAGTAGGGCAATTTTACCAAAGTTAATTTAAAATTATTCTATCATATATTTAAACAGACCTTGGTTGGTGTTTCCAAAGTCTTTTACTTGAGTTCCAAAGTGATTCATACACTGTAATTTAGCATTTTTAAAATTAAAAAATTAAAATCAAAGACATTGATGAAGAGAGATTGAGGGGTAGAAGCAAAGGGGAAACCAAAAGGGATAAAACACTGTATCTTACATGATGCTTGACATAGCAACAATGGTGAAGAATGTAATAATATTTGTGGAGTAATTGAAAGAAGAAATATTTTCAATAGCATGCCAAGAAAATGCTGCAAAATTGCTTTAAAATGTAGCATATTGCATTTACTTCTGTTAAAAATTCTCAGTAATCACAGCTTATCTTTGCATAACAGAAAGAGCATGTCATTCAAATCGTCTACTTGCAGTGTCCTGCAGAACTGAGGCAATTCAATACCATTATGTATTTTATTACACATTGAAAATGTACTGGAGTGAAAAAAAATAGTTCCTGACACTCAGAAGGGAGACAACTCCTTTTCCCACCTCTGTATTCACTTATTCCATCATCATTAAAAATGGATGGAATATTCAAATATATTTAAATGAGTGAAGAAAATTGATTTCCTAAGTAGCAATAAACTCTGACAAGAATATAAGACAAACAAGAATCACCACAGTCTGGGACACATTTTTGTGATGATGGTGGTGGTGTTTATTTCCTAAGTAGCAATAAACATAGGAAAAATTATTTCCAAAGTAGCAATAAACTCTGACAAAAATATAAGACAGACAAGAATCACCACAGTCTGGGACACATTTTTATAACGATGGTGGTGGTGGTGTTTTATGCATAAATGCCATTTTCAACACAGAAAACATTTTTCATACACAGAAAACAATATTTAGTTTTCAGCATTGGATTCCTGACTTGCAGTTTCTCAGGTCGCTCCTGACACGACCCCCCCCCCCAAAAAAAAGCATTGGACTCACCTCTAAGTATGGATCCCTAATTGCTCTGTCTTCAACACTCGCACATTGGAATGAATATAATAAAGTCCAGCTATATACATTGTCCTTGTTCATGTACATCTTTGTGAGTGACAGGTAGATGGGGAGGAAGAGAAGGAAGGAGATTTGGGGATCTGAAATGCAGTATGAAACACAATACAAAATATCTGATTATTTGTTTATTTGTTTATTTCCCTTATTTTTACCCCAATCTTCTCACCCAGAAGGAAACTCAGAACAGTTTACAGTTTGGCCACTTCAGTAGCACATTGTGAATACATAGTACATAAAATATATCACATCAAAACAAACAACAAATACATATACAAAAACATATAAATACAATAAAACTGTTAAAACCATATCCCTAAATCCATGGTGGTCCTTCATGCATTCATATCAATTCATATCAATTCTATATTACACTATTCCCCTGGTCCCAAAACCTGAAAATCAGGAGGGAGGGGGCTAATGTAATGCCATTGGGGAGAGAGTTCCATAGCTGAAGGGCCACCACTGAAAAAGCTCTGTATCTCGTCCCCACCAGACATGCTTGCAAAAGGTGTGGGACTAAGAGCAGGGCCTTCTCGGCAGACCTCAGTGCTCAAAGTTCTTCAACTAGCATGCTATATCAGTTGAAAACCATGGAGATTTCCCAGGGACCTGCCTCACTGGAAAGGAATAATCCCCAGAATCCCTCAAATTACACTCTTTTCAAATCCTCAAAGATGAAAGACTCAGACACCATGAGAAGACACCATGAGAATACAACCCAACATAGTACTGCTCACAAGTTTCAATGAATTGAATGGGAGTTTCTCCCAAGCAAGTGTTAATGTCTCATAATGTATGTGTCAGCTTGCCTAAAGGCAGAAATATTAGATGTTACAACAGCAGAGCATTTCTGGAATCAGACACAGATGCCTTCCTTTCACTTCTAATGAGACCAAAAAGGCATACACAGGTCAGTCGCAGAGGGCAGCCTCTTTATTGACTCATATCTGTCATCTATCACAGGCCTTTTCCTGTATATATAAATAAGAAGAGGACCTGAAGCAACTCAACAAAGGTCACATGATCTCTGAAAGATTGTTGCTGGAGCAAAATTTCTCTGGATTTTTTTTCCAGCATTGTAGCACATAATTCCTCAAACATTGTTGGACAATGTCCCATGAACCATGTTGCGTTAATACCCCCTCTCATTCTTTACTAATAGGTCATGTTGACCCAGATCAGCAAGACATGGGGTTGCTGCAGGCAGGCATGTGACATTGTCTTCTTCAGCCTTCAGAATATAGTAGGAGAATGACTATCAGATGATCATTACAATGAAACTATGGAAAAAGTATCAGTATACAGTATGTATTATCTCAACTTCCATCATATTTAACAATTAAGTACACCCTATGTTCACTGAACATATGATTCCCTTCATTTTCTGGCTTCTGAAAATGAGTCACACTACAAGATATATTCATAAATGATAGCCATTTATTTTCAGGAAATGGAGATACATAACAACATTCCAAATCTAAGACATAATCTGTGGATGTGCAGTTCAGTCAATATTAGTTGACAACTGTCCAGGGAGAAGTTCTCTGTCCTGAGGTTCTATTTGAACCACATGAACTACAAAATTCCTCCAAAAAGGAAAATAAATAAATAAAAAGCAAATGACTAGTCTCAGGTTTTGAAAAAAAATGCCTTGGGTAATTAAGAGGATAATGACAATAGCAATGTTGACAATGGCATGGAAATTGATTATGGATAAGTTTGATGGAGCATCCAACCACAATTTTCACCTAATAATGACCATCAGGGTGGTAATTCTTAGTAGATTTTAATTGTATTATTTTAATGTTTTTAACTATTTATAATTATTGACTGTTTGTTTTTATTATGTATATACTGAGGCATCAAATTGCTGCTAATTGGAAGACTCCCTGAATCCCCCCCCCCAGGGGCTGGGAAGGGCAGGGTGCAAATATTCTAAATAAATAAATAAATAAATAATAGTGCAAAGGGAGATGGTAATTCCAAGAGAGGCTAGTCACTGAGAAAAAGGCACTGGAGCAAAAAAGAGCAGTTTGGGAAATCTGAAAGCACAAAGAACCACAACAATGCTTGTAGCTCCAGGGTCTCTATTTATCCATTCCTGCTGTGACGTGACACTGAGGTCATTATGAAGCTCCTTTATATCTTAGGGACCACCTCATTCCTTTTCTCCATCAGTGGTCACCTCGATCCACCCAGGAAAATCTCCTATATATACCGGGCCCTAGGGAGGTACACCTGGAAGCTACAAGGTGTAGAGCTTTTCCGACCTATGCTCCAATTCTGTGGAACTCTTTGCCTCCATACATTAGAGCAATGTCGGAGTTGCGACCTTTTGTAAAAGCACTCAAGACTTGTCTGTTTGGTTGTGCATTTAAGTAATCAGATCTAATTTGCCAAATAGTCACTGTTGAATGTTTTTATGTTGAATGTTTTTATATTGTGTAAATGCTATTTTAGACTGTAAGTCGCTCAGAGTACCTTGGTGGAGAGCGACTAATTAAGAAATAAAGTGAAGTGAAGTGTAGAAGATTCCTTCTTGGTCTTAATCCAGATTAGTAGCCAGATCTGGTTTTCTCCTCTACCTTTCCAAAAAGATGACTAAACTTTTATCTACCCGGACTATTGAATTTTGCTTGTTTATTTTTTAAATTGAAAAATGTATAATACATAAAAACAGGGAAGAGGAAAAGGGGGGAGAAGGGTCTTAGGGAAAGGGGAGGGTAGGGATAGGGGCTTAGGGAAAAGGACAGCAGGGGGTAGGAAAAGGAAAGGGACAAGTGTGTGACTTCTGGTGTAGACCCTACCCCCAGCTGGGGTGAAAAGTGTCACTGGATGCTTTCATCCCAATACAGGAATCTTTCCCATGAGGACAACACTTTCCCCATGTGATAGGGAAAGTGTCACTAGAGAGAGTGGTGCGCAGGGCAACAGATTTTCCCCACTGCTCCCTCTTTCCTTGTCAGAAGTCATGTGAAATGGGATGCTTCCTCTGGCCTGTCTGATAAGGTTGTTAAAGAATCTGCAAGTATCTCATGATGCATATCCTTATAAAATCTTGATGAAGCAGGATTTCTTCAAGCAGAAAAAGCTTCAAAATGCATATTTTGTAGGGGCAATTTATGAAACTTTCTACCAAATATGCATATGAGACAGATGTGGAATCTATGGTTGTGGGTGGACATGATCTCATTCCTTTCATAAATACATTCAACAAAACACAGGGAAGGTGATCAAGGTGATTTTGGGACTATGAGTTATGTTTTTAATTGCTTATTTAGATGTATTATGTTACTGGTTTATGATTTTAACACACAATTTATTTTGTGTGTTTTTATGTCTTAATGCGGCATGGAATTATTGCCGGATTGGAAGTTGTTCTAAAACCCCTTCAGTGTTGTGATAGAGTGGGGTAAAAATACAGTAAATAAATAAAAAATAAAATGTTCCTCACAGTGTTTCCTCTGATAGTGATCTAAATTCTACATACCCTCAGCACATCCGTATGTGGACCTACCCATGCACCCTCCATCTCCAGATTATTGGAAAGCCTCTGAACCTTCCTGCATGGCCACTCTACACTTTATGGCAAGCAAGCAAAATCAAAGAATATCCTCATGGTGAGACACATAGTGTTTGCAACAGTGCTAAAACCCCTGAAAGACTTGGGGTGAACATTTTATATTTGACTAGGGTGATGCATCCTCACTCTAAAGCACAGAATGCTTCAGGGTGGCATCTGAAGCATTGCTGTAGATCAGAGGAAGAGGGCTTTAGGTGTTTTGAAGGGAATAACCTACTCCACAGTAACTGGAAAAGAACATTGTCACGGATGATGGAAACGGCCACAGATAGATGTCCCTAACTGAACTCTGTCCATTATGTGGCAGTGCATCCTACCTTTTTTGAGGGATGTAGTTTCCCATGTGAAAACACAAGAATGAGATTTCAGTGAGTCCACCTGGCATGTAACACTGTTTGTTAGAGTAATAATATGTGTGACTAAACTGTACAAATTATACATTGCACTGCAGCAATTTTGTGTTGATTCCACTGAGAGTCTGTAGGGTGTGCTACTGGCATGTTGATATCCTTTACAGGAAAGCCTCAGGATATAGAAATCTCAATCAAGAGCAAAGTGTGGGGAGGTTGAGGGGAAGAGAAGGACTGCAGTTTTGCTGTTTGTGGTTTGATATTCATAGTTTATATTTTATATAGTAGCTCTAAATAATTTTCCTTAAGTAGCCCCTTCTTCAAGGATCATGTGAAATGGAAAATCAAGCAACTACCCGTGGTACACTTAGACAAGCTGCCTCAATGGCTCTAAAATGTGTAAGAATGGTCTGTCTAGAATAAGTCCTTCAAACACTTTCAGGGACCCTCATTCTTAGACACTTTGCCCTGCTCCTTCTGACGTTGATTGAAACTCTCAGTGGGAGCTGTCACCCAAAAAGGGAATATGTGAAGAGCAGCTTTATTCCTCCCAGAGCACTTCCTCACACTGAATAATGTAAACTTCATTGAAACGATAATATGGCCTAATTTACATCTACAAAGTACAATCCTCTGACAGGAGATCATCATCAAATTAAAGTTTAAATACCCACTGACAAATTTGATGTGGATCAATAATGTCAACGGAAGGCTTCTCATAAAATAATTATGCTACATTGCTTCAATTAAGTTAGCCGTAGTTCTCTGAGAGGTCCTAGTGGACTTCTAGATAATTTTTCTACCCAACTATCTACAGAGAAAATGTCAGGATTCTGAGTGTTACTTTAAAGGTAATTACTTCCAATTATGGTACTGAGTGGGTCCCAAGTAGTTTGTGTTTATTGCAATAGTTCTTAAAAATGTTGCTTGGAGGTAATTCCTACTGTTATTTATTGGAAGAATACATATCTAATACGAAACTTCCTTGTCATCTCATTGTCATTTCAACATTTACAGACCCCCCCCCCCAAAAAAAAAACGATATCCTTTCCTGACCATTTAGTGAAGGTGAACACATATAATTGTTAACTTAAACATAAAGTTACAATTACATAATGAAAGAAGTAAAATTATTTTTCTACTTGCTTATTACAAGTCTATTACCACATACAGCATACTTGAATATAAGCTGAGTTTTTCAGCCCTTTTTTTCAGGCTGAAAAAGTTCCCCTCAGCTAATACTCGGGTGAGGGTCCTGGTGGGAAGGAAGGTGAGGCCTTTCCCCACTCCTTCCTGCCAGGACCCTAATCTTTCCTCAGAGCACCCCAGCTCTCTTTCTCCCTCTCCAGACACAACTTTCCCCCAGTCTCTCCCCCCTTGCTCAGCTTTCCACTCTCCGAACCCTTCTCATGCTTCTCTTTCTTTGGAGAGGAGTGAGGCCTTTCCTCCTCCTCCCTCGCTACCACAGCTCCCTCCTCTGCTGCCACAGAAGGCACACATGGTACAAGGGAGGAGAAAAGGCCTCGCTCCCCTCCGAAGAAAGGGAAGTGTGAGACCTTTTCCCTCAGTCTGCATGCACTTCCCTTGTTGGTGGAGGTGAAGGGAGCCATGACAACGGAGGGAGCCAAAGCAGCAGAGGAGAAGGAGGAAAGGCCTCATGCTTCTCCTTCTTTGGAGGGGAGCAAGGCTTTTCTTCCTCCTCCTCCCTCGCCATGGTGGCTCCCTCCTCTGCTAACACCACCACCATGGAAGGCACACGTGGGAAAAGGAAAGAGGAAGAAAGGCCTCATGCTCCTCCTTCTCCCTTCTGCGTGTCCCTCCTCTGCTGTTGCCGAGGAAGGCACACATGGGATGAGGGAGGAGGAGGAAAGACCTTGCCTCCCTCTGGCCTGTGTGGACCTTCCTTGGTGGCAGTGGTGGCAGAAGCCTTTCCTCTTCTTCCCTTGCCATCACTGCCAAGGAAAGCACACATAGGCCAAAGTAGTAGGAGGAGGAAAGGCCTTGCACTTCTCCTTCTTCAGAGGGGAGTGAGGCCTTTCCTCATCTTCCTCCCATGTTGCTGTGGCTCCTTCCGCTGCCACTGAGGAAGGCGCAGGCATTAGCCCCTCCAGATTGGGGCTAAAATAAAACCCAGACTTCCCCTTTATTATCCTTTATTATACAATGTGGGCTATAAAATTACCTTCAGGCTACAAGGCATGCATGAAACAAACAATAATTGCATTACCAGTAACTGCTACATTTCCCACCCTCATCTTATACTTGAGTCAATATGTTTCCCCAGTTTTTTGTGGTAAAATTGAGTGCCTCGGCTTATATTCGGGTTGGCTTATACTCGAGTATATATGGTAATTGTAAGAAACTAGATATTTGCAAGATTGAGAAATTGTGTACAAATTCTTGCATGTATTTGGAATGGACTTTTGAACAACATTGATTGTAAAACTACTGCATTTTTAAGAATGTGAGAAAAATGGATTACTTATATGATTTTAGTTGTCTTTAGATATAGTAGAAATCTGTCCTGAAAATGATATGCCAAGTTGACCAATTATGAATTAGAAATATTTCAAATACTATCATTTGCATGAACTCTAATGTATATGAATTCATATTAAACCTAAAAAGATAATCTACAAATATCAAATGAAAAAGAATATATTGGTTTAGACTAGCAAAGTCTCAGTGAAATCATTTGTTGGACACAAATTTAATCATCTTTACATTTGGGGAAACCAAAGAACATGAATTAGTGATGGTTGACAGATTTCTTAAATTTAGGCGAGTCTGCCCTAGTATGGCAACATTTGGGACAAACCTATTGTCATGACCTAACAATGTTTGACATTTCAGAATTAGTTACCTAATACATTCAGACACCTAAAATATCATAGCACCTAAAGCCACTTGTTAGTCTCAAAAACATTTGACCTATGGTTTAAGAGTTCAATGGTTAGTCAACATCTATGATTCAATGGCCACAGCTATAGTAGATCAGGCATATCAGTGGCTTTACCTATGTGTAGTTTCTGCATTCAAGCATAGATTTAATTTGTTTACAGTAGCTGAAAGTATAATAATCTCCCCATTCCCATTCCAGGTGTCATTCCTACCCATGAATATTTCTGTGTAGAAGATGGAGAAAGCATTTAAGAATCTGCATATTAAGCTGAAGTCATGTGGTAAGTGCAAGTCTGTGGGAGATGCTTCCAGGAACAAAAACAGAGAGAAGATTATGTGTGTGTTTGTGGGAAAACTGGATCCTCTTTCAGTCCTTGCTATCCCCAGCACAAATACCAACCAGTATTAGCTGTACTCACACCTAGCAAATGTTTCATTCAGTCTATGGGGGCAACACATTTGCTCATCTCACTTTAGAGATAGTGAACTCCACATCTACAAGTGTTGTGCTGGAGAAATCTGGTGAGATTACTCTTATGTTCAATATGCTACTCAAGCTCAAACTCTCTGAGTGGGAAAATATATAAAAACTCTTGTCACTGAGCTCACTGCTGGGTAGCATTATAGAATGAAGAGAATCAGATTTGCTTCAGAAAGCCCCGTTATGTCCATGATTTTTTGTATGTGTTGGGAAAACTTACTACCATAATAGGAAGAGCCATTAAGAATGGTGAGCAGTACTTGCCCACTAAATGAGTGCAAAGCCATTTGAAAACATGACTCAATTCAAAGGAATGTGTGCAGAAACCTGAATGCTGCTTTTCTAGAAAGATGGCATCCATGGGAAGTTTGCGTTGGCAAATTTCCTGTATAGAAATGTTGTCTTCTGTGTAAATTAACCATGTGCAAATTGTGCACGCATGATCCAATTAGCAAACTTTCCATGCAGGAAACACTGGAGATGAAATTTGACCTTCATCCTGAAGATGGCCATCAAAATGGTGTGGGGAGAAGCCGATCTATCTATCTGTCTGGAATTGAGAAGAGATAAAATATTCAGCTAAGTGTATGTATCACATAAGACTATAATAACCCATGTAAGAGCTCATTTGGGGAGCTGACTTCTTTTCAGGATGGTTGCCCACAGCTTATTTGCAAATAAATCTGTGTTTTTCTATCTCTTCTTCCTTCTGGTTCCTTATTTGCAAAACTGGGACTAGGGAGGTTTTGAGGTTTGCCTTATTAAGAAAAGGGGCTTCATATCTGAGCCTCAACATTACCATCTCATGATAAGGAGAATTCACCAACTCACAATGTTGCTTCAGGTTTAAGAGTATGTCCACAGAGAAACTTCCCTTGGTGATATTTTGGGTCTTTGGAGATGAGGCCATTAATATAGTCGATGTTTTCCTAAGTGCAACTATCCCAGAGATAATATTAATCTATGGAGAGGCCTATGTAGGTCAGATAAATCTATAAATGTTTGAAAATTAGAAGACCAAACAAGCAAAAAAAGATCCTCAGACATTTTCAAGATGTCTGCAGTGTGAGGGAGCATGCAAATGAATATAGAAACTTATTGAAATGTTGTCAACCATCATTGAGAAAAATAAACACAAATGGCTGTTAGGCCAACCGTGGAATTGAAAAATCAGCCATGTAGTATAGACAAATAATATCCTTTTAATTATATATAATACAATGTAGTATATGAGGAAGCAATGCAAAACTAGGTGTGCTGATGGATGCTTTTCCTGGGTATAAAGCTTGAATGCTAATGTTCCAAACCAATCTGAAGTGCTGTAGCTATGCAATTTCATTTCATGCTAGTTTGGAACAAGCATAGGCACAGACTATGGGTTCATCATGTTAAAATGTGAGAATGGATTTATAGTGCATTTTTCAAAATAATGTCATGCCTCATAAAGCTTCAGATACATTGAATTTCCCCACAAAATATGCAATCCAACTTAGAGAAAGTAGAAGCACAGCAATGCAGCAATGAAGGGACATTCCTTCTAGAAGTACTGCATGAGGTGTGTGTCAGTGTGGCCAGTAATCCATCCTAATGTAACCTAATTATGGATGTGGTTCAATGTCTCAAATGCTTAGAAAGCATATTGTAGTGAAATCTAGTAACTCAAAAAAGTGAGAGCAAAATTATGAAATGTTGAGGAATACAGGTAAAGATATTTTCCCTCAAAATCACCTGGTTATAGAAATAATGCTTTAATCCTGCAATCCTGTAATGCTGATGTACTCTGGTATAATTTGGGTTTATATCAGCATATGACATGTTGTAGGCATTGTGGAAGGAGGTATACAGTACCCCCTCACAAGACAAGTCTTCCTGTGCAGGGCAATATCCAGCTTTCCAGCGTATCCCCACATATTGGCCAGAGACGTTGATGGGTATTGTGGTGAAGTGTGAGTTTTAATCTACAGTTATGTATAATAATAGATGGGTGTTTAAAAGGTTAAGTATCTAAACTAGCATAACTGGGGGGGGGGGGATGGTAGCCAGCTCAACTCACTTTAAGCTGGGTTGCCATGGAAAAAGGGGTGGAGCCAACTGCCACTTGGCAGGGCAGCCATTTTAAAACAGTTAGTCTGTAGTTAGCGAACTACAGGGAAGGCCTTCCTAAGTAAGACACCCTTCAAAGCTTTAAACATGGCTATCATGTCTTCTCTTCACTTTCTTTTCTGTAAGCTCCCTAAACTATTCCTGATATCGTTTGACTTCCAGATCTTTTACTATTTTGGTTTCCCTTCTCTAGGCATATTCCAACTCGTCAATAACCTCTGTGAATTGTGAGTCCCAGAAAGTGAGGTCTGACCAAAGCAGAATAGACTGATATCAAGATTTCCCATGATCTATATATATACACACACATATGTCACACATATCAGGCCAGAGATGGGGATGTTGATTTTATTTTATCCCTTTATTTTTTTTTACCTTGCTAAAGCTGCTACAAGCTGGAAAATAATAGGACTAAGGAAAAAATATGTACAACTACAGCAGTATTCAGTTGCAGGATTATTCTTTCAAGGTTATATTCTTTTGCAATAATCTTCCACTATGCTACATGTGCTTAAAATGTGCTTTTAAAAAGAATTGTGCACCCACCTTAGAGCACATCACTTCAAAGCATGACATTTAAATCTACGACAGCTGCTTCACTGTGTTCTGCAAAAGCCACAGTGAAGGGTCTGGACAACATCTTTCAAAATGTTGATTTACATATCCAAACTCTTAAAGGCAGGCTGATGTGTGCTTGTCACACTTTACATCTTTAAAGGCCAATTGTGTTCTTTTGTTGGAAGCTGTGCACAAGGTGTACACTGTGTCTGCTTTGATCTACTCTGGCAGATAGGATGTCAGCAAGCAGTTGACAGCTTGTCAAAAATCAAACAGAAGGATAGAATTCAAAAGAAACTTTTCTTTCAGGGACTGAGCAGTGACATGGGGACAGGTGTTGCAAAGAAGTGCCCTTTCTCTTTACACAAAATTTCCTTTGGACGGTCAAAGGATCCTTACCCTTAACTGAATATTATGTTATGTACTACTAGACAAAGATATGCATATCTTTTGTGTCCTCTACCATCATGTTTCATCCTCCTTACCTTCCTTCCTTGCTTCTTTCTACAGGTGGTACAACTGAAGACTTTCCTGGATTAATATATTATTGTTTCCTATTTGTATTAATAGGATACGTTCTCTACAAGGATTAGAGCACCTAGGATCTTTCATCAACCTCAAACCATGATTTCATGCTTTGTTCCCTATCTGGCACATTTCTTCACTTAGGCATCCATCTTCAGTGTTATGAAATAGTGATTGCTTAAAACAGTTAGCTTTCAGAAGCAATGCAGTGAGAAAAAAGTGGGGAAAGGAAGTGTGAAGACACAGAACATGAAATCCTTCATATGTCAGTTTATGAAGCTAATACACAAACATCAGAAACCAACCAAAGGCTTGAAAAATTTGGAAACATTAAGGCCAAAATTCTAATTAAATTAATATTTCAACATTCTATAAGAGTAGGTTCTTGTGGGTTTTTTCGGGCTATAGAGCCATGTTCTAGAGGCATTTCTCCTGACGTTTCGCCTGCATCTATGGCAAGCATCCTCAGAGGTTGAGATGCTTGCCATAGATGCAGGCGAAACGTCAGGAGAAATGCCTCTAGAACATGGCTCTATAGCCCGAAAAAACCCACAAGAACCTAGTGATTCCAGCCATGAAAGCCTTCGACAATACATTCTATAAGAGGCCTGTTAATCTCCAAAATTTGTTAGCTTATTTATTTATCATGTCATGGGCAACCAGACAATTGCATTACATTTCTAACAGAACAAAACAATCAAACAGACAAAACACAAAGTTTGCAAGCTTGGTAGTTGATTCAATGTCCTTTGACCAGTATCTGGCCACTTAGTGCCTCTGGTGTTGCCGCAAGGAGGTCCTTCATTGTGCATGTAGCAGGGCTCAGGTTGCATTGTAGCAGGTGGTCAGCGGTTTGCTCTTCTCCACACTCGCATGTCATGGATTCCACTTTGTAGCCCCATTTCTTAAGATTGGCTCTGCATCTCGTGGTGCCAGAGCACAGTCTGTTCAGCACCTTCCAAGTCGCCCAGTCTTCTGTGTGCCCAGGGGGGAGTCTCTCATTTGGTATCAGCCATTGGTTGAGGTCTCATTTGGTATCATCTATTGGTTGAGGATTGGTGAGCTAATGTGTTGAAAATAGCCCACCAGGTTCAGCAATGATTGCTGGTTAGATTTAGCATTGTGAGCCACAAATTGTGCTCATCTATTGCTTACAACTAGGGACAGAAAAGCACACTTGAAAATAGTTTAAAACTATTTTAAAAACACATTTTTTGACTATCAGGAGATTCAGCTGGCTGATGATATTTGCAATTTGGGACCTATTTTTCAAAAAATACACATGAATTTTTTTGGATAAAAATCGACATTTTCTGTACAGAAAACAGTTTTGTGTTTTGTTTCTGTGCAGAAATACTATTCATCAAATAGAGTAAGATTCTTTCAATTGTTATTATTATTAACAATTAGTATTTATTCCTAAAAATGAACCAACATTTATATGTGTTCTATTGTGTTCAATTATTCTGCTTTGGTGGAAGGACAACTAACAATTAGATATAGCACTTAATTATCTGCCCCAGAAGCAAATGGTTTAAACACCAAGGAATGCATTCAAGTGTACCATTGGGATGCCATGGTTCTACTGACAGCAGTCATTAAGATGTCATAGCATGCTACAGTAGTTGAGTGAGGAATTGAGCAAGGTTCTCCTTCATAGAGCTGTGCCACAAACACTCACTCAAGTCATTGAAAAGAACATAGCTGTAGACATCCAGGCCACTCTCTCCATAGCTAAATTTTGTATAATGAGTGAAAAGCCATGAAGGAAACATCTAAGTGTGTTCAGCCAAATCTACTTGGAAGTCTACCCAAACTTATAGTTTTCTACCTGACCTTCATACTATGTTTAATGTCTTAAGAGTGGAGGGATAAGGGTTGCTACATCATGGAGTGTTATTCCGAATGGTCTGTTGAGTTTGAACCATATGTATTATCATAGAAGAGATCATAAGCACCACACAATCAAAACACTCATCTAGCCTCTGTTTAAAAACTTCCAGAGAAGGAGACTCCACCATACTCTATTGCAGCTCTTACCATCAGGAAGCTTTTCTTAATGTTTAAGTGGAATGTCTTTTTCTGTTGTTTTAATAAATTGCTCCATGTTCTAGTGTCTGGAACAGCATAAAACAAGCTGGCTTCATCCTCAATATAAAATCCCTTCAAATATTTAAACATAACTATCATGTCACCTCTTAAATTCCTCCTATCCATGTTAAATATACTCAGGTCCTAAGCCATTTACCCTAAGACATATGAAAGAAAGGGAAACCTAAGCATTTCTACACATAATAGCTCCTACAGATTGTAACCTCATGTGTTGTTTTGACTGCTTGAATGGGGATTTTTTTTGTTGTGTCAGGAGCGACTTGAGAAACTGCAAGTCGCTTCTGGTGTGAGAGAACTGGCCGTCTGCAAGGACGTTGCCCAGGGGATGCCTGGATGATTTGATGTTTTCATCCTTGTGGGAGGCTTCTCTCATGCATGAGGAGCTGGAGCTGATAGAGGGAGCTCATCCACCTCTCCCCGGATTCGAACCTGTGACCTGTCAGTCTTCAGTCCTGCCGGCTCAGGGGTTTAATCCACTGCACCACCGGGGGCTCTTGAATGGGGATACAAAGTAGAGTCTTCTGGTCTTACAAAAACTGATGGCCATGTTCTATATGCAGCAAACAGATAAGTATTTGGCAGGTATATTAACCTTATAGTCTGCATGTTCATTTCACATCCCCTAAAAATAGTATGCTGCAAATCTATATATCCAAAGAAAGTTTCAGCCAACATTTTGCTATGACTTGTCATGTTGCATAAGTTTTTCCCCCTGTTATTCATAGCCTAGCACTGAACATGACCGAAATAGTATAGGAGGAAAATGCTTGTTTCTGCAGCATCTATAAAAATGGGCCTCAATGGCATAATTATGTATGTTTATTGACATGAAAGCAGTGGGAAGTGACATAATCATTGTCATTTCAGCAAATGGAACATGCTCAGAAATGAGCATTTTAAAATATTTACGGCCATCACCAAGAACACTGCACTATGCATAAATAATATGTATTGCCACCACCAAAAACACTGCACTTAAAGAGCAACCATGAAAGGTCCCTTCCCCAAAGGATTTCCAATCTAAAATAGAATTAGACATTAAAAGGAATACATATTTCCTGTGCTAAACCACTGATCCTCCTCAATAGGGCTTCCTGAGAGATGTGTGCTTGAGCATTTAGACTTGCAAAAAATGGTGTTTACCTTTAAAAGTCCAATTATAAATAATTACATGTTAAATGAAAAAGAAAAGTAGTGAGGACAATCACCTGCTTTGACAAATTACACTATTTTCACGACTTGTGCAATGACTTCTTTTAAAACATGGGAAATATACTTTGGTTCACAGAAAAAGGTAATTTTAATGTTACTCTTGGGACCCGTATATCTATAAACATGAACCTGCATATGTGAAAATGATTTTTTCAATGAATATAAAGGGATCTGTATGAGTGGAATTAACAGTTTTAATTAAACCAGGACAAGTTTGTACAAACACAAGCCTTCGTGAAGGCACACCTTTCAATCATGCCTTCATTATTGTGCATGGTATGTAGGATCATAATGACATCTGTGTATTCTCTGAACACCTGGTTCTCTGCTCTCACATCTTTTCAAGTGCTGCTGTCTATTCCCTGCCTTGTGTTTATACATATCACTCTTCTTCTTGTTGTCTTCTTAAACTACACCGAGTTTTCTTCCTGCTGCTCTCCAGACTAATCAAACAACACTGCTAACCCATTTGCAGATATACAAGGGTGGGGGGTAAGGGAAGAGAATCTCATTTTAATTTTTCAGCTCCCGGACATTCTTGGCTTCAGCGCTTGCATTTCATTCACCATACACAAATATGTTTTCTTCCCAGGATCATTGAAATACTCTCCAGAGGCATACTGAAGTGTCAGTCAATCACTGTTTTGTGTAAGGGCACCATGCATAAACAACAGTCATAAATTTAACATTTCCTTAGCTTAATTACTCTTTGTATATCTCTGACTGAGAGGATGGGGTAGAACTTGTCTTTTATTTATAGTCGACATAATGGTTTGACTAAGATATGCAACTATTGTTAATGCATATCCCACTGAACGTTTCACTCCAAGAGGTTTGGAGAAGGCTATTTAATCCTTAGAGTGGGTCTACACATGCAGCACTTTCATATTGTAATGGTTTCAGAGTTGGGATAGGACTATGGGAGAGTAAGGAAGAATCCCTGTTTAGTGACAGAAACCCAGTGTGTGACCCTGGACAAGTCACACTCCAACCCCAAAGAAAGACAAGGGCAAGCACCCACAAAATAAATCTAGCTAGGGTTACCATACATTGGGATTATCTTGAAATCTCACTAAGTTTACGGCCCCCAGTGGCACAGTGGGTTAAATCTCTGTGCCGGCAGGACTGAAGACTGACAGGTTGCAGGATCGAATCCAGGGAGAGGCGGATGAGCTCCCTCTATCAGCTCCAGCTCCTCATGCGGGGACATGAGAGAAGCCTCCCACAAGGATGATAAAACATCAAAATCATCCAGGCGTCTCCTGGACAACGTCCTTGCAGACGGCCAATTCTCTCACACCAGAAGCAACTTGCAGTTTCTCAGGTCACTCCTGACACGACAAAAACACAACAACAACAACAACAACAAGTTTATGGATGATTCGATTTCTGTGAAAATTGTATAAAATGCTAAGAAAGGGAACAGATTATTTTAGTCCCTTAAGAAGGTGAACACAGCACAGTTACAGTATCATGGCTCCACCTTACAGAACCTGGACTGCACAGTTTGGTCAGGTTTTTATGCTGGAGACCTCTAGTCCACTCCCTTGAACTACAACTCCAGAGCACAGAATTCTAGGCATATCATCAAATTACAAATTTCAAGATTTAGTATGATACAGCCAATGCTCTAATCAGGGGTGGCTAAACCCATTACGCAAAGTAAGCATTTGCAGTATAGTTGATTTTGCCCAGGGGCGCTCTTGGGGGAAAATAGACCTTGACATATGAGTTGTCGTTACTGGGATGTATAGTTCACCTACAATCAAAGAGCATTCTGAACTCCACCAATGATGGAATTGAACCAAATATGGCACACAGAACTCCCACGACGAACAGAAAATATATATCAGTGATTGGTTGGGGGGGGGGAGGCGTGCCAAAATACTGTGTGCTTACCATTGAAAATTACCTAGGGCCGCCTCTGGCTCTAATGTTCTAATGTCTGATTTTATGTGTATTGATGTTTGATATTGCTTGTTTTTCAATTCTTATTTTAACCTATTTTGTTGGGCACATCCCTTTGTAAGTTGCCCCAAGTCTCTTCGGGAAGATGGAAGCAGGATATAAAAATAAAGTTGTTGTTGTTATTATTATTATTATTATTATTATTATTATTATTATTATTATGCAGTTAAAGTGATTTCAGAGTTGTGTAATTCTGCAATGAGATGTACCCATGATATTTTGGACCATATCTTTCACCATTCCATGTCACTGGTCATGCTGAATGCTGCTGATGGGAGACGAGACTATTTGGGGGGAAATAACCATGCATCTCCTGATATTTTTTTCCAGATTTCCACATAGTGATTTGCAAGAAGAAAATATACCATTAGACCTGGATGAAATGGTTTTGGATATAACCTCAAAGGAGAAAAGGACCTCATAGGAGAAAAGGAGAACAAACCCTAAGGGAAATAATTATGTAAGAAGCTTGGAGTCTATTCAAGTAACCTCAACTTATTTCCATAGGTTGGGATACCCTTTAGCAATTTTTTTCTTAGGCAAGGCAATTTTTAACATATTCCTTGCTGTGTGTAACTGATCCATGTGGCAGATTGGATTCTGTTTATGCCATCCCTCAGCTATAATTTATCTACATATTTAACAGTAACAATGGAACCCACTGCAGAGCTATTCCCTTTCAGTCATAGTGCTCAACCCCCAGTGTGCAATTCAGGTATAATGAACTATGTTGGCATCGGCATTGCAATTTTCCAATGGTTGAAATCTTCTGCACAAAATCAGATGAGAGTATTTCAACAGCAAATACTTCCCTCTCTGGTGCTATACTAGAGCAAAGGACATTTTATTTCCCAATGCACTAACATTTTAGATTTTGCCATTGTGTCCTATGGAGAGAGGTGACAGGGTGTATGCCACAGAGAGCAGAAAAGCAGCTTCAAAGGAACAAGAAAGTTACACCAAAAGGATAAAATGGCTCCCTTGCATTAGTGTTGGGTAGGAATTACTATTGCTACCAATGAAGGTTTGTGTCTTGGGTCTGATCATGAAATCAGAACCAGGCAAGGAAAGGTAAACTCACACTTTCAAGTTCTTCCTTGATCCACCTACATTTGCCCTACAATTGGTGTTGTTTTCAGGAAATGCAACAGTAGCAAAAGTTTCACAGATAGTGGGATTCTATTATGCTATTTCAAGCAGTGGTGCACCCACTTTAGAAAGTTTTAAGAATCTCAAAATCTGGCTCTTCTGTTGCACTTTTGGTGATTAACCATAAAATTTTATATTGCTACTACCCCTCACTTCTGAAGAGTTTCTCCCTCACAAATAATCTGCTCCATCACTATTTCACCCCGTGTTTTTAGCTCTTAGTTTTAGTATTTTATTCTGTACATGCYGCCCACTCACTGTTACTGTGTTATGAATGATTTTATTTTAATTTTATATTGTTTGCTGTATTTTTATGTTTTTATGTAATGTATTATGCTATTGTTTGTGTTTTTGACTTCTTTTATTGTATTGTGTTGTAGGGCTTGGCCTCATGTAAGCTGCTCCGAGACCCCCATCGGGGAGATGTTGGCGGGYTATAAATAAATGTTGTTGTTGTTGTTGTTGTTGTTGTTGTTGTTGTTYTTYTTYTTATTATTATTATTATTATTATTATTATTATTATTATTATATGCAATAATCCCTTTACTTGGTGGGTGGTCCCATTGTCTGTGATCATGATTAGTATGGGCTTCTTGATTCAACATGTGAAGGAGCAATTTCGAAGGTCTTCTACAAAACTCCTCCCACTTTTCCACATCTCACTTTTTTAGCTTTTTTGAAAAATGATAGACACTCAGGAAATAAAACCAGACAACCAAGAAACTTGTCTAAGTCCTAGTAGATAGAAGCCAGAATTCTGTAGATGACATACATAGCTGACGATTATGCCAACAAATGTATTTTGGGAGGTGTTGCTAAAGAAAATATCCAATGATTTTTTGCCTCCCATTTTTTAGTAATGTGTTGCATCTCATGGCCAATGAGTGATATGGCAACACAGGCAAGATGATCATGTACAGTATCCAGATGCAGTTGGGTAGCAAAGACAAAGGAATAGACTTTGCCCCTTAGCCCTCCAACACATGTTAAAGTACATCAAATATACTTGGTATACATCCTGGAATACAATGACTGTTTCAATAAGTTATATAATTGGCTACAATAGTATGATCTGACATTTTCAAACTGCACTGCATTAGGAGCAGAAGTGGAAGTCCAGTGTCAATATACTGAAGGAGATTTGCACTGGATGATAATCGGAGGCACTGCAGTGTTTTACTCTGTCTAGACCCTGTATATCCTAGAGTTCCTAGGATAGAACAATTGTTTGATATAATGTGGTAGCCATCACAAGGCTGTGAAAATATTTTGTGCACACGAAATCCCTAGAGATGGATGTGTGTTCAGTTTCACTAAAACACACCTGCCTGTTGGCCTAATATGAGCACAGGACTTTTTCTGCAGATTATTCTTTGCCCAAATATTGGTCATTCTTTAGTATTTTATACTGTAAACTGAAAAAAAAAAACAGAAAGAGGGGTGTCCTTGGTGCTTTCTGCTTGGTGCTACTTGTTTACCTGAATAGATTCTTGTCATGATTGAAAAATGGACCAGAAAACCATGTCTGAGATCAAATAGCCTCACAACACAGTTGCTTACTTACAAACTGGAACACAGCATTTAAATGTGGCATCACTTTGAAAATGATCCCTTTAATCAATCTATTATTCTATTCTGTTTTCATCTTTTAACGCACAAGAATCATACATACTTTGCCAACTGGAATATGGAAAACTGACAGCATTTGTAGATTTCCCCACCCCCTCCTTTCTAAAGGAAATTGATGTGGAAGTATGAAGCTATCATATTGTGCATTACTAAGAAGTACATCGGTTAGGTGTTAGCAGAATGGGTTATTCAAAAGGGTAGTTGTGCTTTAAAAAAAATAAATAGAATTAATAAGAATCATCCTGCATTCTTCATTTGGATATTTTAATAAGCAGTTCTGAAGGATAATTACTGAAATTTTATGTAGTTTAAAAGCTCATTCTGCACTAAAATAGGTTTCTATGAATAAATAAAATGTAGCAATTTTCACTACATCTGTTAATTAAGATATTTTTACTAGATAAGTTGCAATGCCATTTACCCATTATAATTTGGAAAAAAATCCCTTTTCCCATCACTGTTTTAGCTCACATGCTGAGAATATGAACATGTGGGAATAAAGCAGGGAAGGGTACAAAATTGAGATTTATTTAATTTATTTTTGGATGAAGGTTCACTTTCCTGTTGTATTGATTAAGGACTTTATCACATGGAGAAGCTAAACTGGCATTGAAGTAGGACCAAAGGTGATGGTACCCATCAGGCAAGTAGCCCAGGGGGGGCGGGCCTTGGGGGGCTTCAGCCCCCCCGCCCGAAATTCTCATGGTGGTCCGCGAGGAGGCCTTACTGGTACATTATTTAAACTGTTATGTTTATTCATATCATGATCTGATCACTATGCTCAATATATCCCATATGCATGGGGGTATTGGGGTAACAATACAAAAGGTTTGCTAAGGTAGACCCTCTTTCACTCAGACTCAGCCCCCCCCCCACCACCAAATCAAACTCAGCGGGTCCCGAAACAAAATCCTGGCTACGGGCCTGGTACCCATCATCAACCAAAGTGCAGATTGATAGAATAAATAGCATTCCTGTCATTTACCTGGTGTGATAAGTCTGTTCAGCTTCTGTGCTGGCTTGGAAGTGATGTCAAGGGGTGGGATTCTCCTCCTCGCTATTCTTGAGATTGCAATTTTAAAAATCAGATAAAATCTAAAGTTTTATCTGTTTTTTAATGCAGAATTTCAAATACTACTGAGCTTCAGACATGTGGGAGGATGGAGTTATGAGGTTATGCAGAAGTAGGACTATGGATGGGCATATTGGCACAGCTGCATGTATACAGAGACGTGCTCTGATGATATGTTGTCACTATGATCACCTGACGACAATGGGATAGCAAGATCATGCGATAAAGTTCTAAATTCATCTTTTCGATTTAACAGGATAATTGTGGGAGACCATTGATTATTTTCTCAAGAAAAAATATTTATAGATTTATGATTCACATATGATTCATATGGACTACATTTCTATTTATAATGAAAAAAACTTGCTGTATACATAAAAAGAAGAATATGCAGAGACCCATAATAAAATGTCAACGGGTAGTAAAATTGATCGTTTGATTTTTTTTAAGTACCATAATCCATTTATTTATTTATTATTTACAGTATTTATATTCTGTCCTTCTCATCCCACAGGGGACTTAGGGAGGATTATAATGCACATATACAGGCAAACATTCAATGCCATTAGACATACAACATATATAGACAGACACAGAGGCAATTTAACATTCCAGCTTTCTGGCTTCATGAGGGTATACTCAGTTCTGGCCACAGGGAGAGCTACCACTTCACCGTCCACTTATGACCCCAAGTCCTTGATGGAGTACTTCCTCATTCTTATGCACACTGCTGGAAGGTTTTATGGTGTCGTAAATTAAATTAGCCTCCCCGCATAAAGCAGTACTTAAATTTTCTACTTGAAAGATGCAACTGTCTTTCAGGCTGCATAGGTCAACAGAAAGCTAGACGATTAATGGTTGGGAGCTCACTCCGAACCGGGCTGGCTTCGAACTCATGACCTCTCGGTCAGTAGTGATTGAATGCGGCTGGCTACTAACTAGCTATGCTACAGCCCGGTTCTGTTTACTATCTTTCTTTTCATGGGTTCCAGCTGCTGCATGGTATATGGCTAACCTCCTTATTGGCTTTATCTTTACAACCCTGAGAAGTAGCTCAAACTGAGAGAACTATCCGAAGATAATCTACCAAGTTTAATGACCCAGTGGACTTGTGCATCTTGAAGTCCCATGCTTCGGTTTAACACTTAACATATCAGCTAGCTTAGAGCAGAATCATGACTGTGACCAACCAAACTTGAGACTGAAAAATGAGTTAGTGAAAGTGAAAAATTACAGGTTAATCCTTGCCTATGACATGCATAAAGGTTTCCCCTTGACATTAAATCTAAGTGTGTCAGGCTCTGGGGGGTGGTGCTCATCTCAATTTTTAAGCTGAAAAGCCGGCGTTGTCCATAGATGACTCCAAGGTCATGTGGCCGGCATGACTGCATGGAGCACAGTTACCTTCCCACTGAAGCAGTACTTATTGATTTACTCACATTTGCATAATTTTGAACTGTTAGGTTGACAGAAGTTGGGGCTAATAAAGAGAGCTCATCACACTCTTCGGATTAGAATCAATGACCTTTCAGTCAGCAAGTTTAGCAGCTCAGCAGGTTTACGTACTGCACCACCCGGGGCTCTACATATATACTAGGCTTGGTTGATTGAAAAAATGGTTCAAAACTCATTTTGGATGTAGGGGGTGCTGGTGATTCGATTCGGAATTGAATTCTGAATTTTCCCAAAAAAATTTCAGAACTTTCTGAAACTTCCAAAATTTCCAAAACACTACTTTAATGGTGGACACGATTGCGCAATATGTGAAAAACAGCATAGGTATGAAAGTATGGGATTTCTAGTGTCTTCTTAGGCAACTCACAGCAAACAGAGAAAAAGAAACAGCCCTGAGAGCTTTATGGGCCTTTTGAGCAGATTTCACCAGTTAGGGAAGTATAGGCACTAGGCAGGAAACTATGGGATTTCTAGTGTCTTCTTAGGCAATTCACAGCAAACAAACAAAGAAAAAAAGAAACAGGCAGGCAGCCAAGCACAGCTGGCAACAGCCCTTCTTCCTTTCTGCTTGCTTGCTTGTCCGCTGTGCTCTTCTTCCAAACTTCCTTCCATTAGTCTTTGTCTTTCCCCTTTCCCCTTTCCCCTTTCCCCTTTCCCCTTTCCCCTTTCCCCTTTCCCCTTTCCCCTTTCCCCTTTCCCCTTTCCCCTTTCCCCTCTTCCCCTTTCCCCTTTCCCCTTTCCCCTTTCCCCTTTCCCCTTTCCCCTTTCCCCTTTCCCCTTTCCCCTTTCCCCTTTCCCCTTTCCCCTTCCCCCTTCCCCCTTCCCCCTTCCCCCTTCCCCTTCCCCTTCCCCCTTCTCCCTTCTCCCTTCCCTTCCCAGCTCTGAATGAGCCTCTGAGCCATGTGCTCCCCTTTATATACAGCAATGGCTGCCAGTGCTGAAACCCCACCCCTCCCCAAAACGTCTCTCCTGATTGGCTGGGAGGGGAGGCAAGGAGCCTCCCAGCAGGCTAGAGGGCTGAAAATACGCTGAATAATTTCCAACTCACTTCCTGAGTCAGAACAAAAATGGCAGAGAAAGTTTCGGAAGGGCAAAGGGACTTAGGGGTTTTTTTAAATGCTTCGAAATCGCTTCAAAAAGGTAACTTTAATGAAATTATTACGAGTAACAAGTAATCCGATGCGGCTCTATCCATGCCTAATACATACAAGGTCCTAAATCCTTCTAACACCAAGTTGGGGACTTCAACATAATAGTTACTTGCTATATGTTTGTAAAGTATGTTAGCCTTTGTCAGGGCTAATGGATAACATTGGCTGGCATTCACAACCACCAATATGATTGTGTAACTAGAGTTATTTTTTGAAACTGACTCAGTCCCTTCATATTCAACATGGTGGGGAATACAAAAAATTCCCCATCCTTACAAACCAGCCAACAGCTGCTGCACATTGTTCTAAATGCATATTTCCAGTTTCCTGCCTTTTAAATCAATATTTTTTTTAAAAAAAATAATAACTATAATTCTACATGTAATACTCAGATAATTAGTCTAATTGCTCAGCTAAGTCTTCCAGTCCTGATTTAACAGGTAGCAGTCGATGCAAGTAACAGGAGTCTGTTCCCCTGTTTGATTAGGGTGCAAAAGACTGACGGTTCCATCCACTAGTCTATTCCATTGAGCTCTTATGTGGGAGGAATTACTACAGGGATCCTCCTTCTAAAGCCCCTTCTACACTGCCAAATGAAACCCAGATTATCAGCTTTGAACTGGATTATATGGCAGTATGAACTCATATAATCCAGTTCAAATCAGATAATATTGATTGTATGATGGTGTAGAAAGGGCCTTACTGTCACACTGGAGATCACTTAATGGAGAGGGGTAGAACTGTGACAATTATCCTATTTTTTTCCTGCAGCCTTCCTCATTGGGAAGAGGTTGGAAACATTGTGTGTGTGTGTACTAAATGTTTCATAATCTCACTCAGTGCAGGGAAAACTTTTGATATTATTCATTCTTGCATGCAAGAAGGCAGTTAGTGGCAATTTATATCCCTAGTGGAATAAATCTAGAGACGGGGCTGCTGCATGAATGTCCTGCTAGAAAGATGTCAAAACAACTGGCTGAGCACTGCTGGAAACTAAATGCTACCCTGCATTGACCTTTGCTCAGACCAAGCTGAGCTCTTGCAATATTTTTCACAGAACTCTAATTTATGACTTTATAAGGATAACTGTGCTACAAAATGTAAATCCAAAATACTTTCTCACTTGTGAATGTGGTCATCTATCCAGCTGCATTTTCTTTTTATCTGCAAAAGGAAATAATAAGAGCTTCTGTCTACATTTCCTCTTAGACTAAAACATATTCTGATCCCCCCACCCCTATCTTAATAGCCAAGCTGACCTGGAAGTCTGACAATCTGATAAAAGAGGAGGATGTTACCGGTTCCCTCTTGCCAGAACGCAATGCTACAACAATAAATTGTGAGGGCTTCCTTCTTCTGATTGTTGCAGTCCTACTCACTGCTAGAAGGGAGCTGGAATTGTATTGTCGAAGGTTTTCATGGCCGGAATCACTGGGTTGTTGTAGGTTTTTTCGGGCTATATGGCCATGGTCTAGAGGCATTCTCTCCTGACGTTTCGCCTGCATCTATGACAAGCTGGAGCCAGGTGTGAATGTTTCAACTGACCACCTTGATTAGCATTTGATTGCCTGGCAGTGCCTGGAGCAATCTTTTGTTGAGAGGTGATTAGATGTCCTTGTTTGTTTCCTCTCTGTTGTTGTGCTGTTGTAATTTTAGAGTTTTTAATACTGGTAGCCAGATTTTGTTCATTTTCATGGTTTCCTCCTTTCTGTTGAAATTGTCCACATGCTTGTGTATTTCAATGGCTTCTCTGTGTAGTCTGACATGGTGGTTGTGAGAGCGGTCCAGCATTTCTGTGTTCTCAAATAAAATGCTGTTCATCAGAGAAGCCAGCCATAGCAGAGCACCTGATGAACAGCACAACAACAGAGAGGAAACAAACAAGGACATCTAATCACCTCTCAACAAAAGATTGCTCCAGGCACTGCCAGGCAATCAAATGCTAATCAAGGTGGTCAGTTGAAACATTCACACCTAGCTCCAGCAGACAAGAGTCCTTTGTCTCACCCTGGTCATTCCACAGATATATAAACCCTTTTCCTAGTTCCAACAGACCTCACCACCTCTGAGGATGCTTGCCATAGATGCAGGCGAAACGTCAGGAGAGAATGCCTCTAGACCATGGCCATATAGCCCGAAAAAACCTACAACAACCCAGAGCTGGAATTGCCATCGTCCTGTGTCCAGGTTATCAGCAAAAGCAACCACTGCTGGTGGTTAAGGTAGTTTTGAGGGGGCATTTAACATTGTAGAAATAATTCCATAACTCCTAATAATGAATCTATACCTGAAATACAGGGTGTCAGCTAATGTATTTTTTTTTTAAAAAAACCCCATTCTTTCTCAGTATGCTTACCAGATTCAGAAATGTATTGTATCTGAAATGCACAATATTCCTAAATAATTCATTTTTGTGCTCAGTGAAAGTAATCTTAGAGGGCCTCATTAACTTGCTGACAACAAAAGGAGTGTGATTAAATGTGATAAAATATACAATAGCGCTGTTGAGGTAATTATAAAAAATAGATGTTTTGAACTCTTTCCCCATCACATAGTCTTAAAAGTAAGTATGTATATATTCAAAGCATACATATCCTAACTTTTTGTGTAAAAAAATCATCCTGGAATGATTGTGGGTACAAGCATTGGTGGTCCTGCATTCCTATTGTTTTTGCTTCTCCTCCTCCTCCTGTTCGTCCTCCTCTTCCTCCTCCTCTTTCCGGCCCAGCTTACCTGTCTGAACACATCTCACCCTATGAACTACCTTGGAGATTAAGATCATCTGAGGAGGCCCTGTTCTTCTTTTGGTATGACTGGTGCGGAGGAGAGATAGGGATTTCTCAGTGGTGATCCCTCGGCTGTGGAACTCCCTCCCCAGTGATATTAGATCAGCCCCCTCCCTCCTGGCGTTCAGAAAGAAAGTGAAAATGTGGCTTTGGGATCAAGCCTTCAGAAAATAATTGTATTGAAATAGATTGATACTGTTGTAGTTCAGCGTGTTGGTCGAGTTGTTACTCCTGGTAGCAGGGAAAACGGGTCTACTCTGGAGTCGGAGAGAGAGAACAGCAGCGTCAGCGCATTAGGGAAATCATTATGGCTCCAAGTGATACTGATACGTTTCCAGGCTTCTCCGATTGTGAGATGGGGGATGGGGAAGTGAGCAGAGGTGTAAAAAGGGCTGCTCGCGAGCCAGAGTCTGAAGGGGAATTACAAAGGAAACGTATTCGGGAAATACTTTGTGCACCAACAGAGGATGAAGATTTCCTTGGGTTTGAAAGGAGTTCTGGGTCTGGGAGTGATATGGAAGAGGAAGAGGAATTAGATTGGACCCGTGTGCAACAAATAAGGGACATCTGTAACCAACCCACCTCTAGTGAGGAATTTGAGGGGTTCACTGGGGATTGGCAGCCAGGGGACTCTTGGCAGGATCTGAACCCTGACAATCGTTGGCAGAGGTGGAGGGATGGGCACTCAGCTGCAGGTTTGGGGGCAGCTGAGAGTGATGACAAGAGGGTGGGGAGCTCATCAAGCTCTGAGGAAGAACTTTGAGATAAAAGTGGGTTCAGTTTGGATTGTACTTCGCAGAAGGTGAAGTATCTTTATAGGACATAATTCTTTGTGCTGCCAAATTTCAACCTTGGGTCCTGGGCTACAACTTTGTGTGTTCCTGGACTCCTGTTTCCTCGGTGATTCCAGCGTTCCAGCCTTTGTTTACCTACGGATTGACCATGGACCGGTTTGACTACGCTTTTGGCTTTTCTGGACTTTGAACTCTAATATCTTTGTGACTGAAATATTTCTTAGTTTTGAAACCACATTTTTCCTGCTTCTGTGACTGTGTTTTTGTGCCCTTTCAATTTTCAAGCAGTTTGCTTAACCTTTTGTTTAACCTGGATTATAAGGCAGCGCTATAATTCGGATTATATTTTTGTTTCTAGTACCAACTCCTTTTTGATGCCAAATCACTCCTGAAACCCTTAGCACTGAAGTTAAGTGCTTTGTTGGTCCATTTTTATGTAATAAAGCTGTGTTTGAACCGTTATTTTGTGTCTGGCATTGTTTAAGGCTTCTGGGTCCTGACAGATATGGATATGTGCAATGACTATTGGAATGACTCCAGATTATGATTGTGGATAGCATGGTTATAATAGTGAATATAATAGTTTTAAATGTTTTACAGTGTATTAATTTTAATTTTAATTGTATGTTGTTTTAAGGCTTTGAATAGTTGCCTATGTGTAAAACTGCCTTGAGTCACCTTCGAAGTTGAGAAAGGTATAAATATGGTAAGTAAATAAATAAATAAATTGTTCTTCTTCTTACACTTATTCATGTCTGAATTCAGATAAGGTAACACCTTGCTGGCAACTTTCCTACTGATATTTGCTATATCCTGGTAGCAATTTGCTTGGCTGGACAGCCCCCCACCCCACCCCAGCCCCCAAAAAATCCCAAAACATTTAAGACAACAGTCACTGGTCAATTGTCACTGTAATCAGTGATGGTTCCTATCTTATTATCTAAAAATATATTTTTAGGATTTTAAGAAAAGCAGATGAAAAGAATCATCCATAAAATCCACCATTATAATACATAGAAGCATATAATGAAACCACAAGGTCTCTTCCCCACACAGTAAAACCTTATCCTTCCTGCTGCCTTTGAGTGCATCAGGTATAATACATTTGTTTCCAGTTTTAGCCACATATATTCTATACTTTTTCTTTTAGCATGAATAGTCAGCTTGCTCTTCCACTCCTGGGACATTAAGCAAACCAAGTTAAAACAAAATTATCTCTTTGAATCAGGAAGCGAACAATTCAAGATGAAATGATTCCTACTTAGAGGAGGGTAAATAAAGTTCATATTGACAGACTGTCAAAGAGCAGTCCTATATTTAAAGATGTCCTCTTCTTAAGGACTGCCTAGATTAAGTGGATAATAATGAGCATAAAAGAGAAAAGAAGGGGCCTTGAATCTGCCATCTGAGAATATTTGGAGAGCAGTTTGATTAAGCACAAAGATACCAGTCCCGGTTGTTCCTATTGTGGTGAGATATATCATATTTCTTTTTTAATATATAAATAATTACTCTAAATTTGGGAGACAATGTGGCATAGTGGTTTGAATGTTGGATAAAGGCTATGGGACACCAGGACTCAAACATCTGTTCAAACTTGAAAACCCATTGAGCAGGTCACACATTCTCCCCATAAGAAAAAAGCTGTGGTAAACATCCTTTGAATATCTCTTGCCAAGAAAACACTATGAAAGGGTCGGCACAATGTTAATAGCAAGTACCTAATTTGCAATATATGTACAGATGAACATATACTCTTAGTTTAAGGAAACCCATTTTGTTCTCTATTTCGGTAGTGCACGTAGCCATGGAGCTGCTTATGGAGCTATTGGGGACATTATCTGCTTTAGTCATGGTGTGTATGTGTCATTGTGTGTCTGCAAATGTTCATCTGAATTTGATTGTGCATTCCCAAGAGTGAGTGTAGATTATGCATTTTTGGTTTTAGTTCTGCAAGTCCTAGAAGAAACAAACCAGTTTATGATGGTTAAAAAGCATCATCTGATGACTCTACCACAATCCATAATCAGTTACATCTTTTTTTTTGGCATAGTATTTTATGAAAGTCAAGAAATCAACGTCAAATTCTAAAGCTGTCTTGTTCCCTTTCAAAAAACCCTTGCAATGGAATTTATTCACTACACATAACACATAAATCCAACAAAGTTGGCTGAGGGCATTTTAGTCTATCCAGGAGGATTTCAAAGCAGTTTAATAAAAGCCATGGAAATTCTGATTCATAAGAATTAGAAATGTGTGCTTCCATAAGTAATTCTTCAAAGAAAAGCCCCATTGCTCTGAAAACACCCACCTCCCAGGTTCACCATGGCTGATGTAAAGGAGGTAGAAGA
This sequence comes from Anolis sagrei ordinatus, assembly GCF_025583915.1. Lineage (NCBI taxonomy): Eukaryota > Metazoa > Chordata > Lepidosauria > Squamata > Anolidae > Anolis > Anolis sagrei. The sequence goes on from NW_026847438.1 coordinate 152,184,889, forward strand.
GGATCCCCCAGGCAAGAGCTAAAAGACCTTGGCACTGGAGTGCTGCAGGGAAATACATAATAAGGCAAGTCGGCCCTATCAAGGGAGCTCTAGAGCAATTATCTTCTGGACTAGTAAGACCTACGAGTATATGGAGAGAGGATGGGGGGGGGGTAGCCAAAATGGAAGAACAAGGAGGGAAAAAGCATGCTTGGAAACTAAGGCTTTTAAAAATAATGTCCTAAAATCCATAACTGTCAGACTCTTCAGTAGTGTGGTTCATAATTCCCTGAAACAAAATTGGGCAAGTGATGGGAGTCAGAATGCATGATAATTGCTGCAGTATACCCTATGAGATGTTGCAAATGAAAGCACAGGAAGTAGCCTGCAAACACAACATTTTCCCGATACAGTTTAAGGCAAGTTGTGATTGGGTTATAAAGTTAATGCAACAATACAATCTGTCTATGTGAAGGATAAACACAATGGCAAAAACTGCCACCTGATTACACCGAGAAGGGTGAAAACTTTCATCACTTTGACTTGCATAAGTGCAAGAAAACACCATACTCCTTTCTCAAATTAGTAATGCTGACCAGACTGATGTTTTCTTTGATCCCCCTCAATGGACTGTCACCTTGTCATGGTGAGTGGGCTTGCATCACGTGTAACTCCTACAACAATTTCATCAGCGTTGCCTCTGAAAAATCCTGTAAATCTCTTGGAAAGACAAGCGGACGAATGCCAGTGTGCTGGAAGAAGCAAAGACCATCAGCACTGAAGTGATGGTCCTCTGCCATCAACATCGCTAGATCAGCCATGTCCAGATGCCCGACTAGCCTCTCCCAAAGCAGTTGCTCTACTCCAAACTCAAGAACAAAAAAATGGAATCTTGGTGGGCAGGAAAAGAGATTTAAATATGGGCTCAAAGCCAACCTTAAAAACTCTGGCATAGACACTGAGAACTGGGAAGCCCTGGCTCTTGAGCGCTCCAGCTGGAGGTCAGCTGTGACCAGCAGGGCTGCAGAATTTGAAGAGGGATGAGTGGTGGGCGAAAGAGAAAGGTGCCAAGAGAAAGGCACATCAAGCCAACCCCGATCGGGACCACCTTCCACCTGGAAACCAATGCTCTCATGCAGATCAAGAACATGCAGATCAAGAATAGGGATCCACAGTCACCTACGGATCAACCACCAGTATACCGATCTTGGAAGACAATCCTACTTGGGCAACGAGGGATCACGGAAGGAAGGAAGGAAGGAAGGAAGGAAGGAAGGAAGGAAGGAAGGAAGGAAGGAAGGAAGTTCTTTGATATGCCCTGCAGCAACACTATTGCAGTGAAGGGGTCACCCAGTATCACAATAAGAACCATGAGAAATTATGGTGCACTGTAATGCTTGCCATTACTGCTGATGGAAGGAAGTTATCACCTTGAATCATTTTAAAGAGGAAAACAATGCCAAAGGGATACATGTACGTGTGCAGGCAAAGGATTGAATTGACTCAGAACTCATGATGGATTCAACCAAAACTGTGTGGAACAGAAGACCATGTACGCCAAAGAAATAGCAATCTCTGCTTGTTTTGGACAGTCACTTGTGAAGAAAATGAAGCAACTTCTCTGTGACAACAAAACACAAGAGTTAGCCATTTTTGGTCTGAACCTCTATCTTGTAGCTATTGGATGTATAATTAAACAAGCCCTTTAAAGACCATGTGCTGTTTGTATAATGAAGTGATGATGAGCAGTGATTATCAATTGACATCCATTGGAAATGTGAAGTGTCCATCCTTAGAACTGATGTGCACATGGATCATTAAGAGGTAGGACCTTAAGAGCTGGAAGAGGACATTGTTGCGTCAGGTATTTCTAATGTGCAGGTTAGATCTGAAGATGTTGCACTGAAGGAGAGTGATGGTGAAGAAAAAAGTATCGAACACAAGCAGCACTGAAGATGGTGCATCAGATAATGAAAATAATGTCATTAGTGTGGGGTCTTCTGACAAGGAAGATTAAAATGTGTAAATATGTAAATTTGTTTTTCTGGACACTTGTACATTTTTTTCAAGTTGTTTTCAACACCAGTTTAATAAAAAGTTTCTGTTTTGGTGCAAAAGTTTCTGTTTTGGTGCCAGGTGTATAATAGTTGCACCCCCCCTTTTTTTTTTCACTTAAAAAAGATTAAAAGTGTGACTATTATGCAATGAAATGTAGAAGTTCACTTTCCAAAAATGAGAGGTGCCTCTTGGGTGAGATGCATGGATTAGAAGGAATCCAAAGTTGCTGGTCATGTGGGTGCCACCCTGAGTTGCCTTTGGACTGAAAAGGGTGGGATAAAAGTGTGATAAATAAATAAATAAATGCATATTTAACATTTGACTCTGTTTATTATAAGCAGTCAAGCTTCCTGGCAATTAATTTCAGTAGGACTTCCAAAATCTGATCTAGCATTTCAGGATTTGCAATTTCATCAACTAGTCTCTCTAATATTGGCATGAGCAAACTTCAGTCCTCGAGGTCTTTTGGACTTCAGCTCCCACAATTCCTAATAGCCTACTGGCTGTTAGGAATTTTGAGAGTTGGAAGTCCAAAAACACCTGGAGGGCCGAAGTTTGCCCATGCCTGCTCTAACATCTTGCTATTGTTCATTTTATATATTGTTCTGTACATGTTTTGGTATGAATCCTAGAAGGAATACTGACCTTAGGCATTGGGGAAGGGGAAATTTTGATGGATACTTGAAATCTATTCTGTGTGTAGTCCTGCCCACATAATCCAGGTTGTCGTACCAGATCATATTTCTGGTCTGTTGGTGCAGCTGCTGAATGGCAGATCTGTTCACAGCAGTGCAACCTTCATCAATTACTTGGTTGTGGATGAAGGAATGAGTTGGAATATATGATTCCTGGGTAGGTGAGTTGGACAGGTGGACCTTCCTCAGCTATATTCATCTAGCTCAGTGGTTCTCAACCTGTGGGTCCCCAGGTGTTTTGGCCTACAACTCTCAGAAATCCCAGCCAGTTTACCAGCTGTTAGGATTTCTGGGAGTTGAAGGCCAAAAACATCTGAGGACCCCAGGTTGAGAACCACTGCTCTAGCTAAATGGCGCAGCATCAAACCAGCCCAAATCTGTATATATGTTACATTCCTTTAAAGATTTATTTTGTTTAGTTTGTTCATTGTTTAAAATTTAGGTTATTTTTAATTGAAATTGATTTTAGCTGTGCACCAGCCTAAGGGTTTGTTATGTGAGGTTAGAGTATAAACATTTTAACAATCTAATAAATAAAATAAATTAAAACCAAATACTGATTTCAAACATTTTAAAAACATTTCAAGTAAAACAAAATGGGGAAATTTTAAAGATACAGAGTCATTAAAAATACAGTGCCCAATTTCCCCACAGAAACAGTGTTCTTTTTGCTGTGGAGAGATGAAATTGACCTTCTTCTTTTTTTCTATTGAAGGTGAAGAGATAAAGAAACAAGTGCAGAGAGGCAACCTGTTATATATACCACTGTTCTTAGAAATTATGCTTGTTTGAAAAGGTTGGAGAGATTGTATTTTACTAATTGATCTTGTTCCCCACTGTAGTGGCCTCACCTTATGTATCTCTGGGTAAAAAGACAAGGTACATGATGGTCATTCTGAAAGTTCATTTAGGTCAGATTGACCATCATGTACTTTTCACCTTGTCTTTGTATCCAGAGATACAAAGTGACACCTCCAAAGAGAGATCAAATATAGGTGACTTTGTTGTTTCTGTATTGTCTATTGCCATTATCCTATACTGCCCACTTATCATATATGGTCATGTATAAGTCAACTACAGTCTTTAGCTGGGTGGAGGAATTGTTCAATTTGATGGCATAAGTTAGAAGTAATTGTAAAAACTAAAGTTGTCAACTAACTACATTGAACTTCCATGAGGAGGTTAAAGCAGAGGCAAGGTTGATAAAAGCAATGCTTATGACACAGTTTATCTGGCTTCTGAGAATGACTTTTGTGAAATACAAAATGACAGGCTGCTGATAAGAAATGAAGCATCAGGGACTTAGGGCAGAATCACAGAAGCCACTGTGCTTAAGACACAGGATTTGTAATGCCTAGGTCTCTTGGGTCAGTGGATAAATTGAAATTTTATTTACAAAAATGGCTTTACATGAACAGTTGAAAGAAGGAAAATAAGAAGTTTAAAGGGATTCGTGAGCCGTTTTGCTGGGTATCACACCTCATTTCTGACAAATCACTGAGAACTCTGCTGTTTTTGTTTTGTTTTTAAAATGCTAACCTTGTGTTCTAAACCAAAAATAAATTTCCATTATTGGATAAATTGACTTATTATTGGTAGCTAAAAACCAATCTCAAGTTGTGTCCTCTGAACATCTGTTTCAGCTGACAAAGTAGTTTATGATTCAGGGCAATAGTGACTTGGGTCTATGGGGAAGTTGAGAGTTGACAAAAATTATCGCTGCTGTTTTAAAAGGGATCAAATTCTTTCAGTGCTGTGGTGCCTATGGAAGCAGTTTGGAGCAGTGATGACCTTTGCCATGTTCTGGGTCATAGAATTCTAGAATAATAGAGTTGGAAGAGACCACGTGGCCTTTTAGTCCAACCCCCTCTCATGCAGGAAAAGGACAATCAAAGTACCCCTGACAGATGGCCATCCAGCCTGTGTTTAAAAGCTTCCAAGGAAGGAGCTTCCACCACCCTCCAAGGCAGAGAGTTCCACTTCTGGATAGCTCTTTCAGTCAGGAAGTTCTTCCCAAAGTTCAGATGGAATCTCCTTTCCTGTAATTTGAACCCATTGCTCTGAGTCTTAGGTCCCTTCCACACCGCTGAATAAAATCCCACATTTTCTGCTTTGAACTGGAATATATTGCAGTGTGGACTCAGATAAATTAGTTCAAAGATATTGTTGGAGTTTCTGCCTTGATATTCTGGGTTATACGGCTGTGTAGAAGGACCCCTAGTTTCCTGGACAGCAGAAAACAAGCCTGCTCCCTATTCCTTATGGCCTCCTTTCACATATTTATATATGGCTATCATGTCTCCTCTCAACCTTCTCTTCTGCAGGCTAAACATGCCCATTTCTTCAAGACACTCCTCATAGGGCATGGTCTCCAGATCTTTTATCATTTTAGTTGCCCTCCTTTGGACACCTTCCATCTCTTTTGAATAGTGGTGTTCAGAATTTGATACAGTATTCCACCTGAGGTCTAACCAAGTCTGAATAGAGAGGTACCATGACTTCCCTCGATCTAGACAATATACTCCCTTTGGTGCAGCCTAAAATCCCATTGGCTTTTAAAAGTGATGCACCACATTGTTGGCTCATGTTCAACTCATTGTACACAAAGCCTCCAAGATCAGAGCCAATTTTCTATTTCTATGGCCACTACAATGTAGGAAGACAAAAAATTCTTAGTTTATAGTTTCACTTCAGACTTGCCTTCTTAGCAGTGGGTTGCCCATTTGGAAAAAGAAAAGATGAACAAGGATGGCAATCTGTCGGGGTGCTTTGAATACGATTTTCTTTCTTCTTGGAAAGGGGTTGGACTAGAAGGCCCACAAGGTTGCTTCCAACTCTATGATTCTATGATTCTAGGTTTGCACTATTCTGGAAGCTCTGGACAGGATATTGTTAGTAGTGCTGGTGACTGTATGCGGGATGAGGATGTTTCCAGTCCTCTGGTACCACTAAGTGAGGATGTGACAATGAGAAACAGGATTGTTGCTACAACTGTTCATTACAGCTGGCAGGAAGGGGCTGGAAACACCATCCCTTTATCCTTAGATGAACATACTTCTGTTACTAAATGCAGAAGCTTGTAAAGGTAGTTTGGTAAGGTAGTCAGACCAGAAGATGCTACTAATTTACCTATTTATAACTACTACTTAGTTATTCCCGCATAAATTTAGAAATTTTAATTAAAAATCAACACAAAAAATAGAATCAGCAAGTACTGTATCTGACTTCCTATCAAAAAAAAGAAGAAGAAAGAAAGAAAAAGAAAGAAAGCAAGAAAGAAAGAAAGGGGAACTAGCCTCGTCTCTGAATAGTATGGCAAAAGACCATAGCTTTGTTTATCCTGGGTGAGCCTGAAAAAAAGAATTGGCCCACTCTATACTCTCCACCCTGGTGCTGCTTATGACTTTTTAAAATATCTGGGCAGGAAAATGGCAGTAGCAGCCAAGGACAGCTAACTCATGAAGCATTGCTGATGCCTTCCCTTCTTCATTGAGGGACCCCCAACTTATACATGAGTCATATAAAAATCAATAATTTTGGTCTCAATACTGTCCCCTGACACACACACACACAAACACACACACACGGTTGACTTATACATGACTACATATGGTAAGTGGGCAGTATAGGGTAGTCACAATAGAGAATAAAAATCTTTTTTTGAAAACCAGGTTATTGGATTAAGTGCTACTTAGTAATAATTAAATGTTAAGTTGGGGGGCCCCTATGGCTCCTATCACACCCATTAAAACGTACTTCTGGAGAAGCTTTAGGGCCAAACTGAAAAAAATCCCTGCAATCACCAAAAAGTAGTCAGTGGTTTACAATTGTAGGCTTCCCATCTTTACATAAGGAAGTACGGGTTGAGACAGCTTATTGAGGTTTCCTCCTGTATCATGTCTGTGTAGGAGGCGAGGATGGCATGGAGTGCAGGATGACAGGTCTCCATGCCCCCTAGGCAGACTTATGAGGCCATCATTTTTGAGTGGAGGCAAGAACAGCAAGTGGAAAGAGAAAGGAGGAACCTCTGTGTACCAGGAGTGTGAGGTGGCAGCTCCTAGGCTCCTCATTGCTCCTGGCACACAGGACATCTTCCTTTCTTCTCCTCCCCTTACCACAGCCACCTCCAAAGAGAGAAAGAGGTGCTCCTACTCTCTCAACTACAATTCTCCCCAATCTTCTCCCTTCTATATAGGGTGAAGGCAGGGGGTGGGTTCATGGTGGCAGCAGCAGCGGTGGCCTCCCTTTCATGCTGGAGGGGGGGGGGCAGGTCAAAGTGCAATCAGTTTCTTCCTTATTTTCAGTTTGGATTGCTACAAAAATAAAACTGACTGGCCACTAAGTACAAATTACAATTACAAGTTTTTCTCTTTCCTCCTCTGCCTGGCAGTGACCTCTGGGGCCCTGGAACAGTGCCTTCCTCGTGCTGGCTGCCAATGCTAGGCAACACTGAGGGGAGGCTCGGCTGAGACATACAGGCCATACACTCTTCATGGCAGGCCTCTCCTCCTCCAGGGAGTGGTGCCTGAAGTGAAGGAGGGGCTTGGGCAAGCTGATGCTGTGGGAAATGAGGAGGCACAGGAGAGTCAGTGCCATGGAGGAAGGAAGGAAGGAAGGAAGGAAGGAAGGAAGGAAGGAAGGAAGGAAGGAAGGAAGGAAGAAGCCTTACCCCCCTCATTGCACTGTGTGTGTGGGTGTATGTGTGTGTGTGTGGTGAGGGGGGTCTCTGTCACTGGGGTGAGGAGCCACTGTCCATGCAGGGCTCTGGAGCCAAGGGATAGCGAGGCACCTTCCGGCTCTCCTTCCTACCTCCATGTGATGAAGGGAAGCCAGGGTGGAACAGAGCGTGGGGCAACAGGCCCCTGCCCCCTTAGGCAAGCACCAGCAAGACATGTTGAGACTGGCTGATTCCAGAGGCACATGTGACAAGGTCCTAGGTTACCCTTCAAATTCTGAGTGTATAATATTCTTGTAACTATTATCAAGTACTAAAGATTTTTTTTCATGGATCTTTTGAAAATTATCATCCATGAAAGAAAAAGTCCAAGTTTTAATTGAATATAATACTGAAAAAAATACTATGTCCTTGAATCTACAATTGCTTAGCAAAGGTACCCTATATGATAATATGGGCTACCCTTGCTAAGCAATTGTAGATTCAAGGACATAGTATTTTTTTCAGTCTTATATTCAAGACCTTCTTTTTTAGTACAATTCCAACAAACATCAACAATGGCTTGAAGGCACACCACAACAATACCAGGACAGAAGTGTTCTGTTGGTATTTGATGGAAGAACAGAAAGGAAGGAGCAAACTGGGATGTGAATTTCACCCTCATTTTCCACTTTAAAAACCTGTGGTTTATTAATTCAGTATCTTTAAAGAGGTCTTTCATCATACTTAAATCGGTTGGCTTATTGCCTTGTCACAAAAGTCTGAAATGAAAATGGAATTGTTTGATTTGAGATAATAAATACAGAAAATAGAAGAAAGTGTGAAGTAGTGTGATCTAGGAAGGAGGCATGAGAATGGAAAAATCTATGTAGCATATGCATAAGAGGTTGCTGTAGAAAGAGACTGGATGAAACAACCCCTTGTAAAATAAATGGTTGCTTGCTTGACCTTGAGCTACAGCATGGAAATAGTTCACACATTTGACTGACAGTTATTAGGTACCAAGTAACCAGGCATTGAGAAATCAAATGATGTGCATGCAGGTGTGAAGCAACAGAGAGACTCTCTAGATTTCCCTTGTATCTTTCCAAAATTCTCAGGTATTCTTAAGTGTTGTTTGCCAGGAGTGCTGCTTATGTGTAATCCCCAAAAGTCAGTAGTTTTTAAAATGTTCAAGCTTGTACAAGTTGTTGCACAAAGACTACAAAGGCAGACATTGATTGGCTGTACAGGGAATCTTTCCGATAGGCAGTGAATCAAAGAGAATCCCCCTTGATTACAGGGATAAAATCTTTGTAGACAATGCCTGTCCAGTGTATTATGTCTAAACATCTGAGTCTTGAATAGATGACTATATTGATGACACAGTGGTGGGTCTGGATAAAGCAAGATCTCATTTGGGGTTGTGAATTGCAAATTGTGGTCACCTTGTGTTTACTAATTCCAGGAACTTTGTAAAAACAATTTAATGCATCACTATGTGAAAGTGACTCATCTGGTATTTCATCTCTTTATAAAGGCCACAAAAAGCTGTGCATTAGGATGTTTTGCATGGGTAGAAGCATTTTAAGGGTGGGTACTAGGGTGTGCATGTTTTTCGTTAATCCTCATAATTCGGATCAAATTTGTTAAATTCACACTTACAGGACAAATTCCAATACATGGGCACTGTCCATACCAAAAATTTAAAAATCAAAAATTGTTCCATGCTTTTTTGTTTTAGTTTTGTAAATCTAAAGGCTCCCAAACTACACGAATAGGACTCAGGAGACTCTTGAGGACACTAAGTAGAATCTGTGATCAAGAGAAGTTGAGCATTAACTATTCTAAATCCAAAGTGATGGTATTCTCCAAGAGGAAGCAGATACATAAATGGCAACTGGATGGCCACTCAATAGAACAGTGTCACAGCTTTAAATATCTGGGCATCCACTTCTCATACAATGGTAACTGGAAAAATCATATAGAGGCAGCCAAACTATCTGCCTGGAGGTCAGCAAAATCAGTTCTAGCCTTTGGGAAAACAAAGGGGGGTTCCTTGGTATGTCCCACAATTAAGATATTTGCTGTTAAAATTCTACCACAATTGTTATATAGAGCAGAAATATGGGGACAGGGCAACACAAAGCAGATTGAAATGCATCCAGAATAAGTTTGTAAGAGCCTTTCCCCCTGGAACACCATCTGCCTTGTTAAGGCTTGAATTGGATCTTCCCTCACTTAAGGCCAGAATGCATAAGCTTAACATTTCATATGGGAAGAGACTTCTGGAAATGGAGGATGAGAGTATAACAAAATAATGCTTTTTGGAGCAATATAAGCGAGGAGGTTGGGCTCAACACTGGTCAGCTCTGCTCCACCAGTATTTTGATGGGTCAACAACAATCCTAATGCAGTTGAACAAGAAGGCAATTAGAGACAAAATCTTTGAGATGGACATAATTGACAACTTGCGGACTAGTAAACAGCAGGGTTTCTCCACTTGGTATCCTCTACTAAAGACTGACCAATATTGCCAACAATATCTTCAAGATTCAACATCTGTAACCCTTAGGAAAGCATTTACAGCCCTGCACTTTCAAACAATGCCATCAGGCTGGTTAGAGGGAAGACATAGAGGGATCCCTCATGCCCAACGTCTTTGTATTTGTGGGTGTGGGGAAAGAGAGGATTTAATACACTATCTGTTACATTGCCCACTGTATAATGACCCTCAAAACAATCTTTTGGGAGCCCTTTTGGAAGAAAGGGCAGCATGGCAACAGTTAGCAGTTATCTGTGACTTGTTAGCAGATTATTCCAAAATATAACATTAAAGGTTGCTACATTTGCAGTCGCAGCCCAAAAAATCCGAGCCAAACTAGTAAAGTCCACAGCAGAAGCTAGAAATGGAAATTAAGATATTTTGGGGATGATACATACCAGACATTTGTAATTGTTATTATGTCACTACTATAATGTTAAAGAGTTTGTATACTGAATTTGTTTTAATACTTGTTTTGGAAAGTCTGTATTGTACTTTTAAAGGTTGCATATTTTATGTCATGGCCTATGGCTAGTACAATAAACCATTCACTGGCAGGTGGGAAGGGTATGAAAATACCCACCTTTTGCACTCAGTTATGAGCTCAATGGATTTCTTCCCAATTCATCAACTACTTGATAAAATAGGTTTGAGAGGGCACTCACAATATTGGTAGTAGCACCATAATAATGGTTACATGTGTTTGTGAAATTAGATCAGTTACTCATCTGTAATTCAAGATTAAACATTAGGCCTGGTTGATCAAGAAAAAATTTGTTTCTAAAATCGATTTGTAATTGGGGTGTTTTTTTGTTTCGATATTTAAAATAATTACAAAACTTTCCCAAAAAAAAATTCGGTATTTACGAAATTTCGTAAATATTTACAAAACATTTTGTAAAGATGGCGGACCCCCGCGCATGCGCAGAATCACTTCCGAAGCTTCGTTATTGGCGCGGAGGTCGATTCGTTAAGGTTATAACGAAACGATTCGTTAAAATGGCGGACGCGATCGCGCATGCGCAAAAGCGGCTTCCGAAACATCGTTATTAAATACGATTCGATTCGATATTGAAATAATAACGAATCGATTCGTTAAAGCGAATATTTTGTATTTTTTTAACAATAAAAGGCAGGTATTTTTAGAAAATATTCAGAAATGGAAAATTAACCCAAAACTGGCCCTGATGTGGACCAAACACAGCCACGAGACAGGACAAATGAGAGCACACACCAACAGAAGAGTCTTTTCTTTTTTTGGAATATTTTTTGTATTTTTTTAGAATAAAAGGCAGGTATTTTTAGAAAATATTCAGAAATGGAAAATTAACCAAAAACTGGCCCTGATGTAGAGCTAACACAGGCAGGAGACAGGGCAAATGAGAGCACACACCAACAGAAGAGTCTTTTCTTTTTTAGAATATTTTTTGTATTTTTTAAGAATAAAAGGCAGGTATTTTTAGAAAATATTCAGAAATGGAAAATTAACCAAAAACTGGCCCTGATGTGGACCAAACACAGCCACGAGACAGGACAAACGAGAGCACACACCAACAGAAGAGTCTTTTCTTTTTTAGAATATTTTTTGTATTTTTTTAAGAATAAAAGGCAGGTATTTTTAGAAAATATTCAGAAATGGAAAATCAACCCAAAAATGGCCCTGATGAACAGCTAACACAGCCAAAAGACAGGGCAGTCGAGAGCAAACACCAACAGAAGAGTCTTTTTTTTTTTAGAATATTTTTTGTATTTTTTTTAAGAATAAAAGGCAGGTATTTTTAGAAAATATTCAAAAATGGAAACTTAACCAAAAACTGGCCCTGATGAACAGCTAACACAGCCAAAAGACAGGGCAGTCGAGAGCACACACCAACAGAAGAGTATTTTCTTTTTTTAGAATATTTTTTGTATTTTTTTAAAGAATAAAAGACAGGTATTTTTTAAAAATATTCAAAAATGGAAAATTAACCAAAAACTGGCCCTGATGAACAGCTAACACAGCCACGAGACAGGGCAAGTGAGAGCACACACCAACAGAAGAGTCTTTTCTTTTTTAGAATATTTTTTGTATTTTTTAAGAATAAAAGGCAGGTATTTTTAGAAAATATTCAGAAATGGAAAATTAACCAAAAACTGGCCCTGATGTGGACCAAACACAGCCACGAGACAGGACAAACGAGAGCACACACCAACAGAAGAGTCTTTTCTTTTTTAGAATATTTTTTGTATTTTTTAAGAATAAAAGGCAGGTATTTTTAGAAAATATTCAGAAATGGAAAATTAACCAAAAACTGGCCCTGATGAACAGCTAACACCACAAGACAGGGCAAGTGAGAGCAAACACCAACAGAAGAGTCTTTTCTTTTTTAGAATATTTTTTGTATTTTTTTAAAGAATAAAAGACAGGTATTTTTTAAAAATATTCAAAAATGAAAAATTAACCAAAAACTGGCCCTGATGAACAGCTAACACAGCCACGAGACAGGGCAAGTGAGAGCACACACCAACAGAAGAGTATTTTCTTTTTTTGGAATATTTTGGGTTTTTTTTAACAATAAAAGGCAGGTATTTTTAGAAAATATTCAAAAATGGAAACTTAACCAAAAACTGGCCCTGATGAACAGCTAACACAGCCACGAGACAGGGCAAGTGAGAGCACACACCAACAGAAGAGTATTTTCTTTTTTTAGAATATTTTTTGTATTTTTTTAAAGAATAAAAGACAGGTATTTTTTAAAAATATTCAAAAATGGAAAATTAACCAAAAACTGGCCCCGATGAACAGCTAACACAGCCACGAGACAGGGCAAGTGAGAGCACACACCAACAGAAGAGTCTTTTCTTTTTTAGAATATTTTTTGTATTTTTTAAGAATAAAAGGCAGGTATTTTTAGAAAATATTCAGAAATGGAAAATTAACCCAAAACTGGCCCTGATGTGGACCAAACACAGCCACGAGACAGGACAAACGAGAGCACACACCAACAGAAGAGTCTTTTCTTTTTTAGAATATTTTTTGTATTTTTTTAAGAATAAAAGGCAGGTATTTTTAGAAAATATTCAAAAATGGAAACTTAACCAAAAACTGGCCCTGATGAACAGCTAACACAGCCACGAGACAGGGCAAGTGAGAGCACACACCAACAGAAGAGTATTTTCTTTTTTAAGAATATTTTTTGTATTTTTTTAAAGAATAAAAGACAGGTATTTTTTAAAAATATTCAAAAATGGAAACTTTACCAAAAACTGGCCCTGATGAACAGCTAACACAGCCACGAGACAGGGCAAGTGAGAGCACACACCAACAGAAGAGTATTTTCTTTTTTTAGAATATTTTTTTTTTTTTTAAAGAATAAAAGACAGGTATTTTTTAAAAATATTCAAAAATGGAAAATTAACCAAAAACTGGCCCTGATGTGGACCAAACACAGCCACGAGACAGGCAATCGAGAGCAAACACCAACAGAAGAGTCTTCTCTTTTTTTGGAATATTTTTTGTATTTTTTTTAAGAATAAAAGGCAGAAGAATAAAATTTTAAAGAATTTTAAAGAATAAAAGCTAACACAGGCAGGAGACACACAGCCAAAAGACAGCCAAAAGCACACACCAACAGAAGAGTCTACTCTTTTCAACCAAGCCAACCCAATGCAAGTCTTTTTCCTGCCCAAGCCAACCCAAAGCAGCAGCCCTCCCGGACCTCTCTCCTCCCTCGCCTCCGCGCAACAAATGAGCTCTGCGGCCACGCGGAGCCGCTTTTAAAGGCCTTGCCGGCCAATGAAAATCAGCCACGGTGCACTGCTTGGGTGCTTGGGAGCGCCGGATTGGCTCCCAGGCACCAGCATCCTCCATCCAATTTCCGAAACGGGCGGAAGCTCATTAAAAGGATGGGGGATGCCGCTTCGATATTTTAAAACCCTTCCGGGTTTGAAAAAGTGTTTTGATATCGCCTCGTAAATGCCAAAAATAACGAATGTTTAACGAATAACGAAATTAACGAACGAAACCGCACAGGCCTATTAAACATCATAACGGCACAACTGAGTTTCTACCAAACCATTATCTAAACAGATACTGGGGTTTATATGGCTACATGCCATCATTGGCAAAAGAAAAAAACCTCAGGGTTTGAAGTTAAGAAGGCAAATCAATTTAATACAAATAGAAGAAGAAGAAAAAATGTTAGGTTGCACTTTTTCTTCAGGGGATGGGAACTTTATAGGTTTGCTTCACTGTGTTTTTTTCAGTAGAAGACTTTCTGACAAGTTCAGCTTCTTTTTAGTTGAAATGCTACATTGCTGGACCTGAGAGCAATTCACATATGTTCTCTGTGATGACTCAGTCTGGATGCTGTTATCAAAGCTTTGAACTCCTCCAGGCAACTTCTCTGTCTACAAATGCAAAATCAGGCACTTGAAAACACATACAGAAAGATTATTTCTACACATCCTTGTCATGACAGTATTACAGCACTGGAGATAAAAGGGGGAGGAGTTGAGCAAAGAAAACTCCTTGCAGAATCTTGTTCATAATTCATATTTTAAAATAGAAAATGCTTGCTGCATTTAAAAAAGACAGAAAAAAGAATAGCAAGAAGTTTATATGTGAGAAGCTAATGCTATTATGTGCAAAGTTTACATTTTGATGGTGTTGTTCTTTTTAAAAAGGCTATAGGCATTATAAGCTGATAAAGTTAAATTATGGCAGAATATATCCTTCTCTGGATGGAGTTTACCACATGATGTCATATCTCTTCCATAGTCATATTGCATTTGAGTTGTGATTGGATATTTTCTTTTCATTGACAGGAACAAAAGTCAATGAACCCACAATTGCTATCCCTCCATATTCCTCCAGGTGCAATAATTCCTTCCACTGCATTTTTGATATTGTAAAATGGAGAAAAGTCTCATGATAATTCTGAAAATATGCATCTGATCAGTTTCTGAAAAATAGAGATGAGGAGAAATAGGGGGAAAAACACATCACACGTGCACTAAGTAGGGCAAGCATGGGTAGGAAGCAAGGCTGTGTGGAAGAATGATTGTGATAATCAACAACATGCCAGCATTGAACAATCATGACGAGGCATAAAAGTAGTTGTTCCAATAATTGTATGTTTTATTTAAAGAATACAATTATGATGAGGCAACAGTCTGATGTGATAGTCTTCAATTGGAGACCCTTCATTGAGAGAGGTAGCATATAGTTCTTCAACATCATATGTTGCTGGGGTAAGCCATCCTGTGTCCCCCCCCCCCCGGGGGGGGGGTGAGAAGGATGAGGTAGAAATGTTGGAAATAAATAAATAAATATGTAACACAGGATTCACCATCCTCCTGCAGGATCTCTTTCATGGCTGTTCAGTGGCTAGCAGGAAACATTCAAGTAACATCTTACTATGTTGCTACTTGATCCAGAAGATTTGAGAGGATCTCTTGGTTGCATTGTATCTGTCTGTAGTGACAGCCAACTGCTTGTCTGATGCTTCTGCTCTCCAACATCCACTAAACAATCATAGAAGAGGGTTCAAAAAAGTGACCTCTTAAGTGGTTGTAGTTCTTGCATAAAGGAGGTGGTGGCCCTATGATAATGCTAGAATTTCAACACTGTTGTGCCAACAGGACATTAGCCAATACACTTACAAGAAATTTCAGCTCCAGATACTGTCTGAAATATTTTGCTAACTAAGGCGGAACAGAAAACAAAGCTAGGGGGAAAAAATATCTCCCACATGTACCCAAAAAAGGGTATGCATCACAGGCATAGTGATTTGGGTGTTAGACCCAGTGATAGGTTCATTGTCAAATCACCATAAGGTGAAAAATACTTGAAGGTGCAACAACAATATCATTAACCAACATAAATCTCCTTTTGATTAAAAAAACAAAACAAAACACTGAAGCCCCTATAATACCCAACTTCCCCATATCCATGGTAACCAAATATTTTCTTCTTTCTGCTTTCCTCAACTTGTTCCTTGTTCTTCACTCTCTGGGATATCTTCTTCTTATAATCACAGCTGGCATCTAGTGTTGTCACAAGGTTGTGGGATTACCTGCTGTGGTTGCTGTTCTCATGATAGCAAACTTTTTTTTCTTAATTCATTCAAAAACTCTCATTTGCAGACAGAGCAGGAAATAAAGGGGCAGAAACAAAAACTTGGTTGGAACAGGACCAGAATTTATCAAATCCAGTAAATTCCAAAAGCAGCAGGGAATTAATGTGCAATGGCAACCTACCCCAATCTATATGCTTAAAATTATCAGACGAGGGCAAATCTTCCTAACCTAGTGAAAGGATTCAAACCACACCTATACTCATCCGTTACAACATAGACTGGACAATAAATGAATAAATAAATGTAGAACACGAAAGAGTCAACAGATTCTTCTCAACCTCCTAACATATTGAGCTAACCTTGCACAGAATCAGGAGAGAGAGCAGATGAGGAAAACTTTTCCCCAGAAGACTTAAACTGGAAGGAGACTAGGTTTAAATAGCCCTTATTCCTCCTCAGACATTTTCCATGACTACACACAAAGCCATTTGTTTATTTTTTTTCTTCTTTCTTGATCTCACTGTAAGTCTTTCCCATACCAGAGTGGAGAAAATAGAGGACAACCCAATAGAATAAACACAATATGGTGCAAATTAAATTTATCAGCAGGAAATTGAAACAAATTACAATTATCTAGAGGACCAGAGAAGAGGGGAATTTAAATGTTTCTACTATTTCTCTAACCCCTACCCCCTCTTTGGGCAACATATCTTTTCCATTTTGACTTTATTCTGTTTAAATATAAAAATCTATAAAGACTGAATCTCAGACTCTTTCTGTCTTGTAAAGAGCACCTGGAATCATTTCTGTAAAATGATTTTTTAAATAAGTATCAAGCACTTTCTATTCTGAATTTGAAAAAAAATGTGAACGTACTTCAATTCTTCAGAAATGAACTGAAGCAAAATTAGACTGAGATGCCTTGCAATGTCATATTCTTTACATGGAATGTAAGGTGGGTCACTTCACCTCAGGTAATAAAATATCTTGGGACCAACTGATCTTCTTTCCCGGAGAAATGACTGTCAGTACATCACTGGATCCAGGTTTTAATCTTCTAGAACAGCTACCAAAGGTGCTAAATCCTATATTTGAAATAAGTTCAGCACCTTGGAGAGTTTCTCTGAAACCTGAAGCTCTCTTATTAGCCTTGGTACCACCAATGCCTAGCAGACATGAGCTGCATCAATTTCTCAGCATTGCGGCACTTACAGGGCCAAAAATTACATCTGTTTTAATTCTTCTCATTCAAAAGCAGGAGATATGATCTGAATCCAGAGGAGAGGGAAGTAACCATTCTCTCCTTTACTGTAGTTACAGTCAAGGCTTCTTTCCAATTAAACCATTATGTGTGGTGGGAGGGATCCTCCATTCATTTAAATTAGTGTTTCTCAAACTCTACTATTCCAGGTATTTGGCCTTCAACTCTCAGAATCCCTGATCATTGGTCAAGGCAGCTGAAGCTTCTGGGAGTGGAGGTCCCAGATATTTGGAGGACAAAAATGTGGGGATTGTTGACTTAAGTGGATGGATTTTTTTCCTGTGCAAATTGCAGGGATCATAAGATGTACAGTACAGATTTGGGCCTTAGTCTACACAACAAAACTGGATTTCTTTTACTTGCTACCATGTAACTCAAGTAGCTACACTGTTTAATAAAGTGGTTCTCAATCTATGGGTCCTTGGATATTTGGAATTCAACTCCCAGAAATCCTAACAACTGATAAACTGGCTGGGATTACTGGGAGTTGTAAGCCAAAATATCTGGCGACCCACAGGTTGAGAACCACTGGTTTAATGGGTGAAGCAGTAGAAATGCCAGAGGCAAAAAGGACAAAAGCTAGAACAAAAATCAACATGTAGAGGTCAATTTATCAATTGCAAAAGGGAAAAAGGGGAAAACGACTGGCACACATCAGGATTTCAGCTTTTAAACTGCTAGCATACAGATAATTATCACTCTGGAAATTTTACTTAATTCCTGTGCAGACTGGTAGTAACAGCTAAGATTAATTTTGTATGTAGTAAGGGTAAGGTTGAAGGTGGCTAAACCCAAATCCATATCTGAAAGATATGTAATGATACAGTTCAAATTCCCAAATCAATGTGTACTGCTTGCAATTACTTTAAGATGAGCATATTTCCCCCTGATAATAATCTTCCACTAGTAATTTAAGTTGAAGATATTACAGGCATTTTTTTTTTTAAAAAATGGTGATTACTTTTGCATTACACAGGAGGACTAGTGTGCTCTTCTAGATTGCTATTTTCAAAAAGCGGGGGGGGGGGGGTAAAGGAAATTAAGGTGCATCAAATTTGTTTCCTATGGAAATCATGGTAGAGGATTTGGACACATTTTTTAAAAAAAATTACAGAATGGTTCTGTAGATAC
This sequence comes from Anolis sagrei ordinatus, assembly GCF_025583915.1. Taxonomy (NCBI): domain Eukaryota; kingdom Metazoa; phylum Chordata; class Lepidosauria; order Squamata; family Anolidae; genus Anolis; species Anolis sagrei. The sequence continues at coordinate 152,203,271 of NW_026847438.1, forward strand.
AAATCCCTTTGAAGAGAAAGAGAGAAAAGATAGGATCCCAGACATATAAACAAAGAAACAATGAGATAAATACATACTTTTCCATGTACCATGTAAAGTAAGCATACTTTGATGTCCCTCATGTGTCACCAGAGAATAATAATAATAATAATAATAATAATAATAATAATAATAATAATAATATAAAGTCTGTGATGACATTCCAGAAAATCAAGAAGCAGAGGGTTTCTGCAAGTGAAACAAACTGTAGAAGAAGAGAAACATGCACTGACAGATTACGTGAAAGACCGTCAATAACCAACATTGACAGAAGTCAATAGTAGAAAACTACTTAAAGTACAAAAGGCAAAGAGTGAATACTGTAAAAAATACAATGCAGAGCAGAAGAGAAAACTGGCAAAAGAAGGCTCTCCATGGACAGTTCCTGAGAAATATTGAGGGTAAAATTGACAAAGAAAAAACATGGATGTGGCTCACAAATGGAACTGAAAAAGGAGACTGAAAGCCTAATTCTTGCAGCCCAAGAACAAGCAATTAGAACAAATGCCATCAAAGCCAAAACTGCTTTCTTGGAGAGTCTACATCCTTGGCTGCTGCAAGAAAATTGCGCAGACAGACTATAAGCAGAGGCAGAGGTGATCCATTGAAACTTGTGCCACAAATACCATCTGCCCGTGACAAAGAACTGGTGGGATCACAATCCTGAAAAAATGAACATGTCAAACTACTCTGGGACTTTCGAATCCAGACTGACAAAGTTTTGGAGCACAATACTCCTGCCCTTACGATCGTGTTAAAAAACAAAGTATGGATTGCTGATGTTGCAACCTCAGGCGAACAGTAGGATCAAAGAGAAACAACTGGAAAAGCTGACACGATACGAGGATTTAAAGATTGAACTGCAAAGACTCTGGCACAAGCCAGTTAAGGTGGTCCCAGTGGTGATTGGCATACTGGGTGCAGTGCCTAAAGACCTTGTCTGGCACTTAAACACAATTGGCACTGACAAAATGAATACCCTACTCGGATCTGCATGCATTATTAGGTGATAATTACACAGTCCTAGACACTTAGGAGGGGTGCAACATGTGATCCAGTACAACTGCCAGCATAGTGAACTTGTTTGCTGTGTACGAATCTTGTGTTTCAAATATTAATAAATAATAATAATAATAATAATAATAATAATAATAATATGTTCCAACCCATCTCCCTGAAGGGACTCAGGGTGACTTGCATGGGGATCAGGCCCAGTAAAACAAAATTAAACTATAGCACCAAAAATACATTGCATTACAATAAATTAAACACATAAAGACAAAAAACATTTAAAAAATCGTAAAAATATAAGACATTTCACCCCAACTCTTTTTTGCTTCCTTAAGAACTTTTCAGATTGCTATTTATCATTTCATTCCATTCCTTCTCTTTTTCTTCTTCTACTACCCCCACATGTATATAATTTTTTTTATTGTTGCCCCCAACTCACAACAAGATACTGTACATGTCTAAGCAGCACTTGTGAGATCCAAGTAGAACTTGTTCAGACAACTTGGATTCACTGACTTTTTTTTTGGTGATTCTTGCAATCCCTTCTCACCACATTCTCACACACAATCTTGAGAAATTCCTTAATCCTGTTGAGACCATTTTATTCTTTCTAATATCCTTAGATGAAACATCCAAATTACCACCATAATTATAGCTGTCAATTCTAAAGTGAAAACCCCATCCAACAGTTCTACTAGGTTAAGTTTCCATTTTACAAATTCTGGCAAAATTTACTATATACATTTGTGTAGGTCATATTTAATGACATGTTCCCAACTAAGTCTCATTGATTCTTGATTAAAGCACTCTAAAATCCTATCTTCACTGACCATTTAATATATATATATAAAAATGCTCTGTGCATAATGAGTACCTTAAAAAGAAAAGAAACAATGAACCAAATCACACCAAATTTGGCAACAAAACGTCTCACAACACAAGGAGTGACCATCACTCAAAAAATTATAATTTTGTCCTTTGGAGTTGTAGTTGCTGGGATTTATAGTTCACCTACAATCAAAGAGCATTCTGAACTCCATCAATGATGGAATTGGACCAAACTTGGCACACAGAACTCCCATGACCAACAGAAAATACTGGAAGGGTTTGGTGGGCATTAACCTTGAGTTTGGGAGTTGTAGTTCACCTACATCCAGAGAGCACTGTGGACTCAAACAATGATCTATCTGGACCAAACTTGGCACAAGCACTCAATATGCCCAAATATGAACACAGATGGAGTGTGGGGGAAATAGACCTTGACATTTGGGAGTTGTAATAACTGGGATTCATAGTACACCTACAATCAAAGAGCATTCTGAACCCATGAATGACAGAATTGGGCAAACTTCCCACACAGAACCCCCATGACAAACAGAAAATACTTAAGGCCATCCAGTCCAACTCCCTTTATCAGGGCAGGCAAGAAATGTAAGCAAAGTCCTCCTGACAAAGAGCCATCCAGCCATAGATATAGATAGATAGATAGATAGATAGATAGATATGATTCACACACAGAGAGATATAGTATCATACATTTGAAAGGGACCCCTAAAGAAGCACAATGTCCCAGAGTAGGCAAACCAGACAATCTCTACATCAACACTGACAAAGAAAGCAAGAAATACTGTTTACCCACAAGCATAAAAAATTACATATATTAGAAACCAACATTTTCTCATTACTTTATTTCCCAGATCAACAGACTGTGCCACAGCAATGTGTGGCAGGGGACAGCTAGTATACTTATATATTCAGGGCCACATAAAAATTCCTTGGGCGGAAAGTGGTTGCAAATGGAAAATGTTTAAGAAGCCCTGATGTAGATGCAGCAAAAAAGAATTTCCACAAAGATGAAACATTTCTATGGGCACATCTACACTGATCATTTAAGCCTGTTTCAAACCGGTATTGAAGAAAATGGTTTTGGCATGCAGATTTTTTTTTTTGTGTCAGGAGCAACTTGAGAAACTGCAAGTTGCTTCTGGTGTGAGAGAATTAGCCACCTGCAAGGATGTTGCCCAGGGGACGCCCGGATGTTTTTTGATGCTTTATCATCCTTGTGGGAGGCTTCTCTCATGTTCCCACAATGGGGAGCTGGAGCTGATAGAGGGAGCTCATTCATGCTTTCCCCAGATTCGAACCTGCAACTTGTTGGGTCTTCAGTCCTGCTGGCACAAGGGTTTAATCCACTGTGCCACCAGGGGCATGCAGATGATTGCATAGGAAATCCTGCAACCACTTTGAGGCCCTGACAGTGATTACACAAACCAGAGAGCACTGGTGCACATTAAGGGCTTTTTTGGTGTGTTTTTGAAGGACTTTATTAACTGGTCTAAGATATACAGGAACTAGCTCTCATTGACAACCTCTCCTTCCTCTGTTATATGATGTTCATATCTTCTTCATGAAACATTTGCATCTCAAATATCAGCAACTGTGGGAAGGCACATTTCTACGAGCTTGTACAAAATTGGAAATAATAACAGCTTAAGTAAAATTTACAAGAAAAAGGAAAGGTTGAAGAAGGGTATTTCCTGTTTTTCTTCTCAGCTCTTGCAGGCTCTACAGTTGATCCATCTTCCAGCAGACCTTGCCAAGTAACGGAAAAGGAAGTTGGAGCAGAATTTGGGAGCAGAATGTGGGACAAAGTTTTAGAAACTCAACTTTTTATGTGATGTTTAGTACAAGAGAGTTTTCATATTTAGTCAAGTGCATGGGGGGAATCAAGTCTTTAATCTGATCTTTTGAGAACATGTTTAGCATATTGAGCCCAGAGAAATTCATTCAATAATATATTTAACCTATTCCCTTCCCTTTAACTATCCCAGGTCAATGCAATACTTCTCTGCACTTGACAAATGCAAGTGATTATGGCCATACCTTTAGCACTAGAATGCAGATGCTCTCAATATAGATTTTGGGGTGGGGTGAGGGAGTCCTCAAAGAAAACCAGGCTTGTTGTTTTCAGTATTCACTGCATACCATCATTCAAAAAGATGGCTAATTGCCAATACCACACATTGAAAATCCCAGTGTGACCTTGAGATAAACTCTAAATCCAGAAATCTATAGCAGACAAGGGGCTGCTGTCTAATCAAGCTAACTAGAGGATTTGAAAGCTTCCAGCTTTTTTCAAAGGAGCAAGAGGCCAGCAAGTGCACCAAAACACATAGTTATAAGTCTCTTGGAATAATGAGATAAAACACGGTCTCCATTTTACAGAGATAAACGAGTATAAAAACAAGGAAATTTAGGTAATTTTTAAAACACACAGAGAGATTAAATATCTATTCTCGGTTTGCATTTCATGTTTCCTACTGAGGAATGAATGTCAAATGATCAAAGATAAATACAGTAGAACAATTAATTCTAGTAGATCTGTGTCAGGGAAAGATTATGTTGTTATTAATTTTTCAGCAGCAGAAATGGCAGGTTTTATATCATTGCAAAAAGGTGTCTAGTTCCATTTAAACATAATTCAGTTTTGGTCAGCAGCAGAATTGCCCAAGCATTTAAGAAAGATTGCTGAGGCTGAAGTGGATAATAGTCCATTTCATCGACAATTGTGTAGGTACCTTCTATGTAATGCTTTGTAAAGAAAACATGAAAAAGACAATGAAGTAGAGGCTTCAATGAATACAATTTTCTAACCACTATCTGATTCTCCTACTTCTTGCAACACAAGAAAATGAAGGAGGAGGTGATCGAACACAGAGAATAAAATTCAGCTGAACAATGTCTACACATTTCAGAACTTCAGATAATGTTGCTTTATGAAAGGAGAGAGAGAAAGAACCATCTCTTTCAATGGCCTCAATTGGACCAATTGCAATTGCAACCCCCTGCTTCTTGGCAGAGGGTTGGACTGGATGGCCCATGAGGTCTCTTCCAACTCTATGATTCTATGATTCTATGACTCCACTTTGATGGGTTCCTATACCAAGGGTGTGGGGAATCTGCTCTGCATTCAGTATTATTTTAGACTTTACAGGGGTTATCCAAGGGACATTTCCCTCTAAACCAGTGTTTCTCAACCTGGGGGTCAGGACCCCTGGGTGGGCCGTGAGGGGGTGCCAGAAGGGTCGCCAAAGACCATCAGGAAAACACAGTATTTTCTGTTGGTCATGGGGGTTCTCTGTGGGAAATTTGACCCAATTCTGTTGTTGGTGGGGTTCAGAATGCTCTTTGATTGTAGGTGAACTATAAATCCCAGCAACTACAACTTCCAAATGTCAAGGTCTATTTTCCCCAAACTCCACCAGGGTTCACATTTGGGCATATTGAGTATCTGTGCCAAGTTTGGTCCAGATCCATCATTGTTTGAGTCTACAGTGCTCTCTGGACGTAGGTGAACTACAACTCCAACACTCAAGGTCAACGCCCACCAAACCCTTCCAGTATTTTCTGTTGGTCATGGGAGTTCTGTGTGCCAAGTTTGGTTCAATGCGATCGATGGTGGAATTCAGAATGCTCCTTGATTCTAGGTAAACTATAAATCCCAGCAACTACAACTCCCAAATGACAAAATCATCCCCCCCCCACCCCACCAGTATTCAATTTTCAATGTCTCGGGAATTTGTGCCAAATTTGGTCCAGTGAATAAAATACATCCTGCATATGTGATATTTACATTATGATTCATAACAGTAGTAAAATCACAGTTATGAAGTAGCACCAAAAATAATTTTATGGTTGGGAGTCACCACAACATGAGGAACTGTATTAAGGGGTCGGGGCATTAGGAAGGTTGAGAACAACTGCTCTAAACAGATGGAATATATTTGCTAACACCTTTAGATCCTGAAATAAAAACTGGGATTCTTTCACTCTATCTAAATATGGCATTGCGATTTCACTTTCTCTACCATGGAATCGTCTCATGGAATCCCAAGGTTTGAAGTTCAATGAATTACCATGACTGTCTAGCAGACAATTCTAAAAATCATTCCCTAAGCTATATCCCCTTGGAATATTACCAGAGCATTTCAAGGCAAATCACAGTACTATAACTATATTGTAGGAAAAGGCCACTGGGGAAAATTCTGAAATGGAAAAGCCTTCAACCAGTATTGTCACTATCTTGCAACAACAATGGTCACAGTTTTAAAGTGATTGTACCTGATTTGCCATTTTATTTGTTAGGCAGAAGATATCTCTGTGATAAGTAGAGTGTGTGCTTTGCATCAAAAAACTCCAGTTTCAATTTTTGACATATTCACTTAAGACTGAGAAAGAGCTTTAACTGGAAAAAGGTGGAGTCACAGCAAGTCAATGTAAGGAATAGGGCACTAAAGGGACAGTCCTATTTTTTTCTTTTTGTCAGCCAGAATGTAAGCCATTCAAAGCAGTTGTCTGTCCATCTTATAATTTGCTGACCACTTAGGTGTTAGGTACTGGGAGAGTGAAGTCCAATGGCAGGTAGTTTCAGCTAAACTTTGGCCAAAAATGAAAACGCACTTTTTCTCCCTATTATAAGACACTTTGAAATGTATGGCCAAGTGTAACTTGACTTGTTCTGAGAGAATTACTTCTTTACTAGAATGTTAATTGTGTAGTCTATTTTTTAATGCACTTGCTCTTGAAATATGTAGCACCATTGAAATATGGTTGTGTTTGGTTGTCAATGGGGACATTACAGAGAGAGTGTTGTAACCCTGTGCATGCAGGCTTTCCAGTTTACATGGTATTGCTGGACAATTCTGCATACAAATTCCATTTTGTGACTTAGAGTAGGCCTAACCTTTCAAATGAATGAAGAAAACCAGAAAGAGAACCATTTGCCCCTTAACCCCTGAAATAACGAGACTGGACAGCAATAGTTTGGATTCAAATTTGGGCAACTTTATTAAATGTTACCTATTTAACTTTACTGAACTAAACTATGTGTCTAGGAACTTGGTGGCCACCCGAGGCAGCGTCCTCGGCTATTTAGTGTGTAATATCTGTGTGCCCTGGATCCCCAACCGGGCAACTTCAAAGGTAAAAGTCTGGAGAAGCCTGTCTCAAATTATTGATATCAGACTCTCCTGTTTCTGGGCCAAGTGATGTCCCATCACCCATTTGATGACCTCTAGGTGAGTGTTTGTTGTGTAATGACCCCCACCCTTAAGGGGTGCCTTGTGTATACCTCAATGTCTGTGTTTTCCTATGTTATTTATGCTAGCCTATTTAAAAACGCACCATCCCAGCTAGCCCCTAATAACAGTATAGGGTAGGCAAAAAAACCCCCCAGAACATAGGGGGCAAAAATTCCTACCCGATTCCAGCAGGCAACTAAATATTATACTGTCAGTGGGCGGGCGTGGTGGGTTGAAGTCTCTCGTCAGACTGAGAGAGGAGGCTGGCCGTATAGCCTGCCTCCGCCAGCCTTCCAGGTGGTTCCATCGGAACCACCCATTCTCAATTATTCAGGGGGAGAGGCAAATCGCTCCCCCCACCAACTTCTTTGGTGTGGAGAGTCCCATGTGTACATCAGAATCATCATCTTCAAATATTGGGTCATATTAGACCAGCAACTACTTCTTTTTCCTTAAATCCTAGAAACAAAACATTTTGTGAATAAAAACCCAGTTGACAACTGGTACATTTAAGAATTCACAAATCTGCCTCTAAATTAGAATAACTACCTCTGTGTCAGTAAGCAATTTATTATGCATCACTAAGTCTTGACAGTATTACACAGAAAGCTCCCTGTTTCCTCACTGCTGATTTTCATTCCACAGTTATATTTTTTATTTATGAATCTTGTTCAAGGGGAAAAACAGATTTTAATCCAAGTTTCTTTTTTGTATTGTGACAATTTATGCAACAGAACACAAAGGAACAAGCATCTTCTTTAGGTGGAGCAGAGAGAATGAGTAAGAATCATTTCCACAAAGTGTTTTCAGTTACCTACCAAAAGCACAAGAGGAAAAAGTGTTACAGAAAATTAGCTTTTCTGGAAAGCAGTTGTTCAATACACTGAAAGAATTCAGTTGGCCCTCTATATCCATGGATTTCTGTATTCACCGATTCACCCATTCATGGTTTAAAAATATCCCCACTCACCCCCCTCCCCCACACAGAAACCAAACTTTAATTTGCCATTTACTACTACTTTGTATATTATAGAACTTCAATTGTCCATGCATTTTGGTATCTACAGGGGATCCTGGAACCAAATCCCAAAAGATACTCAATCTCTATACAAAATAACTGGTGTTGTCTGAAACTGCTGCCAATGTTGCATGAAATTAACTCGAACTTTGGATAGCCTATGGACATATTTATGAATTGGCTGAATGAAACACAATAGCTTTGCAACAATTTATTTATTTATTTATTTATTTACTGCATTTGTTGACCGCTGTTCTCAGCCCTAGGGCGACTCACGGCGGTGTACAACATATAAAAAGACAATTTACAATGAAAGCAATATCATAAACAACAATAACAACATCACTATTAATACCATTACACTAAATCATTCGCGACGTCTCATCATAGAATCACAATCCAATCTCGTTATCCATATTCCGTTCCACTCATCATTGCCAATTTGTTGTAGCACTTAGTCAAACGCCTTCTCAAACAACCACGTCTTTAGGCTCTTGCGGAATGTCATAAGGGAGGGCGCCTGTCTGATGTCTACAGGGAGGGTGTTCCACAGCCGGGGGGCCACCACCGAGAAGGCCCTCTCCCTCGTCCCCGCCAGCCGTGCCTGTGATGCAGGCGGGATCGAGAGAAGGGCCTCCCCAGACGATCTCAAGGTCCTCGTGGGCTCGTAGGCCAAGATGCGGTCAGAAAGGTATTTTGGGCCGGAACCGTTTAGGGCTTTGTAGGCCAACACCAGCACCTTGAATTGGGCCCGGTAGCAGATCGGCAGCCAGTGGAGCTGGAACAACAAGGGCGTTGTGTGCTCCCTGCGTCCCGCTCCTGTTAGTAACATGGCTGCTGCGCGCTGGACTAGCTGGAGCTTCCGGGCCGTCTTCAAGGGCAGCCCCACGTAGAGAGCGTTGCAGTAGTCAAGGCGGGATGTGACCAGAGCGTGTACTACCGTGGCCAAGTCAGACTTCCCAAGGTACGGGCGCAGCTGGCACACGAGCCTGAGCTGTGCGAATTTCATAGACACAGCAACTTTGCATCATTTCCATACCATGTATTGAGAAACATCTACATGTGTCATGAACAAAAATCAATTTATTTGAATTAGTGTTTTGTCACTCCTCTATAGAGAAGCTTTAAACAGTTGGCTAACCTCTGAATTTCAGAATTGTTGTGGTATATAGGAACATATTGAACAAACTGCCCTTCCAAAACTAAATGGTTCCTTATCAGAACGGCATCTTTACCTGGATAACAACCAGATATACATTTTGTCTGCAAGGCTAAATAAGCAAATCTTCCCAGATTTCCTTATATCTCTATTTCTAAAATTTTGTTTAGGCAAGACTCTCCCTCTCCCACCTTCTCTCTCTCCCCCCCCCCCTCTATCTCTTTCTCTCTTTCTCTCTCTCTCTCTCTCTCCCTCCCTCCCTCCCTCTCCCTCTCTCTCTCTCTCTCTCTCACACACACACGGGATCTATACTGCTGATTGTCTATAGCTCAACACTGATAAGACCATGTGTGCCTATTATATGTGAAAGTGATTTCCATAAAAAAGTATTGTCATGTTCTTTTTGGTTGCTAGGCCTGTGCAATCAATAAAAAATGCTTCAATATACATCACTAAATTAGGGGGAGGCGGCAAATAATTTCTAAAGGGTTTCTAAAATATCGTAAAGGGTCTGTATTCTAGCTATAATGATTTAATGAAATTTTCATAACTTTTTTGTTAAGTAATTGCACAAGTGGGGAAGCTTCGGGGGCTCCTTTCTCCCTCATTTTTAGAGCTATCAGGATGAAACTTGCTATGAGGACTTCCGGTGGACATGGCGATGGGACTGCCTCGCTGAGAGTGAGCTCCCAGCGAGGACCTGTGTTGTGGCGGCTAGGTTGAGCTGAATGCTCCCCCCTTTTGCCGGATTGAGTTTGCAAAGGTGCCACGAATCCCAGTGTGGGCTTGAGACCCCAAAGATCTCCCCCCCCCTCAAGGAGGAGAGGTCGAGTGGGTCCGAGCAACACAGGGGAAAGCGAGCCACCC
>NW_026847438.1:152215801-152433639 GCF_025583915.1 Anolis sagrei ordinatus
CAAGGCGGGATGTGACCAGAGCGTGTACTACCGTGGCCAAGTCAGACTTCCCAAGGTACGGGCGCAGCTGGCACACGAGCCTGAGCTGTGCGAATTTCATAGACACAGCAACTTTGCATCATTTCCATACCATGTATTGAGAAACATCTACATGTGTCATGAACAAAAATCAATTTATTTGAATTAGTGTTTTGTCACTCCTCTATAGAGAAGCTTTAAACAGTTGGCTAACCTCTGAATTTCAGAATTGTTGTGGTATATAGGAACATATTGAACAAACTGCCCTTCCAAAACTAAATGGTTCCTTATCAGAACGGCATCTTTACCTGGATAACAACCAGATATACATTTTGTCTGCAAGGCTAAATAAGCAAATCTTCCCAGATTTCCTTATATCTCTATTTCTAAAATTTTGTTTAGGCAAGACTCTCCCTCTCCCACCTTCTCTCTCTACCCCCCCCCCTCTATCTCTTTCTCTCTTTCTCTCTCTCTTTCTCTCTTCCTCCCTCCCTCCCTCCCTCTCTCTCTCTCTCTCTCTCACACACACACGGGATCTATACTGCTGATTGTCTATAGCTCAACACTGATAAGACCATGTGTGCCTATTATATGTGAAAGTGATTTCCATAAAAAAGTATTGTCATGTTCTTTTTGGTTGCTAGGCCTGTGCAATCAATAAAAAATGCTTCAATATACATCACTAAATTAGGGGGAGGCGGCAAATAATTTCTAAAGGGTTTCTAAAATATCGTAAAGGGTCTGTATTCTAGCTATAATGATTTAATGAAATTTTCATAACTTTTTTGTTAAGTAATTGCACAAGTGGGGAAGCTTCGGGGACTCCTTTCTCCCTCATTTTTAGAGCTATCAGGATGAAACTTGCTATAATTGTAGAACAAATTTACCACTGTTACCCTCTTCCCCAAGTTTCAGAACATTTCACACATCCACTGATTTTTGGGAATTTTTAAAAAAGTTTTATGTTTCTTAAAAAACTACAAAAACTGTCTCCTTGAATTTCTATTTTAATGATACAATATAACCAGGGCATCATTCCCCCCAAGTTTCAGAAAGATTTGCACAGCCTCAGATTTTTGTGGAATTTTGACCAACATAAACTGAACAGTACTATTTCATTGGAAGACCCCAGGGGCCATCCAGTTCAACCCTCTTCTTCCAGGAAGAAAAAGCACCCCCAACAGATGCCCATCCATCCTTTGAAATAATAATAATAATAATAATAATAATAATAATAATAATAATAGGAAACCTACTAGGCAAACTTTGAAATTACCACCTCTCAGCTTTGCCTACCTCACAGGGTTGCTTCAACTCCCAACAATCCCCTTTTATCTCAAAACTTCTTTAGAGGATGAACATGGGTTTTCTCCCACCAAAACTTTATTTATTTATTTATTTATTTATTTATTTATTTATTTATTTATTTGACTTGTATAGCGTTACTCCCAATTTGGCTCGGTGCGGTTTACAGCAGTAGATTAAAACCATACAATTAACTTTAAAATACAATAAAAACAAGAACAGACATAGTCCTGAGTTATTCACCCATCAAAAGCTTGTCGGAAGAGAAAGGTTTTACAGGCTTTCGGAAAAGCAAGTAGGTCTTAGATAGATTGGGTTTCAACTGGCAAGGCATTCCATAAATAAGGGGTTACAATCAAGAAGGCCCTCTGCCTAGTAGAGGACAGATGATAAGTCTGGATGTTGGGGACTTCAAGCAAATTTTGGTCTTCAGACCGAAGTAATCTCTGGGGTTGGTAGGGGGATAAGCGGGCCCTCAGGTACGTTGGCCCCAAACCATATAAGGCCTTAAAGGTTAATACCAGCACCTTGAAAGTAATCCGGTACTCAATTGGTAGCCAGTGCAGCTGTTGTAGAATTGGGGTGATACGACACCTCGCTGGCATGCCGGCGAGAAGATGAGCTGCCGTATTTTGCACCAGCTTCAGTTTCCTGATCACTGACAAAAGAAGGCCAATGTAGAGGGTGTTACAGTAGTCAAGCCTCGAGATGACCGTTGTCTGGATCACCGTAGCCAGGTCGTTCCTAGATAGGTAGGGAGCCAGTCGCCTAGCCTGACACATGGAAAAACGCAGATCTGCTCACAGCAGAAACCTGGGCCTCCATTGTGAGCAGAGGGTCCAATAAGAAACCAAGACTTTTTACAGAAGATGACGGATGTAGTGTCTCGCCATCCAGGGTAGGCAGCTGGATCTCCCTCCCTCCCACCCAGACGGCCCAGCCAAAGGATCTCCGTCTTCGCTGGGTTCACCCTCAACCTGCTGGCATGCAACCATCCAGTAACGGCCTCAAGGCACTGATGGAAATGTTTGGATACAGAGTCTGGCCGGCCCTCCATCCTCAGAATGAGCTGAGTGTCAGCGCCCGACTGGTGCAGATCTCATTCTGAGGATGGAGGGCCGGCCAAGCTCTGCACCAGTCGGGCAAGCAGGGAGGAGAAGGAGGAGGTACAAGGTGGTAAGCAGAATTCTGGGAAATGTACTTTGAAAAGGTGAGGATGCCTATGGCAGAGAATTCAAAAGGTCCCACCCTAAACTACATTTCCCAGAATTCTGCTTGCTTCAGAATACCAGAGTTGCCCTCATGAAAACCTCAATGTGATGTCTCTGCCTGCCTTTCTCTGGGCTGGCCATGTGTCCAACCAGGCATCCCTGCCCCCCCCCATCACTTTCTTTGGCAAAAGAGCCTTGGGGCCTTTGGGGGAAGAAAATCCAATCCTTTTGGGGAGAAGCAGCACCTGTGACGAAAACCTGGAGCCACTTATGAGACTGTAATATATATTCAGTGTTTTGAATCTTAAGTTTTTTGTGTGGGTTCTGCCAGCATTGGTTAATATCATGTCATAAGTATGAATCTTATGAAATAGATCAGACATATCAGATACAAATGATATTTTGCACAACCCTGTTGGTTACTACACCTGGTAGCTCAATAGCCTCATGTCCATGAATTTTGTTGTAATAAATTAAACAATTTACCCATTATACCCTTTGAAATACAGACACTTGAGATATAATACAATCATGAAAAATGCATAAAGCAGCAGAAAGCTCTTCCCTTATTTTTTCATTAAAGATGCTATTAATTCTTAAGCATGTATTTACTACATAGAGATAGCTACATCTGATCATAATATAAGATTTTTAGAAAGGCTGATCTGAACTGATAAATTATAGAGCAGACCCCAAGATGTAGCAATCCATTAAATTGTTCTGATACATGTGGACTCTAATTAACTTTCTAAGTCTTCATGCAGACTTAATTAGTGCATTACCAGTTTAATTAATAAAGCTTTATTTCAAGAGTCGAATGATTTGGTATTATTGTCTATTGGCTAAAAAAATCACTTGAAAATCATTCTTGGGGACAACCTTCTTTATCTTGTTTTTCTTCCATTATGACCTTGACTGCTGAAGTATTCAATCTCTATTGCCCCAACTAAGTAGGAAACACCAGACTAGGTGTACTCAATTTTTCAGAAAGGTAGATTCATAAAAAAATGTTCAGTGTAGTTCAATCTCTTCCAGAAAAAAATATTTTAAAAGATATCCTAGATCCTCAAGTATATGTGTATGAAAGAGACGGGGGTGGGAGGATAAGGATCAAGGGCTTCACATAACATTTGTGGAAGATACAGTTATGGCATGTTTGAACTGGCCCTGGCATAAATTCATATATATATATATATATATACTAGGCCTGGGCGGTTTCGTTCGTTAATTTTGTAATTCGTTAAATATTCGTTAATTTTAGCAATTACAAAACGATTACAAAACTTATTTTTAAACCCGGAAGTGTTTTTAAATATCGAAACGGCATGCGCCAAATATTTTTGTATTTCCGTCCATTTCGGAAATACGTAAGATGGCTAGATGCTTGCTGGGAGCTCTCCTCTCTCTCCTCTCCTTAGCCAGTCAGAGCCTGAAAGAGGAGGAGGAGGAGGAGGAGAGGGCGGGGAAGGCGCCGGCTGAGCAAGCGAGTGAGAGGGCGAGCGACCCTCAGCGGGAAGGCGGCCCGTCCCTCCTTCCTCACCTTTGCGGTGGGTGTGCTTCGTTCTCCCAATTCCGCACTGAAACCTTAGCGGAGGGCTGGGCTAGATGGCCTTTGGGGAGCCCTTCTCCCAATTTCGCATTGAGACCATAGCAGAGGGCGGGACTAGATGGCCTTTGGGGAGCCCCTTCTCCCAATTCCGCACTGAAACCTTAGCTTCGGAGGAGCCGGGCCCGACTCGGCGGCAGCGCTTGAGGGCCCGCCAGAGTGAGTGCCTGCCTTCCCTCCTTAATAATAATTTCTCCTCCCTATTCTACTAAATTAATAATTAAATTAAAAAAATATTGAAAAAATATTGAAAAAAAAGGGCGCCATCTTTACAAAATGTTTTGTAAATATTAACAAAATTTCGTAAATACCGAACTTTTTTAAGGGAAAATTTTGTAATTATTTTAAATATCGAAACAAAAAAAACCCCCAAATACAAATCGATTTTAGAAACAAATTTTTCCGTTGTTACCCAGGCCTAATATATATATCAATATTTTATGTTAAGAAATTAACACAGATTGAATATGATAAATCCCTTTCAAAAGGATAATTCGGTTGTCTGCATTTCCTTATAGTGCTGCTTGCATGTTCAACAAATGAGGCTGATTTGTACATTTAGCAGTCAACCATACAGATTTTCTTTCTTTTAAGTTATGTTTGTTTTTGAAACTGCAACATCTAATTTTGTTTTGTATAGTACTTACTGGAACTTCCTCAGCTCAGAAGAAAATAATCTTTACATGGGAGCTTTCATCAATTTTTCTTCTGCTTACTTCTTCTATACTGACAGCCTATTTCTGGGGTCCTCCGGGCAATGACAACAATGCTATTACCTTATTCACTTCATGCAGCTCTTTGAAAATGTAGGGCAAGGGTTATAATTTGAATCTTTCTGAATACTTTTATATTTCATCCCATTTCCACAACTGTGTAAACATGCTACATATCGGGGCATTTATTGGTTTTCTGTACATCCAAGAAAGTTTATGCAAAACTGAAAACCAGTTAATTTCAATGGTGCTACTACAGCTCTTTCTCCCCTTCCTCCTTTTAATGCAGAGATAGACTAACATGTACTTCTTTGAAAAGTATTATTCCCTGTCCTTGTTTTGTCCATTTTGTTCTGTACTCCAAGACATCATCATTTGGTTTCAGTTTTTATTACATAGCAATATTTCCAAGTATAGATTTTGGGAAAAGTGATCTTTTTGAACTATAGAATCATAGAATCAAAGAATCAAAGAGTTGGAAGAGACCTCATGGGCCATTCAGTCCAACCCCCTGCCAAGAATCAGGAATATTGCATTCAAAACCCCTGACAGATGGCCATCCAGCCTGTTTAAAAGCTTCCAAAGAAGGAGCCTCCACCACACTCTGAGGCAGAGAGTTCCACTGCTGAACAGGCTCTCACAGTCAGGAAGTTCTTCCTCATGTTCAGATGGAATCTCCTCTCTTGTAGTTTGAAGCCATTGTTCCCGTCCTAGTCTCCAGGGAAGCAGAAAACAAGCTTGCTCCCTCCTCCCTGTGGTTTCCTCTCACATATTTATACATGGCTATCATATCTCCTCTCAGCCTTCTCTTCTTCAGGCTAAACATGCCCAGCTCCTTAAGCCGCTCCTCATAGGGCTTGTTCTCCAGACCCTTGATCATTTTAGTCGCCCTCCTCTGGACACATTCCAGCTTGTCAATATCTCTCTTGAATTGTGGTGCCCAGAATTGGACACAATATTCCAGGTGTGGTCTAACCAAAGCGGAATAGAGGGGTATCATGACTTCCCTAGATCTAGACACTATGCTCCTATTGATGCAGGCCAAAATCCCATTGGCTTTTTTTGCCGCCACATCACATTGTTGGCTCATGTTTAACTTGTTGTCCACGAGGACTCCAAGATCTTTTTCACACGTACTGCTCTCGAGCCAGGCATTTGTCCCCCATTCTGTATCTTTGCATTTCGTTTTTTCTGTCTAAGTGGAGTATCTTGCATTTGTCCCTATAACCCTTGGAATTCTCCAGCTACCCTGGTCAGCATTCATGCTCATTGGGAGAGTCTGACTTGTATTTCAAAGAGTAGTTCCAACAAGATGGGGTCATCTTGCAGCCAAATTCAGAATGAGAGCAGAAAAGACGACATTGATCCACAAGACAAAGAATATTCAGATGGAACTGATTTTGTCAGTTCCTTCCTCTAAAATATGGCTCACAGCACTTGGCATTAATAGATGAACTTCCATACAAGTACTGGCAGTCCTGGATTTTCAAACATCTGGCTTACAAATGACTCATAGTTAAGAACGGAGCTGAGACAATAGGAAGTGATATACCCCTGGAATTCTATTCACTCCTGAAATTTGGCTTGTCATGAAAACAAGGATTGCTGATAAAGCTCCAACTGAGACACCTTTTCCCCATGAAGTTCACCCCATGAAACTCACTTCTGCAGGACCCCAACTAACTTCAACAGATAAGTTAATCAATTTGTATCTTTCTCCAGAAATGCAACCAGAGTCTTTTCCATCTCTACCCCACTCCCTTGCTTTCCAGTTGGCCTGGAATGGAAGTAGGGGTATTATTATTTCATTTACTTATACCCCGCCCTTCTCACCCCGGGGGTAAGTGCTTGACAGCAGTACACCAACTGTTGCATAGATCTGGATTCAGAGCTACTCTGCTACATGAAGCCAGACAAAATTGTGACCATTTTTTGTCTAAACCTGAAAGGAATTGCTGGGTAGGATATTTGGATTCCATTAAGGGCTTCTTTTCTCTTTCCCCACTTTGAAAGCACTATTTAAAATTAGACTTATGACATCTTTTATTGTCACTTAATTCCAATACTCAAGAATTATTGTCATGTGAGGCAACATTTTTTCTAATTGTCGGGAGAGATAAACCCATTCAATAGAAAATAAAAGAAGGAGCTTAAAGGCAAGTCTAATAGAAATCAAGAAAGAGCAAAAAGAAGCCGGAAAATATTTTTGTCAGTTATGGAGTGATAAAGAAAATCAAGATGTGCAAACATTAGTTCTCTTCATGGGCATTTTCTTATTGATACTTTAGTCTTGAAATGTATATTACTGCTATGGAGCACTCTTTTCAAGATGCCTTCTATTGTATTTCTCATTTTTCTATTATGTCTCCTACTGCTATATTTCCCACGCGGAGGCTGTATTTAATCCCACAGAAAGCTATTTCTTTTTCATCTTAGTTCTATTCACAAGCTATCCTTGGACATGGCAAACAGACACAATAGTGAAGATGATTCATTGCATCATTCCACCACAAGGATAAATGCTGTGTTGAAATTGCAAGCACAATAGATTTAACTTTAGTTGACCAAATCTCCTCCCCCCACCAACACATCCCCGAAATAGTTTTATTAGGGCTTGCTACTGTAGTCACTATTTTTAAATGTCATCAAGCTCACCTTGACTTATGGAGACATTTACAACTCAGCTTATCACCAATAGCCCTACTCAGGTCCTGGAGAGTTGGGGCTGAAGGTTCCCTGATTGAGTTTATCCATCTGGAACATGATCTTTCTCTCTTCCTATTGCCTTCTATCTCAGTAAGCATTATTGCCTTTTCTAGTGGGTCATATCTTCTCATGATATCTCCAAAATACAGCTGTCCAGTTTACCACCTTGTCTTCAAGGAAGACTTTAGGGCCCATTTATTTGCCAACTTTAGCAGAACACAGCATCTGTCGATCTCTTCTCCAGCATCACATTTTCAAATGATTTTTTTTCCTATCAGGTTTCTTCACTGTTGAGTTTTCACAACTATACATAGGAATGGGGAGCATGGCATAGAACATCATAAGTTTAATATTCAATTATATATCTTCACATTGCAGAATCTTCTGATTTCTTGAATGTGGCTTCCATTTTGTTTAATAATGAGACATGGTATGGAAAATTGTAAACAATTTCAATATTTCTATTATCTACTTTAAAATTATATATATCATCTGTGGTCATTATTTCTGTTTTCTCAATTTTCAACTTTAAATCTGCTTTGCACTTCCTTCCTTGACTTTCTTTGTCCTTTGCAATTTTTTGCTTGTAGTATAGTGTCATCTGCATATCATAAATTGTCAATGTTTTTTCCACCAATTTTCATGTCTCCTTCCTCCAAGTCTAATCCTACTTTATGTATGTTATGATTGGTGTACATAAAAACAGATAGAGTGATAAAATGCCATCTTGGCTGGCCTCATTGCCAATTGGAAAATATTCAATTTCTTTGTACTCTGTCCTGATATTAGTCGCTTCTATTAGTGGACAGGTTATGCATCAGAACAATCACATGTTGTGGCATACCCATTTAAAAATAACTAATAGATGTTCTGCACTTCATCCACTTCCCTGACCCTATGAGACATTGTTTGCAATATCCCTCACACAGCCCTTTCATAGCTGATTCTGTCTATTTTAGTACTTCTGGCCATTGGTATTGTTGAACTTCACCTGATGGATCCCCAATTAAATTGGTTTTATATTTTTATTTTTAATGTGTTTTATCAGGTGTTTGTATTTTATGATGGTTTCTTGCTATTTTGTTTAAGTTGGTTGTTTTATATTGTCTAATGAGTCTTGTCTCATTGTAATTTTTTTGTATGGTTTTCCTTTTGGCATTGAAGGCTCCTTGGAGGCTTCTTCTTTGGAAGCTTTTAAGCAGAGGCTGGATGGCCATCTGTCAGGGGTGATTTGAATTCAATATTCCTGCTTCTTGGCAGGGGGTTGGACTGGATGGCCCATGAGGTCTCTTCCAACTCTTTGATTCTATGATTCTATGAATGTTTGCCCTATTTGTTGGAAACTGCCCTAAGTCCTTTCGGGGAGATAGGACAGTCTATAAATAAAGTTTTATTTTATTTATTTACCTCCATGATCTACACAATAAAATTCTTAACCTAGTCCACCTTTTCAAAAATGCATGAAACTTGTATGTTTGTGGTTATCACAACTGCACAACATCCGGGCGTCCCCTGAGAAACATCCTTGCAGATGGCCAACTCTCTCACACTAGAAGTGACTTGCAGTTTCTCAAGTCTTTCCTGACATGAAAAAAGCATACCAGTACAGTAGTATATGATGGTTAGGACCAGGCATGTAGCTTCAGCTTTAGCCCCCCCCCCCCGAAATTCTCATGGTGGTCTGTGAGAAGGCCTTACTGATACATTATTTAAACTGTTATGTTTATTCATATCATGATCTGATCACCATGCTCAATATATCCCATATGCATGGGGGTATTGGGGTAACGATACAAAAGGTTTGCTAGGGTAGACCCTCTTTCACTCAGACTCAGCCCCCCCCGAACCAAACTCAGCCCCCCCCCAAAAAAAAACAAAATCCTAAATAGTAGGGCTGGGCGGTTTCGTTTCGTTAATTCGTAATTCGTTAATAATTCGTTAATTTTTTCAATTACAAAACGATAACGAACCATTCTGGAGCAATTATTTAAAAAAACGAATTTTCAAAAACGTTTTGTAAATGCTTCGTATTTCGATATTGTATTCGTTTCGTTATTGTTTTGAGGTCGTTTCATTATTATTTCCGCATGTCTGGGCCAGTTTTATGGTTTAATTAGTGAAAAAAAATTATAATATCACACCAACAGTCAACAACAGAGGGAGAGGGAAGCTTCAGAAGGTTTTGGAGGTTTTTTAGCGTATTTCGCGGTCGCGTCCGCCATTAACGAATCGATTCGTTATTGTTTCGGAAATCGATTCATTATTTTTTTACCATTTACGAAATTTCGTAAATATCGAACTTTTTAAAAGGAAAATTTTGTAATTATTTTAAATATCGAAAGAAAAAAAACCCCCAAATACAAATCGATTTTAGAAACAAATTTTTCCGTTGTTACCCAGGCCTAATAAATAGATATATATGTATGGATATTGTTTCATGAGTGATGGAGTCAACAAACCACCTATGTATTGAGGCATAAAAATGCTGTTGTGTGAGTTTATGTCTGGAATCATCCTGCAACTTTACAACAGTGTAATCTGGAGATGCAGATTAAACACTTACTGTGCAACATTTACTGATAAGCAGACAATTGGATGGCATATTATACCTCTTCCCAAGTGGTCTTCATCTTTATGCTTCTTGTGCATCCAGACCTCAATGTTAGTATGCTTATTCTGCCAGCTTCAAATAATATCTCATTCAAAGCACTGGTGTATACATGATGGCTACTATAGGAATTCCAGTAAAAATGACCTCTGTGCAATGAAGTATAATTGCACCAGCTATAACTTTGGAAAGATGGCTCCAGATGGTTATATTACCACTAATCAAAAATAATGTGTTCATTCTCTCTTTTACCAAATTTTGATTGACTTTTTTCCTAGTAAGATGAGCAGAAGAAGCTTGAAAACATGGGAGCATTGCCAATGGAAGACAGCATCTGCACATCCTGTAAAATTTAGTGACCAAAGCAGGGCAATTGCAGGATGAAAAACATCACCCAGAAGGTCTGCAAGACACTCGCCCCAGTCAAATTGAGGGCATGATGTTAAGATTTCTTTAACAGATTCTGATATGTTAGGAAGTCTAATGATTGATACATTAGACTACAGATCACAGGAGGCTACAGATCACAGGAGGGAAATTCACTGAGAAATTTCAAAATAATCAAAGCAAAGGAAATAAAAGAGAAGCTATGAGGGGCCCTGAATAAACCCTTCCCATTCATAACACACACACAAGGGAACAAAATTATTTATTTAAAACCTTGCTTACTTTAGCTCTAATCATTTTGGGTTCAACTGCACATCTAATTAAAAACAAAGGCAAGGCAGATGAGTTCTTTCTTGACTGTACCCTTGGTTTGCATGACAAAGGGGACTTTAACATTTTTATTTTCAGCTCATTCTTAGCTCTAGGAATATCAGAAGAAAAGATGAATACTATCTGAGAAATGCAATGGCTTACTGATTATTGTTCTTACTAAGCTTGATTCTCCAAATCATTTATATACACATTGTATTTTCCACATTTTAATCATTCTGCTCAACGGTAATGCTTATCAGAATGCTAAGAGAAAGGAACAGTAATATATGGCTATAGACAATACTAACTTTGTTCTAACAAATGAAAATTTCATAGATGTTTCATATGAAAACCTGTCATGGATCATTCTGGTCCAAGAATTTCACATAATGACAGCAAACAATGACTGTCATATTTATTGGGTCTTCACCTCAAAAGCAATGTGTAAGGTGTTCTCTTTCTAATGTTACATTATGACTTTCTGTCAGAGATGTGTCCAAATTGACTTCAAATGTAACCATTCAAATGCAGGAAATCACACAGCATTATAGCTCCCTAAGCTACAGTGTCAGGCCCCTGATTTATGTCCAATTTATCATTCACAATAACTTTGCCTTCCTTTTTACTATTGGCATCCTAGAGTTCAGTTCCTATGTGTAATATCCAGTTAAAAGGGTCATAAATAGAAAAGTTTGGAAGCAATAGGAAACTTCTGCCAGAAGAGTTTGAAACATTAACTACAATCCCCAGAAACCCCACAAAGCATTGTGATAGGTAGTTGCTAGTGATGGCAAATGCTTTGTATCCAAAATTTTTGTATTCAAAATTTTTGAGTGCACACCACTTTGGATTTTTTCTTTCAAAAATGCAAAAAAATCTTGGAAGTACATAAATACAGGGAGCCCCATCATGCTTCTTGCAAGTAAGGTTGTGGAATAAAAAACACTTTTCTGTCTCTGATATCCTGTTTTGGCTTGAAGGAAAAAATCCCTGAAATATTCTTCTTTCCAGCATGAGAGCGAGGCATGAAAAAGGGCACTGAGCAATAAATTATTTGCTCTTGCCTATGAGAATGAAAGTTTTGCATTCCCAGTGAAGCCCTCTTGGGTTTGCCAAATTAAATAGCTGTGGTTATTCCTAGTGTGGATACAAGATCTGTTTCCTATATCAATATAACAGATGTGATGCTTCACAGAAGGAAGAGGTCGAAGTCTTAATTCTAGAGTAAAATGTCTTACTTACTTACTTACTTACTTACTTACTTAAGCGATCCCTCATTTTCAGAGGATGATTGTCTTCCAAGATTCTTGTGGGTCCGTATGTGGCTGTGGAGCCCTATTCTTGCTCTGCATCTTCTTCCACAGTGAGGGCATTGGTTTCCAGGTGGAAGGCGGTCTCGGTCGGGGTTGGCTTGACGCGCCTTCCTCTTGGCATGCTTCTCCCTTTTGCCCTCCATTCGTGCCTCCTCAAATTCTGCAGCACTGCTGGTCACAGCTGACCTCCAGCTGGAGCGGTCAAGGGCCAGGGCTTCCCAGTTCTCAGTGTCTATGCCAAAGTTTTTAAGGTTGGCTTTGAGCCCATCTTTAAATCTCTTTTCCTGTCCACCAACATTCCGTTTTCCGTTCTTGAGTTCGGAGTAGAGCAACTGCTTTGGGAGACGGTGGTCGGGCATCCGGACAACGTGGCCGGTCCAGCGGAGTTGGTGGCGGAGTACCATCGCTTCAATGCTGGTGGTCTTTGCTTCTTCCAGCATGCTGACGTTTGTCCGCTTGTCTTCCCAAGAGATTTGCAGGATTTTCCGGAGGCAGCGCTGATGGAATCGTTCCAGGAGTTGCATGTGACGTCTGTAGACAGTCCACGTCTCACAGGCATATAGCAGGGTTGGGAGGACAATAGCTTTATAGACAAGCACCTTGGTATCCCTACGGATGTCCCGGTCCTCAAACACTCTCTGCTTCATTTGGAAAAATGCTGCGCTCGCAGAGCTCATAGCTTCATGTCTATGGATACATGAATCAAGATAGTCCTGAATGAACAAATCTGCCCATTTCAGGTTTTCATGTACCAGAGCTGGCATCTTGCACATTTTTAACTCTTTTGATATGAATGTTTATGATAATGTCTCTATTGCCACCACTGCAAAGGCTCCACAAAATACCTTAACAGCCAGAAACCCCACAGGATGACTGAGGGTTTTTTTCCTGGATGGTGATTTCCAGTGATCTAAGGTGGAATAAGGAACTGCAGCTAGGATCCTGCTTCTGATTGTTACATGTCAGGTCACTGGTAGGATGAGGCTTGAAACATTATCCTTCTGTATCTTGATAGCATACAGAACAGATCTTCTTCTCTTGCTGCGTCTGCTGGCTGTAAAGGTACATTTGGAAAATTTAGTAAGGAATCTGTAAGTACCTATGTATTCTTAACTACATCTGAGGTTGAAGATTTTGGCATAGGATTCCAATTCTTGCCATTCTGAGTATGAAGTCATTTAAAGTTTTGTAGATTCTGTGAACAAACACATTATGCTTAAATTCCCACCAATCCTTTTTTTTAAAAAAATAAACTTTAAGCAAAACAATCCTTTGTTTTGAGGAGTTCTGACATTCTTATGAAGACTTTTATCCCCCCTTCCTTCAGGTTTCCTCACTACTTTGGGTGAAATTCAGAAGAATCTCTTATATTACTCTACAGAAACTGACATGGCTGGTAATAATTAAAAGGTATTATTGTAATTATTATTATTATTATTATTATTATTATTGGTACAACACATTAGATTGTGCTCTGCTATAATTGGGTCAGTTACATTACAGTTTGTGTGTGTGTATCACTTCTTTAACAATTTCTTGATTGGAGCATGATTGAAAAGAATCAGTCATCTGTAACAAGTGTTATCACAACTGTCTAAATGTCTCACCACATCATGAAGAGTGTGGCAGGAGGAGAACTCACATCAAAATGCACTTTCTTTTGCGTGACACAATATCATATCTGCCATTCTATGTTACAAGCAAGTAGAAGGCTAATCCATCTTAAAAATGGCAAGGTGAAGGTGGGGGACCAAACACATTGGGTGTCCAACAATTGCAGGAATAAGCCTTCAGGTGTGCAAAGGTTTTCCACTTGTATAATGCTACCTTCACTCGCCTTAGGTTGTTCTTTCTATCCTATGACTGCCTTATAAGCCAAGGGCTCATAGTTAATAGAAGAATTTGTTGGTATGATGTGGGGTATACAGAAGTGTGAGGACTAGAGTTGTTGAATGCAGGGGTAAATAATCTGGATTTTTTAGCTTTGTGGGGGAAAGACATGCCATAACTGTGAGAAGTGAAGATAGAGATGTGGGAGGAAGAGCCTTGTTCAATCATTTGTTTTGTTTCCATTGCTATAACAAAGATCCATGAAATTTGTTGTCTGTTTATTTATTTTTTCTATGGAAAATGTTTGTCCAATATTGAAAAAAACCATTCATTTTTATAATCTTTTATCCAAGGACATCCTGCAATGTACATCAAATCCAGAATAACCATTTCATTCATTTCCCAAGAACTAACCCGTTCTATAGAGAGACATTTTCTGGAATGCTGAAATTAGTTACATTTGAGACTATGAATGGTAAAAGCATAGAAACGCTAAGAGTAATAATTCTTCTATGCAGTATGTTCTGCGATTAATGGCTTATGAAATACCAGCTTTTTCCAGTAATGGCACTTGCTGCTCCCTGTCATTTCCTATTCATGCTGTGAAAGATGAAACACATTAAATAGAGCAGGGACATTTTTTGATCACAAAAACATTGTTGACAGCTTACATTGTCATACTCATGGCTTTGTCTAGCTATTGGTCCTGGGGGTGAGGTGGAGGGTCTATGTTATTTTATGCTGCTTGATAGACATAGTAGATGAGCAATTTGTAACCCTCCATATGTTTCTGGACTGCATTTCCTATAAACCCATACCATTGATCAAGTATGCAAGGGCTGCTGGGGTATGAAACCAACAACATCTAGACTTACCTACTCCTGTTATAGAGAATAAAGCTGCACTGGGCCATTAAAAAATGAACAATCCACACAAGAAACTGTAAATGTTCAACTTGGAATATGCTGCTACAACAACATAACAGATTGCTAAAACAGTTTGCTTTTGTTTGTCAAATGGCAGTTTGGAGTTGGCAAGATACAGATTTAACTTCTAGCAAAACTTCATGAAAACCACAGAAGAAAACAAATAGAATGTGTTGCATAAGAGGAAAAAAGGAAGAATGTGCATAGAAATCTTGGCAATGCCTGAAGGGATTTGAGTATAGTAAGTGTACTGGAAAAAAAACCTGAATGGAGTAACAATCCCCATTTTCTTCGCAAGATGAGAAATATATTTCTTCACTTTCTAGTACAAATCTTAAAGCAGATAAATGACTGCAATACAGTACAGCCCCTTCCTCAAAATGGAGAAAAAATCCAAACACCAAAAAGCAGTAAATTAAAAAGAAAGCCAAGCAGTTGCAGGTTCATGGAAGGTCACAAAGTAGATAACTTTGTGCAATATGTTTTGGAAGAACAAAATTGAGTTCAAGAAAAAAGGATGTATGCGTGAATGTTTCCAATAAGAGTTGTGGTGTTGATTTTGCTTTGTAAAGTGCAGCTACCCTGCACTAAAATGCAAATTCCAAAGCTCTTGCCATTTGTTCCAATGAGTTACAACAGGAATGTGAGGTGCTTCCAAGTTTTATCCCTTTCCAGTGGAAATCCTTTAGATGATAAAGGACATACGTTCTGTTTTGAATAAATTGTCCATATGCAAACATTTCTTGGAAAATTTGATGTAAGTTTTTTTAAAATCTTTTGCCAGAATTGGTTATTTTGCCACTCACTTCTTTTTTAGACATATCTGAACAGCAAGTGGTACTAGAATGTCTATAGTCCTCATCTGATGGGCAAAACTTGAACCTCTCTTCAGGCATGGAGCCTGCCGGATCCTATCACATGATGTCAATCTACTTTTGGAGGGGCTCCATGCCTGAAATGAGGTCCAAGTGTTGCTGGAAGCAGCGCTGGCAACACAAGATCTTTCCTGTGTTGCATAGATGATGGGGAGAAACCACATGGCAATGCTGTCTCCGGGGGATGAGTTGAGGGGTAATGTGGGCAATCCAGGATATAGGGCAATGAGTT
Source organism: Anolis sagrei ordinatus (assembly GCF_025583915.1). NCBI lineage: Eukaryota > Metazoa > Chordata > Lepidosauria > Squamata > Anolidae > Anolis > Anolis sagrei. The sequence continues at coordinate 152,231,844 of NW_026847438.1, forward strand.
CCCATGTTAGACTCGTCACGATCCATGGCAAATCCCCCTGCTATTGCCCGGATAGGTGACCTCAATGTGTTGAGGTCCTAAGACTGTCTGAACATATTTTGCTGCCTGAGGCAAAGAACAAGCTGGTTCTCTGCTCCCTTTCCAGGCACAGAACCCAACCAAAATGAGGCCCTATCTACACTGTCATATAATCCAGTTTCTGAATCCATATTCTCTGTTTTGAACTGGATTATTTCACAGTGGAGATCCAGCCTGAGACTGTATCTTATTTTGGTTGGTTTATCGATGCAAGGTCCCATTTACTTTGTTTCCCCATCTTGTTTTTTCATTCCACAATACCAGTCTTCTTGGTAACAAGATTGGCATCACTAAAGTAATTGTTATAGAAAACATCAGTGAAAACTCCCAGAGAGGTGGTGCAACTCTACTTCTAGGCAGAGCCACCCCCACCATAAGGCAAATGAGGTGACAGCCTCAGAAAGCAATTTTTGGGACTCACAAAGGAGTCATTTAACAGTAATAAATTTATTATTGTATTTTTGCTACCACAGGCATGTAAAGATACTCACTCAACATTTTTCCTCAAGGGTCAAAGGAATATGGCTGCCTTGGATGGTTACATACCTTTTAGGGCTGAGCAAAAAGTTGTTACTTCCTCGTATGTCAGATCTATTTCATAAGATTCGTACATATGATACAATATTATGAAACATGGGTAGTGCCCATACAAAAAATTCAAAACACTGACCTATGATTTATCAGAAGAGTTATGTAAGTCTCATAGGCTGCTCCAGGTCTCCATTATGGGTGCCGCTTTTTCTCCAAAAGGGCTAAATTTGGTTCCGCCAAAGGGGTCTGAGGCTCTTTCCCCAAAGGGAGTGGTGAGAGGGGGCCTGGGTGGGCAGGAGGGAGGGAGGGATGGCTGGCTGGAGAGCCAGGCAAGGAAGAAGCCCCTTCGGCACATGGCTGGCCCAGGCACAGGCAGATATTATCACATTGAGTCTTTAACTAGGGCAGCCCTAGTATTCTGAAGTGAGCAGAATTCTGGGAAATGTGGTTCATGGTGGGGCCTTTTGAATTCTCTGTCACAGGGCTCCTCAATTTCCCAAACTACATTTCCCAGGATTTTGCTTCCCACCTTGTGCCTACTTTTCCTTCCTGAATGTTTTGGTGGGGGAAAAAACCTGTGTTCATTCTCTAAAGGAATTTCAAAATAAAGGGGATTGTTGGGAGTTGAATCAACCCTGTGAAATAGGCAAAGTTGAGAAGCAGAAACTTCAATGTTTATCTAGTAGCTTTCCTATTATTATTATTATTATTATTATTATTATTATTATTATTATTTCAAAGGCTGGATGAGCATCTGTTGGGGGTTCTTTCACTGTGCTTTTCCTGCCTGACAGAAGGGGGTTAGATTGGATGACCCCTGGGGTCTTCCAGTAAAATAGTACTGTTAAGTTTATGTTGTTTAAAATTCCCTAAAAATCAGTGGATACACAAATCTTTCTGAAACTAAGGGGGAATGATGCCCTGGTTATGTTGTATTATTGAAAATAGAAATTCAAGGAGACAGTTCTTGTAATTGTTTTTTTTTTTTTTTAAAAGAGGTGTTCATAAAAACTTTTAAAAATTCTCAAAAACAGTGGATGTGTAAAACATTCTAAACTGCAGCAGGGGGGGGGATAACAGTGGTAAATGTATTCTATAATCGTAGCAAGTTTCATCCCAATAGTTCTAAAAATGAGAGGGAAAGGAACCCCAGAAGTTTCCCACTTCTACAACTGCATAATGAAAAAGTAACAAAAAATTGTCATATTGTTATAGTTACGATATGGAGCCCTTACAATATTTTAGAAATGCTTTAGATATGATTCTCTCCCCTCCCCCTGAAATGTTGTAATGAGTACTGAAACTTTTTTTCCTTGATCACACAGCGTAGTACCTTTACTTGGAGAATGCAGCTTGCTTGCACTATCCTAAAGCCAAATTTGTTGTTATAGGTCTTCTATATTCTGAAGCAAATCACAAGGGCCACAGAATCATATTAGGTGCATTGGAGGTACTCAATTAAAGGGTCTTTCCAATTCACAGTTTGATTATGCCAACAAGAGTATGATTGAACCGTCAATTTTGTAAACCAAAAAAAAAAAATCCCCTACATAACTCAGGAATACTTCAGGTTTTTTTTTAAATCTATGAATGTGAATCATAATAATCTATTACTCACTCCAGGAGTAATTCCTGTCACCACCAAACCAAACTTCATAAGAAAGTGATCTGGCCATGAAAGTAAGGTTAGTGAATCCCCCCTCCCCCCCCAAAAAAAAACTCCCAAACAACAAACAACAATCACAAAACAAAACCCTGAACTTTCTCACCCACTTGCCAAGACTATATAAAGTCTTGGCAAATTTTAGATTATAAGTCTGCGGGTAGTAAATTATTTTTTTCTTGTTTTTTTCTTGTAAAGTGATAGTGCTATATACATAAATGTTGATAATAAATATTAATAATAGAGTGTGTGTTGGACCAGTGAGGTAGAAGCACAATCCCATATATGTTATGGGAGCTATGAACTCTTGGGCTTGTCCCATCTGGTCCCTAGTTCTCAAAGCACGACTCTAAGGTTCCCCAGCACCATCTCTGGGACTACAAGAGAAAACACAAGCAGGGAGGCAGATGGTCAATAGGCCTAACAATGTCTAATCTGGGTTTATGTTGTATCAAATACCCAGGTGGACCAAAATGAGAAAGGTCCATTCCATCAAACTGCATCAAGCCCAGGTCTCCATAAAGGTTGTAGTTTAGCACGATTTTGCAAAGAAAGCTAAAAGCCCTTATAAAACTACATCTCTAAATATTCCATAGCATTGAGCCATAGCAATTAAAGTGGTATCAAACTGCATTAATTCTACAGTATAGATGCACCCTAAGAGAAGTACAAAATGGCCTTCAGAAATTTGATGAGTATTACTGAAGTTCTTTTGTTATACCTTAATATCCTAAAGTAGAAATGTTATCAATTATACTTTAGATTTTACTTTAGTTGGAATTGGTTGATAAGGCATTATATTTTGTTGTCTCTGTATCGTGCTCACCAAGAAAAGATCTGAAATCCCCTCCTCCTGTGTTGTGTGCCTGCTATACACCATATTCTCTGCTTGGTTCTCTGCAGGGAGGCAGCTTTTCTAAGATAAAACCTTATGTGGATAGATGAATTTTCTTAAAGCAGTTTAGGAGAATGCAATATTTTAAAAGAATGGAGCTGCACAATCAACATTCATCTTTCCCATTTAAACCAGGGTGAGCAATGGGTGGCTCTCTATATACATTGGAGCTCCACACTGCTAACCATTGTTTATACTTGTCAGAGCTGCTGGAGTCTCAATTCAACACAGAGGCTATCAGTTTTCCAGTTTAAGCCAATTACATTAGTGACTGATACATGACCTTCCCTTTCCCATTAGTTAACTTTTCCCATTTCAAATTGATATTTGGGTCTCTCCTCTTTCCCATACACTTATTGTCTGGCACCATCTTATCCTGTTATGTACTTATACAACTTTGGATGAAAATAAAACATTGCAATGTTCTATGTGAGATGTCTTAGTTAGTCAATACCTTAGTCAACACCAGAAGTGACTTGCAGTTTCTCAAGTTGCTTCTGACAAGAAAAAAAATCAATACCTTTGAGATTTAGTAGTGTTTTTCTTTCTGCGTGTAATGGAACACTTTGGGGGTTAGTGTTTCCTATTAGGGGTATTAATAAAGGAACTGAAATTCTGTTGTGCATTGTCTGGAAAACAGACTAACGGGGTGGACTGGGAACTACATACTCAAGGGGTTGAGAAGTCTGAACTTGTAGATTCTCCCCTCTCCGTCAGCCTTCCCTAGAGTTCTGCATTACCAGAAAACCTAAACTACAGTTATTCTCATAGCATAGTCTTCTTAAATCATGCCAAGTTGCTAAATACTTAAGCAGACTAAACCATGTGAAGGATTGCAGTGTTAACCTTTTAACTTAATTATCATTCCCACATTTCCCACTGCACCCTGTTATCTCCGGCAGCACTATCCATTTTCTAGCTGCCATTGATTCAGCTGTATATCTCTCCTTGACCACAATTCTTTCAATATCTTGAAGATGGAAAAATATCACCATCTACTTTCTTCACACCATAAATAATATTTATGTGTTTATCATGTCTCCCCTTACCCTCCCCTCCCATTTGTTAAAAAATGAAAGAGTGCCCTAAGTGGTGTCCTTTTTTCACAAGTCGTGGGGGGAGTTTTTCCAGCTCCTTGATCATTTTAGTTGCCTCCTTTCATACCTTTTATCAGCTCTGCATTGTGTTTCCATAGGCACTTTAGACTTACCTTGAAACTCAGTAAAACATACTTCTCATCAGAGTAGGCTGACACTAACATGCACTTTTCATCGGAGAGCTGAATGCAGTATTTTTTTTTATGTCTCACAACAGCCACAATACGTCTTTTGAGATCTTGTGCAATGCTGGCCTTGCCTTCACTTAGAGAAGCACAGAGTTGGGTCTTGAGAGCTGTGAACTCATGGAATATTGTTTTGGAAAGAAGGACTTAGTGGATATTCTTACTAATTCTATTCATCATCCTACAGCCACCTCGGCCTGTTAAAACCTTGTTCTGCCATTATGGGGGGAATGCTCAATAAGTAGGAGTAATAACTGAGAATAATCTCTTTACCAGGCTTTTATTTCATGATCTCCAGCCTCTAGCTTTTGACAAGTGATCCAATCTATCAATAACAACTAGGATTAAGTATTATCAGCACATTTAATTGCGAAAATGGGGGTATGTTTCCTATTAAGTTATATCCAATTTGTCTAAGGGAAACATCAACTGGAGCCTGCAGAGTCACCAATGGGTGGTGTCTGCAACTAGAGTCTTTTTCTGTGCTCTTTTTGTCAGCCCCTTCCACACATGTAAGTGAATCAGACATGGCATTGGCTTTCAGGGAGTCTATCTAGAGAGCTAGCATGGTTCAGGAGCACCGGAAATCCCTACAATACTGAGAGTTCCCTTATCCCTGAATTAGGATCCCAGTTTAGTGTGAGTAAAAGAACATGTGATAAGGATATGCAGCTGACGTGGAAGTGTTTTGGCAAGACATGACTATCTCAAGCCTTAAGATTTCTGAGCCAAAATCTAAACCCTTGGGATGACTTCATGTGAAGCCACAGGAGGCCATGGCAGTCATAAAGCATTGTAACTTAAAGATCAACCACAACTACAAGCAACATGTTATTTGAGTAAAGCAACTTATTTAACATATGGGGGGATGTGCACTTTTCAAAACAATACTCTTGACCTGTCATTTCTCCCCATTACAATAAGAGATACCAGGTCCTGAGATGTGTCAGCTGTATTTAAGCAAGAGATGAATTTACTTTCTAACCACATGGATGTTCCTTCCTTACAAAGCAAAATTACTTATTTGATTTCCTACTCTTATCTCCTATTGACTGAGCAAATGGTATCTGCAAAGAAAATAGGGTTATGCATATACACATTGAAACAAAGTTTGGAATCATTACTTTTTGGGCTACTGCTCACAAAATACTCCAACCACCCTGATTTGTAGTCATGCTGACTAGAGCATTCTGGGACTGGTGTTCCAAAAGATTTATATTACTCTGAATGAATACAATTTTTTTCTCCATGCAGCAATTTTTGATTTGTGTAGAGATCCGATCTATTAGGATAATGCCTAATTAGAAGTCCATTGTTTACCCAGATTCCATTTTGTGGGTGGAAGTAATAGAGCAGGCCTGCATAACGTATGTCCCACGGGCTGGATGCAGCCCACATGCAACGCTAAGCTTCTTCCTCATTGCTCAACCTTTGGACTGCCAAAGCAAGAAGGCTTGCCAAGGACTGAGCGCTGAGAGAGAAACTTGTACCCCTCCCCAATTTTGCGCCTGTCCCATGAGAATGGTGTGGGGCTGGAGAAGGGGTGGGGTTACCCCTTTGGCAGGGAGGGAGGATTAATGGGTGGCCCATCAAAAGTGTTTGGAGTTAATAATGGCCTTTTACAAGGACAAAGTTGTGCAGCCTGTGATAGGGGAAAGTGAAAATCTTAGGATGGGGACCTTTAGTCCTCTAATCCACAAAAACAGCAAAAGTTTTCTGAACATGCCTGTTTTAGGCAATAACACAAATCTGTTGTGCCGTGTTTACAGAGGAGGCTCCAATTATACTTCATAAAATAATAATAATAATAATAATAATAATAATAATAATAATAATAATTTGAAACACACAAAATTACTACACAGCAAACAAGATCACTATGCTGGTTGTTGTTTTGGATCACACATCAGACACTTCCCAAGTGTCCGACGTGTGATGTATCAGCGAATAATGTGTGCAGATCCCAGTAGGGTGGCCTTTTGCAGCTGACAGATGGCAATTTTGTCAGCGCCAATTGTGTTTAAGTGCAGGCCAAGGTCTTTATGCATTGCACTCAGTGTGCCGATCACCACTGGGACCACCTTTACTGGCTTGTGCCAGAGTCTTTGCAGTTTAAATCCTCATATTGTGTCATTATTATAAAAGGAAAAAAATGCCTGTTTAGCAAGCCTTGCAAATGCTGATTTGCTATCAATTAATGTTTGATTTTTATACTTTTCTATATATCTGTATATCTAGGATCACTTAAAACATTCAGGTTGAATGAGTTTGTGAGTGGAAAAAATTAAGAAGGCCTGCTCTAGACAGAGCTGGGCTACTCTTGGCCATACTGAGTGGTTTGGAAGATTCTTCCTCCTCACTGTTATTTACATGTGTTTTATATTTAACACATCTGTTCAAATAAGGGGGATGTGATTGGGCTTTGTATAAATTGATTTACTAATGAAGATACATCAATTCACAGAGCATATTGGTGGATGCTTCTCCTTGGGATTGGAGCATTCCATGTAGGTTGAGCAATGCAAGAATCTGTCACAGTGGCAAAGAATATATTTTATTTGGAAAATATATGTAAGGATAAAAAAGATGAATAGGGTAATTTTTGTCCCTTTTGTTTATTAAAAGAAAATGTAACAATATTGAACAGCAACACTTGCTTGCAGAGGTATTTTTCACCGAATTTCCAATAATTTGCACTTTTCACATATCTTTTTTTCATTAAAAAAATAGATATATTTGCACACTTTGAGAACAAAAATAAGAATGACTCAATTTCATAACACTGCTGTTACCATTCTAATGTTCTTTTAGAGTAACAAGGGGAAATTGCCTCATGCCCAAGCGCTCCCAAGCAGATGTTCTTGGCAACAAAAGTTACTGCCCCCGTCATCCAGTCAACTCCTCAGTCCTGTTTTATAACATCATGAATAAAAATATATAGGATATAGCTCAGTAGATAGAATTACTTTTTAAAAGGGATTTCTAGATATCAACAAAAACATAGAGATCTCTAAAAGAAGAAAAAAGTATGAAAAATAACTGTCTCCTCTCCCTCCTCTTTTTAACATTCACCCAGCAGCATTAATAAATATGACATTTGATTAATGGTTCATAGACATGCCTGCACATTCCACCTTTGATATGTACTTTAAATCTCCTAGGTCTTGGGTAAGTCAACAAATTGGTCAAAGAATAGTTTGGAAGGCATTCCATTAAGTCTCCAGTTGTGAGAACCCAAAAGCCACTAGGATGTCACGTATTTGTGGTATAAGAAAAGAGAGAAATTGGTAGATGAGATTTCTATCCAGTTTGCAGGTAGCTAATCAGATTTTCTGAGCAGAGGTCTGACATCAGGAGTGGGAAATGAATGGTATTTCCCTAGATAATGAATGATTAATCCCATCTTGGTTCACCATTGGTCAGACCGATTGTGTGTGATGGTAATTGGATTGCAAACACAATTTGTTGGTGGTGGTTCCTCAACACTGATAAATTACTTACGTAGGCAAACACTGAGCATATGGCATTCCTCCTTTATGTATTACAGTAGCCACTGGAGTATACCTATCTACTATGAAAAGATAAAATCCTACTATTTGACTGTTCAAGAAGAAAAGCAAGGCTTCATTTCTTTCAACACAAGAACTATTGGATTTTAAGATCATTCTCTACAAGCAAAAAGACTTTTCAAATCTCCTTTGTGGGGCTATGAAAAGGGCCCTGCTCTGTCAGAGAGTAGGAAAAGGGTGTTCCAAATATATGCTAGAGAAATAGAGTATAAAGCCTTCTAGTGTCTCCCCACAACATGCTTTCAGGATTGGGGGATAATTCAAAAAGCTCTCAGTAGATGTTGTACATTTATGAACAACCATGTACATCTATGGGAATCAAGGAAATGGGGAAAATAAAAAGAAAGAGTACTCAAATCATAGAATGTTATAAGTTAGAAGTAACCACAAGGGCCAGTGAGTCCAACCCACTGACATACAAGAATGCACATCTCAAACACTACTGAAAGATGCCCATCCAACCTCTGCTTTAAGGACTCCAACAGAGAATCCACAAACCTCTATGGAAGTTTATTCCATTGATGAACTACTCTTAAAGTAAAAAAGTAAGCAAGGAAATGGCCAATACAGTAAGAAAAAGATCAGAAATAACCAAACCTAAGGGGCAAAAGATATGTTTCCTTCCATTTTATCATTTCATGGTGTAAATTGCATGGATATTTGAAAAAGTAATTCCTTTGCAGTGGTTCTTTTGCCTACCTATACCATGGGGTTGTTCTGCCCTCTGCCCTCAGGTTCCCCTCCCAATCAAAGGCAGACTACTGTTACTTAGTGAGCATACCATTATGCAATATCTATGTACATTAATATCCATGAATATTATGTTGCCTAAAAGACATATGTGGTTGAACAGCCTTATTTAGGTTAGAACTCTGACATAATTATTCCCCATAACTTTAAATTCTGAAGGGTGCAGTAGCTCTATTCAGGCACTATTAAATTAATCAACACCTCAGTGATGGGAAGTGACTCCCATGTCCCATACAATTTTCCCAAACTTTAATAGATCTCTCCCAGGTGCCAGATTTATTTTGGGGATATGGTTCAGCAGCTAGGAGTGCTCCTTTAAAATTAAGGACCTCACCATATTGATGAGGTCAAGTGTCATGATTCGCCAGCCTCCATGAAGAATCTGGGTGGCACTGAGTCAGCAGCGGGGTAATCGCGGTGCCCCAGCCACCAGTGGACACTTTCCCATTCAACATGAGAAAGTGTCACCACTCCACTGAAGCCCCATTTTTCCTAACAGAACACAGAGAGCTTCTGTATTGGCAGTGGCAGCATCCCACCATGCTGCTGCCTAAGTTCACCACAGAACCTCACTAGAAGCCATCCTACATTGTATAATGGGTGGTGTGGGGCTCTGTGGGTAAACTGGAGCAGAAGCATCCTAGGACACGTCTTCCTCTTCATGTGATAAGGTGGTAAGTCTCAAACCCGAATAAAGTCACCATAAAGGCCACCATTTTAAAACAGAAAAAAGGCTAAGGCTGCAACTGTTAGGTCTTCTACATGGTATCATATATGTTATTAAGCCTCCCCGCTTCAGTATTTGTATAATATAATGCAAACGCAACACATGAAGCTGCATTTACAAACACATCCACATTATTTTGAAGCCCAATGGGGAACAGCTTAGAGGACAGAGATATTCCATTAGTCTTTTTTTTTAAGGTGACATAAATAAAGCCTGAATAGAGCTCTTGAATATACTTGATTTCAGCTAACAAACAAATTTTTATCCATATCATGAATTTCATCCCTTTTCATTGTGTTTCTTCCTCCTGTGCCTCACCCCAATCTGTTGGAGAAGGGCTTCCAACCTTCTCAAGCAAATGAATTGTAAATGTTTGGCTGCAGGTGCAGGAAAAATCCATTCCACCTGTGATGTTTATTCTGATAGCAGATAGACATTTTTAGATACATCTTACCACTTCATCACACTAGAAAATGAATCCACTTTAAATCCGGTTTCTGCCTCCTGCAGATTTTTGGAGTTTGTACTTTAGTGAGGCTGCTAAAGGCTCCTCCCTAAACTACAAACCCCAGAATTCTGCAAGAGGCAGCAACCAGATTTAAAGTGGATTCATTCTCTAGTGTAATGAAATAGTTAATCTTGGATATAGGGTAGGTGTTTTTTTAATAAAGTAGAGAGGATTCAAAATTGTTCTAGAAATCTTGTTGCCTCCACAAGTAGGATTTTCCTGTCAAAAATTGTTCAAACTGGTTTGTCTTTGCCTTCTGAGACTGAGAGTGTGTGAATTTTCCAAGGCTACACAGTGGGTTTCTATGGCTAAGCAGGTGTCATCGCCCAGCACTCATATCACTATACCACAATGTATGCAGAGATTGGACCTTACTGGCCATACTGATTCAATGAATTCTGGGAGTGGTAGCCTTAAAAAACACTTCTCTTTCTCAAGCCCTGAGTCTATAAACTAGGAGCTATCATATGATTTATATATCCCTGTCTGCTGGTCAACCATACAGTTATTCTCAAAGTGTTTCCATTTCTGTTTTATTCTTGTTTAGTGGAGGGAAATTTATGAAAGAAGGGAAGGTTGTTATGGCTTGCTAAAATACTTTCCTGGAATCCCCCCCAACCCCTCTCCACACACAATAAAACAATGTTACCTACCCTCTGCTGGAGATGATTAAACATTATTTTTTTCTTCATATAACCTTTGTTTAAGCTCATAGCATGATACAATAACCTTGTATTCTATCACACCTAAAGCGTAGTCTCCCACTTCTTACTTTAATTTAATCATTTTAATGTACAATGCACCAAAGAGAAGCATCACCTCCTCTGGCCAGAATAGAAATAAGAACAAAATGCTAAAATAATGAAAGCTGTCGAGGATAGTCAGAAAACGGCAATTCTTTTTGTTCCACCCTGTAAAGCTTTTCTCTGTTCTGCAGCCTTGAAGATTCAGAATTTCTGCTATTTGTCATGCAAACAACACAGCACCGAGATGGATATTTGAATCAAAGACAGTAAGCATAGCAAGCATGCAGGCTTATCGTGATACAAAAGCGCATTTGGAGAACATTGTGGTAAGGATACATCAAAGAGACGACACCAGCAGAATCAGCAGTGCTGAATTTGGGTGAACATTTGGTGGGTCCAGCATATTAAACAGAACCTCAGAGTTTTTATCCTTAGGTTTTTACACAGGGTGTTCCCAAAATGATTGCGGTAAAACTGGAGGAGCAATTGACTCTTCTTTATGCTTTTCTTTTAATGAACTCTTAAATTAACAGCGCCCAAAATATGAAAATGAAAAAGCTCTCCTTCCCTCTGTCAATCACACCTAGTGGGGGGTAAATATAGTACAATCGCTCCATAGCCAAAATGGTACTTTTTCATGAATGCTGAGTTCTAGTGGGAATAATGCCTGTTTCACATATAATTGCCAAAATTGTCCAAACAACACAATGTGAAACCATTGCAATTGGTTTTCTAAGTTCAAACTCAAATTATTTTAAGCTGGTCAATGAAGGGTATATGTGCCAAGCCAAGTAGGAGCTTTTGTGGATCCAACAGGCAGATAGACAGACAGACATATTTTGACTTTTATATATATAGCTAACAGGACATTTCCCAGATATCTGCTAATTGGCCAGATATAAACAGGTGGGAATTCCAAGCTGGCATACAAATTTGTCAGCTGTAATGCCTTTTACTATCCATCTCTCAAATATTTTAAGCAAAAGGGAGCTGTATCTTGCGGGCTGGAAAGCTGGTGCACTTGACCTTACTCCTGAGTAGACATGCCTGGAATTAGACAATTTCACATGCCCGAAAATTCCTGCAATAGCACTTAGCTATGAAATGAAATGCATAGAACTATAGTTTGCATGCTTAGTACAACCAAAGATAATTACATCTGGCCCAACCTACTCTGCTTTGATCTCACAGCCTACTGGAATTTGGTTCCTGAGAACTTTTCTAATCTTGAATTTGTGCCTTGGGCTAAACAAGATCTTCCACTCCTGGCTTGTAGCAGCAATCATCACAACCAAGATACAAATGCCATCAGAAAACAGCCCAGGGCAGCTTTTGGGCCAAGCAGGGAATTGAGTATTGACTCTCCCTACTGTTTTGGAGATAGGATTTCTCATCCTCAGACAACAGTTGCCTATTGGAATGAAAATAAATGTGACCAGAAGCTCTCACCGTGTGTGTTTGGACAGATGCATACATAGATGCTATGAGGAAGAAGATATTGTTCCCTTTCCAGCCAGACTGATGTTCTTGAGTATTTGCATGCATCATTTTTGTTCATGGAGTTCTGAAAGCAGCTTTTTGTCAGTTCTCTGAAGCTGGGAGATAATTCATTTTTCAAAAAATCTGGAACCCAGAGGGTATTATGGGAAGAGAAGTTAAACTGTGGATGGTAATGGCATACTTTTGGTGTAGCAATATTCCATGGATGTTTTGCTCCTACTTAATCCTTCATTTTCTAACATGAAGGACTAAGTAGGAACAACTTGAAAAAATCTAACAAGATTTACAAGAAAAGTGAACAATTTCAGCTATTATAAAATTCCTGAAATGTTTACTTTTCCTCCTAAAAAGTGAAGCTTTTTAAAATTTCCCAGACTATAGAATTCAGAGACCTGGCTCTGAGCTAGTCCAAACATATTTCAACTAATAAAGCCTCTAACAAAGGCCCCATCTACACTGCCCTATAATCCGGTTTCTGAATCCAGATTACCGCATTGAATTGGATTATATGGCAGTGTAGATTCATTTTCACACCTGACCTTCTCACTACTGGGAAAGTTTAAACATTGGCATTATGGGGTGGTTGAAGGAAGAAAAATGGCCAGAATCCTATATTAGTCATTAACTGCAGACAACTTGCTGCAACCAATAATGAATGTTTGTAGTCAGATGCCTGCATCAGTTTATATTTGACTAAAGTCAGTAACTAAATAACTTTTTTCTGACCCAATCCCATAAAACCTTATGAAAACCATAATTCAACCATGATCCCATCAAAAGCAGAACAATCCTCTTTCTAGGTTCTTGTGGGATTTTTCGGGCTATATGGCAATGTTCTAGAGGCATTTCTCCTGACGTTTCGCCTGCATCTATGGCAAGCATCCTCTGAGGCGAAACATCAGGAGAAATGCCTCTAGAACATGGCCTGAAAAAACCCACAAGAACCTAGTGATTCCAGCCATGAAAGCCTTCGACAAATCCTCTTTCTCCTCATATAGCTGTTCCCTGACAAAGCAGGTTGAGGAATAAGTTTTGACTATGGCAATATTATCAAAATCATTAAGAAGTAGTAGTGACTGTGAATAAAGAACAGTTACCTAACCTTAGTGGGTGAATGAGGTTTTCATAGAATTTTGGATGAGCTGGATGATTATTTAGTTAACTACATGATTAAGTTGAAACAGGATTCTGGCCATTACTGGTTGCAGCAGGTGTCTGCAGTTGCTGTAACAAAGCTTGAGCAGGGAAACAATAGTAAACTACAAAGAAATACTCTACATGAGCCTACTACTGCTGTTTGTGCTTGTCAACAACAAGGAAGGTAAACAGCAGCCACTTTCTGAATCCATCAATGAACAGCAAAACAGAAAGAAAAGGAGACGGCAGATAAGTCTACTTCACTAGCTGCTCTCAGCTTGTTTCTATAATATACTTTCCCCACTATGACATTTGTGCATCAAGTCATAAAAGATTGAAACTGTAAGAAGGCTGGTGGGGAATAAATGCACCTGGATGTTTTTTAACTCTTTGCTTAGAACGGTTTAGAAGGTTTAAAACATTTTTGTCTATTTATGTGCAGCTTACCTGACATTGTTGTTTCATTTCACATGTGCATAGTGTTTGGTTTCGATTTTTTTTATTAAAAAATCATTCTACTTCTACTCAACTGATCTATACATGACCACATCAAGCTTTGAACTTATATTCAAATCTAGAAATTTTCAACAAAAAAAAGGAACCCTCAAAATCTGAGCTCATTAATCCATGTGCCAGTGTAAGTGCTGAACTTTAATATTTATCAAAAAGGGAACCATCTTCTTCTATGAGTGGAGTGGTGAAAAGTTGAGAGTTTAATCCAGCTTGATAGAACTGGCGGGATAAAACTTCCCACCATGACACATCTTCTGTCCTTTTTGAATGCCTCTTGAATGCCTGGGAAATGCAGGTGGGAGCCAAGGGCCTCTCAGATGGCACTGGTGCTTTGACCCTAGACTAATCCATGGGTCCCATCAATATTATTGATTTTGGCCTCAAAACCTGTCTTTGACTTATACATGAGTATGTATGGTAGGTAGATTAGTATTACCTAGAATAATTCTCTGGATATATAACTTTGTTCCTTGGGAAACAGAGTTTTGTGGGCCCTTTTCTGCACACATGGAAAATGACAGTGGAAATGTCTACTGCCATTTCTCTCTTTCCTGTATCTTCCCATATCTAGGGAGGATGGGGGAAATGAGAGACCGAGCTGAGAAGTTTTATGCATTAGTATAATAAATCTAAGGTTCCTGAGAGAGACCAAAGGAGTAATTCCTAGAGGACACTGACTTTCTATGATTTACAGATTTACTACACTGCTTTGCTTCTGAATGTAACTTATCCGTAGTGCTGTTTTGGTTGTTTTGCATAAGATGTGATTGGAGGCTACTCTAGGTGTGCTCTAAGTTTGGAACATCATTTAGTAAAAAAAAAGCATCCCACACTGTTTTTTGCTGTAGTGTTAAAAATGGTAATTTGTTGTTATCATTTATAACAAAGTTGAATAACTGGGGGCGGGAGAAAACCACTAGCGAACTGTTTCTTATTTAAAGAACAAGATGGCATAAAGCTTGAAAAATAATGTTACAACCCCTTTAAAATATTCTGAAAAGCAATTATGGTTGTTGTTCATTACTCCAGTAATGTTCATTCCACTCATTACGTTATTTTGACATTTAGCCTTATTCTGTGCTTGTTATAAAGGTTAACTCACTATGAGTAACAATCTCAGACTAACCTATTGTTTTCTCACCTCTGGGCATGGCTTCCTCCAATTAGCAAGCAAGACAAGAGTAATTCCTTCAGAAACTTGGGGAGTTGGCTCTTTTGGGAACGGGAAATGTGTAAACACTGCACATTGTAAAAATGGTTATTTCTGGCAGTTTTCCTCTTCAAGGAATATACCTGAAATACAATTCAAAAAAAAGCTGCTGTGCTTCAGGCATCAGTAATTTGGGAAAAACCGAAATAAACACTGGATAGAAGAAATCCAGGAATTCATTGATGGTAAGCAGTAATGGAAACTGTAACTATATAGACTACCATCGCCATGGTGAGGTCAAGGTGGGCTACAAGTCTCCTAATATAATGCAAATTCATACTAAAAAAGTAGATATTCCCATGCCTGTGTTTGATAGTCCTTTAGTTATTTTCTTGTTCTAGTGCTATCATATTTAAGGCCTGGAAATACGTGAAATCCATGGTGGGACTGATCCAATACATTATTCTATTTGTCTGGAAGGACAAAGATGGTTCCTCTCCATTCTATATGGAGAAGTCAACAAGGCTGCCATTGAACCATCAGAGCAATATGATATGGAGGCTTCAGAGGGCAGCAGCTTAGAAATAGCTGATCATTATATGTGGCACACACACTCTGCCCTTCAAAATCTTGTTGCTGATTTCTGATCTCCAGCATCTTTTACTAAGTTTGGTACCTTACTAGCTACTCCCATTTAGTCAGGACCCACTGAATCAGTTAGTGAACAGCAAGTAAATAAATAAATAAATAATAAGTCAACTTCCTATTGATTCAGTGGGTCTAAGCTAGATGGGATTAGCAGTTATCATTTAAAGACACCTACCACATTCTACCACATGTTAGGGTCAGCCCTGACCATTGCAAATGTACATCATATCCCACTTTGAAGGATGGAATACAATGAAGGAATGAAGACATTGTTATTTTATGAGGGTTCATAACACGTTGCTCATTACTTACTTTCCAGATTTGCCCTTTTGGTACTTCAGTTCCCAATCTATTTTGGCAACACTACACGACAACAGTGGAGTAATAGTACTGCAACCAATTCTTTGCAGAATTTCAAATATAATGTCCTTGCCATAAGAAAGATCGAGACAAATTCACACATTTATGGGCTGTCCTAAATTCAATTTCCTACCACTGAATAGAAAATATTGGTAGGTATCCCTCTTCTACCAGTGTGGCTAAGTGGAAGCTTAAGAGGAGTTTACTTACAATCAATGAAATAAAAGCCCCCTTGTGCTTTGCCATACCTACAAATATGAGAAAGGAACTGATGGTTGCAATGCAATAGCACTTCTGCTGTACTCTTTCATACAGATATATATCTCTACCAACAAATACAGCTATGCAATGTTTGGAAAAGTAGTCAATATAAGTTAACTGTAACATAAAAATGAACAATAAACAAGCTATAAAATAAATACAGTCTTTGCTTGGTTGTGTTTTCATAATAAAATAATGGACCCCTTCAAATACAGAGACTACAGTTTAACCAATGAGCTTTAGAAGAACAGCTCTCTTGCAAATATATGTACATATGTAATGTACACACACTATACTCCAGATGCTTAAATTACTTGGGAAACAGTCTAGGAGAAGAACCCAACATTATCTGGAAGTAATTTCACCTAATTCTTTGTATTGAGTAACAATATTTTTATCATGTAAAAACACTCAGTACATTATCTCAAATATTATATCTGTGCTCTATTTGTTCATTAAAAAAACTCTTTGTAGTCCATGGGGGGGGGGGAAGGGGAGATGACCCCAAGTGACCTTCTGTTTAGTTGTTGAAGATCCCCACAAGATAAGAAAATACAGCGTACGAAGAAGAGTAATATCTTTCTTTGACAACCTTGGTTATAGTTTAAAAAGTTGTTCTCTTGTGTGTGTGTGTGTTTGGAAATAGCCAACATGTTTTGAAGGGCCCAAACTGCTTTATCTGTAAAAACTTGGATTTCAATGTGAAATGTATAGCTTAGCTTTCAACAAATGAACTAAAAAAAGACATTGTATGTGCATTTATCAAATGACTAAAACACATTGCCAAAAACATATGTATCCCCCTCACCCAGCTTAAAGCATTACTGGGTGTTGCTACAAGACAGAATAGAACTTCTATGTTCTTATAATAATTTCTCAGAAAAGAATAGAATTATAGCTCCGTTTTGCACAGCATTGATGTAGGTGCTTTGTATCAATGATACCTTCTAGATTACTGCATTAACTCAAGCCTACTTATGTGGCTTATATTCATACATCTTCAGTCCAGGTTTTGGGCAACAAATGATGCCCTGTGTTCCACACCAGCCTGCCATAACTTACTGACATTCAGGTGTATCAAACTATAACTCTCATCAGTCATAAACAGCATGGCAAACACAATGAGAAGTGTAGACCAGAATACCTAGAGGGTAGATCTTAGTTCAGAACATCTAGAGAAGACTCCCTTATGTCATCTGTTCTCTCCCACATGAACATATAGAAATGCCTATAATTATCTATTATCAAGTGACCATCTCATTACTTTTTTTGATTCAGAGGAGCATATGATTGGTTACATTGTCTACATTTTCACCAATCTGAATGAAGATTCGACAAATCAAGCTGTTGCATAGGTTAACTCACAATACAATGACAATAAAACAGTTCACAGACAACCCCCTTTTAGCTTTCAGCTTTGTTGCAGAAAGAAATTTAATATCGTCCATTCTAAATTAAAAGGAAAAATGTGTGAACATTTTAAAAATAACAGACCACTGCTGCAGTCCTATACCCATTTATCGGTGAGCAAAGCCCATTTCGCTCAGTGGATCTTGCTTTTAAGTAGGATGCATAGGGTTTCACTGAAAATAATGGTTAAAATGTAAACAGTAATATTGATACCACTAAAAAACTCAAAAAGCTGTAAAAGGAGGGGATTATGAGTGTGTTTCAATAAGTAACAATTAAATACTTGCTTCATCACCTCTCCATCCATGGAAAAAATGGGGTTGGCCCAGTGAAGTGTTGCATTCCCCAATAGAGTTCACTACTCAAATAAAATTCAGAGCAGACCCTAAAATGGCACATGTTTGGATAATCCCAATCCCAATCCATGCTTCTGTAAGAAATAAAACTGTTGTGGGGTTAAAACAGAAGCAAATGAACCTTCCTGCCAGTTACCATAACCCCCAAACCTACAGGCAGAGCTAGACACATAATTCTGCAACCATTTAAATAGAATTAGTTCTTTTTGTGAGTAAGCATCCTAGTAAACTCACTGTAGCTCTGGTATGCTTAGGGATATTGCAACTTGATATATCATAAGGTGTCATTCCTGACACCTTACCATGAAATTTATTGAACAATTAAAAATATACACAAAGGGACAATCTTTTATTTTGTAGCAGGTTTTTTTTCTTCAAAATTTGACTTTCTTCCAATTGAAGAACCCACTTTCAAATGTGAAAAGGGCACTTGTTTCTACAGTAACTGTGTACAGCTTTTTCCAGTTGTTCAGAGTACTGTAATCATAGATATATGTATATATTTCTTTTGATATCACTCTTTTCATTTCCAAGTTATTTAGGGAACTAAAATGTTCCTTATTAGGGTAATGATAAAAGAAAGTTAAGTTGTTCTTTCGGATTCTATTTCTCCATAAAGTTCGGCTAGCTTCTTAAACTCTGGTCCCCAGTCGCCAAGGTAATTATAATCCTGGTCAGAATGTGTAGTTGCTGAATCCAAAGAGCTGATAGATCCGGCTTCTGACCTTTGACCTTCGTATGCATAAGTCTGTAGAGAATCATACGGGGGCACACTAGGATCAAGGTCTGCTTCCGCCAGTCTTTGTTTAATAAATTCATGAACATTTATACTGTCAAGGCTGGATGAAGTGGGATGCTTGACTGTAGGCTTGACTTCAGGCCGAACATCCCTTCGATACCTCAGTTCTTCAGCAGCTGATGGGTTCCGCAAAGCTGTGATGTCAAAAGCTTCAGTATCTTCCTCACCTCCTCCCTCATCATCATAGGTGACCACATTTTCCCGTACATCCTCCTCTGAAATGATCAGAGGCTCCTTTTTGCTGCGTCTTAGAGTGATGAAAAGGACCACTATTGCTGATGAGAAAATTCAGGAGAGGAGATTAGTAAAACTGCCCTTTGATTAAATGATGTTGAATGAATTAATCACCTCTCTTTTAGCAGATTTATCTGATCATTCATTCATTCATTGATCACACTGAAAAACACTTGCATACTATCAACACCTCAGTATTGATTTGTCTTGGAGATATGGAAGGAGGTGCAAGATAAACTGTCATTTTCCTGTAATTTCCCATAATCTAATTACAGGATAATAAATTATGTTCCAGAATTTGACAAGAAATGTATTTCACTTTCCACTATGCAACAGACATCAGCCAATTTTATTTGAATCCACGTTTGTCACATAGCTGTTCTCTATTCTAAGCTTGCATGCCTTTGCCATCTTTTCTATTTTGGTGACTTGCTATATTGTGAGATTCTTTTGCTCTGGGATGATATCCACTTTTCAGTGTCTCAGAGGAAATATTTGAGCTGTTATTAATACTTGTAGGAATAATATCACACTTTCATATATTCCAAGAAAGCAAATACACTTACAACTACATCCCGTTTAAACTATTTGAACACTAATCAAAATATAACTTGCCAAAATATGCCATTCATTTTGAGAAGATGATTTGGAGTCAGACTTAGTGCTAGCTAGACGATTGCTACAGAAAACAGTGGAACTTAAATTACATATAACTCAATTTCCATCAATTTCAATGGGTGCACTCTAGGTAGAGATGGGAAAAAACTGACAGTAGTGGATTTGTTTATGCATGATATGAACAAACATGTGTTCACATCTTTCAATTTCCTCTCACTGGGATGAAATCACAAGTCACTCTTTTTTTTAGAACTGTGTGAATAAATGCACACAATTACAAATGTGTTGCTTTGAAAAATGTGCACATATGTGTTTTATGGACAATATGTATAATTTATGCATATATTAGAATATGTTTACCAAAATATACAGACATTCCTCTACATCAAGAAAATATCCTCCTTCCAGGGTCTTTCAACTTGTAGGAAAGGAGTACAATATAAACAAAGATAAAAGATTTTCTCATTGCTAAACAGAATTAAGTTCCAATTCATGGCAAAGTCAGTTCTCTATTTATGTGAGAATTAGGGGAGCAATGCCTCAATGAAAGTGGGTAAACCATGAATATAAATAAAAGTTGAGAAACTAACTTTTTGTTACAATCTTGTGAGAATCACTGGAAGCTGATCATAGAAGTATGCTAGAGGATTTAAAGATTTTGAGAGAAGTGTTCTCTCAGTGTTTGCAATTTTTATTTACACTGTAATAGAGTAATCAATGAAGAATCAAATATGTGAATGCTTAACCCACAATTGTAGAGAGACGACCATAACATTTGTTCTTCAAAAGGATATTATTCTCAAGCTTTCACTGAATATACACACACAAACACAAAGTCATATAGACATGCACAAGGACACTATGAACAAATTGAATCTCATCCAAATGAGAATATTAGATAATGGTTACTATTCAAATTAGCCTAGGCACATAAAATACATTTCCAAGGACATTTATCTAATGGAATCATTCTGCTGCCACCTCTCTCTCCCTCAACCCTCTTGATTCTGCTTCATGCTATTATCTGCTCATCCCACAGAGATAATTAGCAAATGGCTTTCATACAGTCCTGCAAGTGCTTTTGGCAGAAGAATCCCTTTTTAAAAAAATTCTCTCCTCATCTTCTCTTTTTATCACTTTCGTCAAGAGTGCAGGATATGTAACTTCAGTGGCTGGTTTCCTGAAATCTTACCAAATTACCTGGGTAGTTCCACAATGCTAATTACTCCCTGACCTCTGCAAAATTAATTCGACTGGATGCCAGTAGTTCAGACATCTGCTTTAAAGCCTTCTCATCCTTATTAATTTTAGATGAAGCTTTTTTTAAAAAAAATCAAAGCTTTGTATTCCTAATTACCTCCTATCACAAGCAATTCCTCGATCAGATTGACATTATATTTAAAAGCTGCAACTCTGCTATGAACATCTGAAGCTTTGGAAAGGACACAAGTATTTAATTGTGAGAGCAGCTTACCCAAGAGAATAATGACACACAGCAGAATGGCAATTAAGGCCCCTGTACTCAATCCAGCAGAGGAGAGGAAGGCTTCCGCGTGGCAGGTCCGCACACGGCCATCCCTTTCACACGCACACACACGTATTACAAGGGTGGCGCTACTGCTGAGAGAGGGGACGCCTCCATCAGATATCACAATGGGGAGGTAATACGTGTCCTGAGTAGTCCGGCTAAATTTCCTTCGACGGGTCAGGATGCTGGCTGTGTTATCTATGGGAGCAAAGTGGAGGTTAGCATGCTGTTACATTCATATTGCATTTTCCCTTAAAAGATCTTAAGAAAAGTACATAGACATTCCTCCCCCTCTTTCTCCTTCTTCTTCACTCACAATAGCCCTGGCAAGTAGTTAAGTCTAAAAGATAAATTTGGCAACCAATGTATATCTGTAAGAGGAGACTGTGAATTTGTCTGCACTAGCCCTATACCCCAAAATGGACTACAAGTTGACCCTGCATATCCAAACAACATCCAGGACTTCCAGTCCTTGATGGAATTCTTTGTTTTGAGGTTATAGTGGACAACAAAAACCAGCATTAATTTGAATTGCTGTTCATGTAGGCTAGCACTGCCATCTGCTTTTAGCTGTGGTCAGTGCCACAGGGAAAGGAAATGGATTGAGTTAATGTCACCCTTTTTCCACTTTGGCAGACAGCTGCAGAGTTCTGGGACAGCTCATGGCAGTTGGTGGGTTCCTTTGATGGCATATGTAAAGGTGTCTGGGAATGACCAGGAGATCTCCCGGAACTCTGTGGCCATCCAGCAGTAGCAACAGAAATAGTAAAGTAAGGTGACAGTTCAATTGTGCAAAAAGGATTTCAGCACCACTGGATGGTCCGGACACTGTGGGATAGAGACAGACAGTGAAACCACCAGGGTCACTCCAGAAAATTGCTGTGGAGTATTGCTGCTTTGGACTGGCCTCAAATTTTAGTACAGGTGTAGATGAGTACTATAACTCATATTTTCCATTGGTGTTATATCATGTTCATTTAGTGTATCCTCGGTTAATTTTGGCTGTTTATAACTTATATTGAGTTAGTTTTATTTCTTGTTTTGCTTTGATTGATGTTTATTTGTTTCTGGCATTGAATGTTTGCCATTTCTGTTATATTTTGGAAACCACTCTGAGTCCCTTTGGGGGAGAGGGCAGGTAATAAATAAAGAATAATACTATATATTCAGCTCAAAAAGACATAAACATCTGGTCTTTTCATTTTTTTTAAAAAAAGGTTTATGCAATAAGTTAGTTTAATTATTAAATTTGCTCACCAATGTCATGCTAGGAGATTCCAAATCCTTTGATAATAACAAAAATATTTTGCTCCCTCAAAGGTGAGAAAGAAATTTGCAGCTTTTCATCTTTTTGCTTTGATAGAACTGCATGCAAGAATGATATCACTGCATGTTTACTTCACTACCAAAATTCCAGTGTGACACTAGGACAGTCACACTGACTTCACTGAGCATAGTCTTACAATTATTATATTATATCAAGGTGGCTCATCTTTCTCTACTTTAATTTTGCTTTTTCATGCATATGCTTTAATCACCCACACAGCAGACTAGGACAATCTCAATATTTGCCTAGGTGTCAGAATTTTATGGTGAAAGTTGGGCAAATTTCAATGTGGAACTCCTTTCCTTATAACTAATCTCTAATGTCCTAGATTGGAATACGGCATCTTCCAAGTCTATTGCCCAATTGATTTGTATTGCAAAGATTGCACAGAACACAAAATTTGTATATATTTACAACCAAGGTACTAATCACTAACAAACTTCATCCTGATGTTGTCTCAAGTTAATATATATATATATATATATATATATATATATATATATATGTTTATAGATGATATACCATGACGAATATCAAGAACTTTATATCCATGTTATGATCACCTCTATGTGTATATAGTAAGACTCATCTATACAACTTTGACAAAGAAACAGCATACATTTTAATGTATATAATCGCAATCCCTGTTTAATTTTCTATTTACAAATCACTGAGGACTATATTCATAAAAAAAGTAGAAAACAAAATTCTGATTTTATAAATTTAATGTGTATGTTCGTAGAATGGGTCACTTCAGGGGAGGAGATTTTGAGCCTGAAATTCTGAAATGAATATTTCTTACTGTAACTTGACATTTCATTGGACTGGTCTATCAGACAAACCCACTTTATTGTTATTAGTTCTGGCTGCATGTAAACAGTACCTATATCAACACTGGCTGTTTTCCCCAAACACTTGAATTGTAACAGGGAACTCTTGGTTAAGGGACTTCATTTCTTGCAGAAAGTGATACAAAAAAACCCTTCTCCCTGGGAACTTTCATCATCACCAAATCACTTCTGGATATCAAACATCAATCTTAACTTGCAACATTATGAATTGCTTCATATATACAAGAGATACAGAGGGAGCATCTATGTCATATCTATAATACAGTTTTCATATCTTGATCATATGAGAAATATACAAGATATCTTGTGTCAAGAGTATATAAGAGCAAAGGGTGAGAAAGAGCTGGGTATTTACTTTCAACACTGAGTGGTAGAAACAGTATTTGGCACTTCCATTTCCCATTAGTCCTGCACCTGTGTTCCATCTGAAATTACTGGTCTTACCTTTGATTGTACACATTATTGCAGTGTTTAAACGATTTGAAAGGATTCTGCCACATTTGCATTTGAAAGAAAACCTATTGTGAGTAGGCAGGCAAGACTGATTCCAGTTTTCATTTTTTATGTAAGAACACAGTTTCATTCAAGTCTTGATTCTTGAGACTGTTAAGTACGTTACCTAAAACTGTATTAAAAAGGATTACTTCTTGGCCATTGCACTGTTTTGTTTGGACAGTATTATGGAAGTAAGATAACATGATTTCTTGAGGAAGTAAATTGGAACAGAAACACTGCATAATTCTCTAAAATACTACAACACAAATCATAATTTTCACAATTTCTGTAGTGTAAATGTGCATGTTTAAACAAAATAAACGCCAATTACAGTATATTTTTGGACAGAAAATTGTTTTCTGCATGGGAAATGATATTTCAACAAAGAAATATTATTTCATGCAAAGTAAATGCTGTTTCTGCACAAAATATTGTTTCTATGAGATAATTTTACACAGAATAAACCCCCACATACATTGTGTTAGAAGTTTGGCCTGGTGGTGCTGTGTAGAAAATGCTATGTGTGAATTTGGCACAGTTCTGAGCTGTAAAGATTCCTGTCAGTCCAGGATTCTTCTTATTAACGTTTCTCAACACTGGAAAAAAACCTGTTTTTTAACCATTTGAATATTATTTCCAGCCCTATTTAGAAGGCTTTAAATGAGGGGGGGGGGGGGTAAATTCATGGAGGTTATGGCTATTCTATTGTTATATTTTGCTATCTAAGCTCAGATGCAGCTCCCTCTGAATAACAGAGATATCTGGTGATCCCTGTTGAAATGTTGAACTCCCTGGTTTTTAATCTGATCCAACAGGACTGTTCTTGCATTATTAAATCTTTAAAGGAAATATGTTTGGTTCCAATTATTTTGTTTGTTTGGAAAACAACAGAAGAGTGTTTCACACATGCACTCGTGGTTTGCATCATGGGAACTTATTATATAATGAAAATATAGTCTTTAGAATACAAATAGACCTGACAAAATACTACGGCAATATTTTTCCCCTCAATGAATTTCCCTGAGTTGATATGCCATACTTGCTCTTGAAATCTGATGAAGAAAGTATAACCTCCTTTTCACCCTACATGACATAAATAACAAAAAATGACTGATCCAATGTCTTGGATACAGCAGTCTTGACAAAAAATGCTAACTTAAAAACAGAAGACAGGGAATCATGCTTCGGAAGAGCAAAAAAAGTGAGTCTGTGCAGAAAGGGGTTTAAATTTCAAACTGAAGGCATGAGCAGCAGTCCAGCAATGATGAAAGAATTTAAGAAGAGGAGATTATCTGCAAAAGAGGAAACAGTAGAGAATTGAAATGTGAGTGCAGGTATGAAACAAAGGAACAGATAAAAGCTGGGAAGGAAGCACATATTCTGAAGGTGAAAATAAAGGCTGGGGTGGGAGAGGAATGAAAAGCATAAGAATGGTAAGGATGTTCAAAAACAACCAAAAAGACTCAGCTGAGATAAGATGAAACAAAATCTCAAAGATGAAATTGGCAACTGTAACGATAACATGAGTGCAAGAACCCTGAAAGACTGGAGCTTTTTAAAAAGGCATTGGAAAAGCTGGCCGAATGTGAGGAAAAGACATTTGTAGAATACAATAAATGCATACAAGTCCCTTTAAATACAGCATCACCCTCACCCTGAAACTTGGTTCAATGAAACAAAATTGCTACAATTTTCAAAGACCTCCAAACCTGGATTCTCACTGGCAGCTTTGAAAAAGAAAGAGCTATGCTCACAGACATCTAAGTATTTGTCTTTCTTATAGCTGACAGGAAGAGAAACACTTTCCTGCAGTTGTCTTTATCACAATTGGAAGTGGGGGCAATGCTGCTGATGTCCGTCACTCAAAGATATTCTTTGGTTTGGATTTGGAAGGAAACCTCTCTTCTCTTAAGCTTCAGATCAACAAACTACAGTGTACTCTCCTGTGGCTTACAACGATATTTCACAAGACAGGTAATGATGTTTGCACAGGAAGACAGGAATATCTCTTGCAACAACCTTCAAGGTAGGGATGTTGAAGCATGTCTATCTGCACACTGACTAATAGGAAATCAACTTTAAAATGGTGTTCAAGTGAAGAAGATGTGCTAGACCATTCCCTTGTAAGGGGAAAACAAAAGGAAAATCAAGATACCACTGGCAAGAAACCTAGCCGATGTGATGGTTTGAATGTTGGAAATAACGCTCTGGCAGACCAGGCTCCTGGTCAGTCATGGAAACCCAATATGCATTGAGTAATTTTAGACAATTCCCACTCTGTCAGCTTGGGAGGAAGGCAATGGCAAATGTCCTTTGAATAAATTTCTCTCAAGATAAACCTGTGAAAAGTTTGTTATAAGTGAGAGTTGATACAAAGGCACACAAAAAAACATCCACAAAACAACAAATCATTGGAATGGGAGATGTAGATATTAAGAATAAAACCAACTTTTATCTGTTTTGTCTGGTAGGGGGGAAATTGGTTGAATGAGTAGTCTTCATTAAAAATCTATAATGGCCTTATTGTATGTTTTACTTAGGCAATGGGGCATATTTTTTTTACTGGTCTGTGGTAAAGTTTCAGATTTACCCCTGTGCTGGAATTGAATGGTTATCTATGACATAGGCATTATTAATTACTTAGTCTGTTTCATGGAATGGTCCCAAGGAATCTATTTAATGGACATGCAAGAGAGACTGTCGTGCATATGTGTTGAAAGCCAATACTATCCATACTGACTAATCCGAGGTGGGCAAGACAACAAGGTCTCCATAAATCTCATCCTTATAATATGACAGAATGTTAGATACATGGCATAGAATGCTAGGAACTTACAAGCTCCGATAAAACTAAAATACAACTGGGATAGACAACAAACCATTGGGATGGAACGTGCTCCTCTTCAGGGTTTATGTCAACTAATTAGACCCAGTTTCAGGATTCTTTATCCCTCTCCCACCCCATCCTCCCTGCTGGCCAAAGAACATTTGGTGGCCATGAGCTCCTTGATTGTCATTGAGATGGTTTGTCATCTCTTTGATTTTCTCCCTTTGTTTTCTTTTTCTTAAAAAAAATGAACTGCAAATTCTGGAAGTTTCCTCAAGTATTTTGATAGTTCCTATCTGTTATGTGGATGGTGTTGTTTTGTTACCTATTGAGTGAGACTCCTCCTTGAACATTCACAATCATTCATTTATAATAGCAATTGCCTCCATCTCCAGGATTTAGTTATATATGATCAGTCTGGCTGTAAAAAATACAAACAGTAAACTATCCATCTTTCTTTTAGTAATGAAAAAAACTTTATTAGAAGAGCTCAGAGAAATTGTTTTGAACAGAATGTCCTGATATTGTTGCCATACTTCCCTTAACACTCTTTAAGAATGTTTTGATTGTTGAGCATTGCTAAATGTATCCTTGTACTCTTGTGGGGAAAAACACCTCTAGTAACTTACTGCTGTTGGGGATATATATTTTCCTCTTACTAGATAGGAAGAAAGTTTCAGATGAAAAAAGTACTGATTGAAGATATGGAATTTTTTGTGTCTCTGTTCAAGTATAGATTAATTTTTCATGCAACTTGGGCCTTCTAAAAATTCAATTATCATTGGCTTTGTACCTTGGCTATCAGATGGAACATATAGAAACCTATTTCTACAGGAACCTTTCTTCACAGTAATTATGTAATTGAGTTCCAGTTCAGGATACTTACTGTAGAAATTTGATAAACTGGAAAATTGGTTTATGAAAACGGTGACAACGACAACAACATCTGCTTTGAACCCAAAAGTCCACATTGTATCCAGGCCTGCTGTGTCACTCATTCATGTTACTAGAAAGATTCTATTCATCTAAGTCTAGTTATATTGAGTTACTGTGCTGGAAAATAAGTTGAGGGCAAGCTTTAGGAGAGATGAAGGCAACAGAAATAGAGTGGTAGTGAATGCTAGAATGCTTTGGGGAGTACTCACTCATGCATTATTCACAATTGAAGAGTTCTTTTAATACATAACCATTAAATGCCAACTCAAGAGGATAGGGAAGAACCTGCTTTGTGCTTTTCCTTTAGGCAAAGTTTAATTTGTTGTTCAACTCTGTTTGTATTAAAATATTTCAATTGGTTTAGGCTATATAAAATGTTGTGATTAAAATTGAGTATCACATCGTAGTATCTTTAAGTTTTTATAGCATTTTCTTAACAAAAAAATACCCATTTTCCTTTATTCTGGTTGGGTCACCCTACCTTTTCCCCCTATACTTTCTTTTTTAAACCAGGCAATGAAATGAAGTAGGATAGATTGAAAGACAGTAAATTAGATGCAGGTATCTGCCTCCAAAAGGAGGTATGTGAAATAACATCTTCCACAAACACAGAGCCCCTCCAAACTGTAGCCCAAAAGTGAGGGGAGCCTGTAAGTGAGGTGGGCTTTGATTCAGGCATTAAAATGAAACAGAGGTTTGGTGGAAAGTGGAACAACAGACATCATGTGTTAGAAGATGTTTCTTTCTTATTTGGTAAATTTCCAATCTTCCTGACTTCTGCATGGCATTCTGCAATTCCATCAGCAGATTGCCATTCACTCATAAAGTTTAGACTGATGGAGGTAGAAATATCAGCTTCTGTTTATTCTTTATTATGTGGTCAAAAACTAGAACGAATCCACTATCTTTCAAATGATCACTCTAGGATCTTCATAGCCCAGCAAAAAGTTCAACCCAAGTCTTTTCAGTTCACATCCGTTAAGCTATTTTCAAGGTCTCTCTCTTGTATTTCTATACTTTTATTTCTCAACTTTATGGAGACCTTTAAGATATTTCCCCTAAAGTTTGAAGCTGGAGGAAGAGTTCATTATTTTAAAAAGTAGGACCAGTGAGTTGAACAGTTGGGCCAGTGATTTCCCCTTCTGCTGCAAATGTCATTCAATGTCAGGAGGAAAAAAATATTCAACCACACAGCACTTTCTTTTGCACTGTTAGTAGCTGCTGTCCATCTCTTTTACTGATTCTGGGCTATCTTCCAGGATACTTTCCAGTTCCTTACTTCTTTGTGGTTTTGAAATGCTTTCTTCAAGACTCACAATATCCTTCAGAAAGAGGAGCATTTCCAACTTCCTGTTTCTCATGCCATATTTCCACTCTCTCCTAAGAACCTTCACTGTTTGTTTGTTTGTTTTTAAAAAAGGTAAATTGACTCTGACTGTGACCCTGAAACAAGAGCCCAAGGCTTCCGTATGGGAGAACTCCCCTGAGTAAACAAATCAAAATCACCAACAGTACCGCAACAAATACACAAAGACAAACCCTCCAATTCTGTCTCTATCTGTAAAGCTCACCCTTGTTGCAGCACTTTCACAAGTGAAGTAGATTTCTGATTTTTTGCTCAGAGTTTGTCTTCTTTTTCAAGAAATATTCTAAACCTCTAAATATTTGCATGCTCATACAAATGAATTGAATGTTTTAAAGTCTTTCCTGCTTTATAGATATAAAGAAATTCCTGATTGCATGAAGATGGAACATTTATTACTTCCAGAAAAGGTTGAAAGATGATCAGATATTAAAAGTGCTAGCCTCTGAAATACATAACACAGAATAAGTAGTGACTGAACATTCTAATTTTTAAATCCAGAATAACTAATTTATATATTACAAAATTCCAAGATGTTTATGCTTTGGATAAGGAAACAGTTAGGAAATGTGAAATTTGTACTGTTTTTATGCCTTTAGGATTTGATATATCAATATGTTAAGTGATAGCTTACTTCTGGTTTGGACGGAATGGTGACATTCCAACTTAGGTTAATAATTCCCAGTGTAACTGATATATTAATTGATTTAAACCAGTTAATTTTGGTCTTTGGTGAAGATATGTGACATGGTGGGTAGAAAAGGGACATCTAAAAATGAATGGGGAATGAATTCCACCTGTTGTGTCTATTCTTGCGTCTATTCAATTTATATTTCTCCTTGGGGAGAATGCAACTAATGCTTAATTTCAAAAACATATAATATTCTTATCAGAATGTCTAAATCATTGAGTTGTTAGGTTTCTAATTCATATTGAAAATATTGAATAATGCAAAAAAGCACATTCATGACATGTATTGTAGTATAATGTTTTATTAAAGCAGGTGGGGTATTAGAAGGGCAAATATAACTTTTCTAGGTTCTTGTGGGTTTTTTTGGGGCTATAGGGCCATGTTCTAGAGGCATTTTTCCTGACGTTTCGCCTGCATCTATGGCAAGCATCCTCAGAGGTTGTGAGGTCTGTTGGAAAATCCAACAAATGCTACGTTCAGCCAAGGACAAGAGGGATCCTCTCACCTCTGCAGGAGTCTACCGTATCCCATGCAGCTGTGACTAGGCCTGTTTGATCAAGAAAAAATTTGTTTCTAAACTCGTTTTGTAATTGGGGTGTTTTTTTGTTTCGATATTTAAAATAATTACAAAACTTTCCCAAAAAAAGTTTTGGTATTTACGAAATTTTGTAAATATTAACGAATTTTTAGAATATTTTTTTGTATTTTTAATATTAAAATAATATTAAAAAATAATATTAAAAAATAATATTAAAAATAATATTAAAAAATAATATTAAAAAATATTTTAAAATGGAAAACGAAACCGCACAGGCCTACTATACAGACATAGCGGGTTTGAGTCAGACCCAGCTAACACCTCCCAACAAAGGATTCCCCTGAGCAGGAAGGAGCCAGACTTTGAAGCTACAAGGCCATTTAATCCCAATCAAGCTGTCCAAACTCCATTTGCCTAGTTTCCAACAGACCTCTGAGGATGCCTGCCATAGATGTGGGCAAAATGTCAGGAGAGAATGCTTCTGGAACATGGTCATACAGCCCAGAAAACTCACAGCAAGCCTGGATGCAGCTCCTGCGCTCCGCCTCCGGGGGCCCGGCTCCTGTGCCCTCCGGGAGAGAAAGAGAAGGAAGGAAGGAAGGAAGGAAGGAAGAGAGAAGAAAGGTGGGAGTGAGGCTAGGCAGAGACGAGAGAAAGAGAGAAGGAGGGAAGGAGACAGAGAGAGAGGGAGAGGGAGGAGAGAAAGGGGGAACGCGAGAAAGAGAGATAGAAAGAGGGGAAAGGGGGAGTGTGTGAGAGAGAGAGAAAGAGGGAGGGAGTGAGAGAGAAGGGGGAGGAAGGAGGGACGCGAAAGAGAGAGAAAGAGGGGAAACGAGGGAGTGTGTGAGAGAGAAAGGGGGAAAGAGAGAGAGAAGGAAGGAGAAGGAAGGAAGGAAGGAAGGAAGGAAGGAAGGAAAGAAAGAAGAGAGAAGAAAGGAGGGAGTGAGGCCAGGCAGGGACGGAGAGAAAGAGGGAACTCGAAAAAGAGAGGGGGGAGGAGGGTGTGTGAGAGAGAAGGAGGGAGGGAGAGAAAGAGAAGGATGGAGTGAAAGAGAGAAGCGGGAGGAAGGAGGGAACGCGAGAGAGAGGGGGGGGAAAGGAGGGAGTGTGTGTGAGAGAGAAAGAGGGAGGGAGTGAGAGAGAAGGATGGAGTGAAAGAGAGAAGCGGGAGGAAGGAGGGAACGCGAGAGAGAGAGGGGGGGAAGGAGGGAGTGTGTGTGAGAGAGAAAGAGGGAGGGAGGAGAGAGAAGGAGAGGAAGGAAGGAAGGAAGGAAGGAAGGAAGGGGAAACGAGGGAGTGTGTGAGAGAGAAAGGGGGAAAGAGAGAGAGAAGGAAGGAAAGAAGGAAGGAAGGAAGGAAGGAAGGAAGGAAGGAAAGAAAGAAAGAAGAGAGAAGAAAGGAGGGAGTGAGGCCAGGCAGGGACGGAGAGAAAGAGGGAACTCGAAAAAGAGAGGGGGGAGGAGGGTGTGTGAGAGAGAAGGAGGGAGGGAGAGAAAGAGAAGGATGGAGTGAAAGAGAGAAGCGGGAGGAAGGAGGGAACGCGAGAGAGGGGGAAAGGAGGGAGTGTGTGAGAGAGAAAGAGGGAGGGAGTGAGAGAGAAGGATGGAGTGAAAGAGAGAAGCGGGAGGAAGGAGGGAACGCGAGAGAGAGAGGGGGGGAAAGGAGGGAGTGTGTGTGAGAGAGAAAGAGGGAGGGAGTGAGAGAGAAGGATGGAGTGAAAGAGAGAAGCGGGAGGAAGGAGGGAACGCGAGAGAGAGAGGGGGGGAAAGGAGGGAGTGTGTGTGAGAGAGAAAGAGGGAGGGAGTGAGAGAGAAGGATGGAGTGAAAGAGAGAAGCGGGAGGAAGGAGGGAACGCGAGAGAGAGAGGGGGAAAGGAGGGAGTGTGTGAGAGAGAAAGAGGGAGGGAGTGAGAGAGAAGGATGGAGTGAAAGAGAGAAGCGGGAGGAAGGAGGGAACGCGAGAGAGAGAGGCAGGGGCGGGGCTTGGCTCACTGGGTGCGCGCTCGCGGCGCCCCTTTGCCCCGCCCGTCCGCCCCATTTACAAAACGAGCGAAAGCTCGTAAATACTCTTGGAGTTGACGTTTTGATATTTTTTTTTTTTTTTTTTCTTTTCTTGTTTTTTTTTTTATTTTTTTAGTTTTTGGTGTTTTTTTTTTATGTCTTCGCCCCGCCCGTCCGCCCCATTTACGAAACGAGCGAAAGCTCGTAAATACTCATGGAGTTGACGTTTCAATATTTTAAAACCCTTCCGGGTTTGAAATATTGTTTTGTTATCGTACCGTAAATGCAAAAATTAACGAATTAATAACGGATTAACGGATTAACGAACGAAACCGCACAGGCCTACTGTGGACAAGTCTACATAGGGACCACCAAACGCAGCGCCCAAACACAAATCAAGGAACATGAAAGGCACTGCAGACTACTTCAACCAGAGAAGTCAGCCATAGCAGAGCACCTGATGAACCAGCCTGGACACAGCATATTATTTGAGAACACAGAAATGCTGGACCACACCAACAACCACCATGTCAGACTACACAGAGAAGCCATTGAAATCCACAAGCATGTGGACAATTTCAAGAGAAAGGAAGAGACCATGAAAATGAACAAAATCTGGCTACCAGTATTAAACAAACTCTAAAATTACAACAGCAAAACAGCAGAGAGGAAACAACCAGGCACATCTTAACACCTCTCAACAAAAGATTTTCCCAGGCTCAGGCAGGCCTTCAAATGCTAATGAAGGTGGTCAGTTGAAACATTCACACCTAGCTCTAGCAGAGAAGAGCTCTTTGCCCCACCCCAGCCATTCCACAGATATATAAACCCATTGTCCTATTTCCTAACAGACCTCACTACTAGGGCTGGGCGGTTTCGTTTCGTTAATTCGTAATTCGTTAAAAATTCGTTATTTTTTTTTTACGAAGCGATAACGAACCATTCTGGAGCAACTTAAAAACGAAACGAATTTTTCAATTCGTTTCGTAAATGCTTCGTATTTCGTTATGTATTCGTTTCGTTATTGGTTTGAGGTCGTTTCGTTATTATTTCCGCATGTCTGGGGCAAGTTTTATAGTTGTTTTTTGTTTAATTAGTGAAAAAAAATTATAATATCACACCAACAGTCAACAACAGAGGGAGAGGGAAGCTTCAGAAGTTTTTTTAGCGTATTGCGCGATCGCGGCCGCCATTAACGAATCGATTCGTTATTGATTCGTTATTGTTTTGTAATTTTTTTTACCATTTACGAAATTTCGTAAATATCGAACTTTTTTTAAGGAAAATTTCGGAATTCTTTTAAATATCGAAACACAAAAAACCCCAAAAAACGAATCGATTTTAGAAACAAATTTTTCCGTTGTTAACAACACTACCTCACTACCTCTGAGGATGCTTGCCATAGATGCAGGCGAAACGTCAGGAGATATGCCTCTAGAACATGGCCCTATAGCCCGAAAAAACCCACAAGAACCTAGTGATTCCAGCCATGAAAGCCTTCGACAATACATTATAACTTTTCTTCATGATTCTGTCTTTTATTTGAACACGGAAATAAAAAGGAAGGTTGCAATATCTTTTATATGAAGATGTCAGTGCTCTTGAAGCAAAAAGCCAAAGTAACATTCTGTAGTTCCAGAACATCTATTTTAAAAATCAAGTATATAGCATGGGTAAAAAAAAAACCTAATGCGAAAATATTACAAAGTTATTGGGTTTAAATTTTTAAAAGTCCCTGGATAACATTTGCAATAGAAAAGCTATGAATACGGTGTCATTGTTATAAACAACTTCTGGCCTGACAGATTGTTATTTCTGCCCACTGACAAAAAAGATTCTGAAAAAAGAAAGCAGACATCCTTTTGAAGGAGAGATCCCAGTGTGTCCTGCCCATGGAATAACACATTTGATTTACCTCCATTGTCCTTTAATGTAAAGTTGGGATTTGAAGGAAAGCTGTCATCCAGGGAAAAATAAAATCTTTGTCCATTTGCAAAGTCATCCTTGTCCGTAGCACTGATCGTCTGAATAACCTGGAAGGAAAAATGCAATAATGAACTTTGATGAACTTTGAACTGGATCTAAATTTTGACAGGGATTTATTAGCTCGGCTTTTAAACAAAATATTCAACTTGGCTGGCCCATCAGCCTAAATCCTGTTGGGGACTTACATCTAGAATCATAGAATCATAGAGTTGGAAGAGACCTCATGGGCCATCCAGTCCAACCCCCTGCCAAGAAGCAGGAATATTGCATTCAAATCACCCCTGACAGATGGCCATCCAGCCTCTGTTTAAAAGCTTCCAAAGAAGGAGCCTCCACCACACTCAGGGGTAGAGAGTTCCACTGCTGAACGGCTCTCACAGTCAGGAAGTTCTTCCTCATGTTCAGATGGAATCTCCTCTCTTGTAGTTTGAAGCCATTGTTCCGCGTCCTAGTCTCCAGGGAAGCAGAAAACAAGCTTGCTCCCTCCTCCCTGTGGCTTCCTCTCACATATTTATACATGGCTATCATATCCCCTCTCAGCCTTCTCTTCTTCAGGCTAAACATGCCCAGCTCCTCAAGCCGCTCCTCATAGGGCTTGTTCTCCAGACCTTTTATCATTTTAGTCGCTCTCCTCTGGACACATTCCAGCTTGTCAATATCTCTCTTGAATTGTGGTGCCCAGAATTGGACACAATATTCCACAATATTTATAACTGCAATGACTTCTGAAGGAATTACAACTGGGCAATTCTATATTTGTATCTAGTAAAATGCTACTGTTATGTTACTATCTAGAGGGTTAACAAAATGACTGATATGCACTGGAAGAAATAAACATGAATTTTGCAGTGTATTGGTCCCATTGTACATTAGGATAGCAGCTAAAGAGTGTCAATGCATGCCATGATAGTGTTGCTGGTATCCCATTCACAATTCATTAAGAGGGCTTCTTAATGCCTTTGCTACATACCTAAGTCTATGTTAAGTTATGTAACATCTATCTTTTGAGAGGTTAAACACATATTATTTGAAATGTTGTGTCAATATACTGGAATGCAATAGAAGGGATAGAACCATTTTCCTTTCTAATCCCTCTTATGACCCTTCATTTTGTTGATCTTAATTTATAGTCTTTATGTTCTGTTTGCTTTGTAAGCAATTTCTTTCACAGTACAAAGTAATTGTTTTGGAAAGCGTCCTCTTGTATAGATTATTTTAATGGCAACATCCACAAGTACAACTTTTTGCTCTTGTTTAAAATTTTCTCCACTACTTTTCATTTGCAATCCCCAAAGAGTTTGCAGCACATCAAAAATCAATAGAACAAAACAAATAGAATTACATAAGCAGATACACCATTCCATTATACATTTTAGGAAGATCAAAACAGTTCATAGCTAGAGGATAGCCAAAATTAGAGGGGAACAAAGAGTCAGCATTGTGGTCCGATGTACCACAGAGTGGATATAATGACCCAACATCATCACAGAGCATTGCCATTCCCAAATGGTGAATGGTGAGGCTATGACAGGCACAACAACAGGGAGGTAATTCTTATTTATTTTATTTTATTTTATTTATTTATTTAAAAGTTTTCTATACCGATCTTCTCACCTACAAGAGGGACTCAGATCCGGTTCACAACATGTGTTCATATACAAAAAAAAAACACACACAATGCATCATCATTACACAATTAAAAACATATTACAATACAACATCGTCATCATCACACTTATATAGCCACGTCGTCAAATCATTCCTGGTCATAATTCACAGTTATTCATTCTCCTTCCATGTGGACCAAAGTTGACTCAGTTATCAAAGGCCGCATTCCATAGCCAAGTCTTTGTTAGCTTCCTGAATGTCAGGAGAGAGGGAACAGTTCTAATCTCCTGTGGGAGTTCCAAAGCCGGGGAGCCACCATTGAGAAGGCCCTGTCTCTCATCCCCACCAACCGCGATTGTGACAGTGGTGGGATCGAGAGCAGGGCCCCCCTGGAAGATCTTAAAGACCTTGATGGTTCGTAGGGGAGAATCCGTTCGGACAGGTAAACAGGGCCAGAGTCGTTTAGGGCTTTGTAGGTCAAAACTAGCACTTTGAATTGTGCTCGGAAGCTAATTGGCAGCCAGTGGAGCTGGCGTAACAGAGGGCTTGTATGCTCCCTGTACCCAGCACCCGTTAGAAATCTGGCTGCCAAGCGTTGGACAAGCTGCAGCTTCCGGGCAGTCTTCAGAGGCAGCCCCACATAGAAAGCATTACAGTAATCTAAACGGGATGTAACCAAAGCGTGGACTAATATTCTTTTTGAGGGAAGCAATGAATAATTTTCACAATATTCTTCCAACTCTGAAAATCATCACATTTTTGAAAACTTTTGATAACTCAGGATTCTTCTGCACAACACTTGAACATGGATATTTTGCAAAGAAACCAGCATTTCTATAGATAAATACAATTTTTGTGAGGAATAAATGGTTGATTCTGAATGTTATGCAGAATAAAGCAAAAGCAGAAGGCCAGGAAGGGAGAAACGGAGTTACCTGTCTGAAGGAAGGAAGGGATGATGAGGCAAAAGGAGAGGAAACACAAGAAGAGTTTTGAAGAGGAAGCTGTCATGTTAAGGTTGCGGTTCTCTACTGAATGCCAGAGGCAAAGCCTCATTTCAATTTATGAAAGCTACCTGAGCTGCCAGCAGAGTAAACATGCCTCCAGATTCTTCAGAGGCTTGCGAGGCAGCCATACTCCTCCCTTCGAGCATCAGAGATCCCCACATGCTTAATGTGTCACAAAGGAAATCAATAAAAATGTAATATAGAAGGCAAAATAATTATAAGGAATTTTTAAAATTGACTTTGGTGATTACACTGATTATTGATAGTTGCCTTATTAGTAATGAAAGAATGGAATTACAACATTATAAAATGAATACGCAATTTCTATATTCCAGTAAATTGTCAGTTACCATTTTCTCTCTTGTCCTAAGTCACTTAAGCACTAAGCCCTAACCACTTAAACAGTGCTTCTTAAGCACTGCCTCTTATTTTAATCCCAATCCCTTAATTGTGTAGTCCTCAGTCAGTAGACATTCTGGGAAAACAGCTTTTGGAAGTTTGTAATATGCTCAGCCTCTGACATACATAGATGAATAAAAGATTGCAAAGCTGCTACTGAATTTCTGCCTATAAGGCATTCAAAGAGCTATGTGTATGTGTGTTTTTCCACTGACAAAACATCTGAGAATCTTTGAACAAAGAAAAAAGAACTAGAAAGTATTTTGCAATTTTTGTTTTTTTCCAGGGAAGATGACTGTAGCATACTGCATGCAATGAAGAACGCAAGACAATCCCAGCACCTAATATTCCATTTCTAAGGAACTTGGAGCGGGGGAAGTGCAACTTTGCATTTTCAAGGGAAAGGAATTAAATCAAGAAGGAAAGTCACACTTGGGCTTCTGTTATTTCTCTGGTTGTAACTCAGTAGCAAGTTGCAGAATAAGCAAAGGCACCACAGTTACGCAGATAATTTCGTTCTGTGCAAATATGAAGACAAATTGTTGTGAGACATTATCCTAGCATTAGGAAATAAAAAATAGGATTTAAGGACAATAAAATTTCCACATTTGCAGATTGCTAGACTACAATTTAAAATGTATGCATGTAAGGGTATGAAACTGTCTTTACTATGAAGATAACTGTGAATTCAAACATTGATTTTAAAAATCCACAATTTCTTCTCCAAACTAAAGAATAGATCTCAGATACAGCAAACACAAACTGAAACATCAGCACCCATTGGGATTTTTCAAACTGATAAAAAAACAGAGGAAGGACACTATCATAAATAAATACAAAGGTCAATTCAACCTGAAGGACTCTCAATACTTATTCAAAGCTGGCCTCATTCTACTTAAGAGGTACTCCTTATTTAGAGAGCATCTATGGCAACTGTGTCTCCCAGGTATCTCATGCTTGTGGCATTATTATGACTCTGTATACAAATGTATAGTGTGATAGTATTTGTTATAACTATACAGAGTTCTTTATATTGCACCTAAAATGCCTTTTCTGAATTGCTGGGGAAGGAGCAGTAAAAAGGGCTACTAGAATGATCAAGGGACTGCCTTACAAGGAAACATTACAATAGTTGGGGTTGTTTAGCCAGAAAAACACAAGGTGAGCAATGGGAGATATAATAGACGGGCATAAATGCACTGTGTACAGAAAAATACAGAAAAAAGAAGCTTGTCTCTCTTTTGTGTCATACTAAAAATAATGTCTATTTCACTTAGAAAGGAATGGTGGGAAATTCAATGATGATGATGATGATAATGATGATGATAGTAAGTCTTTATTTATTAGGGTTGGATAGGTTCATTTGGAAAAGACTGAAATTCGGGATAAAACATACAAATTTGAAGATCCAATGCAGTTTTGAACCATGCAGGAAAGGTGGTGGTGGGGGGATCCAAATTTGAACCACTTACCTTTTTTTGTTTTGTTTTGTTTTTGGAAATATTCTATAATGTTCAGATGTCTCTCAAGGTTATTTTAATTTTCACAACCATTAAGCATTTGGTAAAGCCTAAGAAGTTTCAAAATCTCATGCCTTCCGCCGGTGATGCAAGGAGGAAAGTGGTGGGAGTGGCTAATCACATCTTTAACTGTAGTTTGTGAAGGCCAAGCTCCCAATGGTAGAGATTGCAAAAGGCTCTGCTGTTAAACTACATTTCCCACAATGCTCGCCTGCTCAATAGCCAAAACGGCTGAAGGACCCAAAAATAGCTGTATGTAGCAGTTTTCATCTAAATATAAAATAAACTGATTGAATCTACAAAGGTGTCTAAAGAAGGCAGCAAAGCAATATGTAACTTTTGCAAAGTCAAGAGAACATAAACTGCTTAAAAGCCAATCATTTTACTTTTGCCTGATTTGCATGAACAAGGCTCTGGGGTAGCCAGCCACAGCCAACCAGCAGGCCATTTACAGTAATGATAAATAAAATGATCGATTGCATCTGCAAAAAGGAATAAACGGATGTGTCTTGAGGGTCCCTTTCAACTCAGTAGAGGAAGCAAATTGATATCAGGAGAGTTTAGATGGTGCCTTTCTGCCCAGAAAAAGGGGGTCAATCTAGATGTCCCTTGATGGGATCTGTACTATGATTTCTATTCTCCACCAATTTAACACAGTTTTTGCTATACAAAGTTTCTGGAGTAGAACAACTACTTTCACAGTAAAGACCACTCAATGAAATAGGAAATAACACTTTCGAACCAGGAGCAGATTATTATTATTTTTTATAAAACTTTGAAAATTTGTAAAAAATCCATGGATATGTCAAACGTTATGAAATTTGGTGAGCTAACAGTGGTCCATGCGTTCTACCACTGTAGCAAGTTTCATCAGGATTGGTCTAAAAATGAGGGAGGGCGAATCCCCTGAAGTTTCCCCAGTGCCAGTGCTGTTTTCTTTCCTACTGCACATGCATATCCGCATTAACAAATTGATTTGGAAGTTTTTGAAAGTTTTGATTTTTTTAAAAAATATATATATATATCCAGAAGTGACTTTGGAATTGAACCAACAGTGCCCCCTATATCCTAAACAAGCTCTGAACGTTTTTTTTGATCAACCAAGACTATTATTTATATCCCGCTTTTCTCCTTTAATGGGATCTATGCAAGCAAGTGCTTCTTCACACACACAGTGTGGGCAGTGAAATTCACTTCTGGTTGCCAATTTGATATATTTAAAAGCAAACCAGGTACATTCATGGAAGATGGGGCCACCAGTGGTTACTTGTTGGGATGGCTATGTGTTACCTCCAATAGTGAAGGCTTTATGCCCTTAAGTAGCAGTTACTGGAATTATCAGTGACTAATGGGCTTCCTGCAGGCAAATTCCAAGCCACATTTACTCTATATCAACTAAATATGCACTTGGTCCAAGACAACATGGCTTTCCATGTTTTATGATTTAGATAGAAGTAAAAAAGAAAAGATATTGGAGAGGAAGGGAGTGGGAAAGAGGGATTCTCCGCTGTCTATCTGTTTTAATAAGGAGTGGAGCAGTGGGCATTGGGGAACAGAGTGGTCATCTTTAATTACAATCTGAAAAATTCTTGGGTTGTGACACTTCTTCTATAATGCTAGAAACTGTCACTGAAGTTCATTTTCAAATCACGCAATTATGAACTAAGGAAAATTACAAAATGAATGAATATGAAGCAAAGCGAATTCTTTTAGCTTCATTTACATCATCCTGTCACATATAAGCCGTGGAGATATGACTTCAGAAATACTCCGAACTATAACATGCCATTATAAGGAAGAACATGTTGACCAAGTCAGGGAAATGTTACTTAGTTATATAGTGCATTTTTGTCATGCCTTTTTACCAATAGCAGTAGGCAAAAAAGCTAGCAAAGAGAATTCCGAGCAATTTAAATAGTAAAAGCATTGTCATGACTCAGTACACATGGGCATTACAATAATGCCTCATTAAATCAGTTACTGTTCCTTTGGTCACTACCACCTATTCTATTGATAACTGTGGTAATTCTAGAGTTAATACCAATAAGAGCTGGCCTCTGAAGATGCACACATTTATCAAACCAAAAACAATGTGGGTTCACCTGATCACTTTGATGACTCCAGATAACCTTGGACCAATTGCACACCCCCATGCCACTGCCAACACAGTCAAATATCTACCCTATCAACTTTCAATGGTACTTTATGCACCTTCCATAGTGACTATGGGAAATGAAGAATTAGGGTTCAATTCCAGAGAGGGAGCCTGACAAATGGTTACCACTTCCCAGAAAGGCACAAAATATGCATTGCTAACCTGATGAAGTACTAATGAAAAATAACAATATAGGACTGTCAAATCACTCTTAAGGCCAAGAAGCTCCTGGAGTTTCAAACTTAGGGCTGGGCGGTTTCGTTTCGTTAATTCGTAATTTGTTAAAAATTGGTTATTTTTTTATAACGAAGCGATAACGAACCATTCTGGAGCAACTTAAAAACGAAACGAATTTTTAAATTCATTTCGTAAATGCTTCGGATTCGTTATGTATTCGTTTCGTTATCGGTTTGAGGTCGTTTCGTTATTATTTCCGCATGTCTGGGGCAAGTTTTATAGTTGTTTTTTGTTTAATTAGTGAAAAAAAATTATAATATCACACCAACAGTCAACAACAGAGGGAGAGGGAAGCTTCAGAAGTTCTCCCTGTCCCATTTGGAGGTTTTTTAGCGTATTGCGCAGTCGCGTCCGCCATTAACGAATCGATTCGTTAATGTTTCGTATTTGTTTCGTTAATGTTTCGTAATTTTTTTTACATTTACGAAATTTCGTAAATATCGAACTTTTTAAAAGAAAAATTTCGGAATTCTTTTAAATATCGAAATGCAAAAACCCCCCAAAAACGAATCGATTTTAGAAACAAATTTTTCCGTTGTTACCTAGGCCTATTCAAACTATTAGAAAACCAAAAGTGATGCGTTGGCAGAAGGAGTAGAGGGGGGTTGGTGCTTCCTTTAGGTTCTCCCAAGGTGGGATAAGTTCATGCCTTTTGTAGCTCACTTCAGAAAAGGGGATGGTTCCTATTTTGATAAGGGTTTAGGTATCTTGACCATATAGAGGTTGACCCAAATTTTTCTGGTAGATTGTTTTGACTTAATCTTTTATACCTATACATAGGTATATAGAGTAGTTAAAGAGCGCAACCATTTTATTCCTCAGTCGTCTTTTCAGTCAGCTCAATATGTCCAATTCCTTCAACCTTTCTTTCATCTCCACATGTTTCAGTCCTCATTGCCCTTCCCTAACCCTATTCCAATTTGTCTCTTTCCTTCTTAAAATTAAGCACCCAGAAAGGAATGCAGTACCCCACATGAGACCTGACCAGCAAATAATATAGATGGACTATTACTATTTTTCAGTTTGGAAACTATATGTCTATTAATACAGGCTATAATAGGATCCACCTTTTTTCCTGGAGCATCACACTCCTGCCTTCTGTTCTATTTATGATCAACAATAATCACAAGATTCTTTTTCCATGTGGCACTGTTGAGCCATGTTTCCCCATTCCATACCATGGTTTTTGTGGTCTAGATGTATTCGTTTTAGTCTCTATTGCATTTTGTTTTAATTTCGGCCCAATTTTCTACTTTATCTAGCTACTTTTAATTCAGTTCCTCTCTTCCAAATTTGACCCCTCCTGATTCTGTCATTTGAAACATGATAAGGATTCTTTTCAGCCTGTCATCTAAATCATTGATAAAAAAAATATTGAAGAGTAATGGCCCAAGGAAGAACTCTAAGGCATTGCACTTGAAACCTCCTTCCAGTTTGAAGCACAGCCATTTATGATGACTCTTTGAGCATGCTTTCCCAACCAATAAGGGATTTACCTGACAGTGTTTTTATCTATTCCACAATTGTTTAATCAGAGTATTATGGGAGACCTTATCAAGTGCTTGGTGAAATTCAGAAAAATGGAATCCACAGCATTCTCGCCATCTACTAGATCAGTGGTTCTCAACCTCCCTAATGCCGTGACCTCTTAATACAGTTCCTCATGTTGTGGTGACCCCCAACCAGCAAATTATTTTCATGACAACTACACAACTGTAATTTTGCTACTGTTATGAAGCATAATGTAAATATCTGAAATGCAGGATGTATTTTCATTCACTGGACCAAATTTGGCACAAATACCGATACGCCCAAATTTGAACATTAGTGGAGTTGGGTGGGGGATTGATTGTTTGTCATTTGGGAGTTGTAGTTGCTGGGATTTATAGTTCACCTACAATCAAAGAGCATTCTGAACTCCACCAATAATGGAATTGAACCAAACTTGGCATATAACTCCCATGACCAAGAGAAAATACTGGAAGGGTTTGGTGGGCATTGACCTTGAGTTATTGCTTGAGTCCAGAGAGCACTGTGGACTCAAGCAATAATGGATCTAGACCAAATTTGGCATGACAATCAATATGCCCAAATGTGAACTCTGCTGGAGTTTGGGGAAAATAGACCTTGACATTGGGTGTTGTAATTACTGGGATTTATAGTTCACCTACAATCAAAGAGCATTCTGAACCCCACCAAGGTTAGAATTGGACCAAACTTCCCACACAGAATCCCCATGACCAGCAGAAAATACTGTGTCATTGGCAACCCCTCTGACACCCCCGCACGACCCCTCCAGGGGTCCCGACCCCCAGGTTGAGAAACGCTGTACTAGATACTTGATTTTTTTAAAAGATGGAAGTTTTGTTTACTTGACAAACCTATGCTGGTTTATACAGTCCACTGCATTGTCCTCAAGATATTTGCAGACAAATTCCTGTGTAATCTGTTCTATTTTTCCTGGTGTTG
Organism: Anolis sagrei ordinatus; assembly: GCF_025583915.1. Taxonomy (NCBI): domain Eukaryota; kingdom Metazoa; phylum Chordata; class Lepidosauria; order Squamata; family Anolidae; genus Anolis; species Anolis sagrei. The sequence continues at coordinate 152,275,516 of NW_026847438.1, forward strand.
CGGTCTGGTTGACTATTATGTAGTTTTCTGGATTTTCTTTGTCTTTTTTTTTAAGTGAGTGGCACTGTTTGCTCTTCTCCACCCCTTTGGTACCTCATCTGCTTTTCAACATTTCTTAAAAATGATGGCAAATGGTTCAGAGAAGACACCAGTAAATTTCTTTTAATTAAGGAGAAATATTTGGCTAAGTTTGTATCACAAGTGTATCTGTGTAGAAATGAGAAGGGTTTTTTTTTTGCTACATTATATTCCTCAGTTAAACTATGTAAAAAAATAACATTGCTGGGTCAAGTTCGCCATTTATACACCACTTACCTCTGGCCTATAGTGACAGCTGGGCAATTTTTAAAAGCATCTTAGTTCTGCCTCTGAAACACGATCAAGTTGCTACTTACATCTAATTTCACAACTCAGAGGAATCTTTAATCATAGTAATAGAAAATGTGAATCTCTATCAAAGCCATAGTTCCAGGATCATAATATCTAGACATCTGATGCTTCACATTACATTCTAATGCAATCTTAAAGGTGTGCATATGAGCAAGGAGATAATTTAGTTTATAATATAAAATACATTTCATTGACGGCTCCAATTCACTCAGTTCCTGGGTCAGTGCAAACTTGAACTTAGTTGTTTGATGTAGGGAACATAATCCAAATGTATAAGGGTTCCCTTTTCCACCTGCTATGTGACAGTTCTCCAGTATAAATCTTTAGGTTGGCTATAAAAGTATATCATGGCTACTGGTATGCCTAGGGGTCTTATAGGACATTTTTTTAGGAAAAAGGGAAGGCATTATATATTCAATTTTGATTGCTGTGTAACTCTATTGGAAGCATTTAATGACATTATTATTATCATTATTATTTTTAATATTTATACCCCACTTTACCTCAACCATGGGGGACTCAAAGTGGCTCAACATAAAAAGCATCACCATAACAATTTAAATTATACAAATATGTGAACATTAAAACAGGATTAAATATAAAAAGAATTTTAAAAATTCCAGTTAAAACCCATTAACACATATTAAACCATGGCAGTCAAAGTGGTGTCAAGCTGCTATAATTTCGCAGTGTAGCTGTACCCTTGTTCAGTGGTTGTCACTCATTGGTCCTCTAGGTTTTTGAGACTTCGGCTCCCAGAAGGCCCAGATAATGTGGCCAATTCTTGCGAATTGCAGGAATTAAATCTAACATACCAGGAGGACCACATTTTCAGAATTACTTTTCTAGGTGGGCATGATAGAGAGACGTGCTTTGCTTTTACACTACCACCAGCTACATTTCCTCTCCTACACACATAAAATATAATATAATAATATTATTAGCATAGTACAGGAGACAAGGTGGAACTGTCCCCTGGCCCCCTCTCTCTTCACTCTGGCCCAGAGCAGCAGTTGGGGAGGGGTCCCCAACTATATATACAACCAAATATACAATTTTATCCCATGTGCCAGGCAGGCCCGTAGCCAGGATTTCGTTTCGGGGGGGGGGGGGGGGCTGAATTTTTTTCAGGGGGGGTTTCGGGGGGGCTGAGTTTCGGGGGGGGGGCTGAGTCTGAGTGAAAGAGGGTCTAGCCTAGCAAACCTTTTGTATCATTACCCCAATACCCCCATGCATATGGGATATATTGAGTATGGTGATCAGATCATGATATGAATAAACATAACAGTTTAAATAATGCACCAGTAAGGCCTTTTCGCGAACCCACCATGAGAATTTCGGGGGGGGGGGCGGAAGCCCCCCCCCCCCCCCCCCCGGCTACATGCCTGATGCCAGGTCAATGTGGGTAGGCTGGTGATAACTGCATTGTAGAATGAATGCAGTTTGACACCCCTTGAACTGCCATGGCTCAATGTTATGGGGTCCTTGGAGTTGTAGTTTGGAGAGGTGCCAGCCTTACGGGGCATTGTAAACCTCCAACCCTCATGATTCCATAACACTGAGTCATGGCAATTCAAGTGGTGTCACATCTGTGTTTCATGCACACTGGTCTTCCAGGTGATCCGGAGTGCATTTCCCACAATCCCCGCTCATTGGCTGAGGCAGCGGAGGCTTCTGGGAGTTGAAGTCCAAAACTCTTGGGAGGACTAGAGCTAAACTACACTTCCCAGGACTAGACAGCATGAGGCTGTGGCACTTCAAGTGACATGAATTAATGGTTATTTAGTTGTGCCAGGCAGCTTCCATATTGCTGCATTGATTAATTCCTTCTGAGTTTTAGTTAATAATACAAAGGGTTTTAGAGAAATAGGGATCAGTAACACAGTTATTTTAAACCTCAAAGGGGGATGGGGGTGGATTCTCCACTCTACTGAATGGAAGTGATCACTCGTTACTTCACCTATTCCACATGAACCTGCATTTTCATTAGTAAAGACAGAAAAGAAAGGTTGCAAATAGGAATTATGCTAGGGTGATATAGTGGATCTATTAAAATAGCATTGTTATCACTACTTTTCAATGTTCAGTATATGGTCCTAAATCTTATATTTACATTCTTTTGTTTTATAATATCAAGGTAGGGCTGTAATTATTTGCTCATTTAATAATCAAAAGAAGCAACAAGTAATTTTAGCAGTTTTCTCCCTCCTCTGAGAAAGTATTTAAAAACAGCTATTTTCTAAGGTTATCTACAGTTTTCAACTGGTTCAATGCAAAATGTGCAATGTGGCATTTTTTGCACAGAAAAAAAAATCTTATAAATATTATTTTCTGCACAGCAAATTATGTGATCCAGGACATTTAGTAAAAAAAAAATGCATGTGATATTTTTGTGAAGAGAACAGCATTTTCTGCACAAGAAATAGTATTTTACCTAGATAAAGAAAACATTTCTGTGTAGTAACACTATTTTTGACACAGAACATTCTGATTAACATGGAGAAAAATCACATTGAAATGTTGCATGGAATAATATTTTATTTTTATACCCCACCACCCTGAAGGGACTCGGGGCAGTTTACAAGGGGACAAGCCAAAAAAAATTACAAGGTTAAAAAAAATACACAATAAAATAAAATGAAAACAAATTAAAATCAACAACAGCATCAGAAAAACAGTTAGAATCATAAGTGCACATTTAAAAAAACAGTATAATGGCTGAAAGATTAGGTGACGGAATAGTCTCATCAGCCTAGTTTTCTTCTTATTGGACCTCATACTTGAGAAAGATGTTAATTGGGTTTTTTTAGTATTTGTCATTTGATCAGGCAGTCAAGTTCTTCAACTGAGAATTCCAAATATTTAAATTCAATATCCATTGTTACATAGGATAAAACCACAGCAATTAAAGAGTGTAGTAACTGTGAAGTGTGAAAAGGTGCTGGTTTGGCCCTAAGAAACCATACTGTAACAGCCATAGCAGTAAGACCACACACAAGCATCTTTCCCCCTGGGCCCTCGACTAGAGGAAGAGGTGACATTGGATACTTCCTCAATGTTTTGAAATATCTGATCTCATTTGAATGTTGCTTTCATAGATATTATTTCACAGTGGGTTTCATATCTTTGTGATTCTCTTTTTCATTCCAGCTTCTGCCTTCTTCAGAAGCCTTAAATAAGTGTATGCCTCTACCCAAGGTGGCATTTACACAACACTACAGATGAAATAATCCAAAGTGGATGAATGCTGATAGGAGTAATGTTCCAAAAAGTGTCCACGCAGTATTAGGGCTCTGAATCTCTATATCCAGATGTTCTCTCTTTTCCTCTTAGTATTTCTGTATTCAAAGTGCTGCTAGGACTTTAAACATATATTCACTACACATTTCTCTCTAAAGTAAAGCACTTTTTTAACTGAGCTGTTTTCTGTTAGGACACTTGCAGTGCAATGAACAGATTACCTGGTTAGGCTTTGCATTTTCGCAGACAACTACATCATAGTCTTCGGCAAGCTCTGGAGGGTTGTCATTGACGTCAAGAATTTTAATTCCAACAGGGACATGGCTCAGGAGACCAGGACTTTCTGTAAAATGGAAAAGAATGAAGCAATTCAATAGGTTCAGAAGACATTTACAGTGTCACAGCTTGTCCTCAAAGCACTGCTCTGGCCCTGAAAGCAGAAGATTGGAAGTCTATTAAAAATAACAGTTTGTCAAAAATTCCAAAGGTTACAGCAGAACTACAGTGAGATGACAACCTTGTAAAACTGTGGTCTGCTAAGTCTCACCGATTTTTGAAACAGAAATCAAAAGCTTCAGTGTTCAGCTGTAGATCTGTAATGCCGAGGCTATTAAAAGGAACTAAGGAACAAGAGTGGAAGACATTTTCAGAATTTATTACAAACTCCTCTGTTGTAAGCCAAGAATGACTGAACTGATTTCATTTGATGTTACAGCATTATGTTGGTGCCGCATGAGGAGTAGGAAATAAAAGAATAAAAACTACAAGAAAGGGATAAGGGAATGCTATCTTGCTATTATATTAGTGTTTTAAATGTTGTTGTAATATAATAACAAAATCAACAACAACAATAATTTTTATTTCTTACCCAGTTGCCTCTCCTCGAGGCTCAAGGTGAGGCACAACGCAGTTAAAAACACATCAACATAAAATATTATGTTTAATATATATATTAAAACATGTTCCATGAGATACATGCGTTAAAATACACAGACAAAGATTAATATACTGTAAATGAAGGACATGTGTTTAAAATTCATAGTTAAAATTGCCTTGGTTGGCCTGCTGGAAGAGATAGGCATTCAATTGTCTCTTAAATTCCTGCTGCTGATTTAGCTGTTGGATTTCTTCCAGCAGGTCATTCCACAGTCCTAGGGCAGCTGATGAAAAGGTCCTCTGGGTGATGGTTGCCAGTCGGGTTCTGGCTGGCTGGAGTAGCCACCCCTCCTCCCACCTCCCCAGAAGACCTCAGTGTCCAGGGAGATCCTGTACAGACCCCAACCATGTAGGATTTTAAAGGACAAAACCAACACCTTGTTCTTTGCCTGGAAACCAATTGGCAACCAGTGGAGTGACTATAGTATAGTTACTCCACTGTAATATGCCCATTTTTGGATATTCCTGTAACTAGCCTGGCTACTGTGTTTTGAATTAATTGAAGTTTCCAAACTTGGTACAGAGGTAGCCCAATTTGAAGCTTATTGAAGAAGTCCAACCTTGAGATTGTCAGTGTGTGCACCTCTATCTATCTATCTATCTATCTATCTATCTATCTATCTATCTATCTATCTATCGTCATTGTGTGAATGTCATGTTATCATGGTAAGGCAAGCAATCATAAATGAGGCAGGAATGCAATTTAGATACCGTTGTTCTTTCTAGAAAAATCAAAAATGCATCTAATCTGGATGAGGGAAAACAAATTGAAATTGAATCTAGACAAGACATAGGTAATCTTGGTCAGTCGTAGGGCCAAACAGAGCATAGGGTTACAGCCTGTGCTGGATGGGGTTACACTCCCCCTGAAGGCACAGGTTCACAGCTTGGGTGTGATCGTGGACTCATCGCTGAGCCTGGAGCCCCAGGTTTTGGCGGTGACCAGGGGAGCATTTGCACAGTTAAAACTTATGCACCAGCTGCACCCGTACCTTGGGAAGTCTGTCTTGGCCACGGTAGTTCATGCTCTGGTTACATCCCATATACACTACTGCAATGCTCTCTACATGGGGTTGCCTTTAAAGACTGTTCAGACCTCCAAACGGGCCATTGGGTGGCAGCCAGGTTGTTAACAGGAGCCATGCTCAGGGAGCACAAAACTCCACTGCTCCGTCAGCTCCACTGGCTGCCAGTTTGCTACCGAGCACAATTCAAAGTGCTAGCTTTGGCCTATAAAGCCCTAAATGGTTCTGGCCCAGCTTACCTGTCCAAATTAATCTCCTCTTATGAACCATCTAGGACTTTAAGACTGTCTGAGGAGGCCCTGCTCTCGGTCTCCCCTCCGTCTCAGAAGCGGTTGGTGGGAACGAGAGACAGGGCCTTCTCAGTAGTGGCCCCTCGGCTGTGGAACGCCCTTCCTAGGGATATTAGATCGGTCCCTGCCCTCTTAACATTTTGCACAAAGATTAAAAACTGGCTTTTTGAGCAGGCATTTGCAAATTCAATGTATCAGGCAATGATTGACCACGGAACAACTGATGATGCGATTGAATAGTGATTTCAGTAAGGAGACGTTAAGGATGTATGATTTTATTGACTTTTTATGAACCTATAATTATATGCTATGTTTTAATTGTATTTTATACGTTGGGGGGCATTGAATTGTGCCAAATGTAAACCCCCTTGAGTCGCCTTCAGGCTGAGAAAGGCGGTATATAAATACAGTAAGTAAGTAAGTAAGTAAATAAATAAATAATAGTCCCAGTGCCCTTTTCCAGTAATGATCATCCTAATGTTTTTGGGAATGTAATAGTCTTCTTCTGGTGGTGTTTCCCGCAAAACTATCCACGAACCTGAAGTTTGCATGTGACTACCAGCGATAAATAGATTTATGTCACATTACTTTTTCAAATCCCTTATACAGCAAGAGTTATCTGTTCAGCCAATTAAAATCAACATTTTCCCATTCGAAGCCTCCCTGCCTGATTTTTTTGTCAATTTCAAGAGCACGTCAACAATTTTGGTTTTGATGCAGTAACAGTCTGTCCCCAAAGTTAAATGAGTCCATATAACAGAATAATATAGAGAGCACAACACATGATATTCTCTATTCTGTTATATGGAGCTCTAGATTCAATGAAAGATAATTAAGTGCCCACCATGTTATACTTCTAATGTGCAATCATACTGGATTATCTTTCACATTGCCATTTGCAGATAAACAGCCTCATCACACTAAAACATGGATCCACTTTAAATCCAATATCAGCCTCCTGCAGAATTCTGGGGTTTGTAGTTTAGTGAGGTTCAGGACCTCTCTGGCCAAGCAGTTTAAAGTCCCCTCCCTAAACTACAAGCCCCAGAATTCTTCAAGGAGGAAGAAACTGGATTTAAAGTGGATCTATGCTCAGTGTGATGAGGTCTTTTTAGTACATTTATCTTTAAAAAGAGACAGGGGTAACTATTGCACATTGCATGGGTCTTCTCAATTATGCTTCGTTCAGCAATGTGAATTATTGAGGTTTATTGCATTTGCAGCTTGTTTAATTACACATCGTGTTCCTTGTCCAAAAGCATAAGCTGCAGCATAAATGAGTGCTAATCACAATCATCACTGCTAACCTGAATAATTGGCTTAATTTGTGAGATGAATCATGCAATAAGATCCCCAGAGACATATTTATGACAATAACATTATTATCATTAGGTGACAACAGAAAACAGTTTGATTCTTCCAAAGATACAATGAATGGATGCCCATTTGGCTCCTCTCCATTCTTTCTTTATTGGATAATAAAACTTTGTTTTAATTTTAGACTTAGGCATTCTAATATTTGCAAGTCACCTTGAAGTTATAATTGTGGAAAAGTGAGAAACAAATAAAAAGTGTCAGATTTCAAATTAAACACCCCAGGCAGGATTAAATATCTTCTTTTTGCCATCTATTTGCAACAACATGTCTGTTAGATGAATGTAGCATTAAACCATCTGAGCTATGCCAGAGTTCTTTTGGATCTCCAAATGTTTTGGGCTGTAGCTCATATAGTCCCTACTGTTGCCTATGTTATCAAAACTTTTAGAAGCTGGAAGCTCAAAGTATCATGTAAGCCAAGGCTCCTCTCTACAAAAAGATACTGCATAGTATTGGTACATTATGCTGGTGTTATTGTCCATTACTTTTTTAATGACAGAACAGTGGTAAAAGGAGCCCCTAGTGGCGCAGCGGGTTAAACCGCTGAGCTACTGAACTTGCTGACTACAAGGTTGGCGGTTCGAATCTAGGGAGACGGGTTGGATCCTGCTGTTAGCCCCAGCTTCTGACAAACTAGCAGTTTGAAAACATGCAAATGTGAGTATTTATTTATTTATTTATTTATTTAGCGTGTCATCAGCAGCCAGACATTTGTATTACATTTTTAACAAAAACAAACAAAAAACAGTAAAAAAACACAGATTTTGCAAGCTTGGTAGTTGATTAAATGTCCTTTGATCAATAGCTGGCCACTTGGAGTGCCTCTGGTGTTGCTGCAAGGAGGTCCTCCATTGTGCATGTAGCAGGGCTCAGGTTACATTGCAGCAGGTGGTCAGTGGTTTGCTCTTCTCCACACTCGCATGTTGTGGATTCCACTTTGTAGACCCATTTCTTAAGATTGGCTCTGCATCTTGTGGTGCCAGAGCGCAGTCTGTTCAGCACCTTCCAAGTTGCCCGGTTTTCTGTGTGCCCAGGGGGGAGTCTCTCATTTGGTATCAGCCATTGATTGAGGTTCTGGGTTTGAGCCTGCCACTTATGGACTCTCGCTTGCTGGGGTGTTCCAGCAAGTGTCTCTGTAGATCTTAGAAAACTATTTCTTGATTTAAGTCATTGACGTGCTGGCTGATATCCAAACAAAGGATGGGCTGGAGATGTCACTGCCTTGGTCCTTTCACTATTGGCTGCTACTTCCTGGTGGATGTCAGGAGGTGTGATACCAGCTAGACAGTGTAATTTCTCCAGTGCTGTAGGGCACAGACACCCCGTAATAATGTGGCATGTAAATGTGAGTAGATCAATAGGTACCACTCCAGCGGGATGGTAATGGTGCTCCATGTAGTCATGTCGGCCACATGTCCTGGAGGCATCTATGGACAACGCTGGCACTTTGCCTTAGAAATTGAGATGAACACCACCACTCAGAGTCAGACACAACTGGACTTAATTGCGTTTGTCAAGGGGAAACCTTGCGTAATGTCAAGGGGAAACCTTTACCTTTTTTACAGTGGTAAAGTGTGGGGGGGGGGCAAGAGAAAGTTGCCTTCATAACCATTTAAATCTTTCATTTCCTGAGCAGTCTGCTTATCTAGGCCTGATTTTTCAGAAGATCCTTGAAGTGAAAGTCACTCTGTGAACGGTGCCTTGGAAAACCATCTCTCGTATTCTAAGGCTGTATTCCCACAACACCTTTAATTTCAAGAACCCATCCAGAAGGCAGATGTGGAGGTAACAGGTTGTTCAGGAAAAATCGGATTTCTTCTGGAACAAGGAAAGGGAATTCTTTCTCTACCTTCCCTAGTCCCTCTTGTATGTGAATAAAATATAAAACTTTAAAAGCATAGCTCATCTTCTGGCACATTCAGGCTTTGCAATGTGCCATATGATGAGCTATGCTTCTAAAGTTTTATATTTTAAAGCCACTTTCTAAGGCAGGAGGAAAGGTATCTCTAAAGGGAGACAGACAGAAAAGTACTGTTGGGTCAGCGGAAGGAAACAATGGTAATGACTACACATACACACACTTTAAGAATCACCAGCCACATATTGAAACGACTTCAAACAAGCAGCCTGCTGCACACACTTGCATCTTAATAATCAGGCAGCTTAGCATTTAAAGTTCTTTATCCCATAGCATATAAAAGAACCCGTTTTGTATTGATCTATCTGCAGCTCAATATGTGTGCAGGACAATATTGTTCAGATGTATTGCTGATGGCTTCAAAAGGGGCCTATTCTTTTATCTCTTCATTGTCCAATGGAAATGTAACAGGAACTAGGACAGTCGCTTTTCACTACCAAAAGCATCTGAATGCAGAACATTTTTCCTGAGAGGATGCATATAGAATAAAATAGCCAGAAAGGCTTTAAAAGTTAGAAATTCACATTTTTTTCCACTACCCCCAAGTCTCCTTGCCCTCTTCTCCAGGTCATGGAGTGTAGGGAAACACAGGACAATAGTGCTACACTTAAAAGAATCACAGAATCATAGAGTTGGAAGAGACCTCATGGGTTCAACTCCCTGCCAAGAAGCAGGAAAATTGCATTCAATGCACTCCTGACAGATGGCCATCCAGCCTCTGTTTTAAAGTTTCCAAAGAAGGAGCCTCCACCACCAGAGAGTTCCACTGCTGAACGGCTCTCACAGTCAGGAAGTTCTTCCTCATGTTTAGATGGAGTCTCCTTTCTTGTAGTTTGAAGCCATTGTTCCGCATCCTAGTCTCAACAGCAGCAGAAAACAAGCTTGCTCCCTCCTCCCTATAACTTCCTCTCACATACTTATACATGGCTATCATGCCTTCTCTCAGCCTTCTCTTCTTCAGGCTAAACAAGCTCAGCTCTTTAAGCTGCTCCTCATAGGGCTTGTTCTCTAGACCCTTGATCATTTTAGTTGCCCTCCTCTGGACAAATTCCAGCTTGTCAATATCTCTCTTCAATTGTGGTGCTCAGAATTGGACACAATATTCCAGGTGTGGCCTAATCAAGGCAGAATAGAGGTGTAGCATGAATTCCCTGGATCTAGACACTATGCTCCTATTGATGCAGGCCAAAATCCCATTGGCTTTTTTGGCACTGCATCACCTTGTTGGCTCATGTTTAACTTGTTGTCCACAAGGACTCCAAGATTTTTTTCACATGTACTGCTCTCGAGCTATGCGTCCCCCATTCTGTATCTTGAGAAGGAGCAGTCAATGTAGTACAAATACAGAGCAGCCCCAGCAATACCTGAATACAGGACTGTTGCTTTGTGAATTTTTAAACTTTCATGTGTCCCCCCCCCCCCAACATTCTTCAGAGAAACTTAAATGGTCAACACCACAGTGCAATTGTCAATTACCCTTCTTGGACTAAGGGATTTGGCGGCTGCACCATTTCCTCTTCAGTTATGCTGCAGAGCCTGCAGGTTCCCATCCCATGACATACATCTACTTACAACTTCCACAATCAACAAAATAAATAAACTCTAGTAATTTTCTAGGTCCTCCAGTGTGGCTCTATGGTATCCTCTAACCAGAAGTCATTTCAATAGCGTTTGCTATTATCCACACAAAGTTGTGGATGTATCTCCCATGTATACAGGGGTCATATGATATTATAATTATCCTCTCTCATGCCATCAGAACATCATCCATCTGCCATTCATTTATATGCATTGACATTTTAATTTGTAATTACAGTGGCAGGGCTGCCTATGTTTCTTGGTGATTTAAGCTGCCTTGACAGGCAATAATTATCTGTAAAGTAAGCTGAAAATACAATATTTACTTATTTAACTTGTGGCTCATCTTTCCTTTGACAGAAGACCCAAGATAGCTTTTAGTAAATAAAATAATGTACAAAGTATGCCACTATGAAATATTTTCCCGAACACATTGAGTCCAACATTTAAAATTTAACTTACTAAACTGCCATATATTCAATGTCAGAATATGCATCAAATGATGTCAGAGTCCTGTTGGTGCCATAGCCATTGAAAGGTATCCTTGAGGCAATAGAAGGAAGGATACCCTTTTATTAATGGCACCCATCCTGTCCTCTACAGGGAAGTTGAATGGGTCCAATTATTTTCAGTTTCATGGTGCATCATGAGATCAAACACACACACACACACACACACACATACTTAAGTTTTTGGTTCATTCTTTTGTAAAAAATATTGTTTAATTTCATTTTACTCCATTTACTGATTTATTTAGTCCTCTGTTTGTTTTAGACATATTTTATAGCATTGCTATGCTTCCTGTTGCTATGGCAGCCTAGGTCCAAACCCTTACATGGGCATGAAAAAGCAAAATACAGCATAAAATTGAGTAAAATCGATAAATATAACCAGGATTTAGCTCCAAAATAAAGAAGTCCTGAAGACATTATTTCTGTAATCTTTATAGTCTGTACATAGTAAGATCTTTTTGGGAAAGTTAGTTGCACCCATGCTTACTGCATTGTAGAAATCCATATTTTCAGAAGTTTGGTTCCACAAATACAGCATTTTTTTATAGTGTGTCATATTTTTGTAGGAGCCATCATGCCTTCAGCTGAAATAATTCATCTGATTTGGGAAGCTAAACAAGTTTAGTCCTGGTTCGTAATTTGGATTGAAGACCACAATGAATACCAGGTGCTATGAACTATATTTCGGAAGAAGGAACTGACAAAATCACCTCTGAGTACACCCAGCCCTCCATATATTCAGGTGTTAGTATCTGAAAACCCCCACAAAAGATATGAAAAAAAAACCACTATTTTTTTTACCTGAAAGAACACCTCCCTAGAAATCTCTTAGGTGCTCCAGTACTAATATTTGATCAATTTCTGCCTGAGAAATTACAATATAATCACAATGGAGAACAATACATGCCTAGAGAAGTGTTCCCTCTAGGAAAGAAATTTCCAGTGTAATTCTAGGGTGTAAGTTGAACAAAGAGTCTGGAGGACCTAGGAATTCTGAAAGAGAGCACATTAATCAAATCCACAAATAACCAAATCCACAAAAGTGAAACCCCCAGTGTGGAGAGCTGATTGTATTCCTTGTATATAAAATTCAGGGGCCACAATAACAGGCATCTTGACCAAACACATGCCATGCCATTTTGCTCCACCATAGCTTGGAACAAAATTAAGCCTGGATTGTTTTATGTTGTGCTAAGAACCTGGTGGTTAGGGCACCAAAGAAGAGTTGCGCTACTGATGCTACAACAACCAGTTTTCCTTAAAGTAAAGTAAAATGAACACTGCAGAAACTAAAACAGTTGTTTTGCTAAAGAGTGAACTTTGGTCTCTCCCACCACCACCACCACCACCACACACACACACACACATGTCACCATGATTTGATTTTAAAGGACTTTGGATTCACAGCATATAAAAAGGTCACAATATTCAGATGAGTATTCATTTAAAATTATGAAACATGAACATATAAAATGTTGTGTACCTCATTTTTTTACTAGTACCATATCATGAAATTCTGCCATTTTCCTGTCCAGTAGTTTCTAAGATTATATTAACTGTAAATCAGTGACCTGGCAGTCTCAATATTCACTAGTATTGCTGAAATCAGATTTTTGTATCTGTCTCAATAAAATTTTATATGAAGATGATGTATAGTCCATTTATGGACAAGAAATGTATAGTCCAGTCTTTGTAAACTTTTGAAGAAGATGAGTAGCCCTTGTATAACCTGCATACAAGAGACAAGTTACCTGTAAAGTGTTTGAAAGCTATTTCCTTTTTCTGTTATTTAGGATGTTTCTCTCACACTTCAAGGGGAAAAATGGTGGGTGAAAGAAATCAATAATCTCCTTCCTCACTAGTGAAACAGGATCCTTATATTAGAAATATGTCTAGAAGAAGTGATATATCTCTGTACATAGAAAAAGCCAATGGCTCCCAGGGGCGTCTCCTTGTCAATTGAGACCATCCAGTGCTGGAATTGATTTTACTGGTACTCTAGCCTTTACTGACTGAATCCTGGAAAAAATATTTAGGGTAGTCCCTGTTGGCCATGGAGCAAAAAAGCATACAGAGTCCACAAAGCAATGATGCATTCATTGGGCCAACTAAAATGCACAAATAATGTCTCATTTTAAAGCTTTACTGACTTCATCAGGCAAAGGTGTTAGATACCACACAAGACAAGTAAAGTGATGATATTAGAGCCACAGGTTTGTTTTGTATTAGGACGTTGTCACACATGTCATCAGAATTGGGCTGTCTTTCCACATCTCGGCACCACCTGCACAGGGACATGGGGGCCTGTTGCCTCACAGCCCACTCTGTCACAGATTCCCCTCATCACATGGAAGGAGAGTCAGGGAGATGACTTGCTTCCTGCCTTGCGCCCCACTGCATGTACAGCTGGCCTGACCCCAGAGTCCAGTGAGATGGTGCCCCTCACCTCAAGTGATAAGAGAGCCTTTCTCACCACACACACACACACACACCCACACCCACCCACCCACACACACCAGTTGACATATAAATCCAAGGCAAACCTGCAGGACAAGGCGACAGTGATGGAGGAGGAGGAGGAGAAGGTGACGTTCCCACAGCTGCTATTTTGCTTGCTCTCGCTCTTTTTTCCTCCTCCTCTCTCACCTCCCAACCAAGAGAGGGTCTCATGCCCTACTCTGGACCCCTGCTTGGCTCCCGACAGCGATACTCAAGGGAAGCACAAGCTGGATCCATGCTTCTCCAAACCGAAGCAGGCAAGCATTAATATGCATAGGCATGGGAACCTAGGCTGCCATTTTTAGAAAATGTGAATCTCCATAACCATTTGGAAAATGGGATTCATTACCTTTTTGGACAAGCCACTGATCACAGGAAAGGCATGACATTTGTTAGAAGCCACAACCTTTTTGAAAAATGATGTTCACCAGCATTCATGTAAGGCAACTAGGTCTCTCAGCTGTTAAACGGATGTACCTAGTTATGTCTTTGAACTGTCAGGGACAAAGACATGCCAATGCACAAAATATAATATTCAACAGACTTTAAAAAGTGTTCCTTTAGTTGCCCCAAAATCATCTACTGGCCCTTAAAATATATTTGCCTTTAAATCATGCTCCCAAGAGAGAAAATAAACAGTCTTCTTGAAAAGTAACAGAGTTGGTTTACTCACAAAACTGACTGTATACAGTGTACAGGCATTTTGCTTAGGAATCCAGATACAATAGGATTTTAAGTAGTTTATCTGTGTAGGTAACACAGGGCATCTTCCTTAGAAACAACAGTCCATAGTCCAATTGAGTCTTTAAGCATACATCATACTCAAGTCTAAACCGTATAGCTATACTCACTGGTTCTGATGCAAGCACACACTTCTCTACATGCCTTCTCAAAGTAAACCTGGAGTCTTAGTCCTGAACATATCCAGACACGATCACATGGTCTGCAGCTCCTCCCACGACAAAGAGATTAGGTAAAATTGCAAACCAATACACACAAACAATACAGTGAGCAATTTTATATATAATATATATCAAACAACTAGTGAAGGCTTGAGAAGGTTGCTATTTCCAACAGCCATTTCTAGCTTCCAATGCCTTTGATCTGCAAACAGTGTGTTTTTGTAAAGCAGGGTTCAGAATCAGGGAGAAGCCCTTTCAAATTTAGAGCAACTTCAGGGACCATAAAGCCCACCCAGGGGGCATGGGGACCTATCACCCAATGCTCCACTCTGTCCCAGCATTTCCCTACCCCATCAGACAGGAAAAATTCTCAATAAGCTGCCTCAACCTGTCTTTCCTTATAGAAAGATGGGAAGCCTCCCATTGTGCACTGCCAGCTTCTTTTCAGTGGCAGCAGGGATATTTTTTCAGTTTAGCACAAAGGTGGCCTAGAAGTACTTGTAGCGGGTGTGATGGGAACTGTAGGTCTCAGTGGGTGAACCTTAAAAATCTCATTGCTGCCGTCAAAAAGATGCCCATATGTAGAGGTCCTTATTCATTACTTCTGTGATTGGTTAAATGGTATGAAGGCAGAAGACACCTCCCCTTGACCCTGTGGGGGCAGGGGACAAAACCATTTAAAAATAACAATAGAAGATACTTTGTGGTTGCTAATGGACTTGAAAATTTGTTGCCTGCACTTTACTGTATTTTGTCAGCATTTCCCATGACCAGGCAATGGAGTGAGCTCTGACTTTAACATCATCACTTTTCTTCTCTTGTATTAGCCAGTAAAAATTTCCTCCTCTCACAAGAATAAAAAGAACTTTGGCATTTCATAAAATGCTCCACAACAGAGGAGCATAAGGCTTCGAATGTAGGTATTTAAAAAATGCAACCCTTTCACTGCAGACTCAAGCAATAAAAATCTGCTGTATTTAAATGTCAGTTCTGGCTGAGAAAGAAGAGAACAGGTCCTTCTCTGATATCTTAGGTAGCATCTCAAGGAACACTAGTTCCTTGAGATGCTACCACAACTGCCCAGTTGAATGAGCAGAAAAATCCCAGGAAACATCAGCACTGGATGGATGGTGCCCTTGAAATAATCCACCAGACCAAAGATTGTCTCCCTCTCTCTGCACTCCACAACCAACTAGCCATTAGGACCAACAAAAGAGTCGCATTAGCATTGTCATTGAGCAGGCATTCATCCAGTATTCTCTGCCAAATGCAAGGAGGGTTAGGTGATTAACATGCTGTAACAATTATGCGTGCAAGTGATTTGTGCATTATCTATTCGAGGAGTAATCCTGTAATAAAATTTGAACAATGAAAGGTTGAACTCATTTGCTTTAATTACCTGGTATCAGGCATTAAAATCACTTGATAATTTGCTGTTTCAGGAATGCTGAAAGGATGCATACATAACAAAAACTGGCCTGCTCAGCCCTGGATTTGGATTTCTATGTACTCAAATGATAATTTTGGGGTAATTTTGATGGTGGAAACACTTTGAATCTGTTCTTTCTCAGAATTATAATGCCTTCATCCCACTTTAACTACAATGGTTTCATTCCTTGAAATATTCTGGGATCACATCTACTGTTTCACCAGATGACAGACCCCAGTATTTGGTTAGACAGAGCTATAGCAGTGCAAGTGGACTCCCAATTTAATTGTGTGATGTGGATGTGCTACTTCTTTTTATCTAAGTTTGACTGTCAATGGATGCCTCTCAGCATGGAAGACAGTAGAACACCTTTCAGAATGGAAACCACTGTAGTGCTGTTTCATTTTCCATTACTACTAGCAGGAAAAGGTGAGAAGGAGGGCACCTGTATGACAATGTGTGAAGTGGAACTACAGTGGATAACATGCAGAAGCATAAGGTTCTCAAACATTTCTTATGCCCTCATAGAAGAGCATAGGAAGAAGCAACGGTGTAGTTGATCCCATGCCAGTACTCAAAATGCAGATATGCTCCTTATAAAATCTTGTCCAAGGGAGGAGTGTCACAAAAGTGACCTCCTGCTATTGCAGAGGTGTCACTTTTGTGACACCCCTTCCTTGGACAAGATTTTATAAGGGTACAGAGTGAGTTTGATATGTCTTCCTACTGCTCAGTTCTCCATAGAACCCTGCACTCCCAAACTCCCTGCCTATCATATCGCAATGTACATTGCTGAAGAAAGCAGTCTGGTTTCCAGCTTTGTTTGCCTATTGAGATCCAATCATATTCATCTCAGAATTGTTATGATCAAGTAATTTTCCTAGCAGTGATAGCATCAAACTACTTTTAGTTGATGCAGAGGTGGTTGACCTTTTAGCATGGTATACATCCTTGAAGACTAATGGATCCTTCAGATTTCCAGAAAGGCTTAGAGAATTGTATGGCTGTTTATTGCCAATGATCCTTTGACTCAAGAACTGGTTCTTTAATATTCTACATGGAAGTGTATTCTCTCATATACTTCATCCCATATACTCAGATCCTCTTTAGGAAATGTTTACTTCTTTCAATTTGAACTAGGTGCAAAACATTTCACCCATGTGACTTTTTCTCTGGTTATGCCCAGCCTGTGGAATGATATGCCAAAAGAAATTCAACAGCTAGATACACTGAATATAAAATAGCATTAAAGACTAGTCTCTTACAGCAGCCATATACAAATACTTAGTTATGAATTTAAAGTATGGATTGATTGTTTTTAATATGTTTTGGTTTTATATGCTATTTTAATTGATATAGTTGTATATCTGCTGTAGTGATTGTATTTAATCTTTTGCTGTTCCTCACCTTGATCCATAGGGAGAGATGCATAAGAAATGATAATAGTACAGTATGATCTCAATACCCATAGATTCAATAGTTCCCCTCACATGCTGAAAAATCCTACCCCAGAAGTGTTTGAGGGCCTCTCTAGGTTCTCCAGTGCGAGTATAGATCAGGGATGGGCAAACTTCAGTCCTCCAAGTGTTTTGAACTTGAACTCCCACAATTCCTAACAATCTACTGGCTGTCAGGAATTGTGGAAGTTGAAATCCAAAACACCTGGAAGGCTGAAATTTGCCCATGCTTGATCTATACTTTAGAATTAATGTAATTTGACACCATTTTTAACTGACATGGCTCAATACTATGGAACACTGGGATTAGTGATTTGGTGAGGCACCAGCACTCTTTGGCAGAAAAGGACAACAACCTTGTAAAACTACAACTGCCATTATTCCACAGCGTTGACCCATGACAGTTAAAGTAGAGCCAAGCTGCATTAATTGTGCAGTGTACCCTATGCTCTGCATCTTACCAATTTGCAGTTAAAATATAAGGTTCCTATTATCCACTTTTCAGGTATCCACCAGGATGGGGATGTCATGGAATGCATCCTCTGTGAACATAATAGTTGTACGTTAGGAATCATAATGACCATAATCCAGAGCTTCAACTTCCTGTTGTGATGATCCCCATGGCTGTTACTTTTATAAGATCATGGGAAGGGGTCAATCTCCACTTAAATTTGGAAGAGCAAGGCTGTAGGCTTAATTTAAACTCACCCAGAACCCTCTCTATTGATTTGACCACTATCCCATATTATCAGTGTAACATAAGTTGTATTTTAAACCCGTGAGAAATATGCCCTAGACTGCATTGCACCCATACTTTGGGAATTTGTCTAACAAGTTATTTCCTTGGCGGAATGTCGAGTCTTTATACCTGGTGGCTGCATGGAAACTCACAATATAATGAGAAACAATGCTAATGTAGTTGGGTACCCTCTTCCATAAGAGGGTGGACATTTCTGCCTTATTTGATATATTGTAAAGTGCATAATAATACCTCTCTTCCATTCTGCATGAAAACAGAATTCACTTCAGGAAATTCAGTCATACAATGGTTAATACAAAATATGCAAAGAGTTGCTGAAAAGAATATGGAACCCAGAACTACAGGTGTGTTTACAGCATGCATTTTTTTAGAGATTTCTAAAAAAATAAATAAAACTGCCATAATTTTCCCACTGAGTGAGGCAAGTAACCCCCCCCCCCCCAAATTCTCAGGGTGGTCCACGAAAAGGCCTTACTGGTACATTATTTAAACTGTTATGTTTATTCATATCATGATCTGATCACCATGCTCAATATATCCCATATGCTAGAGTAAATCCTCAGCCCCCCCCCCCCCCCACACACACAAATCAAACTCAGCAACCCTCAAAACAAAATCCTGGCTATGGGCCTGCACTGAGTCAATCTTCCCTAACCTGGTGCAGTACACAGTTGCTGGGAATCTGTTTCCACCATACCCTGCTAGCCAACCAAATGGACCTGTCTCCATCTAGGAAACATAGCTAAGAGTGGCTTCCTACTGTTTTGCATGTTTTGTTTGCTTTGTTTTGATTAGAATTCATTGCTCCTGCCTCATACTGTCTTCAAAAACATTGCTACCTTGCTGAGCCATTGTAGTGACTTCATTTCCATTGAATTGTTTTCAATTCCTCTGGTGAACAGCATATAAAATTCATCAGCAAGCTCTTGATATAGTACATCCCATCAGAAGGCAGAATGAGAAATACCTATACATTTTAAAAGCAATCTTAACAAGCTTAAAAAGGAGGGGGGAGCATAACCTACTCCTTTCTTTCTTTGTTCTCTGCATGGCTACAGCCTTGAGGATTCTGAATGTCTTATACAATTGTGAAGCTGCTCAAACCCTTTTTCTTTTCTAAGATAGGTAGAGATCAAAGCTTGGTGTTGAGACAGACACCACCTTTCTTGTGGTCATTTTTCTTACACTTTTGTATTTCAGGAAGTCAGAGCTTAATAAAACCTGTGGTAATCTGACATTTTCTTTCTTCAGGTATTGCTGTTACTCTCAGATCTTTTTTCTCTGCACAGTGTTTTCACATCCCTTGCTCTGCACCTGCTTTTTGGAAAAAAATAAACTACCTAACTCCAATCTGAAAGAAATGTTCTGTGATAGAGTATCATCATGATGATCATAATAAAACAGCTCCGTTCACCCGAACTGCTTCATGAGAATAGTTGCTAGCATTCAAATGCTAGGATGTCATCACACTAGAGAATGAATCCACTTTAAATCCAGGTTCTGCCTACTGCAGAATTCTGGGGCTTGTAGTTTGCGGAGGGGTCTTTAAACTGCTCAGCCAGACAGGACCTGGGTCACACTAAACTACAAACTCCAGAATTCTACTGGAGGCAAGAACTGGATTTAAAGTGGATCCATGAATCTAGTGTGATGACGCTGAAAGTGAACATCAATGAAGCATAATAATATTAAAATTGTCCATCTGGTATTAGGCAAACTTGTGGCAGGTTGATGGGTCCTACATGTTTGTGGCTGTCAATCTCTTGGATGATTGGTTTGAGGTTTGGATCAGTTGTTGGTCCAGTTTTTGTAGGAAAGGCTTCCAGAAAGATCAGTGGAAGATCCAAGGGTAAGGATCCCTCAAAAAGACAACCATCTGAACATGCATATTCTGAGTTGTCAGCTCTTCTGATTAGACTGGAGGCTTTAGAGAAAGTCCCTTTTGGGCAGCCTGTTGTCCCAGCTTAAAGGTTGCCTGAGGGTAAATCCAGTATCACTAAACAGATTTTGGCTCATTTAGGTGCGTTGGAAACAAAGCCACAGTGAATTTATTGTCAGGGTGCAATCATGTAGGGCATTTTTGCTCCTCCAGTAAACAGATATGATATATATGTCCCATGTGGCTTTTGAAATTCCAGCTTGGTTACTTTACCAATGAGGCTTTCCATATGAGGTCAGCAATTAACCCTGCCCTCAGGTGAGATCAGATGAAGCCATAACTGCGGTTGCAAATTGTGATATCTGCTCAACCAACAGAAGGTGAGAGGTCGCTAAGCAGTTATATCTTCTAAAATGTTAGTGTGCGGTTAGCATAGCAATAACCTCCAAGCTGTTGTTTGCCAGCAACACAGTCTGCTGTGCTGGAAATGTGGAGTCCAGGGTGCCTGTGCAGACCAGTCTCACAAATTTCTGAACTATTTTAAGTTACAGGTTTCAGGAGGGCAAAGGGGTTGGCAGTCAGTAAGCAGGGAACAGGGGTGCCCCCCTCCTCTATCACAAGGGACACAGTCCAATTAGATTGGATAGGTTGGAGGTTCTATAGAAACTTTACCATGTGCACACTGCAGATCATTATGTAAGAGAAGGCTTTAAGATTATATACCAAAGGGTCTCAGAATACATGCTTTGGGAATTTCCCATGTTGCCTTTAGAAAAATAGGGGAAAGCCGGGTCTCAATGCTCCCCCACCCCACCAAATGAGATGGGAACAGAGATAAGTTAGGAGATGCAGGGCGAGGAGCTATGGGTTCTCCTTGGCCCCCGTCAAGGACCCCACAGGTTTGCCACAATGCATGGTGAATCCATAGGTGTGTGTGATAAGGTCCTTAGTCATCATTTGTCTTGACCTAAGGGAAAATTATACCAAATCTGAGCTCTGTACACTTTAAATCTTTTAAAGCAGAAATTTAGGAAGTGTGTAAGAATATTTAAATTACTAGGTTTTTAAAACTATGACTTTTTCTACATGGATCAGACCCTTCCGATGGGCTGTTTAGTGTCCTGTCCCACCTTTGAAAAGTTCAATGGGCTAGGCTTCTTGGTGCCATGGTTACTGTAACTGAAGGTAATAACTTGAATATTTTATAGACTTATGCAACTGTTTACCTGTAAAGGACTAAAATGGAGACGGCAAAAGTAAGTAAGCCTTGTTGCACTCATCCCTCCATACCTGGCAGCATTGCAGATCTTCAAAGTTCATTGTAGGGCTTCTGCGGGAATCTGATCTGCATAAATAAAAACTCCCTACAACACCTCTGTTGTAATAGCTCCACTGGCTGCCAGCACATTTCCGAGTACAATTAAACATATTGGTTTTGACCTACAAAGCCCTATACGGGTCCAGTCCAGGACTGTATCTCTTTCTATGAACCTGGTAGACATTTACAATCAACTAAAGAAGGCTTTACTTCCATCTCACTACGTGCTCAAGTGCATTTGGTGGGAACAAAGGAGATGGAGTTTTCAGTTACTGTTACCAGACTGTGGAAATCCTTCCCAAGAAACACCAGGATGGCCAATCCTTGTTGGCCTTCCACAAGCAGGTCAAGGCCTTTCTCTGTTGGCAGGTATTTGAGGAAAAGAGGCACATTGCTGGAGAAGCTGTGGGTGGGATTTGGGGAAGGGATTTGTGTGTGTGTGTGTTTTAAATGCATTTTAATGTATTCATTGTATTTTAAATGTATTTTTAATTTAACACACACAGTATTGTTTAATTCAGTTCTTGTGGGTTTTTTCGGGCTATATGGCCATGTTCTAGAGGCATTTCTCCTGACGTTTCGCCTGCATCTATGGCAAGCTTCCTCAGAGGTGAGGTCTGCTGGAGCTGGGAAAAAGGGGTTTATATATCTGTGGAATGACCAGGGTGAGACAAAGGGCTTTTGTAAGTTGGGCTAGGTGTGAATCTTTTCAACTGACCACCTTGATTAGCATACAATGGGCTGACTGTGCCTGGAGCAAACTCTTCTTGAAAGGTGATTAGATGTCCCTGCCTGTTTTTCTCTCTGCTGTTTTAATTTTAGAATTTTTTTAATACTGGTAGCCAGATTTTGTTCATTTTCATGGTTTCTTCCTTTCTGTTGAAATTGTCCACATGTTTGTGGATTTCAATGGCTTCTCTGTGTAGTCTGACATGGTGGTTGTGAGAGTGGTCCAGCATTTCTGTGTTCTCAAATAATATGCTGTGTCCAGGTTGGTTCATCAGGTGCTCTGCTATGGCTGACTTCTCTGGTTGAAGTAGTCTGCAGTGCCTTTCATGTTTTCCTGGATTCTTGTTTGGGCGCTGCGTTTGGTGGTCCCTATGTAGACTTGTCCACAGCTGCATGGTATACGGTAGACTCCTGCAGAGGTGAGAGGATCCCTCTTGTCCTTTGCTGAACGTAGCATTTGTTGGATTTTCTTGGTGGGTTTGTAGATTGTTTGTATGTTGTGTTTCCTCATCAGCTTCCCTATGCGATCAGTGGTTCCCTTGATGTATGGCAGGAACACTTTTCCTCTGGGTGGATCTTCTTTACTCTCGTGGCTTGTTCTTGGTCTTGCAGCTCTTCTGATGTCTGAGGTGGAGTATCCATTGGCCTGGAGAGCCCAGTTGAGGTGGTTCAGTTCATCTTGGAGTAGGTGGGGTTCGCAGATTCTTTTTGCACGGTCTGCCAAGGCTTTAATTGTGCTTCTTTTTTGACTTGGGTGATGGTTGGAGTTTTTATGTAGATATCTATCTGTGTGTGTGGGTTTTCTGTAAACGGTGTGACCCAATTGTTGATCTGGTTTGCGGATGACTAGGACATCTAGAAAAGGCAGTCTTAATTGTTTAATTGTTTTCTAATTTTTGTATTTGCTTTGTTTTAAATGGATCAAAGTGTATGGTTGTGTATGGCTTGAGTTCCCATGGAGAGAAAGGTGGAGTATAAATAAATAAATAACTATTTCTGCAGCAGAAGATGCTGTCTGTGCGAAAGAGCACCTTAGGCCATTTCCTTAGCATTGTTAATTTTCCTATTGGAATTTAACAAAGATCACTGCTATCTAGAGAAGAAAAAAACACATTTGTGTGATGAAAATGATAGTGATTCATTTCATCATTTTGAGTTATGGTCTTCACTTTCATCATTCCGAATCTGAATGGTTAACCTCATTTTTTAGAAAATGTAAGTATTTTTATGAATAAATTTGCATATGAGCAACAGTCAATGGTAAACAGATGGTTCTTAGCTCTAACTCCGTTTCTTATACCCTGACCAGTTTTGGACATCATTTTAACTGGGGCTTATATGCATGAGCCTTAAGTTTCTATGCTCCCTTTCAACAAGAAGAAAGGTACTGTTACTTTTTCTACTACCTGATGTGTTGTGTTGTGTGTATCCATCTTATGGTGTTAACTTATGCTTGACCTCAGAAGCAAAAGTGCATTATGTGACTTCTATCATCAGATTATTCTGGTTTAACATTAGGCAGGTGTTTTTAAGGCCTGTGGGATAATTACACTGTCCAAGTAAAAAAAAAATCATTCAAGACACAGGTGGGATTGACAGACAGCAGGAAATTTTTGATGACAATATCCATAACCCAGATGCTTCCTCTGAGACGTTCATGCCTCTCTCCTATTTTGTTAAGTCTTTTAACTGCTTTGGCACCAAAAACGTCAAACATCCTTTGGTTCTTTGAAATCTAGTTTGAAGGCTGCAAACTGGAATTGTTAGAGAGAGATGGCCTTGCGCTGAGCCACCTGTTTGTCTTCCCTGCATTGATGGACTTGCATAGTGATTGCAAAGGGTTTCCAAGTGGAGGCTATAAAAGAGCTGCAGATGGTGCAACATATGGCAGTGGGTCTTCGGAGAAATAAAAGGTGACAAAAACACACCAGCCCAATACTCTGAGTGATGCACTTGTGCCTTGTCCATTCCCCAATTTGATTTACAAGTTTGCATCTGTCATCTTTATATTTTAATACAAAGGGAGCATGAAAAGTTAACAATATAAATGACATATTGTATGTAAGAAATACCCAAACAAATATGCAACCTAACCTTCAGGTCCAACCAAACAAGCCAAGCCAAGCCTACACACTAGATTTCAAAAGTAAAACATAAATAAACATGTGCTTAGGGTTCTTCCACTGAAATTAATCAAGCAGAAAGGTGCTTAATATTGACTATATTATATGCTCTATATTCTCTGCATGTCTCTCTATGCACAAACAGTTTGGCAGATAGAACTGTAGAAAGACTATTTTTTTTAAAAAAAAAACAGCTTTACATCAGGATTTTATGGCCTCCCTTTTCAATCAAAATAAAATAAACATTTTTATGGTCCTTTTGCAACATGCTGCTTATGTGACTATACCAAATAAATACTGTATTGGGAAGGTAGCACACAAGACTGATGATACTGAGATTTATTTCTGACAAAAAGGTATATCAAATGGTTCCTCTGTCTTCACTACCAAGCTGTAATATCTACTACAAGGCATGCAATGTCACGCATAAGCCCCAATGAAGCTTGTAAATCTTGATTAAAGCTCACTCTTGCTGTACACCTGCTTATGATTAGGGCTCAATTAAAACTGGAAATATGTTGCATTGGGGAGAGGATGGTGAGGAAAGATACAACATGAAGAGGTTGCACAGTGATAATAATAATAATAATAATAATAATAATTCATTTATCTGACCAGTCATATGACCATTTCAAAATACAACATGAGTAAAAGACAAAGCAAAAAGGAGAGGACAGTAGCTGACCTTCTATTTACAGTCAGAATCTTATTTTCCTGATTCTTCTTTCAGGAAATCTGCTCTTTTCTTAATAGCTTTCAGAATAAAAAGGCTTACTCTGATTATGCTGGATCTTTCCTGCCCTTGCAAGAGGGATGTCAGAATATCATTTCTGTTGGGGGACCTGCAGTTGGATAATACTGGATGTAAATATCTGTATTGCAGTTCAGTATATCCTGGACAGTCAATCAAGAAATGTCCAACATCTTCCACAGTTTGTTCTCCTCATATGCAGAATCTCTAACTTCTTGGGATGTTACAGTAACACCCAGTTTGCATCATAATTCCGAGTTGTTCAAACCTAGCCCTAGTATATATTCTTGTTAGGGGTAACAGAAGTGGAATAGTCAGATAATGTTCTAAATGAATATTCATTTTGTGGAAAGCTAAAAACCTTGTGGCAGAAGACCTACCTATGGTTGCTAGGTCCAACTGAGAATAGATATCTCGAGGGCATTGCATAAGCACTTGTTTTGCCCTAGGTCCTAGATCGCTCAGAAATTGTAAAGGTAGGCCAATTGTAGCCAACTCATTATTGAGCCACACTCCATGATGACTTTTGATCACACTAGACTTGATCCTCTAGACATAGGCGAGGAAGTCTACTGGGCTTCATCTGGTTTAGTATTGACCAGTAATTGAATTGTCTCATTAAGATTTGAGCTTTTACTGGGGCATTCCTAACTCCACCCTTTCTGGCACCATCAGCGTTGTTCTGGAAAGGTACAGGAGGGTGTGAAACTGCTTAACTTGAAAAGCTTTGATCTTGGCCAAATTGATGAGGTTGCACCATGGATATTTAGGTCTTGGAAGTTGAAGCCTTCATGATTAACCACAGACATTTAGTTAGTCCAAAGAAGGAGCAGGAATAACTAAAAGTCATTTTCCTGATTTCATCACATTGTTATTGGTGTTCCTTATAAATGAACTACAAAGCAGTTGCTTTGTCTGATAGCCATGAACATAAGACAGAAATAGGATCTCTGAAGATGGGGAGCCTAACCTGTGCTATTTGCAAGCAATCTTTTCCTGCAAGTCTTGCAACTATTAAAAGTGCAATTACGGCTTACATGCACCCAATTTTGCTACCTTAGTTGCTTTTGACTAAGTGAGCATGGAAAGCACTATGGTGCAGCATGGGATTTAAGAAGTAAAGAGAGTAAACCATTTGGAAAAATCTGATTTCTTCCCAAAGTAATAAAAGTTTAAATAGAATATGCATATTTATTAGAGGTGTACATGACCCAAAAACACTGCTTCGTTTGTCTTAACAAAATTTGTGTGATCCCTGTTTTGATTCTAAAGTGTTTTGAAAAAATTGAAAAGGTTCATGTCAGATCTATTACAGAGTTCTGAAAATTTCATTAGTTTTTTCTTATGTTATTCACCCATTCACACCAATGGGGACACTAAAGGGGCTCCTCCCTCCCTTGGTTTTAGGACTTTCCGGATGAAAATTGCTACAGTTATAGTACATATTAATCACTCTAATCCTCCCAATATTTAATTTTGAAGTTTTTACAAACAACTTTTTTTAAAAAAAAAACTACATGAGCTTTCTTCTTGAATTTCTCTACAATCACAAAAGATAACCAGGCACCTCCCCTCCCCCAAGTTTCAGAAATCCAGGGGATTTTAATTTTTTCCCTTATTTTTGATATAAAAACCAAAATAGGTACTCCCTGGATTTTCTTCACAGTGAGAGAAGAGGAATACGACATCATTCTTGATATTTTTCAGAAATATCCACTGATCCAATGATTTTTAGGAATTTTTGTAAAAAAAAACCCTCCCTTCTACTGAAAGGAGGAGACAAAACACAGCTTACAGGGGAACCCCCCCCCCTCAAAATCAGATGCAGCTGCCATTTTCATCCAATGTAGGGAATCCTGGAATTTGAAGTCCAAACTGTAATTGGCTGAGAAAGAGCATGCGATGAAGCTCCTTCGCCTTTCCCTTTTAGCCCATTGGGTCTACTTTTTAAAAAAAATCAAAGAAATATTAACAAAATGTAATTATGTTCTTTCCAGAATCCCAAGTGGACTATTTTGTTTCAGTTGGGGATGGGCTCAATTTTGAATAATAAGTACGGTTCATTAGTATGAATGAGGGTGATCTGGCTGTGACATCTGTCACCCCATTGATCACCAGGGTTGATTCGGCTGATCTGGCTGGCTATGCGGGTGTCCCCTTCCTCCCTCACCACCCCACGTGCCTCCCTCCCAAAGCTGTGCACTCAGTGGAAGAGCACAATGCCTCAGGTAAAGAAGGGGTGTACTGAGATCTCCAGTCTTTGGTCACAGGTATACGATAACTGCATTCCCCTGCTAGAATCTCCAAAGACGCTAATGTACGAATTTATGCAACTTATTAATTTCTGCCTGAAATTTTGCACACCTCTAATATTTATATATAATAATCACATACATTCCAATATTTCATAGATGAAAACTGCTAAGCGTGTGGTCAAGGACATCAGATTGTGGTCCAAATAGCACATGAGACTAATAAGGAAAAATACACAAACTACAATAATTTGGTTTTGCCTGAGTCTACTGCAGAGGTAGGCAAGGTGCAGTCCATCAGCCACTTGAAATCCCTCAGCTCTGCCCCTCAGTCCCCCCCCCCCTTTTAGTTGTGTTGATGTTGGGACACGTATATCTTCCAAAACTGCCTAAAAATGCAAGAGTTTGCTTTTCTAACCCCACCCCCAGATATCTCCAAAATAGACACAAAAGTAAAACCATTACTCCCAAATCAGTCAAAATGACAGCTAGAAATGACATCTTTATTGTGGGTAGACTGAAGCACACTCTAGTAGCCTACCAGGTTAACAAAAGAATTACAAATGGTCTCTGTCCACCCCCAGTGTTCTGCCCCATCTCATCTCTCCCCACTGGTGGGTTAATGGAGTTCAAACTGCTTTGCATTTTGGAGTCAGTTTGCAAGCAATTTAAGTAAGCTGAGGACAGAAACAGAAAGTGAGAAGAGTGATAAATTGGGATTTTATAAAAGGATTAATAGGGGCCATCCTTGTCAACTTGCATTGATCGTTCTCCCTCTTTCCACATAGTCAACAGTTCTTCCAAACCAGCTACCCTGCTCTTCAAATCTTACCTTAGCCTTATCTTTGAATCTCCCACATTCAGGATCTGGTACTTCCTTGTCTTAATTTCTCTCCCACTATCATTGAGCAGCATATATTGCTAATAGTTCCATAGGAGAAGAAAGTTTGATGTTTAAGTGTGTCTGTCTATCTTATCTAAGTGTCAAAAGAATTTTGGCTAAAATCCTGTTGGTTAGTTCCAACTGGAATTGACCCAATCAATCACTAAGAGGGAGCCAGAACATGGGTAAATGCCATTCAGTTAATGGTTTGATAGGATTTAGAAATTCAGGCAGGGAGGAAAAGCATGCATACCAGTTATATGTAAAACTGGGAGAAACTGAAAGCAATTCAATAAAAAATATTCCTTCCTGAGCCCATTTCACAGAAAGAAAACACACATAAAGAACATGAATAAAAACTCTAGAAAGGAAAAGATACACTCCAAGCTGGCTTTTTATTTATAGACTGAAACAGAGCAGATATCAGTCAATTTATTCCCTCTGACTGTATTTTACTTACTCTGATTGCTAAGTGGCCTAATAAAATTTTAAGAAGCTTTTTGACATTTAATTTCATAGGTTATTAGTAGAGACCTCCAAAAATAGTTATATGGGTCTTAATCTTTACTGCAGTGAGACTACTTTTAAATGTCACATCCCTTATTTTAATGGCAACCCCAATCCATAGCTTTGAGCTGCTGCAGTATGAGGTCTATGTTGTGAGCTAGGAAGTTCATGGTTTAAACATCATGAATGCATTAACTAGCCTTAGGCAAGCTCGCCACATCAACTGACTTCACAATGTTATTGCAGTTGTACTAAGACAATGTGTGATATTTCTTATTATTGTTCATTACCATCAAGAATTTTTATGAAGTTCCAAAGATATTTATGATGACATTTGCTAATTTTGGCAACATCTTACCCAAAGACGCCAAATGAACCAAAAAAAAATCAGCCATCTCCAACAGTTAAATTGAAAACATTATGTACCTGGACCTGTGCAGTGAATGGTGCTGCATAAAAGGGAATGATTTTGTGGTCTCCATAGACAAAAGGCAGTTGCTGCTGAATCTGGTGAGAAGTGCCAAGATGCAACACATTATGTGGCAGAGCCAGAGGTGATTTAAGGCCTAGCCACTAGGCTTGTTTGATTTTTTTAAAAGGTTCAAAAGTTGTTTCGGATGTAGTGGGCACTGGTGGTTTGCTTCTAAAGTCAATTCCTATTTTCACAGGAAAAAATGTTCAAAGCTTTTTGAAACTTCTGAGACTTCCAAATCCTTCTTTAATGGTTTGAAAGGGTTATTTCCTGTTTCATTGGGTGGTCTTTACTTTGAAAGTAGTTGTTTTACTCCAGAAGCAGGAGGGAGGGGGAAGCAAAAGAAAGACATTCATCCACTCTGGTTTAAAATGCTCCCCAGGCTTGAGACAGAAGCAAGGGGAGAGGGAGGAAATTCATCCACTCTGGTTTAAAACGCTTCCCAGGCTTGAGACAGACGCAAGGGGAGAGGAGAGGGAGGAAATTCATCCACTCTGGATTAAAATGCTTCCTAGGCTTGAGACAGAAGCGAGGGAGGAAATTCATCCACTATGGTTTAAAAGGCTTCCCAGGGTTGAACCGAGGCCAGGGACCAGAAGGAGGGGAAAGCTGAATCATTTCCAACTCACTTACTGCTTCATAACAGAAATGGCAGAAAAAGCTTCAGAAGGGCAAAGGGACTTCCGGTTTCCTTAAAAACTTCAAAATCGCTTCAAAAAGCAAGTCTTTCTGAGTTTATTCCGAATTATGAAGATTCTGACCGAATCTAACCATGCCTACTAGCTCCCCATTCACAAGTTTCTTGGATTCTTTTTTTCAAGTGACCAGGTGGTAAAAAAGGCAATCGAGTTGTGAAATGTTAGGTTTGGTTGCAAGGAGTGGTGGGTTGAGTGCAGGCAAGGCACAGCCTATAGCTAGCTTTCTGCTTTATTCTCATCGCTATTCCCTTATTTGAGGGATCCTTAATTTTTCACTTTCTTCACTGGAAGAGCATGGAGTGGGCAGTGATGGGTGGCAATTTATTTGCTGCTTGGTCTCCACACAACTCCTTGCTACTTGGGATGATGGAGCAGATGACTTTGGGGTGAAGTGTGTGTGAGTGTGTATGCATGGTTGGAGGCCTAGAGCATATTTGAGACCTTGTCCCAGGGATATTATTAGAGAAACTTCACATATATCAACTGAATTGTAAGAGGTAAGAAAGGAAGGGTATAAATATCAAAAAGTAAACAAAATAACTATCTTGAGTAAATTTCAGCACAGGTGAGATCATCGATTTCTAGTCCAAATCGGTTTCATAGGGATTCACTAAAATTTTATTCTGTCCCATCTCTGAAAGAAATGCAGTATATTAAAAAATATGCACAAGAATTGTATATGAAAATGAGATTTTAATGTATTTGCTATTTTAAAATAGACAGCATAAACATGTTTTCCCTATTTTAAAAGCTATTTTACACTAAAATTTATGTTCTTGAGGCAAGAAGCACATCACAAACTAAGTTGTATCCTGAGAGACCTGGGTCACGTCTGTTTGTGCCAGAAGTCACAATAATCTATTTCTCCAAGCCTTATTAATACAATGTATGAGCTTCTGAAATAAAATCATCAAGATTTGTTCTTTCCCTCTCAGCAATCATTTTTGTGTGCCAGCGTGATATGGGTTTTTAATTTGAGGGAGCTCGTTACTTACCAATTTCCGAAGCAGTGACTGTGATGTTGTACCAAGGGGTTTCTTCTCTGTCAAAAACCTTGGCAGTTTTAATGGTTCCTGTATTTGCATCAACGGTGAAATATCTATCTTCTTCAGTGTTGTGATCAATGAAATATCTAGGAAGGAAAAAAATGAGAAATTGAACTTAGGAAAATCTGTGCTGTGGAACAGGAGAGATATTAGTTCCAAAGTAAATCACATTTCCTGGCTTCAATCCCTTTGGGTAAGGAATCTCAAACAGCAGTGCTACAGAAGACCTTCTGTAATTTTGGATGAGACTGTATACTGACAACAGACAAATTTGAATTAATATGCACACAGCTTTGATCACAAGAGTCTACCAAAGAAATGCCTTCATGTATATCTTACTTAACCCAAATTATATCTATAATAACAAAGAGGCTACATTTGCACCTAATGGTAAACCATTGTTTAGTTGTACTTGCATGAAAGAAAATCCCTATATCTTCTATCATGTTATTTGTAGTCTACTGCTTAGAACTTCGAAAGTAAAAAATGTATCCACATCAGTCTAGGGGGTCTTTTTCACATCACTGAATCATGGCACTTTGAACACACCTGGGATTCCATTTTATGGAATACCAGGATTAACAGTTCTCTTAAAAAACAGTAGGATGATAATAGGGATATGTTTCTGAGAACTTCCTAGAGAGGACATATTTGGTTTGATGCAAGCAGAAACTACAAGTATGAGTATAAGGTCACAATATATTTAGAATTTACTGCTAGAGTGCTCTAAACAACAAATACCAGAATGTATGGCTGTTAAAGCAAGATAAAATTGAAATAATTGGTAAAGTTAAAAGTGGTGTCAGATAATAACAGACTTCAGCAACAGTTGAAACTAAAAATAAATTATTAGTTAAATAAGAATCAAAATAAGAATTTATATCCCTCATTCCTTTCTCAGAGATCCAAAGGACCTCACAACATTAAAAACAAAACAATTGAAAATCATCAACATATAAACATTAGAAGATAATTAAAGAGCATTAATCAAAGATTTGTGAAAAAAAGTTGTTAAAAACCATGAAAAATCATTAAAACTGTTAAAATAATTAACTACACAGTTTATAAGTCTAAATACAGATGGAACAGGCACAGGTAGGGTATATTTTCCTAACTGTTTTTGAAAATACAAGAAGAATTGAAATACAATCACCATTAGCCATATGTCAATTGATGAGTTTCAATGAGACTAGGAGGGGCTGGAACAGTGCACTAAATCTGTATAGCTTTCCTTTACATGATAAATTTTGAGCCTTTGCTCCCTTATATGTTTCTGATGTCAGCTAGAAGCATGGCCAATGGTAAGGAAACTTTAGGTGAGATACAAAATGTCTGGAAGATCAAAATTTTCTACTGCCCTACTTGAATTGATTCCTATTTTTCACCATGTTAGAATCAATGTCTAGCCAAATGAGCCCTCTAACAGCCAAACTATAACTGATGCAAGCAACGATATTTGATAAGTAGCTTGTCTGCCTTATTTACATTTTAAGCAACAGTAAGACAGTGAGCAAAAGTATTTACAGCAGCATGTGCATGTATTTGAGAGGTGAATGTCTTCCTGTGCTCTATTTAGTGAAGAGGTGTGCCTATCAGAGGTGTGCACCGTACCCATTTCTTCCATTTCARCCATTCTTTRGTTCATTTCATTTCATTCWGGAGCACAAAATGGGAACCCCTTCCCCTGAGAATCCCTCAAACGATTCCTCATCTGTAGGTGCTGTAAGTATGTCCTGGATCCTCTTTCTCTGCTGCTCATTATCAGATTCCTGCTCCRGAGTAACTCTTTTTCCCCTTCTGGCACCCATACTACTGTCTGCAACATCCCCAGCAAATCCCTCAAATGACTCCTCATCTGTAGGTGCTGTAAGTATGTCCCGGATCCTCTTTCTCTGCTGCTCATCATCAGATTCCTGCTCCCGAGTAACCCTTTTTCCCCTTCTGGCACCCATACTACTGTTTGTAATGTTACTCACAGACTCTACTACAACAACTTATCCACAGGTCCGCATAAGTACTGTGCTTACTTCATATAAAAAAGGAACCATCCCATTCTCTAAGTAGAGTGGCAAAAGCAAGAATTTAGTCTATCCTGAGAGAACCTAACAAACACATTAACACACAAAGTCTTTCTGTTCTGGCACTGGTTTTGGCCTTTGTGAATCCCTGGGTGAGAAACAGACAATTAAGGCCAGGGGTGGATGGCCCCAAAGTAGCATTGTACTTTCCTCTCTCTGTGAAATTAATGATTTATCCATAGGTCACATAAAAATACATCATTTTCATCCCAAAATATGCACTCAACATATATATGAGGTTGACTTGTACATGAGCATATACAGTAGTGAATTCCTACCAATTAAAATCCAACCATTAACACAGCATAAAAAGCCTACAGACACAATGGTGCCTAGGACTGCAGCAAAATTCTTTGTTGCACATTTTAATCAATACATATAATGTTGTAGTACAGCCTGTTAGCAAACCTGCAACTGATAGTATGGGTGTCAGAAGAGGGAAAAGGAGTCCTCAAGAGTTGGATGAGGAACAGCAGAGGAAAAGGATCCAGGATATACTTATGTCACCTACCGACAAAGATTCCTTCAAAGGGTTTTGTGATAGCGAAGGGTCAATGAGTGGTCAATGAGTGAGGAGGAGGAAGGAGATGTAATTGATATGAATAGGGGAACTAAGAGGGTTACTCGGGAGCAGGAATTGGATAAAGAGCGACAGAGGAAGAAGATCCGAGATATACTTACAGCTCCCACAGAGTCTTTCATGGGTTTCTCTGGGAGTGATGGGTCTGGAAGTGATGGGGAAGGGGATGACACACTGGATTGGACCAAGGTGCAAGAGATTTGAGATGTATGTACTCAACCAACATCTAGTGACATGTTTGTGGGGTTTTCTGGTGGTGGGGATTGGCAATCGGGAGATACTGTGGAGTCTTGGGGAGAGCTAAGTCTTGACAAGAGGTAGAAAAGTTGGAGGAATGGGCGTCGGCGTTCAGACGCAGAAGCAAGGACAGCTGTGGGAGATAATGATGGGGTGGAGGTCAGCTCATCATTGGATGATGAGGTGTAAGATAAAAGTAGGCACTGAAATGGAGGAACTTTGCAGAAGGTAAAGTGTTGGTTTTATGCCTTGGGTTTTGTCGCTGCCGCTTTCGTGTTGGGCTTGGGTCCTGGATCTGCAGGTTGCTGTTTCCATTCGTGTTACAGCTCGGCTTGGATTCTCGCGAGTGCGGATTTCCCCTTTCTTGACTTCAGACTGCTTTTACGACGATGCTGCCTACGTGGATTTTGGAACCTCGCAACTTCGGACATGGCTTTCTTCGACCTCGGACTTCAATTGACTATGTCTCTTTCTTCATGGCTCTTTGTTTGTTCGTCCTTCATTTGCTGTGTTGTTTTGCGTGACTTTGAAAGCACTTCAGTTTAATCCAGATCTTTGCTCTAGATAATCCGGATTATTGCTTTAGTTTGTTTTTCAAGCTGAAACTTGGTGCTGCTTTTGAGTTTTGACCAGGGACACTGAAGTAAGTGTCTCTGAGTCTCTTTTGTTTTGTATCAGTAAACTATTCCTTTGGACATATTCTTGAGTCTGGCTCTTTAAGTAGTCTGGGTTCTGACATATAAAGTCATTAGCAATGGATGATTAGAGGCAAGGAAAGAAATAGAAGGTTGGTATGAACTATGGACACACAAATATGGAAATTAAAAATAGAACAATAGCATTCCTATAGTGGAGTAATAGCTTGTGGAACTTAATCTAGACATTTCTACTACTCAAAGCAGGCTAAATATTGGGGTGGGGGAATAATATGAGAATGATTTTCTAGAATAAAAGTAGCTGAGATGACAAGTTTATAGAGAGTTAACAAAGCAAGGTGGAGTTTACCTCCACTCATTTGCATGGATATCCTGTTGTAAAAATTAAGGCTTCCACCCTACTTTAGAGATATGGGAAATCCACTAGATATCTTCTTTGGCCTTTATAAACAAATGTAATAAAGGTCAGAAGGGGGAAAAAAGGTGCAAGAGAAGAATAGAATGGCATTTGTCAGTCCAAAATGTAGAGGGGTTATTACAAAAAGAAGTGCTTCCAATACTCAAGATGAGAAATGACCACAGCATTAAATAATGCTTTCATAGTAAGAAAAAAGGACAACTTCTAAGGCTACTTTAAAACCACAAAAGACAAAATTACACTACAGCATACATATAAACATCAAATGAGAGTGGCAAATCAAATATAACCTTTAGGTTATCTCCCTAGGCAGAAGAATAGCTTATTTGTGTAAGAACAGCAGCACAGAGAAAAAAGTAAGAATAGTGAGACAGCGGTGGGAGGAAGCAAGGAACTCAGTTTTAAATCTGTTTAATTTTACTTTTTAAAGAAAAGGTGAGATGTCAAGGTGAACAGCAACAAAAGAAGAACACAAATGACACAATGGGAAAAAAAGAAAGATCCATAAAATGAAAGATTTGTTTGTAAGCCATCTACAGCTTTTAAATTTTACAATGTATTAATAAAAATTATAAAAAAACCCAGAAATGGTCTTGGAATTGTACTGTATGGAAAACTGAATAATATAAACCAGCAATATGAACTATCTACAGGTTTGTGATTTTAAATTTTACAGAAATACACTAGAGTTAGAGGCGCTCATCTGCAGGCACACTCTGGGCCTGTCTGGACACTCCACCACACACACTCCGCCACACTTTCCGAAAGTGTATGTGTGATGGGGTATGCTGGCAGGCCTGGAGTGTACCTGCAGCTGAGCTCTGGGCCTGCCTGACCCGACACACACACCTTGCTGCCACACTCTCTGAGAGTGTGTGTGTGGTGGAGAGTGCAGGCAGGCCTGGAGCACACCTGCAGCCAAACCCTGGCCTTGCCTTCCTGCACACCCTCCCACACATGCACTGTATTTCCAAGGCAAGGAGGCATGTTTGGATGCACACAAAAGCAGGCTTTCGTGTTGAGTAGATTTTTTTGCATGGGGAGGGGACTCCCCATTTCATGCTTCTGAAGAAACGGAAGACATGAAAGAAATGGTAGAAATCATAGGAATGAATTTGGCGCACACGTCTAGTAAAAATACTAAAAGAGCCAACATAAAGTAGTAACCCAATAAAAATTCTAATCAGAACATGACCAATACATCAGATTGAAACATCTGAACAAATCAACCATTGAAAATCTTTGTCCACACACAGACATACATACATACTTATATACACAACTCTTTATCAATATGAGATTTGGGGAAAATAAAAGGTATTGTATCAAAAGTGTCATTCGGGAAGGGAAGAGATAAGTCACCCACCACTAGTATGATAGATTATTTTTCTGCAACAGCTATTATTCCCATTAACAGACATTGATATAAAGTACAATAAACCACAGAAAATCCTCCCAAAATGAACTGGTACTTTTCAGTAAATCTAAGCTCAGAGCTCTCAGTCTCCACTGGAACTCAAATGTGAAATGGTAATGTTGTGTTCTATTTTTTGAAGGAACATCAAGTATTTATAGAAACACCATTATTACTAGTGGATAAAACAGTGACATGCAGTTGATTTCTTGTGCTCTGTAAGAAATATGTCTCCCTGAGTCAAACCAAGGTTTTGTCTGTGATTTATGATACATGAAAATATTTCCAGAGGTTGTCATTTTAAACAGCAGTAGCATTCACTCAAATTAAGCATATATGTACTTATCTGACTAAAAACAGGAAAGTGTGGGAGAAAGACAAGTGACATACTAATTATTGGCTTTCAGATTATGGAGCTTAATATAAATCATAAAAATAAAAGTGTACTGAGTCCCCCTCACAAAGTCATATTGGGTTCAAAGATGAGATCATGGAATATCATAATAACACTAAAACAGAACATAGTGAAACTTCCACTGAAGTGAAGGCCCTAGATAGAAGCAACATGAGAGGGCACTGAACACGAGATTGACAAGCAACTTATTTCAAAGCATACTTCACTCAAGGTTATTGCTAACAAGTGAAGCACTTGCCAATTTTCAATAGCCTCGAGATTGCTTCTGCAGCTTGACTGGCAATTAAGGGAGATGTTTATATTCCAGAAGTGTGGTTGTGTCAATATCCAGAATTTTCTTATGACTTATTGTATTGTTTTAAGTATGAACTGTATTCCTCGGTTACTTCTCCAGAGTCATACACTAAGAAGGGATAAAAATGACTTTTGTCATAAGGAATTCAAAAACTTCAGGATTAGAATCTGTACGTTTAGGACATATGTATTGACTCATGCATTAGGAAGATAAACAGACTAGTAGCATAGTCGATGTGGTATCATTATGCATTTCTCAAAACTCAAGGTCCAGGAGTCAAAATGTCAGAGCACCATTTCGATACAGATGTTTTCTTCTATCAACAACCTGTACTGTAAGTCTTGCTCAGCAGTGGGACTATACTGGAACAATTCCAATAAACAAAATTTGCTTGGCCATCTTCCTAAATGGGTCCTACCAGTCCATTTTCTTGACAATCAAAAAAATGATACCACCTGTCTCCTTGGTAGGGTATAATATCTGAAAGATGAACTGAAAAGCCCCACAGTCCTTTAAAATACCTCTCAGGAAGCAGAGATCTAGACATACATCCTTTATCAAACTCTATTCAAGCCACTAAGAAATGCAGAACCTTTGATGTTCATGGCGAGATGATCAAGGTAGACTGAAGCATCCTGGTCAATAGTTCTTTCAAATAATATGTCACATAAAAATGATTGTTTTTTATTTTTTAAAAAAACATTATTTAAGAAAGCACATGTATATCTAATGGTTTCAAATGATGAGGAGTTTCCCGCCAAACAACTGTGGCAACCATTAGGAGAAAATATAATTATAATTATAAAAATGCGTTTAAAATGAACAGAAAAGTGAGACCTTAAAATGCTGACGGGAGAGTTCTACAGCAAGGAAAATTCAACAGATACAATAGAAGGTCGGAGTGGCTTGTTCCATAAATAGTTGGAACAGTAAATGTTGACTTTAGATTAAGTTAAATATCAATGGAACATGTCATCTGGAAACAATAGGTAGAAGTTAATAATTATATGAAGTGAGCGAATGTTCGTCATCATAACCTTGCCAAGGGAATGTTCTTGGCAACAATACATAAAGGACACCTGTTAATGATTGTACTATGTAAATGTCAAGACATTTCTGCGCATGCCTGAACCAGTGGTTTTCTGCTATAAATATTGAAGCCAGTCTGACTTCTAGGGGGCGTCAGATATTGCTTTCTGAACGCCCTATCAAGCTTGATAGTAAACGCCTGAAATCAATTGCTGTCTCCGTCTCCTTCCTCTCTGATTGTGCTCTAATGATCTCGGGTAACGTATGTTCCGCAACAAACCAGCAATATGTCCCTCCTGTTTCCCCCTCCTTCCTCCCCCTCTTATCACAAGTTGTGGCTACATTCCTTTCTCCCAGGAACAAAGCATTCCCTCCTGCCAGATGGCCCCCTTATCAAATCATAATTCACTTCGATGTCAGGAAGGAGTCTTTGAGGAAGGAGAATCTGATTCGGCTATGTTGACTTAACTCGAAGGCCACATCCTGACATACTGGTAGTGCCCATCAGGAGGTGTGGAGAACTTATCACCCCATGGCCCACATTACCTGACTTACCGGTAAGTCTAACCCATGGGGGGAAGCATCTGCCACCCAGCCCCCCCCCCAATTGATCCAAGGCAATATGGGAAGCCTCCCATGTTGGTGCCGCAGTGGCATGTGTCACTTCACCTTCCCTTCACCTT
Organism: Anolis sagrei ordinatus; assembly: GCF_025583915.1. Lineage (NCBI taxonomy): Eukaryota > Metazoa > Chordata > Lepidosauria > Squamata > Anolidae > Anolis > Anolis sagrei. Next base: position 152,314,292 of record NW_026847438.1, read on the forward strand.
GTACGGCTGCCTGAAGTTGCAGTGTATCATAGGATGGAAGCCATTGGGCTCTGTGGTGAAAGGGAAGGTGAAGCAACACATGCCACTGATTGCATCCCCATCTCATGACGTTATAAGAAGCATACAAGAGCTGCCCATCTGTGCTGAATTTGACTGGTTGTAAGCAGAATTTTGGTGACTATGGCTGGTTTTACACTACTTTCATGTTACATGGGTCTGATTTAAGATGATTGAACCATTTATACTTTTAGCTAATTGCCTCTTGGGGAGTGTGGTCAATCAAGAATATCCCCAGATAGCAGGTTCCTTACACTAGCACTGTATAGCTATTGTGCCCTTTCTCCTTCTGAAATGTTCTGTGATAAGGAGGGGGAAAGACAGAAGCAACTGTGAGCAAAAAGGATTATGAATGGAAAATGACTTCCTATGAGACCACTATAAAAATAATGAATGAGCAAGGGAGAAGGCACGTGACCAGACTTGCCTGAAGCAACTTCAAGAAAGAAAAATAAACATAAAAGTTGTGACTCAGGTAGTTGTAAACCAGATATGTGAGGACTGCAATAACAACTAAAATTTTCTACATGAGAATAGGCAATCACACCTGTAAAATCTGTAAATACAACTTCTATATATCTCCTACTGGGGGTGTGCATAATACCCCCAAACCTTACAGTTTTCCGATTTGTTTTTGAATCACCCCCATTCTGTTTTCTGAGACATTGGTGAAATAGGGCGGGATATGTCATTTTTATTCTGGAAAGATTCGGCCCACTGGAGACAATTAGGAAACTTTAGAGGCATGTTTCTCAGTCATTTTTAGACCTATCAGGCTACATGTTTGACTGCAAAATACCTGACAACTTTCAGAATGTTTCACTAATCCACTAATTTTGGGAAAATTTTAAAAAAAGTTTTTACCATAACCACAAGAAGATTCTGGGAATTGTAGTTGTTGCTGGTTGTGTCCATCATCAGCCAAGCGGAGATTACCGCTGCTTATGTCCATTCTCAGCCAATTAGAGAATAGGAACAAGCAACATCGATTGACTGAGAAAGAACCTTGATGAAACAGAAAGACTTCAACTACTTTCCTTCCTTTTTTCTTTTCTTTCTTTAGAAGACAAAGCTGAGTGCTTCCTAACCTTCCTCCCAAAGGCCCCTCCCTGGCAGAGTGTTGTTATCACACAACTCTGCATTCACGCAGCTGCATCAATTCACTAGTCTTTGTTTTCACACTCCTACTTTGTCATAATCTCACCCTCCTGCACTTCTGTAACTTGTTAAAAAAATTAAGAATTTAAATACAACTTATTTTTTAAAAGCCACCTCAGGAATACCGAGGAGGAGAAGGGAAACTGGGAGAAGAGGAGAATCCTGCTATCACAGAAACAGAATGACTCCATCTCACCAAGTAGATTATGGGAGTATGACACAATTTGCAGCTATTAACCGAGCTTGTTCATCAATACCAGGGGGAGGCTTATCATGGGGAGGAGGCAAATCAGTAATGGGATGCACATGGGGTTGCACAATAAAGACCCCAGTCAATGAGGTCTCTTCCACATTGTCCCTATATCCCAGAATCTGATCCCAGATTATCCGATTATCCCATATTATCTGGCAGTGTAGACTCATATAATCCAGTTTAAAGTGAATAATCTGGGATCAGATCCTGGGATATTGGGCAGTGTAGAAAGGACCTAAAAGTACTGAGGTCATCAATATACTCTCCACTAGTCTCATGCAATATGATTACAGCATTGTTTTAGGAGCAGATTTTGATTCACACTCTATGTGCTGTCACGTGCTGGGCCTTTAATAATTGTCTTTTGAACAGGAAGTGCTCTTTGTGCCCAGCGGGAAGCCAGGGTGCCTCGAGTGAGACGCCTAAGGATTTCCCTATACAAAAGTCTTTAGATGCTTGAAAAGTTTAATAAAGTCCTTTATTGTTGCTTAGATCTTCAACAAACAATCCAAAGCTTCTTAGATCTTTATCAAATCAAACAAATGCTTCTTAACTTGTCTACAATGGACAAGCACCTTGCTTCGAGAAATGTTTCTATCCTTTATGAGGAAAACCCTATTTAACCCCTCTCTGGCAATCTGCTTTCTATGCTTGCTGGTGTGGGCTCTACTCCCGGCTCCAATTGCTTCTGGTTACCCGAGTAGACCTACCAGTCAAGGCTCTGTAGATTCTCCAGCTGGAGTTCTTTTGGATCTTTTCCACAAAATATGTGGAGCTGTTTTCCCCGGATGCTTTAGGGCTATTTCCCCCAGATGCTGTGAGAAACGAAGCTTGTCTACAGATGGAGCTGATCCATGTCCTGTAGCTAAGCTTTCCACTCTAAGACTGACTAAAATGGTTCCCTTTCCCTCCCAGAGCCCTGGAAAAGGGTGCAGAACCCCTCGATTTTTAAAACAACTCTCTCTTTTTTCATGTAACAAGCAGTAGTTTTACTAATGGCATGAAAACTAACATTCTATGCTCCGTTGAACTCATAACTAAGATTTGATAAATTATTACATAGACAATCTAAGAATGCTAGTCTGGATGAAGAAGAAAAATACACAAAGAAAAGGGAAGGTAAATATGATTAAAATGACAAAGATATTAGTTTCAACAAGAAAGTAATATCCAGCTTCATAGGTCTATTTCACAGTGAAATATAGAAGTCCAATGTCATCTAACTTTACTGAAGATTGCATGATACTTTTTTTTTGCTCATTAAATAAGTCTTGATGTAGAATGGTTTTCTTAGAAGACTTTGGTAAATACCTTGCTTAAAATTTTAGAATAATATTTTCTTATAAACCTAGATTTTAGATGAAAATACACTACAAATTTCTGAAGTCAAAGAGCACCATATTTTCAAAATATGAGCAGTAAAATTCTAATCTAAAGAGGTAGGAGCTGTACAATGCTAGGACTATGTTCAAGTTTCCTCTGCCAACAGTAATGGCCTTCTACTCTTCTTTTGCTGGCCCATTTCAGCAACCAGCCAAATGTGCAATCTGTGAGCTGAAATGTTCTGCTGGACCAGATCTGTTGGGAAGAGAACTAAAAAGCAGACAGAGATGGAATGGAATGAGGTCTGAGCAGGGACATGTAAACTGCCTCCAGTGTAGGGCTGCATTTAGAGTTATGGCATAATGTTATGCTAGAATGGGACCGTCCTAAATAAGTTTCTACACCCTCATGCCCAACTATTCCAAATTGGCAAAGGTAATCTTGATTAATCTTTTATCATCTCATATTTTCAACTGCTTTTAAAGCATCCCAGTTTCTCTCTTCTTTCCTCACCTTCTCTTTTCATCTTTGTTTTACTTCAGTTGGTGTAAACCAAATTTAAAATGTAAAAACAGTCTGCACACAATTATCTCAGCAGGAGGAAGAAGAGTAAGAAGGGACAGGATCTTCGTAAACTTAGACAAAAAAGAACTAGATTCTCTTATGACCTCGTCAGATGGGCTTGAAGTGACATGCTCCATTTTGCCTTCACATTAAGCATGGAACCCGCCGTCTCCATTGCACAATGCACAGTTCTTTCAGTGGGGCTCCATGCTTAAAGAGAAGGTGAAGTGGTGCACGCAGCTGCTGTAGCAATATGAGTGGCTTCCCATGTTTTGCCAGGAACAATGGGGGGAAGGAACCCAAGAAGAGGATGTTTTCCCCCGTGAGATGGTGAATTGGGTGAGTCAGGCAATGCAGGGCGTGTGGCAACAGGTTCCCCATACCCTCCCCCCAACATTTAACCCTGGAATCACCATGATGTGTGGCAATACTAGCAGCCTTTGTAATGAGGTTGCTAGTCTCTGTGTTCTTATTCATTGGCAATTTTTAAAATCTGGATCGCCCTCTGATGTTGCTTGTTTTCATCATCAAAATGTGGGAAGCCATGCTGGGAAATGAAGCTGAGAAATGTTTGGCTTCAGTACACCCTCAGCTGATCTAGGTCCCATCTACAAAGGCACCTAAACCTAAGGCCAGTCAAAAGCACTGTTAATTTGGACCAACCCTGGATTCTGAGGTGATGTTAACACACTTTGCTCTCAAACTATGTTAACAATGGGAACAGAGTCCTGACTGTCCAGCCAAGCTGAATTGATTTGGCCTTGTGAAACAGTCACCCTTATTTTTCACTTGTGCTGTCACCACAGCAGCGGTCATGGAGCTCCAGAGAGCTTCTGGACATCACTAGGTGCCTTTGCTAATTTTGGCAAATACACACACATAACCTGGGGAAAAAGAGGAGGGAAGGATAGAGGTGATCTTTCCCCTTTCCTCCCAGTTAACCGGTTTTACCCCACTTGAGTAGCTGGAAGTTCTTGATTAACAAGAACAACAACAACAAAACACTTTATTTATATTACGCCCTATCTCCCCAAGGGAACTCAGGGAGGATCACAGTACACCTACACAGCAAACATTCAACGCTATTTTAGACAGACAATACAGGGACAGACAGAACAAAAAGGAGGTATGTTGTATCGAAGTGCAGCTTTTTGGCGCCTAGGAAGGTTGTGCTTGAATCCAGCCGGGAAGGGGGGCGGGGTTCTGTTGTTCCATCCTCTATGATGAAGAGCTATCAGGACTTCCTCCTTCCTTTTGGTCATTGGGCATTTTCTGGTCTTTTTCTTTATGGTGTCATAAAATACCTCACCTGCTTGCTGATTTCTCTAATTACAGCTCAAGCTGTTTTTGAACTGCTTAAGCCAACAGTTAGCTGGGCTGACAGTACGGGGCTCACGCTGACCCAGGGCTTTGATCTGGCAACCTTTCAGTTGGTAGATCTTATTATTACTGGTGATTTACCAGATGTGCTAAAGCCCAAACACCATGTGACTTCTGGTCCAAATTGGGGTATGTAGTCCAGACAGCTCAGTCTTTGGTGTCAGTTTAACTGGCTCTTGGCCTTGTTGGCCACTAGTTAGATTTGCAGTTAACAATTGAGAAATATTTTTCCTAGCCAAACAACATCACTATCACCAATGCCAATAATATTTCTTTGAACACTGTGTCATTTTCTTATTTCAAACAAAGAAAAATTATACCTATCACTCTTCAGCTATGTTATAAATTGACAATTAGCAACTGTGGGTACTGTTTGAAACTAAATGCTTCAGACTCATGTGAAATGGAAATGCTCTGTGGATTCACAAAAGCAGGATTCTATATTTCATCCTAATCTTTCAGCTGTATAATATATCTTTCTATACCTTCACAAATTTGCCTTTAAAATTACAAATGCATCTTCTTTTATCTTTCTCACACTAATAAACAAGGATTCATAACAATTTCATAATTAAAAAAGGATTATGGTTGTGTGGCATAAATCCATTTAAGATTTATGTTCTTTTTGTTGAAAGGTCTAACATTAATCCTACCTTGCAGATTGTTTGTTTACCATCAAAATTCACTCTTTGAGACAGCAATGCAATCTTTATTATTGTTTCTTTAAATAGGCAAAAAATCCCTACTGCTCCTTAACAACTCAAAACACAATTATATTGGAAATGTGTCACCATACCATAAGCATAATGCTAGACTTAATCTTTCTGCTAAAAGAATAAATGTTAGCAGTGTGGCTTGCGTTGTCAGTGAAGTAGTGGATCTATAATAGGTTTTAGTCTAAGAAAACTATTCAAGACTTGATCCTATTTTAGGGATACATGGATGACTCTGGGCACATCTACACGGACCATTTCATGAAGTTTAAAACTTGTACTGAAAAGAAGTTATTTTGTTATGCATATGATTACATAGGAAATCCTAGAAGCCCAGATAGTGATTACACAAACCACAGAGCACTGACACACATTAAGGGCTTTCTTTCATGTGCTTTTCTAGGACTTTGTTGTCTGGTTTCTTTAAGGTTTCAACTAAATGTGAAGTCACCATTCTCCACTGTCAAAAATTTTATGAGAAAGGGGTTCATTTATGCAGACTGAAATCTTGAACCTTAAAACATGCATGTCTCAATTAAGCTCCATAATAATGTTCTTCTAATGCTAGCAGGATTTTATATTTTTTGGCATCAGGCCTCATTTGGGATTCGAAGCTGAACAGCACATTACTAAAGCCTCAATGCTTGTGCATAATCGAGTCAAACATAACTCTTCAGTTTGCCATTGCGATCGCGCTTGGTCTGATCTCTTTCTCAAACATAACTCTTCTTAACCATTAAACACACATTTAATTGCTCCTGTCCTCTGAACTAGGATCAATAAGAAGAAAACACACTGTAGTCATGAATAGGAATGGGGGTTAATGATGACACCAGTTTTTCTCTTGGAAACTTGGGTCACTAAGAAAAAGTTACAGTTTTAACACCAACGCCAATAATGTATCTGTATACATGTTAGACACTCCCACCTAAGAAAGCAGCTGCTTTTTATTACTTTATTACAGCCTGAGTTATATGTGGTATTTGTTTTTATTAAGTACAGTGGACGTGCACTGTGTCAGTGCATTGCCTGAGGAAGAAAAAAGGTATTTCTCATTATTCATTTTCCAAAAAAATGGGATTTCTGACATTTGAGAAATTAAACGGAGAAGAATAACATGGAGCTGAGAATTCCAGCTAGTATTTGCACATCTTGTAGTGTTTCAGGAAGTTAGTCTATGCAGAAATATCTTGTGTTTCTGGAAATAGTGTTTTTTCAACCTCAAATTATAATTTTTCTCCTAAGGAATCATGTGTGTTTCTAGAAGCAATGTGTGTGGAAGATGAGGATTTTTAAAAAAATAAATAAATATGGAGCCCATATTTATTTCATCACAAAATAGTGTGGATACTAGTCCAACAACTGCAATGAAATATTCATTTTCTTCCATAGTTTTGAGGGGGGAAATTTTTTCCCTCCACTGCGAGCTGTGGAGGGAGAGGGGGTTACCTCCTCCCACGAAGAGAAGACCTAGTTCCTGTTCCTGTTGGAACCATCCGGAAGGGGGGGAGCCAGGCTCTCTGCTCTGGCCTGCCCCCTTCATCATTCCTAAGCGAGCGTCGACCCACCATTCCCACCCATTAAACAGTATATTAGGGTTGCCATTAGGGGGCCGGGTAGGAATCTTTCCCCTCTTATGTTCTAGGAGTGTTTTTTGCCTACCCTATACTGTTACAAGGCAAATTGGGATGGTGTGGGTTAAATAGGTGGTCACGGTAAACAGTTAGGAAAAGCTAAAATTTGATATACGCCCAAGACACCCCCTTCAGAGGTGAAGGCCATTAACTAAAACACTCACTTAAGGTTCAATTTGATGAGGTGGGGGGGAATTATAATGGCCTAGGAATAGAGAGAGTATGGTCTCAGATACACTGAGAGAGACTTCTCCGACACATTTCCTTCAGAGGTTGTCCGTGTTGGGTGCCCAGGGGACCCAGGTATTTCTCACTAACTAGCCGAGGGATAGGCCAGACAAGAACGCTACCTCGGTTTTTCCACCAAGTTCAAGATCCATAGATTGAGATCCAGTCAAAGTTAAACAGGTAACAATAAAAGTTGCCCATATTTAAAATCCAAATACTGGTGTGGTCTCGTTATTTCAGGGGTTGGCAGGCAAACTGTAGACACTATTTCTTCTTATACGCAAGGATGAAATAGTAAAAAAAATCCACCCCCTCCTCTCACATACATGTGCACATGCACCCTACCTTTGTAAACATCCCTTTTCCATTCACTTCAATGGCTGACAATATGCTAATAAAGTAATATTTCCAGGATGCTTCTTAGAGTTCAAAGGAATGTCAAACCTCTTTGTTTGCTTCTCATGTCAATTGCGCTCCAGAGAATCTTTTGTACAATATGTATAAATGAATACGTCTCAGCGTGCATCAATATACTACCTATTAGAATCTAACTTGAAGCATAGCATAGTGCATTAGCAGAAAGCAATACAATATACCATTAATTTAGAGCAGAATGTCACATGCCATATGATGTAGAAAAACAGATTGAGTCTTGCTTTGTTGTTGACTGCTACAATATTTATTTATTTATTTCGTATCAAAATCATTGCATAAATTAGTATAAAACTGATAAAATAGAAGGAGCACAGGTGGCTAAAAATCTTTTGACCCAAAACGGGCAACAGCAATGACATTGTCTGTAGCCTCCAACAATTCCTCCTCTGTACATGAGTCAGGGCATAGTAGACAAGCATACAGATGCAGAGTTGTCTGTTTTACTCCACAGTCACACAAGGTATGGGATTCTTTTAGGTAGTACTATTTTGCCAGGTTGTCTTTTGATCTGCCCACTCCGCTTCTGAATCTAATCAGGGAATTCCAGGTTGCCCATTCTTGGTTTGTCCCTAGACGAAGACCCTCGTGGGGGGCCATCCAGTTGGGATTTCCTGATTTAGCTGCCCAGAGGGATACCCTTGCTGCTGTTGGAGGGATGCCAAGAGGAGTAGTAGTTCTCATAAAGCTTTTCCTTGATTTGAGTCTACTGGGAGGAGGCTGGTAGTCATGTAGTGGATGGCTTTCACAGTGTTCAACTTTATTTCTCTCACATTTAGCAGCAACTTCCCGTCGCACATCGGGGGGTGGGGGGGTGGGTGGGGGCAATGCCAGTTAGCTTGTAGAGTTTATCAAAAGGTGTAGGTTTAAGACAGCCTGTGATTATTCTGAATGTTTCATTCAATGCTATGTTCCTCTGCTTTGCATGGGCAGACTTATGCCAAACAGGGCAGGCATACTCAGCTGTTGAGTAAGACAAGGCCAGGTCTGATGTTCTTTTTAATTTGGGGTTTGCACTCCATGTGCTGCCAGTAAGTTTTTGCAGGATGTTATTGCATGGTGTTCAAGCAGTGTTTTCTATATGCTAGTGTTCGATCTAAGGTGACACTGAGATAGTTAGGATGGAAACAATGTTCAAGTTCTTGACCTTCCCAGGTGATTTTCAATTTCTTGTTGGCTTCATGGTTGCATAGATGGAAAGCACATACTTGTGTTTTGGCAGGGTTAGGCTTTGAAGTAGCTAGAGAGATCTTTCAAGGCATTAGTAAGTTGGATTTCAACTGTTTCAACTGTTTCTTGTGTTGTTAGGCCAAGGTCATCAGCATATATAATGCTCTTTGTGAGTGGTGGTTGTGGCTGATAGTTAGTAAAGATATTAAACAAGGTCAGCAAGAATGCTGCCTTGGGGTAAACCATTCTTTTGCCTCCCCCATCTACTTTTCCTGCCCTGAAACTCCACATAGAAGTTATGGTTTTCTAGGAGAGTCTGGATAGTTTTTGTGAAATCATAGTCTCGGGTAATATGCTATAAGATAGGAAATTGCCATATACAGGCAGTCTCCAGGTTATGAACAAGGTAAGTTATGTAGGTTTGTACTTAAGCTGAATTTGTATGTAAGTCAGAACAGGTACGTTTTGTAAGTTTAACTCTAGCCATTTCTTTTGGTTTTGGATAGCACGGGGAAGAGTCAACAGCCCTGCTGTTTGTGCCCTTACTCAGAAAATTACACTTCACTTTCTCTACTGGTAACAATTTGATTTTGAAATTTTGGGGTTTTTGTGTAAGAAAGGATTGGTGATAAAACTTAAGTGGAGACACCTTTTTTCCCCACGATAACTCCCCCAGGAGTGAATTTCCCTTCTAAGAGAGAGATTCCTTCCACTTTTTGTTGTCTAGAATGTGTTTGTAACTAGGAATCATATGTAAGTTTTTGTAATAATTGTGCATTGTAATTGCTTATTGGTAATTTATGGATACTGTGTTAAGTCAATTGTTATATGTTGTATGGAACCACTGCTGTTTCTACTGTTTTTACTGTTTGTGAACCACTGTGAGTCGCCTTCGGGCTTGAGATACAGCGGTATATATGCAAAGTAAATAAATAAATAAATAAATAAGTTAGATGTTTGTAATTCAGGGACTGCCTGTTCTGGGAGTATTACCACACCATGGCCTACTACAGGAATAGCAGGAATGGACAAACTTTTTCACATTGAGACTGCATTGCGAAGCAGGATGGGGTGGATGGGAGGGAGGGGGCAGGGAGAAAGGCTGCAGGATAGTTGCTGTGGGATGGAGGCTGGGTGGGGCAGTTGGCACGAGCAGGAGGGGGTCACACACAGCTGCCCAGAGCTCTTGGGAAAGCCCTGCACAGCCACATGTGCCTTCAGAGCCCTCCTCTGGGCAAGAGGTTGCAATAGCCCATCATGTCCTCCTGCTGAGAGGGCTTGACATGCAGCTGCAAAGGGTTCTCAGGAGAGCTCTGTGAAGCTGAATGTGACTGAGAGGGCCCTTCTCTCAGCAAGAGGACATGGTGGGCCACTGCATCCTCCTACTGAGAGGAGGTTGTGACACATGGCTACCTCTGGAGCCAAAAGAACCCAAGGGGCCACATCCAGACTCCAGGCCTTAGTTTACCCATGCCTGGTCCAATAGCATGTTTAAGCATTGAACACCTTTTCTCACTGAAAGCTAGAACAAACCAGATAGCTCATCTTCCTATTGCACATCCCCCCCAATATCAGTGTATGATTACAGACTGAACCATTTCATAGACCACTCCTTCCAATCTATGTTTTGGTCTTCTTTGTCCATGGTTCCCCTGTTTTTTCTTTGTGCTTTTTTGTTGTTTTGTTTTTGTTTTTGTTTTAATAGAAGAACTGCACAATATCAAGATTTGGATCAACATCATGAGAGTCTGCCATTTCATGTTTCATTACTGCATCATTTTGTGGTTGTACAGTAACAGATTTCAGGTTGTCATGTACACATAAATCCCTCTATGCACCCCATTATAATTACTATGGGTGACATAATAAATATGGATATTGCAGTTCCCAGACTAATGAGTTTATGCTGCCATGGGGTGATATAGTCAAACCTTGTTTTGGGGTAACTGTCACGAGCAGAACTTTTTGTGAGGTCTAACCAGTGACAACATTTGTCAATTTGATTCCAGAATGTCCCCATTAAACGTGTACATCTATTTCCAAAGGGCAATTTCAGTTAACATACCACATTTGTCAATGTAGCTGAACACACAATACAGTAAGATAACTTTTCCAAAGATATTTTAGCAGTTCCTCCCCCATGAATGGAAGGCTCATACAGTTAATGAGAAACAGAAAAGCACCAGCATCCTGCAAAATTGTGCAGGTACTTTGAATAAAATAAAGAAATAAAAAAGGAAGCTGATGGGGCAAGAAGGAGAAATAGTGGCCATGCACTACTCTGGCTGCTTGCTGGAAGTTAAATGACTATACTTTGGGAATAGGGAAGTAGAGTAGAGACAGATGATATTCACAAAATCATGTGGATTCTCTTCTCTTCCTGCAACAGTGGCTTATCACACCACTGTCCACACTGGAAATGAAGTGCTTTCAGGAACTTATTCATGGGTTTACCCCATTAATGATTAGGTATGGTCAAAAAACAGAAGAGAACTGGAATACCACTGCTTTGAAATAACATTTTAAACATCATGAACACTTGCTGTCCAGCAGTCACAAACATTTGTCCCAATCCTAATATGATAATGTACTGAATCTAATAATTAGTCCACTTGTTCAGTGCAGTGTATTATCACACAGAAGTTCCATTCCTCCTAACAGAGATGTTCTTTTAATTGAAAATATAAAACACAAAGCATACATTCCACCATTGAACTACAGGCCATTTCTTTACTTTGCAATATTTCCCATTTGAAATTGTATCTCTCCCTGTAATAGGGAGCTCCAGTGATTAATGTCAAAATGATGGAAAACAATGGTGGAAACAAGAGAGAAAAATCTGTATGTTTAGGGGAATTCCAAGACTTTCAGAAGTACAACAAATCTTAAAATCCTTAAGGGGGTAACCTTCCTGCTCCCAATGAACTAGTCTAATGAGAACTGTGACTGCTCAAAAGCTGCCAAATACTGACTGTCAGTTGAAAAAGAAAAATAGAAAACTGGGTGGGAGCCAGAATGGAAAGCGTCATGGTTGGCTGGATGACATCCTGAATTTTGTTGAAGCCCAGCTTATCACTAATATCAATCAAGCACAGCAGCTTCCTGAGTTTCGATAACCCCTGAAGTGCAGCAAGGTTTTTAAAGCACTATTTCCCCCCAGCCACATCTTTTTGCAAACTTTAATGTAAGGCGGGGTGATAGCTTTCTCATTACACTTATCACAATAGAGTAGCAACAGTAAATGTGAAAGAAATACATAGCTCCTTAACTTACACTATCTCAGCATAACAGGACTGCAAGAATTATCAACTACTTTGAGTTCTGGCACAAACCAAAATGCAAAAGTATTTTTAATCATGTTTTCAGCAATTTGTGCACATTATAAACATAACTCCTGAAGACTGAATGTAAGAACAGACAACTTTCTTTTAAATCAATGTTATGTATTTTTCTCTTAGACGACTCTAAAACTCAGGACCATTCCCACCAGCATTACAGAATGGGGGCCAATTGTCCTATCTGCTCTTGCAGCATTCTTGGATATGTAGTTTAAGGAAGCCGATGACCTCTCTAGCTGAGATTTCCAAAGGCTCTGCCCTGAACTACATTTCCCAGAATTCTGCAGGAGCAACTTGGACAATTGGCAGATAATAACCTCCATTCTATATCACTGGTGGAAAAATGTCCTATGTTTACTCAAATCATATACAAACTTTTCTAGCTTGCATAACCAATACTATAACATCTATCCCTTTTTTGAGTACAGTCAGTCCCCAAGTTACAAACAGCTGACTTACAAATGAGAATGGGGGTGATAAAACAGTGAGAGAAATCTACCTCTTGAGAAGGGAAATTCACTCCTGAAAGAGTTATCATGGTGTCTCAACTGAATTTTTTTTATCACAGATCCTTGTTTCCACAACAATATGATATTTTTTCAAAATCCAATGATCACGAAGTCAGAAAGTGAAGTGAAATCTTCTGAACAGGGGCACAGACAGGCAAACAAACACCACAAAGGTGCTAATCCTTTTCAATGCTATCCAAAGCTAAATATATACCTGTATTTACTCAATTCTAATGCACCATCAAATCTAATGTGCACCTCATTTTCCAAAACCCTGAAACAAAACAAAAATGTATTTGGTGGTGAATATAATGCACAGTGGCAAATGTGCAATTTCTGTAACATGGCCATTACAGTCACTGCCTGCTTAGAATTCCTTCTTTAAAAACGAAAATGTTAGAGCATCAAAGCTTTTAGCAATGGAAAGGAAAACGGTGCTGTCGCACGCTGGGCCTATGACAGTGTCTGTTTACAGGATGTGCTTTCTGTATGCCCAACGGGACGCCAGGGTGTCTCAGCTAAAGAGTCCCATAGGTTTCCAACCACAAAGTTCTGTAGAGGCTCAAAATAAGTCCAACAAAGTTCTTTATTAAGGCTTAAATCTTCAAACAAGTGAATTAAATGCTTTATAATCTTAAAAAGCTGGTAGCTTTCTCGGTCTGTTGACAAGGGACAGGCAACTGCTTGATAAACTGTTCCTATCTTCTTTAGGGAAACCTTCCGACCCCTCCTTGGGCAATCTTTCTTTACCCTGCTGGCGTGAGGCCCCAACTCCCGGCTCCAAGCTGCGTTATGGATAGCCTGAGTGGTCCCTTAACAGGCAATGGTTGCTAGATCTGCCAAGCTGGTGTCCTTTGGTTTCTCCATTAATGCTGTAGGAACTATTTCTTTTGCCCCAGCAATGGCTGGCTGTATTCCTCCAGCAAAGGCTGCGGAACTGTAACTTTACTTCCCAGAAAAGCTGTAGAGGTTTTCCTTTTTAACCAACAAAGGTAGAGGTGAAGCTTTTTGCAGGTGGGGCAGAGAAAGCCCACACGTCCTGCTGTAAGGCTCCAAACTGTGAGACTGAACTAAAAGTCCCCTTTTCCCTCCAAACCTGGGGAAAGGGGAGGATCTAAAGGCTCTAATGATGATTGATAGGTTGTTGGCCCTATGATTACAACCTGGGGAAAGCTGCCCTATTGCAAAATGCAAGCCCAAATAGATTCATGCAAACTAACAGTGCAAGAAAAAGAATCAAATCTCCTGCCACAGCCATGCCAGCACAAAAACCTTGGGATGCATCTATGCTGCTGAATGAATGTGCTTTAATTGCCTTGGTGCAATGCTATGAAATCATGGGGCAGTAATTTGACACGGCCTTGAGCCTTCTCTGCCAAAGAATGTTGATGCCTAACCAAACTAACCAAAGGATTAACCAGTATCGAGCCATGGCAACTAAATGAGAGATGGCATCCCTCAAATAAGAGCTCCAGGTGCAGCTCCTGATGCAGCTTCTCCTTTGGCTTTGGCTCAGTAAACAGATTACTGTATGACACACCATGTATTAGGAGAGATCATTTAGCTTAAAAAAGGTGAGCATTACATTTGAGTAAATATGGTATATATCTTTGGCTGCTGTTACACTTAAGAAATGTACCTGTTCTGACTTATATACAAATTCAACTTAAGAACAAAACTACAGATTCTCGCTTATTCATAACTTGGGGACTGCCTGTTCTGCAAATTTTATGAAATGTACAATTAACTTTTTTAGCAACAAAAAAGTGCATTTTTTCTGAGGCCGTGGCAAAGCTCACCATTTTCTCTGAGCAGATTTTTTTATTGTTTCTCATAAACTATAAGAAGGCAAATCTAATCACTAAAAAACAGATTTAGCCATGTTTTCATACTTCACCTTTGTAATAAGCAAACATTTTTTCTCCCTTCTTACATTCAATGACCATGCTAAATGTTACATGAAATTATATGAAAAACACCATACCTTACTAAGTTGTTAGCACTGTCTGGATCCTGGGCTGTTACTGTCCCCACAATAGTTCCAATCCTGGCATTTTCATGAACGTCCATGATATAAGATGGCAAAGTGAACACTGGAGCCTCGTCCACATCCCCAACAATGATCTTCAACATAGTTACATCTTTAAAAGGTCCTAAGTGTGAGAAGCGGAAATCGAGGTGGGTATTTGCTCCTTCTATATTAAGAGTATAGGATTTCTTTTTTTCATAGTTGAGTGGCTGTGGGAAGAAAAGAAATGTACTATTACCACTGTGAATGGGGCCTTAAGTGATTTTACAAAAGGCACTCTTTCTTTACTCTATTTGTACCACCATGAGTGTCTTCTAGGCTCAAGGATGTTCACATATTGGTTTCAACAGCTATTAACATAGTTTCTTTGGGTACACTTCATTTCATATTATATTTCATAATATAGTGTAGGTTTAGTCCATTTAGCTACTTCCTTTTTTCTAAATAGCTAAGTGAAGCACATAATGGCACCTGGTTTCTTGAAGTAATAATAAAAAGCATGTCAAAGTTGTAGTAAGATATCATACAGTGTGATGTAATGATTTGAGAGTTGATTCTGTATACCAGGGTTTGAAACATGATGAAAAACCACAGAATGGTTTTGAGTGAATCACACACTCTCAGCCCAGAAAACTTTATGATAGGCTTGCCTTAAGGTCATCATGACCTGAAAGTACACAACAATATGGCTCTGGTTGTTGCAATGGAACAGAGTTCCCTTGTTTCTGCTCCACATATGGAGAGAGGTACAGATCATGCTAGTGATGCTGCCTAATGAAGTCTAGCCGAACAAAGCTGAAACAATTTATGGGCAGTTTTGTCTGGCCTCTGACTTCTTCTCACTCCAGCCAATTATCAAGAGGGTAATATTAGCCTTTAGCAGTCTGGCCAATTAGAGATGGTTGTGTCTCCATTCTTAAAGGAACTCAAAAGTGTGTGTTCCTTCTTTGCATACTTTGCTCTTTGGCATTTTGGAGGCAGCTAAGGCTGTGTAGTCTTTGTAATTTGACCATATTATTTGTAAAGAGCAGGGGACGGTCACATTGATCTGTTGAGGAACCTTTAGGGTCTTACGACACTTTAAACATTAGCAAATACAAGGTGTAACACATAGGGATTCCCTTCTATATAGGCATGCATCCTATTGATCTGTTATAATATTTCTAAATACTCATGGATTATTAGTTCTCATAGCTGTTATTTTTTTTCGTGTCAGGAGTGACTGCAAATCGCTCCTGGTGTGAGAGAATTGGCCGTCTGCAAGGACATTGCCCAGGGGATGCCTGGATGATTTGATGTTTTTATCATCCTTGTGGGAGGCTTCTCTCATGTCCCTGCATGAGGAGCTGGAGCTGATAGAGGGAGCTCATTCGCCTCTCCCCAGATTTGAACCTGCTGTTATGACTTGATGCTATTATTTCTATTATTATTATTATTATTATTATTATTATTATTATTATTATAAAAATAGTAATAATAATAACTTTATTGTTTTACCCTGTCTCTATTTCCCCGAAGGGACTCGAGGTGGCTTACATAGTGCCTAAGACAAAGTATAAAATACACACACAGTACAATGCAATAATTCCACACTGACTTTAATTATCATTACAAAGAATTGAGAAAAGTAATGTGTACTTGCAAATATATTTAATCGAGGCCAAAACAAAATTTGTTTTTAAAAATCTTCTCATTATTATTATTTTTAAAACAACTAACTACTTCTATTTTTTTTCAGATACATTTTCATTCTCTAAAGCTATTAAAAAAACACTTTATTCTCAAAAGAGGATCATTACTTCAGGAATATTCCTCTTCCACTGTTGAAACAGAAATAATATGATAGATGAGAATGATATCTCATATGTCACTGCTTCAGCTATTTTATAGGAATGAGGTGAAGAAAAGTTCTAATTACTGAAAGGGAAAATTAACATTTATAACACTCTGACTAATGCACAATGCCTCTGAAATTATAAGGAGTTGATGTGAGAAGATGAATTGACAGCAGGAATTTTAGATTCCTGTTGGATCAGTTACAGATACAGTCCCTGGTAGCGTGAATTAAAACATGGGCTTAGCCATCTAATTAGTTTTAACCAAATCATTGCAGCTTTCTTTCTTCAATTTCCCACATATAAATAGGTAACACTATAAAACTATATTGATTTCTAAACAGTGTATTTTAATATTGAGACAAATGTTTTGAATGTTTATGTATGCATATAATGAATTCATGTCCCAGCATTGAATGTTTGCCATTTGTATGTTGTGCTCCAACCTGAGTCCCCTTCAGGGTGAGAAGGGCAGAATCTAAATGTTTTAAATAAATAAATAAATAAAATTTACATGATATGAAGGTGCATAAATAGTAGTGATCTTAGACATACATGTGGCTGAGGCACAATTGTAAGTTTCTCAATAGGTATTTATGTACATACATATCCAAGGTCACACAATTTGAGTGTACATGTGTAGACTGTGCTAGTGACATCAGAGGCTCATTTTGAATTTTTGCCCACCATCCAAGTTCAGATAGAGGCCTTTTGACTACTCTATATTTGTTTTAGTGGGAAGCATGGTTTTCTGAGTGTTTTGTTTGTTAGTTTAATTTGGTTTCATTTGGTTGAAACAATGTAACATGTAATCTGTGTCTGGTAGATTAAGTTACATTTGGTTTGTCATTTGTTTCATAGGATTCTACAGGATTTGAGGTTGGTGATACCCCCTCCACCTGGAAATTTAAAAGCTAATCACTGGATTCTGAATCCTGTTGCTAAGGACATGGAGATGCAGAGCAAAGGATCCCCTGTGGACTAACTACTGGGTCTGAGCGAGCATGACTTGTTGGTTTCCTTGGACTTATTACCTGCATGGGATAAAATGCCTGCATAGGCTTTCCCCACTCCTCTCACATTCTGATTATTGGTACTTAATAAAACGTACCCCCTATTAACTCCACACAGGGGCGGCCCATCCATTACGCAAAGTAAGCAGTCGCAGAACACTTTTTTTTGCCAGGGGCACAGAGGCGCCTCTGTAAATGCCCCTTGACTGCCACTTGAGGAGCGCCCCCTCAGCTCACAACAGCCCTAGCAGTCCGGGGGGAGCCTCAGCTTTCTTGCCTCGCCTGGCCCCTCTCGTTCCTGCTCCACCCGGTCACCGGATGCGCTAGCAGAGCCGGCACTCAATCGTTCTCCACGTTCGATTCCTTCCCCATGACCGGCTCCCTTTCCCGATCCCCCGGTCCTCCACCCGCCTCCTCTCCTCTCCCCAATCTACGGGTGGGCCAAGGGGCGGAGCCGCCGCGCCTGGCCCACTTCGGGTCCAGAGGCGTGTCTGAAGACCCCAGCGTGTGCACCAAAAGTCGCCTCTTCTCCTGACTTTCTCTTCAGCCATTGGGACCAAGAGAGAGAGAGAAGGAGCCCCTCTGGCTGGAGGTATCTCCCACCTCCGCTCCCTCCTTTGTTTTTGCGCCTACCTTCAGGAAAGGTGGGCATCTCCACCTCTGTCACTGTCTCTGTCTCTCTCTCTCGGTCCCAATGGCTGAGGAGAAAGTCAGGAGAAGAGGTGACTTTTGGTGCACACGCCGGGCTTTTCAGGCATGCCTCCGGACCCAAAGCGGGCCAGGCAAGGGAGCAAGTGCAGCAAGTGTAGTTACTGGGATGTATAGTTCACCTACAATCAAAGAGCATTCTGAACTCCACCAATGATGGAATTGAACCAAATATGGCACACAGAACTCCCACGACGAACAGAAAATATATATCAATGATTGGTTTGGGGGGGGTGCCAAAATACTGTTTGCTTACCATTGAAAATTACCTAGGGCCGCCTCTGACTCCACATTTGGTATCTTGCTTCTTGATGTACGTCTCTGTTTTAACGAGTGGTATTACTTTGGAACAAATGTGACAGTATAGCTAGGATTTCAGTGATCATTATTTCTTACTTATTGAATGAGAAGTATATTTTCTAAAATCTGTAAAAAGATTCTGAGGCTTATGTACAATGGCAAGTAATCTCGTCATTCCACTATTCTGTGGGATTCTGTAACCCAGAAACTTAATTCCAGGATTTAGAACAATCAGTGTAAGCATATACACTCAGATTAGAATATGGTGGCCCACTATGTTCCAATGAAATAAATATTAACAGGCAATTTTATCTATAGGTAAGTGGCATTGGCATCCACTGGATGAGCTCACATGGTTCACGGTCTCAGATGGTATATTGGTTTTCAGTTTGCACTTCCAGATTAAAACTCCTTCTGGCTGAGGTTAAACTGATCACCCTCTGTCCCAATCTGGCAGATGTTTGACACTGAATAATGCTTAACCAAAGGGGATAGTTGTTCCTTTCTATTAATCTGGTTAAAATCATGCATTTAATCTGTTTCCATTATATTTTAATTAGAATTTGATGTTGGCCACTGTCTTTATTGCCATTTTTGGCAGAAAAAACATATTTAACAAATAAAGGTTAGAGCAGACATTTCCCAGCAAATATCAAAAGCCAGATGAGTCCATTCAAAAGAGATGTTGAATTAAGGTAGGAATAAGGGGAGAAAGGAAATGGGAATAGATGTGATTGAGAAATGGTTAGCATTGCTTATGAGGGTCAGAATGCTAGAGGTAGAACTAGCTAACAGCTAGGAAAGTTATCAAAACCTGAAGCCTTTCTGTGGCTATAGTGTCAACAGCAATGCCCATACCACCAAAAGGCAGGGTTAGCTAGAAAATCTCCTGATACATTACCATCTCCAGATTTCAAGTACCCAGCTCAGAAAGGTTCAGGAGAAAGAAATACTTGATAATGAAGCTCAAGCTGAAGAGAAAAAAAATGTTTCTCATTTTATTCCCTCAGAAAAAAGAAAAGGTTGTTTTTTTGGTTTGTGTTTTAAGAGCAAATGATGTTTGCGCTTCAGAAACAATTTTGGGCAAAGTCACTTGAGGGGTAAAACTGATCGTTTTCTAACAGATATGAGATGCCATAAGCACATATTTCGGGGAAGAAAAAGTCTGTCTAAGCCAGACAGATAGAAAGGGTGGAACCTTGACTTAAGAGCATCCCAACTTAAGGAGTGTTTGAGTTAAGAGCCATCATTCAACCTGGGTTTCAATTTGACATAAGAGCAGCATTTTGAGTTAAGAGCTAGTGCCAGAAGGAAGCACTAGTGAGAGAGGGAGCACTAGCATGATAGTAGAGTCTTTAGGACTTCAAGGGAGCAGCCTTAATGCCTCATGCTCATTACTGCTTTGGGAGATTACTGTCTGCTTTGCTCTTGTCTGCTTTGAGAAACTTTGGATTAGTTGTTTATGTATGTTTTTTATTCCTGGTGTATTTGGTTTCATGAAGAGAGAGAGGAAGGGAGGAAGGCTGGAATGAGTACAGTATGAAGAAAATGATGCTTCTGCCTCTTCGCTTTGTGATTTCTGCCACAACTTTGTACTTCTACCATTTTAAACTTGATCTTTCTTTTTCTATTGTTCCATGTGAATGTGAGGGTTTTGCCTTGCTCTTACACTGGCCAACACATATTTTGTTGCCTCAAATGTGCTTCCTTGTCCCAACTTTGTGCTTCTATTATTTTTAAGTTGATCTTTTTTATTGTTTCATGTAAATGAGCATTCATATATTATTTGTTATTTATAAAGTACATTTTCTTATTTAATAACATGCAACGAAAAAATTGGAGGGGGGTTTGAGGGCATCAGAATGGATTAATAGTGTTTCAATGAGAAAAATTGCTCTGAGATAAGAGTGTTTTGAGTTAAGAACTCAGTTGTGGAACAATTTAACCTCTTATGTCAAGGTATCGCTGTAAATAATTCTCTCTCTCTCTCTCTCTCTCTCTCTCTCTGTATATTCTCCTGTTTTTGGCTTGGCCTACTTGATAAAATTATACAGGGAAATCAGCAACATTTCCAAAAGAGCATGGGCCAAGTGGTTCAGTATCCACAGCATTGCTTCATATTGCTCGCATATTTTATCAGATGGTTCTTTGATGCTATTTGGGAGAAGGCTAAGAGAGAACAGTAGTTATATATTCTTTTTATGTTTGATAGCTTCTGGAATAGCAACAAATGCACAGAATGATGAAAGCATCAAGAGGGAGTGTTCATAGTAGTGTTTGTTGCATTTGGGCACCTCTTCCCATATGTGTGTATAGGCACACTGTTAACCACCCTGGACTTCTACAGAAGAAAACATTGTTCAAGCCATATAAATAAATAATGGACCTATTCAGTGCAGATATCTTACTTCCTATGTGAAATTCTGCACACACAACATGCTGAGCTAGGTTTACTTGTTTTTATCTTATTCAAAATGTAACATTATTCCAGCACCATCATACACTTTTTTTGTGATAGAGGTTTTCTGTCTGTGAGGACATTTGCTTAGGGACATTCTTCATAATAGGCATTCATAGCCTTCTGCCATCACCCACTTACCTTATTCCATCTTCTATTTTTTTATGAAAGTCAAAGTAAGTAAGTATGTAGTATATATGACACCGAACAATACCAGGTAAATACACTAGTAGTGTATGCTTTTTGGCCAAAAAGATACAAGTGTAGTGTGGTGTGGGTGTGTGGGAGAGAGAGAGAGAGAGAGAGAGACCATCTCTCATTTTTAAATACCTCCTAGATTTGCATTATCATATATTTGTTGTTTCTGTTAGATGAACGGGTTACATTTATCTGATCCTCCTTCTCCTTAAGTTCTTAAAAATGTAAATAGGGTATTTGGGGTGGGAGGGTAGAGCTTATAACAGGGTGCTAATTGTTCCCAAAATGCCTCCTAATTCAGGGAGCATAAATGAACCATGATGAAAATGCTGCTGCTAAATGTCAGGTCAGTCAATGACCAAACAGCTCCTATTCAAGATTTGATCTTGGATGAACATGCTAACCTGGCATGTATTACAGAGACCTGGTAGAATGACACTGGACATGTATGTTAATCTCACCCAGCTTTGCTTATCAAACTTCTCTGTGCAGCAGTAGGTAAGACCTGGGTAAGGGAGTAAAGTTACAACTGGATTCTATCTTTCTGAGCTGGTGCTTTATCTCTTAAGTTTACAGTTTATTTGTACATAGATGGTTAGAATAAAGGATTGTGTTTGTGTATCACTTACCCCACTGTGATAGATGGGTTACACTCTCCCTGAAGATAAAGATTCATAGTGGGTGCACATTACTTGATTCAGCCTTGAGCCTGGAAGCTCAGGTTTCAGCAGAATGCATTTGCATGGTCAAAGCTATTGTATTAACTGCAGGGGTTTTTAAGCAGAGGCTGGATAGCCATTTCTCAGGGGTTCTTTGATTGTATTTTCCTGCATATCAGGGGATTGGACTGGATGGCTCTTGTGGACTCTTCCAACTCCATGAGTCTGTGCCTCCTTCTGGATAACTCTGATCTTATGAGACCAACAAGTGTCTTGATTACATCTAATTTTGAGTACTATAATGTGGTCTGCTCATGTCTGCCTTGGAAAAGTGCTTGGAAATTCAATTTGTTCAAAGAACTGCAGCTGAATTGTTACCTGGGGCGAAAGGGAAAACTTTGTTACCTTGCTGCAACAGTTTCACTGTTTGCAAATCCATTTCCAAGCATAACTGAAAACTTTTGTGATTACCTTTAAAGTCCTGTACAGCTTGACCATTTGAAGGACTACATAACCTTTTATGGGTCTATTTGAGTTCTAAAATCTTCTCTCTGACCTCCAACTTTTTCAGGATCCATTGGTGGCTTCTCCCAGGCTTTGTAATTCCCTTCCTAGGGAGACTGGGATGGCTCTCTCATCGCTTTCCTTCACTTGGAAAGTAAAAGCAGTCTTATTCTTTTGTTGACAGCAGTGGGCATTTAATGGATTGCTGTGCTGTTTTGTTAGTTGTTATTGACCACCTTCCATCTGAATATCTATGTCTCTACTGTGAAAGACCATGTGGATCCAGAAATCATTCATGGATCCACCATCAAGACTCTGGAAGACAATAATACTCTACCATGAATGATCACTCATGATGATGATGATGGCAGTCTTTTAATGAATTTTACATTGCTTTAACTGTGAAAAATAAATTATAAATTATATATGACTTTTTAAAACTGATCCAAAATTCCTATCTGTGGTTATCACGGGTTTCAAGCATTTTTCCACTTTTGCATGGCATAACAGAATTCCATCTTCACTGTTAATACTAGAGGCAACAACCAAACATTTAAGATCTGTTGGCAAAAGATTTTTAAAAGACCTGTTTTAGGCAATTCATTCTGAAGTTTATGTTTTACATGACCCCATGTTTTAAATTGCTTTTAAATTGTGTTAGATTTTAGCCATTCTTGTAAGCCGCTCTGAGCCCCAGGGGAATGCCCTACCGGCAGACATCAGACAGGCACCTTCGCTGCTGACGTTTCGGAGAATGGTTAAGACCTGGCTTTATGAACAAGCGTTTGGTTAAGCAGTGCAACCAATCATAGGAAGACGGTAAATGGAACATAGGAATGGCACAAGGATTATGAGAACGGATCTGATTTCAACTGAGGCGTTATGTTATGTCTGTTTTGTTGATCTGTCTTGTTGATTGTTAACTGTTGTGGATTGATGCTGTTGATCCTGTTTGTTGCATTGTTATGTTTTAATTGCACTGACACTGTTTGATAATTGTACCATGTAAACCGCATTGAGTCGCCTGTTAAGGGCTGAAAAATGCGGTATAGAAATAAAGCAAATAAATAATAATAAATAAATAAATATGAACTCGAATAATAAATAAATAAATAAATAAATAAATAAATAAATATAACTTCAACAAATAAAGATTAAAGTGTTTAGAGCACTTTCCTCCTTTCATCTTAAAATGGGGAAAGCATCCAAGCTGGTATTTTGGCCAGAGGTATATAAATAAGTTAGATATCATGTTCACTATTATGAAAATCCCATAAAACATTGGATTTTCATGCTCACTCACTCATACATTTGATGTAACACCCTGCATGAAACATATGTGCATGACCTATAAGTCTCCCTGAAAGAAGAGCTGAGCTGGGAAGATATACCTCTATAATTTATAACTCTACCACACATTAAACTTTGGTCCTTTTCACACAGCTGAATAAAATCCCACATTTTCTGCTTTAAACTGGAATGCATGCTAGTGTGGACTAAGATTTTCTGCCTTGATATTCTATGTTATATGGCTATGTGGAAGGATCCTTTATCTCACACACTTTATGAGCATGCCTAAATTTGTAATATCTGTAAAATTTTCAGAATCACAAGTGTGAAAACTGGCTCTCACTAAGTTTGTGTATTTAGGACTGAGAATACACGATATAACTTCCATGTAGAGCTTGTGGGAAATGATTATTTCCACTTTCCAGAAATTCTAACCTGTGGAATTGCAGCTTACCTAGAATCATTTTTTTACAGATTGCTTTGTGAGTTTGTTTTATCTAGATATTTTCTGTCACCCCTTAAATTGTATGTACAAAGAATAAGAGTTATTCATTATTAATTTTAAATGCTTATCTAACACATTATGTAAAACAGATATAATAGACAATAATTTTCAGATGACAAATGTACAGATCTCTCATACACAGAGGCGATTGCTCAAGAGAAAACTTACATAACCATGGAAGATAAATATCCTTCAATAGAGTTGAGAGTATTTATAAATAGGAAAGCACTATCATTTAGAAAACGAAGTTTCATATAATATTTATCTTCAGATATTAGGGCTTTGAAATTCTCATGCAAACTTAACATTTTCATACAAATTACCACAGGGAATATTCTGTGTATGTGTTTTCCAGTCTGCTCAGAGATGTTAGCTACAGTAACAGAAAATTGTATGGGTTTCCTTACAGGAAGGAAGATCACATCATCTCCTTTGTGGTTCAGGCAATTACAAGCAAGTGTGTATGGAAGTGTTTCTGTGTACTTAAGAAATTTGATTAGATTTGCTGGTATTTTTAATGAAATGAACCTATTTCCTATGGAGGAATATCTATGCATTAAAATGTTGTTTCTGTGGCAACCAAAGGTAATACTTGAAGATGACCTAATGGCCCAGTGAAATATATATATATATATTGTTCAGAGGTCACATTAAATTCAGTGAACTTGCTGCCAGTTAAATGTACTTATGGACAGTTTTATGGAACTACCATAGTCAGGCAGAAAAATGGGTTTATCTTTTTAAAAAAAAAAAGAAGAAGAAGAAGTCCATGTCAGCATCTTCTTTAGCTCATAACTCATTTTCCAGCATCTCCTTCCCCAGGTATTTTTCTCCTAGAGACTATTTTTACAGGATCTTAGCATATGATGATGAGGAGGGGGCCTCAGGCAGATGTCCGGGCATTGAATAGAAATACCAATCTTAATTTATCTCACTTTTGCATGCAGCAGCAACATGTTTTCGTTTTTATTTTCCCTTGGATGATGTTATGTTTGTTTTCATGCATTTTCAGTTTTGATATTGGTTTTTCCCTCATTTTAGGACTTTTTGTAAAAACGGGTACATTTAGAATAATATTTTGTAGGGAGAAATGCAAATGATGATCCATAGAAAACAAAATTTTCCTTACAAAGTTGCCTGTTTTCCATGCAACAATATTGGGGCTTTATGCAAAACACCCAAGTTGCAATGTAAAAATGTAATTAAGGAAATCAATTGAACAAAGTATATGGCCTTTTAAAAAAGGTAAGGACCTCATTGACTCCCTCCTGAAGAAGGAAGAAAGAAAGAAAAATATGTGGATAATTATTTACATCTACTATGGAGATTCATGTTGATGTAATGGAGAACACCTCATATATTCTGTGCTTTTTCTCCTTAATCTAGTTTATAGCCAGGTCTGAGGCTAGTACATAGAAAGAAGGCAATCAGCTTGTACTTTGTGTAGTGAGATGTCTAAGCATAATCTTGCTCAAGAACCTCCTATTTGGTGGGAGCAAGATCCTAGAACTAAGCTCATGGAACAACTGCTGCCAGGTCTAGTTCAGTCCTGGCTGTCCTGAAATATGCAGCCCAAGGTGCTTTCAGTTTTTCACACAGGAACATCTTGCAAAGTTTTTCCTTACCTTCTTCAATGAAATAATTCCTTCCCGTGTTTCTTTGTCAGTTGATATTGTAAACACTCCAGAGCCATCTCCATTTATAACTGAATATTTCATATCCGCATTTGACCCAGTGTCTGCATCATTGGCCTTGATTTTGCCTACTGCGGAACCAACTTGCGCTGACTCAGGAACATACAGCTGATAATGTTCTGGAAAATATAATCAGACAGCATTTCTAGGAATTCTGATGTAAATGAATTTCAAGTTGTCAGGCATGTCTTCTGGCTGAGGTGAAGACTGCAGTGAAACATGTCAAATATTGTTTAACCAAATTTAAACCAGAATGTAAAATACTACTCTCTGTGATGAATGAAGTAGAAAGTAAAGGTTTTGCGGAGCCCAGGTCTCTTAAGTTTATCATCATCCTTTCAATGGGAAGCTTTCAAACAGGTGATAACAGCAAGATCTCTACCCTCTTGTTTATCCATAGAATGTGATATACCAAGATACACTACATGGCTCCTGATTATGAGAATTTTCTATAGCTATGAAAGGCAATAGTTTATCGGTAACTATTGTCTTCTCTATAAATAATTTTCATCCATTTTCTCTTCATTTGGACCAAAATTTGCATTTGGACTTCAGCTCCCACCATCCCTCTCCACCATAGCAGTTAGGAAAAACTGGCCCTTTTAAAAGTGATTTAAGTTAATAGCTGTAGCCACACATTGTAGCAGGGAATTCCAAAAATTCATCTCTATTATGTTCTTTTATCAGTCCTGAAATATCAAACAATATCATTTTCTGACTAAGTTCTAGGGTTAGAGGACACTCTGTACTTCAACTTAGGTATTTAAAAGCACAGCAAGCAAAGTTTTTAAATCCTGATTTCATTTCATGGATTTTTTTTTACATTCAAAGCTGCAAAGCATGTATATCTTTGCAGCACTGGTAGAAATATATAGCACCTTTGTACTCTCTTCATTCTCTCTTATCAAATGGCCAAGGAAACAACAGCTGTAAATTTCTCTGAGTTAAAAGCTAAGCAATTTTAAAAGCCTGGAGTGAGTTCCCCTCCTACTACATTTATGTGTCTTGCAATTGTGTGAAACTTTACTACTCAAATCTTTATAGCACTCAGCCAAACCACATTATACCTTAAATGAACATTTGTGTTCTTCAGTAAGTGACCTTATTGTAAAAAGATACAAAAGCTTATCTCAAGCCAAGGGATTGAAAAAACGAAGAAAGGGCAATTACATGGCAATGGCATTTGCAGTGGATATGAAATAACCACTTCAGCTGCTTTTTTATTTATTTTTTTATATAATTTTTTATTCAAGTTTTCAACAATATACAATAAAACAGCTGCTTTTTTAGAATGGATGGTCCAGGCGATTGGAGACAAACTTACATAATCAATTCAAAATATGGTAGCTTTTATTTGTCAGGTGCAACTTGAGAAATTACAAGTCACTTCTGGTGTGAGAGAATTGACCGTCTGCAAGGATGTTGCGCAGGAGATGCCCGGATGTTTGATGTTTTAACATTCTTGTGGGAAGCTTCTCTTATATCCCTGCATGGGGAGCTGGAGCTGACAGAGGGACCTTGACCTGCTCTCCCTGGATTCGAACCAGTGACCTATCATTCAGCAGTCCTACCGGCACAAGGGTTTAACCCACAGCATCACCGGGGGGGGGGGGTCTAATATAGGTTTTTTTCCAGTGCTCTCGTAGTTGTTTCTCAGGATTCTGTTTGCATTGTTTCTTACAGCTAATATAGTAGAGGTAAGAAACAATGCAAACAGAATCCTGAGAAACAATTATGAGAGCACTGGAAAAAAAGTACATTTAATTATAAGTTCATTGTTTTTCTTTAAAATAAATACATTTATAATGTCGCACATAAGTATCTAACAGTCTACAATTATCTTTGGACAAGTTGTCCATAATATTGTGCAGAGCTGTGTGCGGACAAACCTCCCTAAATAAGTTGTTTACTAACAATCAAACAAATCCAGAGGATCTAATAATGAGTGTCATGCAATATATTGTGGTTAGCATTTCCACATTTCCAAGATATGATGAAAGCATAATTCAATTGATGAACACATTCTTCCTCAGACACTGAATAGCATTAAACTGCATTGTTTAATTTCCAAATACTTAAGCAGAATGTAAGTTGAAGTGGGTCTTTGAGCAAATTAAACTTGAGCTCTTACTGGAAGTGACAATGAGTAAACTAAGAATATCATACTTTGAATATATCATGGGGCATTGTGACTCATTAGGAAAAAAAATGATAAATAGGCAAATTGGGAGACAGTAGGAAAAGAGGGACCTTGGACTGCAGGTACACTAATTCAGTGAAGGAAGCTACAGCCTTGAGTTTACAAGACATGAAGGGTAAAAGTGCCTAGTGCTCTTGGAGATATCTCACTCAAATTGTCACCATGAGTTGAAGATGATTTGATAATAAATAACATTTAAAAATCAATGGAATAAAATAAATATTAACCAGATTTTCAGTATTTTATTAACTGAGGATTTTCCAGGACAGGAAATCAATGCCAACTGTACTGAGATAGCAACAGTTCCACTATCCTATGATAATACTGGACAATTTATGAAACATATATGAAAGAGTAATGAAAGAGATAACATGTCCAGCATTTTGGAAAATAATGGCCTTTATTTCTGAAAATTCATCTTGCCATGCCTGATTTTGTTTTCTTTTTTAATGGATTAATTCATTATCCCTGGTTAAATTGCAAGAAAAAAGGAAAATTTGCCAGTTCTCTCTTTAGCTGAATTCCTGCCTCCAGGCTGTGTAATGATTTACATGTTACACCTTAAATAGTTTCTTAGTAAAACAACTTCTTACTAGCGAAACATAGGGGTATTACACAAAGTGCTGCAGAATGGAAAGAAGGGTTCAAATCTCCACTTAATCAGGAAAGGCCTTCATGATCAGAGCACTCATTATGTTAGAAACTAGCCTGCCTTACAAAGTTGTGCTCCACTTTTCACTGTTGCCCATGCAAAGGAAACGACACTTTTCTCTGAATGTGATCACTCATCTGTTTTCCAATGCCTATTTAGAAGCGTGTCTACATAAACACAAAACCTTGGACTTTACCAACACTGGTGAGCTACAGAAGATGACACATGGAGACTTCCAATGAGTATCCCAGTCTTTTTTACTCTTAACAGAATTTTGCTCTGCTTTAGGAAAAACCAGAGGATATGCCTGAGTTTAGAAAAAAAACTCTGGAATATCTGTGGACTTTGTAGCTCTCTGGATAGCTGGATCAGTCCAATTTAGCCAGATCTACTGCCCAGGTGGACTCCTCTACCTTTACACTTTTCACGCCCTGAATAGCAAAGGGGAAGGGGATGGTTCATTCACATGTCAGCACTGCTGATCCTCACTAGTCATGATGCTCCCTGCAAGTGCCTGGCTACTGCCTGTTGCATCTGCTGCCAGAATGGGGCAACTACATGATCAGCAAGAAGGAGGGAGTGGAAGGTTAGAGCTTACTCCATTCTGGGAAAGCCTAAAAGAAGCATCAGCCTACTTTACACTCTCTGGTGTGGCACTGCTTTTGTACTTTTCAATGCCTGTGTGGAAAAAGGCAATGGTAGTGACAACTCTTGGTGCTTTTAATCTGAGAGACAACAATTCATCAAGCATTATTTTAAAGGAAGGAATTGTCTGCAGCCTTCCTCTGTGGCCTAGCAATCATGACTTGAAGTTGAGTAACTGTGACTCACCCAGGCAAATCATTTATTAAGAGTTTATTCTAAAGTGGGGAGGGAGGGCGAACCTTCTCTGCTACAGGATGTGCCTTCCTTGAGGCAGTCCAGGAGGGGAACCCTGCTTAGTGCAGTCACCCAAACCTCTAGCCAAGCCCTTATTCTCTGCTGGGAAATCCCTGCCAATAAATGCCAAGGGCAGAAACTGTGCAAATTGTAGGGTGTCTTCCTGGGGCAAACACATAGCAATGGGAACCCTACTATCTGGAAAAGGGGAGGAGAGGGAGCAAGGAGGGAAAGGCCTAATTTCCCATTAGGAATCTACCTTCTACCTCACGATGAAGCAAGGAACACTGCAGGGAGGCAGAGCAGCCTTAAATAACCTGCAGCTCTGCCCCTGTCAAGCACCCCCACCAAGTCTGGTCTCATGAGGGACTTTGTATCCCTTCTTCCCCCCCCCCTGAAAAAAATGGGAGGGGGGGGAGAAATACCGCAACCCCCCCCCTTGCCTACAGCCCTGGTGTTGACCCTTTTCCACACTCCCATCAAACAAACAATCTCCATGGTGATTGTTTGGGCACAGCTTTCCCCTGTGCCCAACTGGCCTAAGTTTACCTGCCCCTCTAAAGATTTGATCCATCCCTTTCTCTCTTTTCCCATCTCGTTGTCTATCTAGCAATATCTTACAGACTACTAGTTTTCTATTCTTTCCTCATAGCCCCATGGCTGGATGGCTTTACTTAAGCAATGCAAGAAAGGACAGTATCCTCACCTTGGATTTGTCACCTTGGATAACTCATTTCAAGTTTGGATAGATACCTAGCACTACCTCAGTCACATACTAGTCAGCAGCTGCCACTCCACAAGCACTGCTGAATTTCAGTGCACAGAACAGCTTAGACTGCATCCTAAGACAATTTGTCTCCTTAACAGTGTTCCTCCCATTCTCAATTTCACAGACCGCCTGTCTTCTCATTTGCGATCATGTAATATTCATTCAGCAACTGCTCACATAAAAAATAATTATGGAGGCTCCAGTTATGACTCCACAGTTAAGTTTGTGGTTAGCTGTGCACTTAAAGTAGGAAATAGAGTTCATTGCTATGCATAAAGAATACAGCAGATCTTCATAAAAACTACACCACTTATTCTTTCAAGGTTCAATTTAGCAAAGCATTTAACCGAATAGCTATCACTTAAGGCTATGCTTATTAAAAGAAGGAAAATACTTGAGAATTACACTTCCTTGACAAAAACCTGTAAATGAGGCTTTCTGAACATAGGTTTTGCTCCCGAGAATGTGTATGAAATCTTTTGAAAGAATTTGCCACAATATAAGAAAAATATTGTTGTCATTTTAGTTTTCAGGAAAGAGATAGTCAGCCCTCCACATTCACTAGTGTTCAGTTGACAAGGTTCTCATGAAAGCGAGGAACTGTAAATAAAGATTTTTTTTTTACCTCAGATAACAATTTTAGGAATTCCAGCATGACTCCAGCATGGCTGGCTTCTTCTGGAAGCTGACCATAGAATCACACTGGAAGACCCAACAGAAGTGTATTCTCCAGAAATCTCGAGTTCCTCCAGGATGACAAGAGGAAGTTAATAATAGAATCTCACTGGCAGACCTAGAGATGCCTAGAAAAAAAATTCGACTGAATCCATCAATAATCAAACCTGCAAAAGCCAAACCTGCAAATGTGGAGAGATGACTGTACAACTTTATAAGAGGTACATAGGACATGGCTGTCCCAATAATGAGCTGCTCTAGAAATACCAACATGGCAAGTATGAACTATTGAAAATAAGAGTAAAAACTATAAGAGAAAGAAGTAATTTAACAATTGTTCTCTATTTAGATTTTTGTGTATGTTTCAGGTGTCTTGTGGTTTGCACTATGTCTTATCTCTGGGTGTGCCATTTTGGGTTTTGATAAAGGCAGTAAATAAATTTTAAAGGTGGGAGATACAGAATTTGACAATTTTGAATATGAATATATGCAATGCAATCATCATATTGGTGAGACTGTTTTCCTCAGTTTCACTTGCCTCCAAGAAAATATGACTTCTCTAGGAATTGGAAATTTGATGATATACTTCTATTGGAAGCAACAGGACATAGTAAATTCCTAGAGATGAATTGCTTAGGTCCTCCGGAGTGACTTTATGATAATTTTCAACATTAATTGTTCATTACAATAGGGTAAATTGTTAAGTTCTATGTTAAATTCAAGAATATTTTCCCCACCAATAGGAGGGGGGGGGGGCAACAATATTACAGAAAAGGTTAAGCATTTTAAGAACAACTTTAGCACCAACTTATTTTATCTTATTTTATCTTTCCTAACAGCTTTAGTAAGATTATCCAGTCATATACAGCACAATATCTGTTCAAGCACGTAGTTTTATATGTTAAGTGAGCATAACTAATGCCAAATCTAGTTTTCAAATGCGTCACCATCTTATCCTCTCAGCAATGCTCCAATAACCTAGCTGCAGAATGAGTTTAATGGCATGTAAAAGGAATCCCTTATTACATAAGAGTGTGCATTCAAGAATAACTGCATACTCCTAACACTTAATGTCACATCATTTATACCAACATATTTGAGAATTGTGAGTGTTTAGAGTCACCTGCAGCACACACACACACATGTGAACCAGGGCAAACCATCCTTATGGAATTCAAATATAAACCATTTGTATAGCTGAGGTACATTGATGACAATTTATTGTCTGGGAGCAGTAGCAGATCAAGTTTGGAACAATTTACAAAGTGCATCAGCTAATCCTGCTAATAAATTCACGCACAACAGCCCTCTTGAAAATCCACATATTTCTTCCCTGAAAATTATTCTAAACATTATACATAACAAAAAAAGTTACATATCTTATTTGTAAACCAATTACTGTCCAGATTTATTTGAACCAGAATTTTATATGTATGAAAAAAATACATCTTCACACAAAGAAGAAAGAGAGGGAGTAACTACTAACTGGGTTTTATTTCTAAATACATTTTCATGCAAATAAACTCATTCAGATGCTACAGAGGAAAGAACTGGGTTTATGTGAGATCCAGGTCTAATATTGTCATGCAGAAAGCAAGCCTTTTACTTTCTTGGGGTCCATCTTCATGGACATCTAAACCCAGAGCTTATTCAAAGCTCTGCTCTCTCAGATCACCATCAGATTCTATTCATATGCTCCACTCCTCAACCGAGTTCTAACTGTCCAGTTAAGTTGAACCAGTTTTGGTCCCATTGGATGATATACTTACCTTTTCTGTCCTGTTTTTGCTCTGGAGAACTCCTGACTGTCACTGGGAGGCTTTGTTGATGTTACCTTGGTTGACATCAACAAAGGCTCCAAGGGAAAAGAGGGGATCCACCTCCTGCTTTCTTTAGGTTATGTTTGCACCAAGCCCAAAGTATGGGACTGCACCAGAGTCTCAGGGAAGCTCCAAAGAATTTCCCAACTTCTGCTAATGTAGGATAGAATTGGCTTAACAGGTTTTAATCTGGATTAGGTATTGGGAGTTTCTGAATATCCGGAAATGATCTCAGGTCAATTCAGGCCATCTGACCTGCTTTACTTATTATTGTTATGAATAGTTGTGGTGGTGATAACAGTAATATGCACATGCAACCCACCACATTTCCTGGAGTTAAGGACATGTGATTCCCACAAATGTTAAAAACATGATTTTTTTTAAAAAAAACTGAGTATCTTCAGATATTACTGGTCCTCCAGCATGATAGAAGTTGAATGTAAAGTTACACTGGAGAATATACCATCTCATCAGACTGGAGGTCTTTCCTCCTCTTCAGGGATGGGGCCTACCGAGTGCCATCACTCGGCAGGCCCCATCCCTGAATGTGTCCTGAATATGTCCATCAATGGGGCAGGACACTGGCTGTGACCTTGCCCCATTGATTGCTGAAGTAGTGAGGAAGCACCACAAGGCACTTCCTTGCCAACAACAGGAGGCAAGGTGTCTTTTGGGTAATTCCAATCTTCCTGCATTTTTTACCCTTTTCCTCCATCAGAAACAGGGCACCAATGTGCCTTGTCCCAATACCCCGAGTGATGTGGGAAGGAGGGAGGGTGTGCAAGTCACCACAAGTCTCCATGCGCACCTTCCATTTCACTGGCAAAACAACGAAATGGGGGGGGGGGTCTGTCCTAGAGACATTCCTAGAAATTCCTAGAGAGAACATTTTTATTAAATTTGCAAATAATCAAATCCATAACAGTCAAACTCATTAATGTGGAGAACTGGCTGTAAAAAAAGTCTGTTTTATGTGTTCAGTGACAGCAGTAGTGTATGGAGATCTGACCAATCAATCCAGATCAATATGAATAACAATCCACATTGGTTTTATAAGTCTTGGTGAAATATATCAGACCTAATAAATTATGCTACCCTGCATATGAAAGTGCTGTATGCAACTAAATTTTAGCTATCAGTTGATTAGTAAATTAGTGCATGATGGGAAATTATATAATTCTGTTTTAGGCAGTAAATTTTTATACTTTTTCTGTTTTTATAGCTCTGATCATGTCAAATGCACTAGAGAGTTAACCCCCCCCCCCCCAATATATATATACACTCACTTAAACTTGCCAATTTAAAGTGCTTGCTTATTCTTAAATCAATATACATGAAAGCTTCACATTTGTGTCCATTCAAAATTGATGTAAGCTTTTTCTGGCAAACAAGGGTCTGGAAACCCAAGTTAATATATCTTTGTTTCATAAAAATGCCATCGATTTTCAGAAGCAAAATGACATTAAAGATGGTTGAATCTATTCCTATCTAAACCTTTTAAGCCATAAGTTGGCTCTATTTCATTCTGGCATGTGTTTGTGAAGATGGCATACAAAAATCAATATTTTGATACACAATCTCTCAATGTTTGCATTCTGAACTCATTTCTCCCAGTGTTTACATTGGAATAAATGAATACAAAAATGAATGCCTTGTTGGTAGAAAGGTATAATGTTACAATTTTGCATGCATTTTCATAACATTTTTGCATATTTTTATCTTAATAGATGGAGTTTGGTATGCAGTTTCCTTTTTGGTATTCTTAGGAGAGAAATGCAGAACACATTTTAGAAACCCTTAAAACTGGAGGGTAACTTTGTTACAGTTATCTTATTAACTCAGTAAATGCTAAATTAATATGTCTTTACATGCAAACAAAATAAATTTCATCCCAACCTTGCAATGAGGATCTTGACACCCTAGTTACACTATTCCTCCCTCCCTTCGTATTTTCTACCTTTCTCATGGTCTGTTTTTTCCACCAAACTTGTACTGGTCCTTACATATAAGAACCATTGATTTCCCAGATTTGATTTGTTATGAGCAACCAAGCATCCATTTTCAAAGATGAAAAAGTTGATTGGAACAAGAAAGTGAACCTCTTAGTGGAAAAAAAAACACATAGCCACTGTACAGAGATGTCATCATCAATTGACTGCCTTAAAACAATGGCAGATATAGTATTTAGAAGGTCAAGCAATCATCACATCTGCTCTTGATAGATTTGACATAGCATTTCTATTGTTTTGTTGAGAAGGGAAAATGCTCTCTAGCCATAAATTATAGCTTTCTCAAAACATCCTTTGAGTATTCATATTAAATCTTAGATTTACCAATATCTTCCTGACACTGTAATACATTTTCAGTACACTAACTTTTGGCTGGGAAAAGAAATAAATCAGATCAAACCTTTACATACTCTGAGGGAACCTGGGAGGGTTGTCGTTGACATCGGTGAGTGTTATGTTTACAGTGGTTGATCCTGACAGCCCTCCAACCTGTCCAGCCATATCTTTGGCTTGAATGACAACCGAGTAATGTTCCCTGGCTTCCCGGTCCATGTTATGCAAGGCTGTCCTGATGACTCCTGTGATGTTACAAAAAATGGGAAAGAAGAAAGAAAAGAAACATTACTCTTCACTTCTTTATAAAGGTTATAAAAGGGGAGGCCACCTACATAGTTGCTCTTGTCAACAGAATGAGGCACAAAACTAATTAACATCCCCAGCAAGCCATATTCAGTTGAATTTTTGACTCACATTCAACAAATTTGCATTCTCTACTGTGCCACATCTGTTGCTGGGGAGGGAGGAACTTATATAAGGCATTACAAAGAAACATCAAACACATCACAATGTGTTCAAAGGCAAATGGAGCAGCATTTGATAGATTGTCAGCTTGCTGGGGGGATATACTGAAATGAAAATTATTCCCATTACAAATGCATATAATATATTAATACATTATCAATCCAACCTATAGAAACATGACATCACATGTGATAATTCCTTCAGTAGTAGTTCAAGTGAATTATTAATGAAAATAGGTTGATCTATATATGTGATCTAAAATATATCTGATGTCAAGAAAGCTACACAAGTTTGCATTCCATCAATACCATCGCATGGTTTCATTCTTATTCATTAGTTTCTGAATACCATCCACATTCTTGATTCACACATAATATTTTTAGAAAAACACACATTCAGGTGGCTTTAGTGCAATGCCATTTGGGTAAAATTTTTGTTGGCTCTACCTGTTTAGTTATGAAAATATTTGCAAAATTGAAAAACAAATAAGTGCAGGGGCACATAAGAAAGGACAATGGAATAATTGATGTCACCTATATCCAAATGCTAGGCATCTGGAGAGAAGGTGGTTTTGGACAGATGATTAGCCTATATACTCATGTTTAAGTCTAGAAATTAAAGTCAAAAATCATTCCAAAAACATATGAGTACTGGGTGGGGGGAGGGGAGGCTCTTCTTTGACTAGAATAGTGAAAGATACAAGCTTAGTCTATCTTGGAAGAATCTAAACCAAGCACCAACTCCATCTACTCTATCCATTGTAGTGTTACTACAATGGCCTTCTTTAATGTCAGGGTGGAAAATGACAGTAAGCAGCAAGGGACAGCTGGTCCATGAGGAGGAATTGGTGCTTTCCTCTCTCCATGGAATAACTCTTGACTTATCCATGGGTCATATCATAATCTATAATTTTATCCTCACAACCTGCCCTTGACTTATAGATGAGATTTACTTCTGCATGAGTATAAACAGCATCTAGGTCACCCCTCTCAGAGTGCCTCAGCAGACATATTTATCAAAAGTTTCAGCTGAGAAAATCAGAGGAACCAATAACATAACAGGATATTGAAGAAACAGTACAGTATTTTAAAAGAAAAAACATCACAAGGACTAGATGGCTTTGCCAGTATTTTTTTTTCATATATTGTCACCAAATTTTTACAATTATAATAAATGACAGTTTGCCAGGAAAGAAGTACCGCAACCTGGGATGAGAATGCTAAATCAATAAGTCTGAATCCAGGTAACAATTCTCAATTGTCTCATTCCTGTCAACCAATATATTTGTGAAAGTGGAATGTGAAAATCTGGACTTAAATCTAGTTCATTAGAATCATACTGCCTTTTTTGAGAATAAAAAAATACTAATGAACATAAAAAGATTAATTGAAAGTGTTGAGATCAACCAGAAACAGTGAAAGCAAGCTGGTTCTCTCACTTTCAAAGGTAAAAAAAAAACATTGACTAAATAGAGTGGATATTTTTTTTTTATGAAGATTAATTAAAATAGATGATGACTAAAGGAACTTTAGATGTAACCCATATGTCTCAGTGTTATTCTGCAGTTATTTAATGATGTGTACATCTATAAATCCAAAAATTCAAAAATCAACTCAAGAGACCAGGGACAAGTTATCCACATATCAGTGTGAGTATAGAACTTTAACTCTTTACAAAAAAAAAAGAAAGAAAGAAACATTCCCTTCTCTGTGCAGTTGTGAGAGGGAAGAATTTAGACCATGGGGGAACCTTTAAAAACCACAACTAAACCCCTTTCCTCTGCCATGGGACTGCTTCTGATCATTTTGACTGCCTCGGTAGTGAAATGGCAGTGGTGGTACTTGAATATGTACTCTTTTCATTTTGGAATGTCATAAAAAGGGGGGAAATGTCTGAGGCTTAAAGACTGACCATCTTCTGTGAACAAAAAAAGAAATATTCAGTGTGCTCAAAGACAATCAGGAAATATAACAATAAAATGCCTTGAAAGGTTGCTGGAACACTCATTTCCTCTGAATTTTTGAGGAAGGAATAGAAAGATAATTCCTGAATAAAATTATAATATTTTGCTTTACCATTAGTGATGTCTTTGGAACCACCGGTAGTACACTGATCTTGGAAGACTATTCTACTCGGACAATGAGGGATCGCCTAAGCGAAGCTTTGGAATTTGAGGAAAGTAGCAAATACAGATATCTACTATAAGATTTTCTGCCAACTGTGAATTTGAAAATAAAAAAGATAAGAAGTTTGCAAAACTCATCTCAGATTGAATGCTTCTCTATATTTTGGTATGAAGACTCGTAATAGAGTTAGAAACAGCCAAAACTTTAAGTAAAGCCATTTGTACAATATGACACAATATGAGAGAGAGAAAAGGAAAGGACAAATAAACAACATCACTGCCGTACCTGATGACATATGGCCTAATGGTTTGGCAAATGGCCAATTGAGCTGAAAAACAGCCTAAAAATATTCTAGGCTATTCCAGAGTTTCATTGCTTGAATCAGAAATTTTGTATTAAGCAACCATCTGGCTTTTAAAAATTGCTTTCCAATATACAGAAGATGCCTTTCTCTTAACATAAGGAAAATTAAACGAGTAACCATTCAAGAAATCTGTAGCAAATTCTGTAGTATTAGCTTAGACCCTGCCAAGTCTTTGTCTATTAGATCATTTAATGGAGAGTCACTGATTTAATGGAATCCAACAATCAGAATTTATTGACCAGGAAGCTAAATAATCCTGAAGAAAAGGCTTTACCTGAAGGATCAATAAATGTCACAGTTAATGGTT
This sequence comes from Anolis sagrei ordinatus, assembly GCF_025583915.1. Classification (NCBI taxonomy): domain Eukaryota; kingdom Metazoa; phylum Chordata; class Lepidosauria; order Squamata; family Anolidae; genus Anolis; species Anolis sagrei. The sequence goes on from NW_026847438.1 coordinate 152,352,846, forward strand.
TTGTGGAGTTTGAATCTGAATAAAGATGGAAATATGTTCCAAAAATCCAAATTTTGCACACAACGAGTCCTGAACTATGAATACAGTTCAATATATACACGTTGCAAATATTTTCTCACCATGGGAATAAAATTGTTTAAATTATTGATTGCTTTGAGAAGAAAAGTAGTGAAGAATTCTATCCCCAAACATGCACTCTTCTGGTTTTATAATGGCAGACATTTTGTTTACTCTAACACTTCCTTTCACTTTTCCAGCATCCTGTCACTATCAAGGAACAAATCTAGGGTGGGCATTTGCTAGGATAAAAAGTGTCATTGGCAAGAGGCGCTTTCACTGTTTCCCCTTGTTAGATCTACAGAGCCATCTAGACCATTTATAGAGCCTTCGGAAAATATGAGATAGAAGCTTTGCTCTATCATAACAATAACCAATACTTATTGCTACAGAGTGGACACATTTGGTAATTCTCCATGCACAGACTACATGTATTACTTCCTTTTTTGCTGTGAAATAAAACAGAATGATAGATATGTTTCTTTTCTTCTTCTTTTTCCCTTTTGTGTGTGAAAGCAAGAAGGCTTGGCATTTTCTCTGGAAGACTATTTCCAAATTCAACTCCCTTCCTGGAGGAGCATCTTCCTACCTTATTGGTCTTACTTTTAGAGATTTTCTAATAGTGTTCTGGTTTCCTCTGATACTCATGATGTATTAATGCAGTTGACATCACTTTAAATGCCATGATCTATAGTTCGGTGTGATACCAGAACTATTCAGCAGAAAAGGCTAAAAACCTTGCAAAACTACAATTCCTATGGCTCCAGAGCATTGTGCATTTAAAGTGGTGTCAAATGCATTAACCCTAAAGAGTTAGTGTACCCTCTGGACCATCCTCCAAAAAATCAGGTGGCCAAACAAATTCATGAACATCCTGCAGCTCCTCCATGATGACATGATGGCAATGGTTTTGGACAACAATGGCTCCCAAAGTGACCCATTTAAGGTGGAATCAGGTGTCAAACAGGGATGTGTTATTGCCCCAACTTTATTCTCCATCTTCATCGCTATAATACTTCATCTTGTTGATGGGAAGCTTCCCAGCAGAGTGGAAATCATCTATCGGACAGATGGCAAGCTGTTTAACCTCAGCAGACTGAAAGCCAAAACCAAGGTTACAACATCTGTTACAGAACTCCAGTATGCTGATGACAACGTCATCTGTGCGCATTCAGAAGAAGCTCTACAAGCCACTCTAAACACCTTTGCAGAAGCATTCAAGAAGCTCGACCTGTCATTGAACATCGAAAAAACCAAAATGCTGTTCCAGCAGTCACCAGCCAACCCCTTTCCAATGCCAGAGATGCAGCTTAATGGTGTAACATTAGAAAATGTTGATCATTTAAGCTACCTTGGCAGCCACCTCCCCATCAAAGTCAACATCGACACCGAAATACAACACCGCCTGAGCTCTGCAAGTGCAGCATTTTTCCGAATGAAGCAGAGAGTGTTTGAGGACCGGGACATCTGTAGGGATACCAAGGTGCTTGTTTAGAAAGCTATTGTCCTCCCAGCCCTGCTATATGCCTGTAAAACATGGACTGTCTACAGACGTCACATGCAACTCCTGGAACGATTCCATCAGCACTGCCTCTGGAAAATCCTGCAAATCTCTTGGGAAGACAGGCAGACAAACGTCAGTGTGCTGGAAGAAGCAAAGACCACCTGCATTGAAGCGATGGTCCTCCACCATCAACTCCACTGGACTGGCCACATTGTCCGGATACCTGACCACCGTCTCCCAAAGCAGTTGCTCTACTCCGAACTGAAGAACGGAAACCTATTAGGCCTGTGCAATCAATAAAAAATCTTTCAATACTGATTATAAAGTTAGGGGTGGGGGAAAGTAGTTTCTAAAGTGTTTCTGAAATTAGATGGGGTCTGTATTGTAACTAGTTAATCGGTTTTTGTTACTTTTTGTAAAGTAATTGTGCCAATGGGGAAACTTCAGAGGCTCCTTTCGCCATCATTGTTAGAGCTATTTACTAGGGCTGGGCGGTTTCGTTCGTTAATTTCGTAATTCGTTAATAATTCGTATTTAAAGTGGCTTACGATCCGATATTGAACCATTCAGGAGCAACTAAAAATCGAAACGAATTTTTAAATTTTATTTCGTAATTGTTTCGTAATTGTTTCAAAATTGTTTCGAAATTGTTTCGTTATTATTTTGTTATTATTTCCGTATGTCTGGTGCAAGTTTTATAGTTGTTGTTTGTTTTATCAGTGATAAAAAAATAAATTATCACACCAACAGTCAACAACAGAGGGAGAGGGAAGCTTCAGAAGTTCCTCCTGTCCCATTTGGAGGGTTTTTTAGCATATTGCGCAATCACGTCCGCCATTGACGAATCGATTCGTTATTGCTTCGAAATTGTTTCGCAATTTCCGAAATTTCGTAAATATCGAACTTTTTTAAAGAAAAAATTCGGAATTCTTTTAAAAAACGAAACGCAAAAAAACCCTAAAAATGAATCGAGTTTAGAAACAAATTTTTCCGTTGTTGCCCAGTCCTACATTTACATTACACTTGCTAAAATTAAAGAACACACACAATGAACACTGTTAGCCCATAACATTTCAGAATGTTTTACTTATCCACAGATCTTTTGGAAATTTTCAAAGCTTTTACAAAAACCTTTTTTTTACAAAAAAAACCCGCTACAAGAGCCATCTCCTTGAATTTTCTATACAATGACACAAAATAACAGGGGATCATCCCTCCCAAGTTTCGGAAATATTAATAAATCTACTGATTTTGGGATTTTTTTTAAAAAAAAACTTTTAAAAAAAGCCACAACCACTATCTCATTTAATGTATTTAACCAATAAAACTTGAATTTAGGGATTTCTTCCCAGCCCAGTACATATTTACTTACTAGTACTGAAGTATCAGTCAGTTCTCTTCTTTGCAGATTCAACCATGTATTGGAACTATGGCTGCTGCTATGAGGGACAAATCTCTCCACTATCCTGATTGGGGATTTCTGATGCCGAGAAGAATTCTGGGAAATATAGTTTAGGACAGGGCCTTTTGAATTCTCTGCTGTAGGGCCCCTCGCCTTCCCAAACTACAATTCCCAGAATTCTGTGCTTTCTCAGTCTCTTTTCCAGCTCACTGAGCCCATCCTGTCCTACTGCTTTCCTCTTCTCATGGAGAGAGGCGGCCTATCTTTTCTTAATTTAAAGAGGAATGGCAGCTTTTTTGGCTTCACATCATTTGCACTCAAAATGACTTCTGAGCATTTCAGAATCAAACAAAAAAGTATTGGGTGAATTTTGATTCTTAGGTTTTTTGCATGCCCGACTCCCCCAGTATTCCTTAATATCTGTTTGTATATACAAAACTTACAAATTAGATATGACTTATGATTTAAAAATGAAGATTTGCACACCCCTATATCTCTATACTTCATCATGAATAAAGAGAAAACTTATTAATTCAGAATTACATTATATCTCTTTTAAAGTCTGGACTAAAAACCAGAACCTATTCACCACCTATAATCTTACATTTTGATAAAAGAAATTTTGAAATAAAATGCCCTAATTATGTGAATTATGTGGCAGGGACAAATCTTATATTCAAGACCTGATACGGACTATATGGCAAAGCTAAACAGTATGTACAAAATGGCATGAGGCCCTTTGTTCTGCAAATTGGCTCAGTTCTCTAACCCCTCAACCAATCTCACAGCTTTACAGAGTTATGAAGGTGTATGGATTGTGCAGCATTGAAAACATAGTTGTGCAACAAGCCTTACTCCTTCTAGGAAGAAATGTATGTGCAGATCCATCCCAACATGAGTTCAGGATTTTTCTTTTAACTCCCCTGTGATAATATACTGTGATTCATCCATCTCTTTTCTTCCAAAAATTCCTTTCTTGCATCTTGTGGCTTCATGCTGTGTCAAGGCATCCAGGAATGGTAACATCAATATAACATGTTGGAGACCGAGCTTGAAAAGTAGTCATTTACTGTCACAATAAAATAGTTACCTTAAAAATAAATGTCTGAGATGTACTGACTACTGCCATGTAGGACAGAACACTCTCCTCCAATCAACCTTGTTTTCTACCTTAACAGCTACAATAGCTGTAATGCAGCAGCACAACCCAGTGCTTGAATCCATGTTATTCTTCATCCATTTAGTAATCTATACTTTTATAATTATAAAAATAACTAAAAGCTATTATTTTATCACAAATGGATTTCTGGTTACAACCTGAAGTTGTAAAGTAATGCTTCCATTATTGAAAAGTTAATTCCAAATTCTATAAGCCTATTTTGAACCTCAGATACTTCCAAGCTTTCAGGTTTGTTCAGAGGACATTGATAAATATAAAGGCATAATTATATGCAGTTTCCCTTATTGATTGATTGTTGGTTGATTGATTGACTGACTAATTAACTGTATATGTTGCCTTTCTCTCAGAGCAGGGCTTCCAAGGACTGTAAAATAAAAACATTTAGAACTGAATTTAAAAACCATGAACATTTGTTCGTAAAGCATTTTAAAATCAATTTAAAACAACATACAAGTTTTTAATTTTAAAAAGATGAAAAAAAAACATTTCCACTAAAATGGAATAAAAACTGATGCATTTAAAACGACAAGCCAATCAAAGTTTTGCTTTTTGTTTTGTTTTGTAAGATTGGAAATTGCTTATGGACATTTTTAGTAATACAAAATCTATTTGCAACAATGAAATAATGCTTTGGCTCAGCTCACTTCCACACAGCCTTTTAACCCATGCCCAATCGGGTTTAAAGTCCACACACTACCCATGAACACCCACATTTTTCTGGGGGGGTGTGTGTCCAGATGCCCTGCCAGACCTTCCAGCAGGGCACCCAGACACCAACAAAAATCCACCAAAAAGTCTTTAAATGTAAAAATTATTTACCCAGCTGCCGGCCTACTCCTGGCATGGAGAAAGGACATGCCAGGAGAAGGGGGGCAAGAAGCGATTTTCAACCTCCCACCTCCTCCTGGCATGTCATTTCTATGTGCCAGGAGAGGGCTGGCAGCAGGATAGTGGTGGCCAGGTAAGTATATATATATATACACATTACTTTTTATGTTTTTAAAAGAAGTTTAGGGGAGGAGATGGTGGTCAGAAGGATAATGGTGGCCAGGTAAGTTTTTTTTTACTTTTTAGATTTTTTTAAAGACGTTTTGGTGAGGGGTGGCAGCTATCTTGGGTTTTCCGGGCTCCAGGACCCTGTAAATTCTGAGACAGCTATGTGGATTAGGCTCAGAAGTCGTATAACATGATTCCCAGGCTCAATCCACACAGGGTCAACACCTGGAAAAACCCGGGTCTCACACATGTCAAATTTATTCCCTTTTCCCTGAGGCATCATTTGGATGCTTCGGGGAGAAGCGTGGGAGCTTGTGCATATAAGGAAGCTGTGTGGATGTGTTGGGGTTCAGCCTGTGTGTGAACCTGAACCTGATTCTCTGATTGTATTTCCTGATGCTAATGAGGATGTTGATTCTGAGATCAATATAGAAGAAACTCCTGCAGCCTTGGAAAGCAAAAGTCCAAATTCCCATGAGAATATTTCAGAGCCAAGTGGTGAACTTTTACTCCCTTCTGGCTCTTCAGAGAATCTGACACCTGGGCTCTCTAATGAGGATAGGAGAGGGCAGATTTGGCAGAGCAGGGGAGAATCGCAAGGTTTACGAAGGTCAGCTAGATTGAGAGAAAGGCAAACAAGGCCTTCAAAGCCTTCAGGCGTGTCACATAATAGATTTCTTGGCTTTAAGTGCCTCCCGTCTGGATACATCTTCAGACCAGGCATCGTTTCAGATTCATGTGCAGACTCTTGCAGTTCTCCTGCTTCCAGTGGCTTTGTTCCAAGGAGTTTTTCTAGTGCTTCAAGTACGGTTAGTGGATTGCTAACAGGTTCCAGGATTTACCAGTGTTACTGTGGATTTTTGATCTTGATCATGGACATTTCTTGTTGCTAATTTTTACTGTGGCTTTTTACCTTGCATATTTTCCTCTATTTTTGTACTCATCTTTCATCAATAAAAAGGATTGTTTTTCCTGAAGTCAAGTGTGGTGGATTGTTGTCTTAAGGTCCAGTTTCCTGCTCTGGGTTGCAACAGGATGTGTCCTTGGTCATTAACCAGAGTGGAGGATACATTCAAGAAATAAGAAGAAAAATATGTCTTGTAAGGCCAGCTAGGAAGAAACTACAAGATCCTGAAGTGTAAAGGTGTATAATTGAATACTAAGGTTAGGATCATCCAGTTTCAGTTTCTAAGTTTAGTTGTGAAATCTGGGTCCCACCTACAAAGTCACATAATGTAGGATCTAGGATAGGAAATGGATGAGTCTGAGGCATCCAGATGACATTTCAGGCTAATACATTTCAACCTGGAATATACCAGGTTTAAAAGACCTCTTATTGAAAAATCTCAACCTTTGGGGGTAGAGGACTGTCCCATGGGATCCAAGCAAGTACTCCGCACAGTCATCCCTACTCCCCAGTTTCAGGTAGCCCAGGGAAGAGGGATGTTAATGCCAGCCTCTCCCCCCCCCCCCCCCCCCCCCCCCCCGCCGCCGCCCATATTTAACTTTTTTTTTTAAAAAAAAAACCCTTAAGTAGGCTAAATGGAGGACAAGGAGGGGAGAGGGGACAATCACCTGCCCATCCATGTCAATCGTAAATTGGCACGGGTGGATAGTCTGGCCACCCCTTTCCCCCAGCCAAAAAGCTGGGATTTCAGCCCATGTGGCCAAGAAACATGAAGAAAACAGGCATTTAAAATGCTAATTTTTCTTTGCATTTGTGCCAGTGTAGACAGTACAATAAAGTTCATAGGAACAAAATCAACTCATTTGATCTATGGTGCTGGAGAAGAGTACTATTGACACTGTGGACTACTAAAAACACAAATGGATCTTAGAGCAAATTAAGTCTGAACAATCCTGAATGGTTAAACTGAAACTGTCATACTTGGGCATATCATTAGAAGACATAACTCACTAGCTTGCTTATCAAACTAGAATCATGTTCTGGAATGTAACAGATTTTGCTAGAAGAGAAATTCCCATTTCAGCAGCATATTATGGACCCACTGGAATTTGAGCTGCAGTTTTGATTCTGAAAGAAAAGGGTTTTTGAGTGGTAGAATCTTACACTTATCACTTAAGCGGATTCTGCAATTTTATTTTATGAACTGCTTTGAAGAAGCCATCTGCATTTTTAAAAGGAAAAGAAAAAAATGACTGATTGTGCCTTGTAGAAGAAGTCATTTATCACTTGAAAGATGATTCATAGTATCTTCTCAATCTACAAAATGTGAGATAAGCATATTTTTGCAGAAGCCCCTTGAATGATCAGTACCTAGTGTGTTGTAGGTGTAAGTGCAATGGACTAGAGCATGAAAAATCCACAACATAACCCACGGGACTGTTGTGATTATTTAAATGGGGGAAAAGGAGAGTACATGGCATGCAAGTTTGAATTTTATTATAGAAAAGGTAATTATACACCAAACCCTTTCAAACATGGTCACCAACTAAGGTCCCTTCTACACTGCCATATAATCCAGATTATCAAAGTAAATAATTTGAATTATCTGCTTTGAACTGGATTATATGAGTCCACACTGTTTCAAAGCAGATAATCCGGATTTTATATGGTAGTAGAAGGGGTCTTAGATTTCAGTTCATCACTGGCCTTAGCTGTATAGCAGGTGCTGTATATAGTTCACTGTCAAGACCTAATTAAGTTCTGCACCTTAGAAAAGGCAAGCAGAAAAAATAGATAGCATAAAGCATAACCAAGGTTAAAACAGAGTCCTAAGAGAGAGAAAATGAACCAAGTGTGGAGGATCAAAAGACAAACAGCAGACCAGGGTCTAATCTGTCAAGTTCTTAACAGAAAACAAGGAAGGAGATTCCAAAAGGCAAACACAGTCCAAGGTGAAACAGTCACAGATAAATCACCACTAGAATCTCTGGCTAGCCGGTGGTATTTAAAGTTGTGGGGGGAAAGTGATATTTTCAACCATTGTATGGTGTTAGGAATGAATCTTATATTTATTTATCGTGTCAGGAGCAACCAGAGTGTTGTATTACATTTTTAACAAAACAAACAAACAAACAAACAAACAGGAAAACACAAAGTTTGCAAGCTTGGTAGTTGATTAAATGTCCTTTGACCAGTATCTGGCCACTTGGAGTGCCTCTGGTGTTACTATAAGAAGGTCCTCCATTGTGTATGTAGCAGGGCTCAGGTTGCATTGCAGCAGGTGGTCAGTGGTTTGCTCTTCTCCACACTCGCATGTTGTGGATTCCACTTTGTACCCCATTTCTTGAGGTTGGCTCTGCATCTCGTGGTGCCAGAGCGCAGTCTGGTCAGCACCTTCCAAGTCGCCCAGTTTTCTGTGTGCTCAGGGGGGAGTCTCTCATTTGGTATCAGCCATTGATTGAGGTTCTGGGTTTGAGCCTGCCACTTTTGGACTCTCGCTTGCTGAGGTGTTCCAGCGAGTGTCTCTGTAGATCTTAGAAAACTATTTCTTGATTTAAGTCATTGACATGCTGGCTGATACCCAAACAAGGGATGAGCTGGAAATGTCACTGCTTTGGTCCTTTCACTATTGGCTGCTACTTCCTGGCACTTCTTGTGTGAGAGAATTGGCTGTCTGCAAGGACATTGCCCAGGGGATGCCCGGATGCTTTGATGTTTTATCATCCTTGTGGGAGGCTTCTCTCATGTCCCTGCATGAGGAGCTGGAGCTGATAGAGGGAGCTCATGCGCCTCTCCCCGGATTCGAACCTGCAACCTATCGGTCTTCAGTCCTGCCGGCACAGGGGTTTAACCCACTGCACCACCGGGTGCTCCACAAGAAGAGTATTAAATGTGGGTATAAAAGGCAATGTGTTTCCATAAAAGACTACTACTATCAATTGGATTTTTTGCTGACATAATCAAATTGAACTACCAAAATATTTTTTTTTCTTTTAAAGCAAGCAAGAAAACATAGAATTGTGCTGTCTTAATCAACAGCCATGGAGTGTTATGTTTTAAAATCACAATTTAAAAGAATGTGGGGAGATACATGTTAGTGACTTCATCAGAGCTTTTAACTACCTTGGTATACATTATGGCTGATTTGAAATTTTCATTTTTGCCATCTGCAGCAGTGCCTTTATTTCACACTTTTCATGGCAGCAATAACTGTTTGGAGAGAACTACACCCCACACATATTCCTACATACAGCTGTTGAGCAACACCAAAATCATTTTCCAAGTCATTAAATGCATTCCTTTACCTAAAAAGGCTGTGTTGTTGATAATAAAAAGCAGAGATGATTCAAACAAGAGCATGCAGGTGCAAATCTGTCAAATGGCATAGCACTAGAAGGGTGACTGGCTCTGACCCATTACTCACAATCCTCTTCTTGTAGGGAAGTTTTATGGAATGGGTGTATATTCCTCCTGTGCAGATGGCATATTATTGTCCTGCAGTAAGTGAACATTTGCAGAGCCAAAATAGCAACCAAAAAAACCAAACACAGGAGCCCAAATTCTGGATGAATTAGACAACCTCGTTATAGGATCCAACAGGAAAAGGGAGACCATTATGATAAACCAGGTGCTCACATAAAGCTACAGGAACACTCCAGCAAACATAAAATTAGTCACAAGGCTCTTAAGTATCTAAATACCAGTAACGTATTGATGCAGAAATATAGCAGTTTGGGATATATAAAGCAATTTACCCCTTGCTGAGATGCTCTGATTTCTATTCTCTCAACAAAATATACTACATTGGGCACGCTAACTTGATGGGAGTTCTTAACAATAGAGCCTGTATTCAGTTTTGGAGGACCCACTGAAAGTTAAATATGGTTTTTATTGTTTGTTGACACAGAAATGTTTGGAGGCACTAAAATAGCCTTCCCTTGTTCAGTTATTTATGACATATGATTCAAACTGTTTATTCTTTTTCATAAGAGCATATATATTAGGGTTGTGCAATTCGTCAAAAATCTGTTCTGTTTTTACTGGGAAATGCTCAAAATCAGGAGGGGGGAATACCGTTTCGTGATCCCTCAGCTGGAAGTTCTGTTTTTGCTTCATTGGTGACAATGAGGGAACTGGTGAAGCTCCTCTATGTCATTTTTATGGTCATTGGAATGAAAATTGCCACATCTGGAGGACACATTTATGACTGCAAGTTAAGCCCCCCAAGTTTCAGAACATTTGGGTCATACACATATCCTCAGAATTTTTTAAAAGTTTTCACAAATAAGAAAAATGGGTTTTTGTAAGTGTTAAATATTTTATATATATATATATTTAATTTGGGGGTGTGGGTGGAGGATGCTGGACTGGTGAAGTAGTAAAAACACACAAGCCAGAAAGTAGGGCTGGGGAGGGAATAACAGAGGGTCAAAAAGGTGAACAAGAAGAAAGGAATTTTATTTTTTTTGGGAGAGGAACTTAGGCTGCTGGTGCAGGACAGAGTACAGAAGCCAGAAGGTAGGGCTGGGGAGGGATTGAAATGGAATTTGTTCCCATGAGGATTCAAGGAAGTCAGAATATTCCCGACACTTATCCCACACTCTGTCAAAATAAGGAGAAAAAATGTAAAAAAAAATGCTTTGACATACACAAAAGCCCTTTCAAAACTCATAGCCCCTCCCCCACAAATGCATACCCACCCACTTCTCCCTAGCAAAATTATTAGTAAAGAAGGACTATAATAACAATGTTAAGAAAATATAATGCAGAAGAAAAAGGTTGGAATTCCTGGTATATATAGACCAGCCTTGCAAAAAGACACGTGATCCACAAGGCTAACATGGAAAAACCTGCACATGTGAAGCTGCTCTTCTCACGTGGCAGCTGGATTCAGCCAAAGATCGGCCACCATGTGCCCTGTTACTGCCGACCTTCAGCTCCCCTGTCCCATTTCTGGAGATCCAGCTGCCAGATTAGCAGAATTCCCCGACAACTGTCCCCAAGTTAAGAACAAAATTGGTTCTGTAGGCTTGTTCTTAAGTTGAATTTGTATGTACTCTGAAAGGTACATGTTCAAGCGTAGTTCTATATATATAAACTTTGGCTAGCATAGGGAAGGGTTAATATCCCTTTGGTATTTGTTTTGTTCCCTGTGCCCCTGTTGAGAAGATTTCATCTCATTTTCTGTCCCTTGGATCATTGGATTATTGTGGAAACAAAGATTGTGACAAAGCTTCAATTGAGACACCATGATAACTCTTTCAGGAGTGAATTTCCATTCCTAGGGCTAAATTTCTCTCACTTCCTGTTGTCTCACCCTTGTTCTTAACTATGAGTCATATGTAAATCAGATGTTTGTAATTCAGGAACTACCTATATATATCTATAAGGAGTGAGAAAAATGGAAATGGGCAGAATATGGAGAATCTGTCTAGAGTTTAGAGCACTGGCATTTTGTCTTCCCTCCAGGTTTTAACCTAACCTTCAGGGAACTATCCAAATGCTGAGTGGGATTTCTCTCTAAATTAAGATAAAAACCATGAACTACCACTGATCTGGAGAAATTAAGAAAGAAAAGCCTGAATGTTTTCTGAGTATATTTTCAAAGCCATGGAAAATCCCAGTAGCTTCTCAAAAAAGATGGGATACATCTGACCAATTCCTAATTGAAAATCTGACTCTATCTGAAACAGGTTCTCTTTTTTTAATAGACTGATAGATTTGAGATTGCCAATGGATAATATATTGTCAACTACTGTCTTTACACACAAACCACCTTATGACTTCTTAATAAAAAAAAAAGCAAACAAACTCAAAGGGTAGCAGGCTGTTTTCAATCATATTTGTCTTTTTAATTTATTGTCTAAGACTATAACAGAATTCCAAAATAATAAAAAATTATAGGCAGCGCCAACATATTTCTTTACCTTTTTCTCTTTTCTTGTATATTTAAAATGTAGGTGTGTGTGTATGTGTGGATGAACACATTCCATAAATGAGGATGTTTGTTTTTCCTGGACATCACCGGGTTGCTTTTTCTAAAATTTTCTTTATGTTGTGCTTTGTGAGGTGTGAGATGTGATCTGGCATCAAATTGCAGTGGTCTGGCTCTGTTGGAAGTAGCACCAACACCAGGAATTGCTACACATATGGCCAGAGAGAACAGAGATGACCTATGAATCAGGTCTTGTCACACTTCTAGTTGAACATAGAGTCCTTAAAACTCCAGAAAAAACCATGATTTCTGACACATGTAAATAATCTGGCTGCTTCCAAGATGGAACTGGCTGCAATTATTTGCATAGGCATTTCAAGTTATTGGGCTTGGGCAGCCCAATTGCATAGGATGATCCAATTTCACAAAAGCGATGGGGGAGAAGGGAGAGGGGAAATGAAGGGATGTTTCCTTTCTCCCCTCTTCTTATTCCCCATAACTTTAGTGCCTTCGTTGATGTTATGCCTGTCACTACTAACCATTTCAAGGCTGGGGGTTGCAGCAGGGTAGTGGTTCAACAGGGTAAAACTGGGATTGGCATCAATGAATGATTGGAACACCCTCCTGCCTCTGCAGTGGCCCAGCACAGGTGGTAAAGACCATCCTGGGGCTAATCCAGAGTGAGACACTCCCCATTGGACCCAGGATAATATGCGAATGCAAAACCTCTCTAGGTCATTACATCACTGCTGTTAATGGGCATTACTAGCAAAGAAAAGCATGTCTAGGTGACAAACAGGATTCTTTTATCTCTATTGACTGTGCGAAAAAAGGAATTTCATCAAGAGGAGATCACATGATTAGTGTAATCAGAAGGAATTCTCTTATCTACACAACTAGATAAGATAATTTCTTGACCTGTTTACTCCTTAACAACCCTAAAAGAGAATAAAAGCCTAGAGTCCCCTGCCACAGTGGGGATGGCAGGGGAAGTAATTTTAATATCTGTTCAAATATATTTCTTAAGTTATAAAAGACATTCCACCAACGGAATGTTTGTGGGCAGGAAAAGAGATTTAAAGAAGGGCTCAAAGACAACCTTAAAAACTCTGGCATAGACACTGAGAACTGGGAAGCCCTGGCCCTTGAGCGCTCCAGCTGGAGGTCAGCTGTGACCAGCAGTGCTGTAGAATGTGAAGAGGCACAAATGAAGGGCAAAAGAGAGAGACGTGCCAAGAGGAAGGTGCATCAAGCCAACCCACACCAAGACCACCTTCCACCTGGAAACCAATGCCCTCACTGCAGGAGAACATGCAGATCAAGAATAGGGTTACACTGTCACCTACGGACACACTGCCAGTATACCGGTCTTGGAAGACAATCCTACTCGGACAAAAAAGGATCGCCTAAGTAGTAAGTTGTCAGAACCCAGATGCCTTAAAGAGCCAGACACAGGAATAAGTTCAAAACAACAGTTTATTAAATCGAAGTATTCTTCGTCTGTGGGTGACATAAGTATCTCCCGAATTTTCTTCTTTTGCTGTTCCTCATCTAACACCTGGGCACATCGTTTCCCTCCTCTACTACTCCTACTATCAGTTATAATGTGGCCAGCAGACTCTACTATAACATAAGTAAGTAAGTAAAAGGTATTACAGGAAGTAACTAACCTACATTCATAGAGAATCTGATTGATTCTATACAATGTAATCCTACATATATATAGTGAGTCTCCAAGTTACAAATATCCGACTTACAAACCACTTATAGTAAAGAATGGGGGCAAGACAACAGGAAGTGAGAGAAATCTACCCATAGGAGGGGAAATTTACCCCTGGAAGAGTTATCATGGGGAAAATGGTTCTCAACTGAAGTTTTATCACCAATTCATGTTTCCACAACAAGCCAAATTTTCCTAAATCCAATTATCACAGGGGCAGAAAGTGAAGTGAACAGGGGCAGAGGCAGTAAAACAAACACTACAGGGGTGTTAACCCTTTCCGATTCTATCCAAAGCTAAATATACTTATGGAGTTACACTTAAAAATGTACCTGCTCTGACTTTCATACAAATTCATTTAAGAACAATCTACAGAACCTATCTACAGAACCTATCTTGCTTGTAATTTGGGGACTGCCTGTATGTCTTAAACATGGAGTCTATTTTTATTTTGAGCCAATTTATGAAAACCACACTTACTCCATGCACCATATTTTTTCCATCTGTTTTTAAACCATTGAAGACCCTAAGTGTAGACTATAAAATACTATAATGCTTTGGTAATTAAGACACCATATTCATTTAATTTATTGTAATCTGTTTGTCCTACAGAAACCTGCACAAAGACTCAATAACACTAGTCTGCATATTTTTTTACTAAAGCACAATATTTCATCTGCTGATTAAATTATAGTGATAAAGCCAGAAAATAGAGGTCTACCTATGTTTTGTTATCTCCTTGGTGTTTGAGCCACATCATATCATAGGTTTAAATTAAGAAGATCAATTAAAACTGTTTTGAGTCAGAAGCTGTTTAATCTGTGCCTCTCCAACTGCGGCTACAGCAGGAAGGCATAGATAGCTGCAGTATCATTTCCCTTCTACAGCACACTTTTGTCTAGAGGATTGTTCTTAAACTGACAAAGTTGTCTTTGAAACCCTTTAATAGCATTGCCTGTGGCTATCTCTAAGACCCTGTGCTCAAAACTCCTCGTGATGTGCCTATGTGCTCAAAGACAGCCTGTCTTTCAGTGACTTGTTCTGCAAGCTTTACTTTAAAACAGCAGGTAATGCCATTTCTGCTGTGATAACTGCCTTGGATGTAAAATCCATTTTATTCTGGATACCTATTGCAACCCACAGTGTGTTTGTTTTTTTTTTCTCTCAAGGGAAAAGAATTCTAATGTGTGTGTGTGTGTGTGTGTGTGTGTATATATGTATATATATATATATATATATAGAGAGAGAGAGAGAGAGAGAGAGAGAACCACAATGTCAATGTCATGACTGCTGTTAGCATGATGCTGACTTTTCTCTTAGCTACATTGATCTCTTGGGTTCTACCCCAGTCTCTTTCTCTGTGTGTCCTACCATCAACTGGAATAAGACTATTATTGTTTACTTTGAAACATGCAGCTTGTTCCATAAAGTTAGTGATAACTGAATGCCACCATGCTAAGGTAAGAAATGATGAGAATTATTGACAGAAGCAGTCATTTGGTATCTCCTAAGTCCACCGAGCCACACTATATATATATATATATATATATATATATATATATATATATATATATGAATGTACTGCAGAAAAATTAAATATATATGAAGAACATACATACATTTAAAAATGATAATGATGAAATGGGCTCAAAATTTAAGAAGACCAATTCAAATGAGAGAGTGGGAGCAAATGTGGAACAAAAAATTAAAATATACTTATGCAACAGATTTAAAAGAAAAGTGGATAAAAATGTTCCACAGATGGTATACCACACCTAAACAATTAGCTAAAATGTATAAAATGATCTCGGATAAGTCCTGGAAATGTAAGGATCAACTCGGATCCTTCTACCACATGTGGTGGACATGTAAGGTAGCAATTAAATTCTGGACAAAGATACATGAAGAAGCACAAAATATGTTTTTAAAAAACTTTATAAAAAAGTTTATATTATCTATTAGGATTCACAGACTTGGACTTACAATTAAATGAACAAGAAGATAAACTTTTTACATACATTACGACAGCCGTTAGGATTGTTTTTGCAAGAGAATGGAAACAAGAATCAATTCCACCCATAGGAAAGTGGATAGGGAAAATTAGAGAAATAAAGGATATGGATGAAGAAAAATATGAGCAATACTTTAAGTAGAATGAATTGGGACCTTCTCCATGACTATCTAGAAAATTTGAAGAAATAAAAGACACGAGAGACAATTTTTTTAAGTAATATAATTTTTTTTATAGAAAGACAATATCCAAGAATGTGGAATGAAAGTCAATTTTTTGTTTGTTTTTTATGTTGTTTTTATCTTTTTGAATCTTTTTTATTTTATTAAACTTTTTTCTATCTCTTTTACTTTTCTGGATGTTTGGCATAACTTAGGGTTGTTTTCTCTATTTTATATGTCTTTATCTTACATGCTTCTATTTTTCTTCTCTTTTTCTTTATTCTTATTGTTCTCACTTTTTCGTTGTATCATGTAAAATTCAATAAAACCCTTTAAAAAATGATGGCAGCTAAAAAGACATGGAATTTTAAAAAACAAATGCATTATCCCTATTGTTTTATGTACAAAACCATACACAATGGGAATAATGCATACAAAAATGTAAGAGGAAGAAGGAAATAAAACCCTATTCCATCTTGACAGACATGGAGAGCTTCAGCATTTGGGTTAAGGATATAGTTATGGATCCAATATGTTGTATGTGTACAACTCACTTGTCCTATTAGGAAGTGTATTGCTCAACTGTTAAGCATTTTCTTTTGCTCTATTGCACAGATGTCTGCTATATTTTTTCTACTAACTATAGTTTGTAACTGTTGAGATAGTGGTGTGTTTTTTCAAGCTATCAACCCGATACCTTAAGTGAAAGAAACTCCTGGCTAGACTAACATATTGCATGAAGATATAAAAAAAAGTCAGCAAAGAAAAATGTGTAAAAAGAGAAAAGATGGGAGAATTTTTATGTATTTCAAATTGCTCCAATTCTGGTCGCTTCTGTGACCAGAATTGGAGCAATTAGAAATACATAAAAATGAGAGACTCCCGCCCTGGGCACACAGAGGACTGGGCGACTTGGAAGGCACTGAACAGACTGTGTTCTGGCACCACAAGATGCAGAGCCAACCTTAAGAAATGGGGCCACAAAGTGGAATCCTCGACATGCGAGTGTGGAGAAGAGCAAACCACTGACCACCTGCTGCAATGCACCCTGAGCCCTGCCACATGCACATGAGAGGAACCTTCTTGCAGCAACACCAGATGCACTCCAAGTGGCCAGATACTGGTCAAAGGACATTTAATCAACTACCAAACTCACAAATTTTGTATTTTGTCTGTTTGTTTGTTTGCTTTGTTCTGTTAGAAATGTAATATAATTTGACTGGTTGTCCTGACACGACAAATAAATAAATTGCTCCAATTTGATTTCCATTTTAAATTACTATCCCCTCATTTTGTAAATTTAAAATGTTGTTGCCACCTTCTTAAAATCTATGGTAAATATCTCCCAACTCAAAAATTAGATAGATAACTACAGGTTAGTGATACAGTTGGAACTAAATTTTATGCTTGTTTAGAATTTTTCAATATATATTTGAATTTCATTAATTCAGAAGTGCTTTCCCTTAACAGATATGTTTTCAAAATAACATTACTTTTATTCTGTAGCAATTCTGACTGCATTATACTTCCAAATAGCTATGTATAAAATGCATAGCCTAAGTGTAGCTTTCTACATAGATTGCCATCGGATTTCTTCCTCTCTGCTATCTACTTGCTACTTTTTGGGGGGAAGGAAATAATACATTTTTCTTCACAAATCAATCCCATGCACTCATTAAAATTCCATCAGATAACTAAGCACATGTCCTTGCTTCTGCATTCATCATCATAATTATGCAGTGCATGGTGTATTTTTCCAATCAAGTACCTCCTACATATTTGATATAAACCTTTCAAGCTGCAAGGAAGAAATAAAACAAGACCAAGTCCCCTAGCTGTGCAGAGTGACGGAGGGAATCACTTATACTTGTTTCATGGAACTGTGGAATCAATTAATATATTCCCCCATCTGCAGAAAACATTGTGCTGCCTACAACCAATTACAGCGCCTGTTTTAAAAAGCACTTTCTTCCTCCATTTTGGATTAAGATTATGCTAAACTAGCCCTTGTTTTGAAAGTGCAGACTATAAGCATGCATATCAATTGTCTGCAGCTTTTCAAATGAGTAATGTTAATGTTGAAACACAAGTACCTGTGTTTAAAGCTAAATCAACTTTGATGTTAAAGTGTATTTCCATAGGTTCTGTAAGTAAGTGAAGAAATTTGTACTAGAATATTCAAGGCTGTTTTTTAGCTTGATGGTGATGAAAATCACCACTTCCTTTCCAAGATTTTTCACAACTCTCTTGTCAAATTGTTCACTAACTCATAGGAGCTAGTTATGTCAACAGAAATTGAGGTGGTTATTCCTCCTAGTCTCATTTGGTCTTCAAATAAAGATCAAGCAATATTACATAATCTTATGTAATATATAAACACTAACAAGATGGATGGTTGATCAAGTAAAGCATATAAAAGAGCAAACAGGTATGTGTTTAAAAATTTTCACCAAGTGATTTTCCTGTTCGTCTGTGCTTTCGACCCGGATTGGATTCTCATGAGTGTGGCTTTCTCCCTTCCTGGACCTTGGACCGGCTTAACTATGACACTGCTTTTGTGAACTTTGGAACCTTGCTACTTCTGATTTCTCTTGCTACGACCCTGGACTTCACTTGACTATGCTTTTCGCCCTGCGGCTTCTTTGCTTTTGTTTATTGTTTGCATGCTGTGCCTTCTGGTGTGACTTTGGAGTTTTGTGTTTAATCCGGTTCTTTTATCCCGATAATCCGGATTATAGGTCTGTTTGCTTTTTAAACCAGGACTGGTTTCATATTTGAGTTTTGACTAGAGGCACTGAGTTTAAGTGTCTCTGTGTCCTTTTTCTTTGCTTCAATAAACTCTGTTTTTGGAACTAACTTTGAGTCTGGCTCTTTATGGCATCTGTGATTCCGACAATAAGCATCAACGAAAGGTGGCCAAAAGGCCATTTACACTGGTCATACGAGTCAGTTCAGGGTAAATTGATTCTGTGGCATCATCTTATGGTGGTCTTCTCCCATGTTAAAAAAATAGGATGAGCCAGAGCTACCCTAAAGATCACGGTAGAAGAAGCTTCATGGCTGAAGAAGACATCATTACTGAAATTAATTTGGGCTATTTAACTTCTTGAACCTGAAGATAGTGCGTGCAGTATTTTTGTTTTGTTTTGTTTTAGATAGAACAGTTAATAAATATAATTCAGATAATGATATTGGGAAATTCTAGTGATGGCTGAAAACTCCTCATGTTGTGTGTTCCAAAAATAGGCTCAGCATTTACAAGGAGATATCTGCTGGGGTTTAGTGCCAGGATCTTGCCTCCTGCCCCTCGAATATGCAAATCTGTGGATGCCCAAGCCTCGTTGTATATAATGGCATGGTGAAAGATTTTTTTTAAATATATAAAATGGCATATTCAAGTCTTATATTTTGGGACTTTTAAAAACTATTTTCAAGAAACACTCTTATTTTCTGCAGTACACTTATACATATTGTTGCCTGAAATTCACTTTTAAAGTGAATTTCAAAAATCAATGAATGAATGCAAATGTTTTCCCCTGAGGGAGAAAAAAAACCTTCTGATGAAAATTTGAAGTAAAAAAAGTGTGACTTCAGAATAGAGATGTTTTCTATACTTAACAACTATGCTGAACACCTGAACTTTGTTGCATGTGGATTTCTATTACATTTTGCAATGCAGAAGTCACAGGATGCCACAATTTCCAAAGGTTCTGAAAGTATGCAGGTGCAGTAAACAATTCTAGCAAAATTGTATTTGATTTTGTTTTCAGCTCTGTTGTTTTCAAGACAGATCCTGGAGTTAAAATTGCTAAGCTTTGGCTGCAATTAAATTCCTCTTCTTCTTCTCTTATTCCAGATGTAGCAGGTTAACATTTCCAAAACAATTAGAAAGCCTCAACTTTGTCATGGGAAGTATTATTACCAAATGCAAATAACCCCAAAGTTTGCACCATTAGTAAGTCCTCAATGGAATGTCCGACAATAATTAAGGTGCCATGATCTTCTATGATACTGCTCAAGAAAACATGTCATTCCATCCCTTTTACATGTCACCTCTTATTTACATTTGTAAATCATAACTGGTGTATACATGTTTCTCCAGCCCTACCTAGATCCCCATGGAAAAATAACTTGGTTGATTAACACAATGTCTTTATGTTAGGGGTTTTATATGAGTGATAGCTCAGGTTAATATCTCTCTTATGTTTGTAACTGTTTTTGTCAAGGTTTTTGTTTGGGTGGGGGTTACTAATTGTTGAACAATTTCTATTTTTTATGTTTTACTTCCTCATTTAAAACATGTTCATGCATTTAAAACTAAAGCAACAATAAAATAGAAATAAATTTAGGAGTGAATTTAAAGGAGAGGGGAAAAGACAAAATAATGTAAAATGTATGATGACTTATCCTGTGGTACAAGATACCAATAACATAATTCTTGCTTCCATGTATATTTTGCAAATCCAAATGTCCATACTTTTTACAATAAAAGATAAATTGCATTTATACAAGTAAAGGGTCAGTTTGGTGTCAGCTTCTTGCTCTATTTCTTCTTTCCAGTAAAAGGGATGGAATTTTGTATATATATATTGAAATGGACTGAAATAGACTTATAAACCAGAGGGCCCACCTTTGGCCCAAAAAGTATTACCCAACTATTCCAGAAATCAGCATCAGAATGGTATGATTTAGCAAATGACAAGAAACCTCCAGCCAACAATGGGTGGATGAAGTGATTGTATATTTGCTTTCAGCAGAAAGTGTGGTTTAAAAATGTATTTGAGAAAATTTGAGGTAAGAGAAAATTTATCTCAATTGGGAAACTCAAAAATGTATCTCTTTAAGGAACATACTGATCTACTGGAAAGAATACAATTTGTCAACATCTATGCAGATTTAGATGAATGCTCTTTAAAAATTATATAAACAGCAATAGAGGATGATATTCCTCACTGTAGGACATTTTACAATCCAAGCAAAGTTAATTTTCAATTGCATCAGCAAAGAAAGTTACTTGCTTGAAAACTATTAAAAGGACTGGGTTGTTGTAGGTTTTTCCGGGCTATATGGCCATGTTCTGGAGGCAATTTTTTTTCTCCCGACATTTCGCCTGCATCTATGGCAAGCATCCTCAGAGGTAGTGAGATCTGTTGGAAGTATTAAAAGGACATTTGCTGGATTTTGGCTTTACTCCCCCAGACAGGTTCAAAACTCATTGTTGTTTTAGCAATAGTGATGACACTCTGTGAATTTCATCTGAAATGAAGTAATGACTACTTTGAGCAATTTTCTTCCCACTACAGAAACTTCTTTAGAATTGCACGTAAAAAACCTCTGTTCACACTTTGGTAGTTATTCTGTACAACATTTTCACATTTGCTTGTGTGCACAGAACGGGCATTTTTCTATACAGGAATCAACATTTCCTATGCACAAAATGTTGTTTCCTATGTTAAATGTTTTTTTCTGTGTAAAAATACCACATGAACATTTTTGGGAGAGGATAAGTGCTAGAATGTATAGATTCTTATACACCCAGAATTTCCCTAATCAGAATTTACTGACATTTGAATAAGAATTTTGTTGAAAATTCTCCAAATATTTTTTTATCCCTTGCTAGTAATAATGAGTGAGGTTCTAGTACAGATAATAGTATTAACTAGGCCTGTTTGATCAAGAAAAAAATTGTTTCTAAAATCGATTTGTAATTGGGGTGTTTTTTTGTTTCGATATTTAAAATAATTACAAAACTTTCCAAAAAAAAGTTTCGGTATTTACGAAATTTCGTAAATATTTACAAAACATTTTGTAAAGATGGCGCCCTTTTTTTTTCATAAAAATATTTTTTAATTTAATTATTAATTTAGTAGAATAGGGAGGAGAAATTATTATTAAGGAGGGAAGGCAGGCACTCACTCTGGCGGGCCCTCAAGCGCTGCCGCTGAGTCGCTCGCCCTCTCGCTCGCCCTCTCGCTCGCCCTCTCGCTCGCTTGCTCAGCCGGCGCGGAGAGAGGAGAGCTCCCAGCAAGCCAGGCGGCCATCTTACGTATTTCCGAAATGGACGGAAATACAACATTTTTTGGCGCCTGCCGTTTCGATATTTAAAAACCCTTCCGGGTTTGAAAATATGTTTTGTTATCGTTTCGTATATGCAAAAATTAACGAATGTTTAACGAATTAACGAATTAACGAACGAAACCGCACAGGCCTAGTATTAACCTCATTACTTTGACCCAAGACTTCAAGCAGCAGAAAAGTACTTAGATATTGTACATCTACCCACAAAAAAAGAAATACCAGCACTTTTTCACCCAATATTACATACAATGTTGCAACAGATCATCAGATAAGCAAGGTTTGAAACCTCAAACAAGCTTTTCATTCATGTCACATTTTAATACAGTTTGATAGTAATGGTGGAGAGAGTTCAAGAATAGTAAGAAGTCATGCATGACTAGCCAGTGAGAAAATTAGGTGGGATAATGAGATCTGAAATTGAAATTAATTCTACTTTGGGAGCCTACTTTGGACTCAGTATTTTCAATAAACACCTATTTCAATAGGGTCAATTCTGTCATGTGGTGTAAACTTTGGTATCTGTTATTCACATGCACCAATAAAAAGTTATCATTTTATTTTTTTTTTAAAAAAACACTATAAACCTGCACAAAAGAAAATATATGGAAAGGTCATTTAAAATGATAATTGAAATCTAAACACATACAAATGAAGAAATTTACTCTCCTGCCAAGAGGAAAGAGACATTTCCTTTGGGCTTAATCCTCTTGATAAATCAGCCATTTTATAGCAACCTGACATATCACTATTATAAAGCATTGCAGAACCAAGAGCAACCGTCAAAGGACTAACTTTCAGCCCTTCAATCCCTTCTTATGAATCTAAAGTCAAGTAATTACAAAGTGAAAAGTGATGTAAACCATTTCTTGAAACATTGAGCTGGGAGGGTAAAATGGAATAGTTTGGTTCCAAGAAACATGGACTCAAAAATTAATCAAACAACAATTATTTATTACAGTCCAGAGACCAAACATGGCAGAATCCAAGATGAGGATGGAGGTGGCAGCTCTACCAGGATCTCTTCGGTTGGAAAAAGATCTTGGAGTCTTCGTGGACAACAAGTTAAACATGAGCCAACAATGTGATGTGTGGCAAAAAAAGCCAATGGGATTTTGGCCTGCATCAATAGGAGCATAGTGTCTAGATCTAGGGAAGTAATGCTACCCCTCTATTCTGCTTTGGTTAGACCACACCTGGAATATTGTGTCCAATTCTGGGCACCACAATTCAAGAGAGATATTGACAAGCTGGAATGTGTCCAGAGGAGGTGACTAAAATGATCAAGGGTCTGGAGAACAAGCCCTATGAGGAGCAGCTTAAGGAGCTGGGCATGTTTAGCCTGAAGAAGAGAAGGCTGAGAGGAGATATGATAGCCATGTATAAATATGTGAGAGGAAGTTATAGGGAGGGGGGAGCAAGCCTGTTTTCTGCTTCCCTGGAGACTAGGACGCGAAACAATGGCTTCAAACGACAAGAGAGGAGATTCCATCTGAACATGAGGAAGAACTTCCTGACTGTGAGAGCCGTTCAGCAGTGGAACTCTCTGCCCGGAGTGTGGTGGAGGCTCCTTCTTTGGAAGCTTTTAAACAGAGGCTGGATGGCCATCTGTCAGGGGTGATTTGAATGCAATTTTCCTGCTTCTTGGCAGGGGGTTGGACTAGATGGCCCATGAGGTCTCTTCCAACTCTTTGATTCTATGATTCTATGATTTTTATTGCTAAATATTATTGTTTTATACTTGTTCCTTTTATTGGCTTGTAGTCTTTTGCTTATAGTTTTAACTCTTTATTGCTTAATTGTAAGTTTTAATTATGTAGGGTTCTTTCTTAATAACTTATCACTTGGTTCACACTAATGACAGCCATTAGTGCAAACTGTTTGTAAAGTGTGTTTGCTGCTCATTAGCATTGTGCCTCTGCTCTCCCAGTAAATTACAGATCCTTCATAAAAATAATGAACTTTGCTATTGGTTAAAAGAGACAGGTCTGCTTTTTGCCCAGTCATTATAATGATGAAAAGAAGAGAAAAGATCAACTGATAAGTTGAAGATGAACAGTAAACTGATCTCTCTCTCTCTCTCTCTCTCTCTCTCTATATATATATATATATATATAGCTGGATGACTAGTGCAAGACAGTCCCCCTCTGTGTTTGAAATTTCACTGACAAACAAAATTGCACTTTGAGCAGGGTATAGAGAGAGCCTGAACCAGGAAACACTAGTATTTTACTACAAAGTCATACAGATTATATCTTGTGGAAAATCCAATCTAACGCCCCTTATACTGAACTATGATCTGATCAGTGTATGTTAACTGCACCGACACAGCAGTGCATTGGATTCCAATTAGAAAAGGTGCTGATCTCTTTAGCAAATCTGCTGTTCTTGGTCTCACAGAATTTTGTAAACGCTAATAACTTGGATAATCATCCTTTGCCTTCTTTTCCAGGTCAATCCCACAGATCTCATTATCCCAACAGAAGCTTTAATGCTTGCTCTAATCCCAGAGACTCAAAAATAGTATATCAAAGACAACATTGCTTGATATTACAAGCATTCCAAGTAGAGACAGAGATATGTATCCATTTATGGGGAAAAAATTCCACATAGAAGCAAAGTTTAAAGGATTAATTAGAATCGTAAACAAATTTTAATATCAGGTCCCCTTATTGGTCCTCTGTGGAATTGTTGTATTTCATCCTCACAATATGTGAGAGAAAGAAAGATCTAAAAACTTGGCTTTTCCAACGTGCCTTTGGAGAGTGACCATATATTCCATTCCTGTTGTTTCACTCACAGTATTGTCCTCATATTGTACTCCCCCCCCACCTTATTGAAGGCCTAACCTCACTGTTCCGTCTCCTACGAGCTCTTCCCCCACAAATATACCTTTCTAATTGCTATCTCATCCAAAGTTTTATCATTTTATGTCGTACATTTGGCCCGCCCACTGTGTTTGATTTTCTATTATGTTTTTTTACTTGATTGTTTTATTTATTTTATTGTGATATTATTTTTGTTGTTCTGTTTTTTATTTTGATGTAATATATCACTGGGCTTGGCCTCATATAAGCTGCTCCGAGTCCTCTTTGGGGAGATGGTGGCGGGGTATAAATAAAGATTATTATTATTGTTGTTGTTGTTGTTGTTCCCATTTACTTAACCACATCCACTGTCCCTAATTTATAAATAAGGGGGGGGGGGAACATACTTGCAGCCTGGGGCTTTTCCAACACAGTGCTTCAAAGAATATTGTATTAGACCATTAATTTCACTTTACAAATGTTCAGCTCATTCTTCCCACCATCAAATATTCCTATGAATTGTCTAGTATTTCAGTCCCCATTTATTTGTTTATTTGTTTATTTATTTTCTACCCTGCCTTTCTTGATCCAAGAGGGGACTCAAGGTGTCTTACAAATTCAATGCAGCACAGGTAAACAATAAAACATCCATTTGTGCCCATGCCTAAACCTTTGACACAAACTGATGATGTGGCTGCAATAGAAGAAATTCTTCACTGAAGTCAGACAGATTAGGTCTTTCTGAGACAAGATTTTCAAATTTGCAAGCATTAAGTCAGGGCTATACCATGCTATCCATCAATCCAGGCTGGAAATATGTATGTGGTGCAATTATCTCATGCATCAGGGATGTAATGACAATTTGGAAATCTCAGATTTAATTACACTTGGACAAAAATATCCCTGGTAGAGAAAACCTCATAGTTCTTGAAGAGAGTCACTCTTCTGAATTAGCATCAGCATATCATAGGGAAACCACATTCTCATCCAAATTTATAGCCAACAATATCTGGAACTAATCCGAATCTTTTCGGCCTTATAAAATTCAGTTCAATCTGTCAACAGCACAATCCCTGATTTCTGAGCTCTAAAACCAAAGCTTCTGAGAATGGGTATATCAGAAGAGATAAAGAGGTTTCTCTAGATGTGATTAATCCTGCATATTGAAGCTTATGGCCCCAAGAAGATTGCTAAGGATAGCCTGCAAGAGCAGGAATAATTTATTCTGACACTATGTTTATTCTTTTGAAGTAATACTGTTACAGGGAGGAAACTCAGGCTGTCAATACTATTGCCCTGGATCAACATTGTGGATTGCTAAGGCATGAAATTAATACTTCAAGGTTATATATTAGTTAGCTAACAAAGGTGTTTGTTGTACATATCTAGAGGTTATTGTTACAACTATCTGAGCAAATGTGGTAGCGAGGTCACCAATTATGCTATGAACTCACCCTTGTTTCCTT
The DNA here is from genome assembly GCF_025583915.1 of Anolis sagrei ordinatus. Taxonomy (NCBI): domain Eukaryota; kingdom Metazoa; phylum Chordata; class Lepidosauria; order Squamata; family Anolidae; genus Anolis; species Anolis sagrei. Next base: position 152,379,067 of record NW_026847438.1, read on the forward strand.
TTAGTACATATTTTTATTTCCTTGAACAGTGGTGCTCTTATATTCACTACTCTAATGTGCACCACTAAAATGACTTAAGAATCATTTGAGTGGTTTTCAATCAAAGGTTTAAAGCCACTCAAATGATTTCTTTAGCCAGAAAAAGGACAATTACATATTTGGTGAGAACTGACTAATTATTTGACAACTCTTCGAATTATCCAGTTATGTACCAACATGTAGAACCCAGGCCTTATACACACAGTGTGTTTCTAAAAGGCACTAAATCCAGAAGATACTAAATCTGAACAAATCTTACAGTAATTGAAAATATGTTCTGAGGAGATGCATTCCTTTTGCTATAAAATCCAGTTTTCTAAGTCATGTAATAAACGATTTCATACATTTTGAAAGTTTGGATTGGTACATAATATTCTACTCCTGTTCAGCAATATGGTGCCACCTATAACTGAATTTTCAATTTTAGGGAATTTGCTACCTTTTGGAAACAAACTCCACACATGCATATATCTGTCTCAATAGACAGCTCAGAGATAAGAACTCTGTGATTATATAAAATCTCTGTATCAGAAACATGGTATTTCTGCAAAAAAAAATAAATAAATGGAAAAAAGACAAATTTGGGGATTTCTTAGCCAGAACTTAAAAGAGGCAAGGTCTGCATTGGAAGGCCAAGACCTCTATCTCTGCTTTTCAGGTAAATTCAACCATTAATCTAGCCACTTGTAATGGGTAGAGGTGTATAAAGTTTACTGTATTAAACCAGAATGGCAGCCACTCTTGTTATTGGAAGTGAAATAAAGCCTCTTATCTTGTCCTTAAAATTAAAGATGTTGGTAGAGAAGAAATGTATTCTCCAAATCTCTTTTACAAAACCATATAGAATAGTGAATTTCTATTCTTGCTGGCTTATTCCCCAAAATAAACAAAGCTAGACCTATAGGTATGTCACTTTGGGAAATCAGAATTATAATTCATAGAAGATTGGCTTGCTGGACATAAATTCAAAGACATATGCTTGATATTAACTTCAAAAATTGAGAAATTGGCTGTAAACATTATACATGAAGAAGAAGCAGGATTTAAAACAGGATATAATACTTCACATTAAATGCCCTCATACGCTGCTTTTATTGATCTCTCTGCTATCTTTGACTCAATAGAAATATTTTGGGAACAATTACATAGTTCTAACATTAATTGTAATCTCTCAATACAGGAACAATGCAGAAGTGCAGAAATTAGGAATAGTGTTGGTTTAAATGTTTTTCAGAGAAAAGCTTTTAAAACAAAGTAGGGAACCAAACAAGGGTGCCTATTGGTTCCTGTACTTTTAACATCTGCCTCAATGTTTGTATGTCCCAGTTACTCAAGTAAACTCTCCCTTTCCTGTAATATAGTAGTGAAAAGATTTGTATCCCAATTTCTTCACCTAGTTTATTTATTTATTTATTTATTTATTTAAAACATTTATATTCTGCCCTTCTCATCCCGAAGGGGACTCAGGGCACAGCATATATACGGCAAACATTCAATGCTGGGACACAAATTCTTATATACATACATAAACATTTTTAAAAATTATCAAAATATTAAAATACACAATTTAAAACCATCCTAGTCATTCGTGTCAAATCTAATTGGCCTGGTAATCTTTCCTATTGCTGCTTTATTGCCCTGTCCTGAAAGCTTGTTCATTTTCATTGTTTATTGTTCATCTTTCTTTTTCATCATTTGGGTTTTAATTATCTTTTGGATCTATTTCATATATATTGAAAACATGACAATTCGTATATATTGAAAACATGAAAAAAAATTCTTGATGAATTACTATAAGACCAAGGTTAGATATCTAAGTACGGTCTTCAGTGAGTCTCTCACATGGTAATGGGCAAAGGATAGTGACAAAGCTTAAAGAAGATAAAACTATAGAGATGCTGATAAATATTTATTACGACAAATGAGAACAGTTGATTTAAACCATCATTGTTGTTGTTCATTCGTTCAGTCGTCTCCGACTCTTCGTGACCTCATGGACCAGCCCACGCCGGAGCTCCCTGTCGGCCGTCACCACCCCCAGCTCCTTCAAGGTCAGTCCAGTCACTTCAAGGATGCCATCCATCCATCTTGCCCTTGGTCAGCCCCTCTTCCTTTTGTCTTCCACTTTCCCCAGCATAATTGTCTTCTCTAGGCTTTCCTGTCTCCTCATGATGTGGCCAAAGTACTTCAACTTTGTCTCTAGTATCCTTCCCTCCAGTGAGCAGTCGGGCTTTATTTCCTGGAGGATGGACTGGTTGGATCTTCTCGCAGTCCAAGGCACTCTCAGCACTTTCCTCTAGCACCACAGCTCAAAAGCATCGAACTTCCTTCGCTCAGCCTTCCCTAAGGTCCAGCTCTCACATCCGTAGGTTACTACAGGGAATACCATGGCTTTGACTAGGCGGATCTTTGTTGCCAGTCTGATGTCTCTACTCTTACTATTTTATCGAGATTGGACATTGCTCTCCTCCCAAGAAGTAAGCGTCTTCTGATTTCCTGGCCACAGTCTGCATCTGCAGTAATCTTTGCACCTAGAAATACAAAGTCTGTCATGGCCTCCACGGTTTCTCCCTCTATTTTCCAGTTGTCAATCATTCTTGTTGCTATAATCTTGGTTTTTTTGACGTTTAGCTGCAACCCGGCTTTTGCGCTTTCTTCTTTCACCTTGATTAGAAGGCTCCTCAGCTCCTCCTCGCTTTCGGCCATCAGAGTGGTGTCATCTGCATATCTGAGGTTGTTAATGTTTCTTCCAGCAATTTTCACCTTAAACCATCATACAAAATTACTAATAAAATTATTTACCTTTGGGACCTTACAAAACATTTTCCACCAATTAAAACTCATCTCTGAAATACCTGCAGATCCTTTTGCCTACAGAATTTGGTCATCCATTAAGAAGTTATTGTGAACAGATTATAATATAATATCATATAATGAAAATGTAGACACTGAAATAGAGGTTATCAATACTTTGGCTCAGTCACTAATCAGAATGGAAACTGCAGTTTAAAAAAATATCAGAAGACTATGATTTGAAAGGGCAGCAATGAAGGAACCAGACCAGAAATGTAAAGATATAACATCAAACACTAAAGTTAGGATGATCCAATGTGGGTGTGGCCAAGCCAGCTTGTCGATGATGCTTGGCAGGCCTCATCGAAAAGAAGAAAAAAAGGACACAAAAAGTCCCATGTGAAGAGGTACTAGGATCCTAGGAGACCCAAAGTTAATCCCTACTCAAACAAAGAAACCCACCGGGTGATCTTAGGTGAGTCTCGTTTTCTCAGCTTTTGAGAAAATCAATGGCATCCTGCTCTGAACAAATTCTTCTGAGGCAATCTTGCAGTTAGTTCACCTCAAGGTTGTCATGAATCAGAAACAGCTTGAAGGCACACAACAGCAACAACAGATAATTTAAGGACAGTTCAATCTGAGACAGCTCTTGAAAGATTATTATTTGTAGTTTTAGTCTCAAGTCTCCTCCATCAGAATAATCACTGTGATTATTATATTTTTAAAGAAGTAGCCAGTTATCTATTATTATTTATAGTAATTATAAGTTATTTTTAAAGCACATCACCAGAACATTGAAAAATGCCTGTAGTAAAGACCTCATTCTCCTTCCATCCCTTCTTCATTTCCTCAGTACTCACAACAAGGCACAAGGGCAGTAGCATGAGACATAGTATGAAATTCAGGATTATCCAGAACTGTGACTTCATTTTGGGTGTAAACATAGCCATTCCTTGTACGTACTAGAAGGGAAGAAAACCCGTAACAGTGGAAGAAGATAGGTAACCGTGAAACCGGTTTAAGCCTGGTTGAGTGTGGGGCCTCTGTCGGAAGTCACATGACATTGTGTAATAGAAAGCATGGGACTCCATCCTCAAAGCAGCCTGGAAGCACCCCAGGATACTTGATTTTGTCAGTGTGCTGAGGTCCTTATTCAACCATGGATTAAGAAATAAACAACAGAGACAAACAGGGAGAAAAAGAAAGGATATCAGGAAAAAAAGGAATCAGACGAGGGGATAATCAAGAGGAATTTGAATTGTGATATAAATAGCCCAAATATGAGATAGCAGAGAAACTGTGGGTCATAAATGTCCCGAACTGAGCCTATGACGACTATTTTAAGGAAACACAATTACGTGAGTTTATAGCTAGCTAGCTGTGCAAACACACACACACACACAGAGTACTTTTGCAGAGACTGCTTTTGGAAATTAATTGGAAGTGATTTTCTTGCAGAGAAACTGCTCCACAGTAGCTTAACTCACTGTGCATATGAAAAGTATGTTTTGCATGGCCATTATTCTAGCTAGATATCATACTAAGTCTATTTCTGACCTATTTCAAATAGTTCTTAAATTCGCAAGGGAATTTTTAACAAAAGACTTGATTTTCTTTTCTATTCCTTTTTGTTCATTATCTCTAATTATACTAAAAATCTGATCCATTATTGTTGCAATGAGGAGGTGTTAAATACATTTCAGAAGTCTTTTCACTGCCTCAGACCAAATGTAGAATTTAAGATTTATTTGGTAAAAGGGTAACTATATATATATATATATATATATATATATATATATATATATATATATAAAACTACAGACAAGTGTTTCTTTAACTAGAATTATTTCTGTCTATGTTTTCAGATATTACATGTCAACTTCTTGGAGACAGAATTGTAAAAGAGGTCAGCAGTAATTCTGAACAATATCTTTTGAACATATTTTTGACATAATGCTTCTGAGAAGTTCCTTGATTTTAGACCGATCTGTTGTTCCATTTATATTGAAGCTATCAGTCACTGACATCAGCTGTGGTCTAGTGGTTTAAGTATTTATTTATCGTGTCATCAGCAACCAGACCATTGTATTACATTTGTAACAGAACAAAACAAACAAACAGATAAAAAAACCCCACAAATTTTGCAAACTTGGTAGTTGATGAAATGTCCTTTGACCAGTATCTGGCCACTTGGAGTGCCTCTGGTGTTGCCGCAAGAAGGTCCTCCATTGTGCATATAGCAAGGCTCAGGTTGCATTGCAGCAGGTGGTCTGTGGTTTGCTTTTCTGCGCACTCGCACGTCATGGATTCAACTTCGTAGCCCCATTTCTTAAGATTGGCTCTGTATCTCGTGGTGCCAGAGCGCAGTCTGTTCAGCACCTTCCAAGTCGCCCAGTCCTCTGTGTGCCCAGGGGGGAGTCTCTCATCTGGTATAACCCGTGAGGTGCTGGATTTGAGCCTGCCACTTTTGGACTCTCGCTTGCTGAGGTGTTCCAGCGAGTGTCTCTGTAGATGAGAGGGGGACATGACAGAAGCCTCCTCGCAAGATTGCAAGTCATCCGGGCGTCCCCTGGACAACATCTTCGTAGATGGCTGATTCTCTCACCTCAGAAGTAACCAGAAGTGGTTTAAGTGCAGGATTATGACCAAGGTCCATATCCCTGCTGGGCAATGGAAGCCCACTAGATGGTCTTGGGTGAATCATACAGTGGCCACAGAAAACACTGTTATAGGTTAACTTTAGTTGTTTAGTTGGAAACAACTGAAGGACACACAGCAGCAGCAGCAACAAAAACAACCAGTCCCCACTAGCATATGTATCTGATTCTTAATGTGTGAAACCTGAGCAATACAAAACTTTGGAATCAGTCCACTTTGCTTCTAGAAATCTGTAGTTAACTTTAAAGGAGATTTAAATTATTAATGAAAGTTTCACATCAACCATCTTGGTTCCCATCTCAGGAGAAATTAATCAATCAATCAATCAATCAATCAATCAATTAATATAAATTGGCAAGTCTAAGCATTCCTTTTCTCTTATTTTCTAAAAAAGATAATGCATAATGCTTGAATGGGGCTTAGAACTTATTGTTTTTTAAAAAATCCAAAGATGGGAAACATGCAACTTGATTGCTGCTTCCATAAATCCAGAAAATCAATTTAATACTGCACGGAGACTAACTAGAGATACAGGGTTTTTGTGTGTGTCAGGAGCGACTTGAGAAAGTACAAGTCACTTCTGGTGTGAGAGAATTGGCCATCTGCAAGGACGTTGCCCAGGGGATGCCTGGATGTTTCACCATCCTTGTGGGAGGCTTCTCTCATGTCCCCACATGGGGATCTGAAGCTGACAGGGGAAGCTCATCTGTACTCTCCGGGGATTCGAACCTCTGACCTGTTGAGTCTTCAGTCCTGCCAGCACAAGGGTTTAACCCATTGTGCCACTGGGGCATTATTTCAAAAATAGGTTCAAAAGATATTGTTCAGAAGTACTGCTGACCTATTTTACAATTCTGTCTCCAAGATATAGTAAACTCTCCTTTGTAAAAAAAAAAAGTGAAGGAAGGAGCAATGAAAGACTTGGGGCTATGTACTTATTTCTCTTCACATGCTTAATACATTCAAATCTAAAATGACTCAACATTGCTTTATATATCAGTAGAATCAACAGAAACACACACGCCTCAATACAATATCGTACCTTCCTATGCACAAATATTCTCTGCAGAATCATTTAAAAGGAACATGCTGTAAATATTTGCTACATATAACTTCAGAACTATTCCTTTTTTCCATCAGAAAGAACAGTTGCATTCATTTTTTGCTGAACAGCAATATTTTAGTGACCGATGGAGCTGTAAGCCCAGTATTATTTTGATAATACATTTTCACATTTCAGAAGGAAAAGATGAATACAACATTTTTATCAATATAAAATGGCCATAATCAAACAGCAGGGAAGTTTCTGGTGTTCAAAGGAAGGCTGTATTGATCACAAGTTGGGAGTTCTCTCTGTCTAAATAAGCAAGGAAGGTTTTTGATTAATGCTTCACATTTCTTTGTTAAAAATATTGGAAAAGGAACTGTACCACCATCACCCCTCCAGCAAAAATAAACAGAACTCAAATGCAGCTTGTTTTGTTATAATATTGGTGTACAATAATATTTCTAAGCCTGCATACAAACCCCTTATGTTTCAACATTTAAGAGGCAGAATTACAAGGCCTGAAGAACGAACCTGGAAAACACAAAAATGACATAGTGGATAAACAATAAATGCTTCTCTATCACATTGTCCATGGTGCATGTAACCAATTGTCTGGAACTTATGGATGGAAAAAAATCACATTGAAATATAAAAAATATTTTTGCTCTCATTATCAGCACTTATACTACCAGTTATTGCACTTTGTTTCGTATTTGTTTGTAATCTCAAATCTCTGTGTGGTTATGCTAACTGACATCCCAGTTGAGAGAAGCCATTGACCAAAACCATTTCCATTTGCTACCAAGTATTAAGTGTTTGGAATGCCTCTCTACCTCCTAAGCTGGTTTGAAGAAAGGATTGAGTGTGACTATTTTGTTTATGATGCAAGAGGATAATAATACTGCTCATTTCAATGAGAGTCATTTCAAGTGGGATCAACAATTCCATTATAATACTACATACATATATGCATACATTTCAAGCAGATGTAAAGAGTTTCTTTACAAAATACAATCCCCAATAGACAGGGGCTTGACTTGTGAAAGTCAGGCTCTAATAGGACTGCTAAAGAAATTCATAATAAATAAAGTTCCCAGCAAAGACTTTTATTATTATTATTATTATTATTATTATTTACTTCATTTATATACCACTTTTCTCAGCCCTTGGGTGACTCAAAGCAGTTAATAATAGCAAAATTCAATGCTCAACATCATAAAAACAGTTAAAAACAATGATATAATAAACAATCAGTTAAACATAACTATAACATCTCATTAGCGTCTCATAGGTAGAATCAAGATCCAATCTCATAATCCGTTGTTCCATGTTCCTGTATTCAATACACTACTATTGTCATTCTAGTCCATGTTCTTTAAACTCTACAAACATCTACTGTCCGAAGACCTCGTCCTAAAGTCATGATTTTAATTTCTTTCTGAAAGCTAGGAGGGAGGGAGCAGATCTCACCTCATTTGGAAGTGTGTTCCATAGGCGAGGGGCCACCGCCAAGGAGGCCCTGTCTCTCGTCCCTGCCAGATGCATTTGCGCAATTGACGGGAGTGAGAGCAGGGCCTCCCCAGATGATCTTAGATTATGAGATGGGACATAGGGGTGGATGCGTTCAGACAAGTAAGCTGGGCCAGAACCGTATAGAGCTTTATAGGTCAAAACCTGCAGGAGAAGATTTCTCCTCCATCCCTGCTCCAGTTCATGTGGCCACAAAAGTTGTCCCAGATTTATTTATTTATTTATTTACATTATTTATATTCCACCCTTCTCACACCACAGGGGACTCAGGGCGGATTACAATGTACACATATATGGCAAACATTCAATGCCAAAGACACACAACAGAGATAGACAAACAGATCTCTTGGAAATTTTCTGGAGCAGGTTTAGACATGATGGAGGGCTTCAGAAAAAAAAAATCAGAGCAAGGAAATTCTATCATGTCAATGACCAGGTACAAACACAATAGATCAAGACCTTAGAATGTAGCAACATATGGCTACGTGCATTGAGCACATTACACTCAACTCCATTTCTTGTTATGTTTACAGCTTCAGTCCTGGTCACATAAAGCAATACCAGTGAATAAGCTTATCACATTGAAAAGCAAAAATCAAGTTGATCAGTTAAACATAACTGGGCCACATTTCTATCATTCCCATTTGCTCTTGTATAACTGGTTAGTTTAATTGTGGCAGCAAAATCTCATATCTTCAAAATCTCAAATGTCTTACTCCTAGCCACATATATTGATCAGGTTAATGGTGATAGAAGACTGGGAAGTTTCTTCCCTCCAGTAGTAAGATGTTAGTTTGTCAAACAGAGTGAAAAAAGGAACTCACCTGTTTTAGGGTCAACAGAGAAATATGGCTGTCCCTGAAGAATACTGTATACCACCCGGGCACTGTTTCCATAGGTGGGATCATCTGCATCTGTAGCTGTCACCTGAAGGACTGAGGTACCTGTAATATATAAAAAGATGGGTTATTTTACATATAATAACATCCCATGAGAGGTCCTGGAACCAAACCCCAGCAGATACCAAGGACTCATTGTATGGACCTATTTGGCAGATCACATCTCCTTGTATGAACCTGCCCAAACTCTGACATCCACAGGAGAGATCCTTTTATCTATCCCACTACCACTGCAAGAATGGTTGGTGGGAATGCAAGAGAGGGCTTTCTCGGTGGCTGCCTGTCAACTTTGGAACTTCCTTCCAAGTGCAACCAGAATTCCCCTATTTCTGTTGTCCTTATGGTGGAGGACAAAAACACTTTCATTAAGGCAGGCCAGGGGGTGCTGTATGGTATTAGGAATTGTTTTTAACTGGGTTATGTTTACTCATTTTAATAATTATTTTATTAACTGTAATATCAAATTGCTTTTTAATGTTTATATTTCGTAGGGTTTTTGAAGCTTGTGAACCACTTTAGATCCCAGTTCTGGGAGAAAAGTGGGATGTTGCTATTATCATTATTTATTAATTTATATCCCGCTTTTCTCCCCCATCGGGGATTCAAAACAGCTAACAACAAGGTATAAAACATACAAGATACATTGGGATAAAAGAAGTAGACATAATTTTAAAAAATAATAATTGAAATACAATAAAGCAGTTAGACAATATTAGAACACATTACAGATTAAAATACAGTCAACATTTTAGTTAAAGTTGAAACTAAATAAACATAAATCAAAACCATTAGCAATAATACTAATGCTAATATATATGCATTATTTATTGACTGTATTTATACCCCATCCTTCTCACCCCAAAGGGGACTCAGAGTGGCCTTACAATGGGCAACAATTCAATATGTATATTTTTGGAACCCGGGAATCTTGACTGAAACCTTGTATCAGGATAAGAAGGTCCCTAGATTAAAACCTGAAACATGCACAGTAAACTGCAGTAGAAAATGTTTCTCCATATAAATGCTCTGTTAGTTTGGAGTGACATCATATCTCAAAATCTGCTGGATGAATTGTTGCCAAATTTGGCCACACTAACCTAAGGAGTGACAATCACTAAAATGATTTTGTCATTTGGAAGTTGTAGTTGCTGGGATATATAGTTAACCTAAAATCAAAGAGCATTCCGAACTCCACCAATGATGGAATTGAACCAGACTTGTAACACAGGACTCCCATGACCAACAGTGAACACTAGAAAGGTTTGATGGGCATTGAGTTTGAGTTTTGGAGTTTTTCTTCACTTACATCCACTTACTGTGGACTCAAACAATGAAGGATCTAGAACAAATACTCCATATGCACAAATATGAACACAGATGGAGTCTGGGGAAAATAAACATTGAGACTTGGGAATTGTAGTTACTGGGATTTATAGTTCACTTACAATTAAAGATCATTTTGAACCCCACCAACGATAGAATTGGGCCAAACTTCCCACACAGAACTCTCATGACCAACAGAAAATACTGTGTTTTCTGGTGGTGTTTGGTGACTCTTCTGACCCCACTTCGCAACCCCCAAAGGTTTCCAATCCCCAGGTTGAGAAATGCTGCCTTAAGGCCATCCAGTACAATTCCCTTCACCATGGCAAGAAAACATAATCAAAGCCTTCCTGACAAAGAGCCATCCAGCCATAGATATAGATAGATATATATGATTCACACACACACACACATGTATATAACAGATATAGTATCATACATTTGAAAGGGACTCCTAAAGAAGGACTATTATATGTTGCATGTTCCAGAGTAGGGAAACCACACAACCTCTACATCAACATTGACAAAGAAACAACAAGAAATACTGTTTTCCCACAAGCATAAAGAATTTACATATATTGGAAACCAACAATTTCTCATTACTTTATTTTCCAGATCACCAGACTGGGCCACAGCAATGTGTGGCAGTTGACAGCTAGTGCTTTATATACTAATACTCAGAGTTCAAAACTCTAGTTAAACACACCCAAGAAGTTGTCATTTGTCATTTGGAAGTGGGGTTTTTATCTTTCCCCCATGAATAGTTTAAAAAACATATTTAATGTTTGCTAGCCTAGTCCCATATCTTTAAAAAAGATACTTTCCCCCTGCCTTCCCTGGATGCACAGAAGCTTACATTATTTAGTGTACAATTAACATTTCAAATTATCCCCATATGCACTTTTATATGCTACAGACTGGGTATTATAAGCAGCATAGTTAATTTCTAAAAGGCGAGGTCAAGGACTTAAAGCTGTGTTGGAGATGCATTCTGCAAAAATATTTTAGCTAGTAAAATGCAAAACGTGCGTTTTTGTAATACATAATGTCTGGCTGGGCTTATTTAGAAAACATGCCCCACACTGTCTTATTACTTCAATACTACTGTTTTAGATTTCTATCCTGATCAGGTATCTACTTGTTGATGAAATAAAATATGTCAATGGTGTCAAAATGACCACATTAAGTCGCCAGCCAAGCTGGCACCATATCTTACAGATAGATGACTTAAGATGGCTGAGATTCACTTTGGAAGCTATCTAGAGAGAGCTTTGAAAGGGAATCCTCTTTCCCCTAATGGCGCAGCTGAAGAGGGGAAGGAGCTTTGTCTTCTCCCCCCAAAGAAGAAACTAACCCAAAGTAGTTTCAGCCGGAACTACTTTGGGGGCGGAGCCGGAGGAGTTTAGCCCACCTTCGGCTCAGTCTTCGCCAGACGCCGACCCACCTCACCTGCCCATTAACAATATAACTATTGGTTGCCTTGGGGAGCCGGGTAGGGAATTTTTCCCCGCCTAAATTATAGGAAGGTTTTTTCACCTCCCTATACTGTTACCAGGGGGCAGATTGGGCTTGGTGGTGCTTTAAATAGGTTTCCCAGAAAAACAGCTAGAAAACAAACATTTCGGTGTGCACCCAAGACACCCCCTTATGGGACGAAGGCCATTAACGTAAAACATCACTGGTTATTACATTAACTGAAGTTACTAAAGAAAAAAATGGCTTGAAATGGGGAGGGTCTTACCTCAACTGCCTTGGGGAAGATTCCTCCAACACATTATCTAAAGGTCACCCTGGTTTAGGTCAGCAGGGGACCGGGTGCTTCGCCCTACTTAGCCGAGGGGTAGGCCGGGAAGGGATACCACCTCGGCTATTCACTACATGTTCATGCTAGCCTGATATAGAGATTCAGTTATAGATTTAATTAGGTAACAGTTAATAAAGTTGTCCAGTTTTTAACCCACAACTGTTGTATGGTGTCTTCAATTTGGGGGGTTGCCAGGCAATCCCTTTTTGTGAAAGATTACTACACACATTTTGTATCCTCCCCCCCAAAAGGGAGAAAGGAATAGGGATGGAAAAATATTCAAAATGGGGAAAAAACATATTTTACAAGAATTGAGAATTTCCAACCTCATTCCATTACTCCATTCTAGGCAATACCTTCTTGCATCTCAAATAAACAACACGCAGATCAGTACACACAAATCAACACAAAGCAAAAAGGCTAAAACCTAGAACCTCAAACCATGGCTGATACTGAATTAGAGACTCCCCCTGGGCACACAGAAGACTGGGTGATTTGGAAGGCACTAAACAGACTGCACTCTGCCACCACGTGATGCAGAGACAACCCTAAGAAATGGGGCCACAAAGCGGAATCCACGACATGCGAGTGTGGAGAAGAGCAAACCACAGACCACCTATCACAATGTAATCTGAGCCCTGCTACATGCACAATGGAGGACCTTCTAATAGCAACACTAGAGGCACTCCAAGTAGCCAGCTACTGGTCAAAGGACATTTAGCCCAATGCCAAGTTTTTTAAACTTTTAAATACATTACAACTGTACCCTCGGCTCACTTGTGATACGATAAATAAATAAATAGCACAAAGCCACATAATGCATTTCCTCCGTTTCAAAACCATCTTCTGCTGTGGCTCCCCTGGCTTACTGAATCTGGCAGAAAGTGCTGCCCCCCCCCACCCATTAAAAATCTAAACTTGTTAATTTCTTAAACTGTAAGACTACATTAAGTGTTAATCAGGAAATCTGCAGAGCTAAACTATGTTAGGGGAAATCTAAGATATTAATAATTTAACAAATCAATTAGCTTTCCCCCAAACATTCTGAAATATTGACTAAATGAAAGTCTCGTTCATCCTTAGGATAAACACATACATGCAAAAATGGCATGGACCTGAAATACCACTTCACCCCTGCTTTTTCGGATTCAGTGCAAATGGGAGATAACTATAGATTTATGCAACTTTATTCCTTGATTCCTTTTCTTTCTTCTTCACTGGAAATTTGCAAAGTTATATGCTGATGGAAAGCTAGAAAAGGGGGGAAAGCCTTTCAATCTACATCTCTGCAGGCAAATCTTTAATGTTTAATGAGGCAGTTTAATAAAAAAAAAGGCAAATGTCAGCTGAGAATGCAAATCTGTATGCATGACTTGCCATCCTTTTGGCGCATTGCTAAAATCTCAAACAGATCAATGTTGAACAGGAAGGCTAAGAAGTGAACAGAATGGGGGGAAAACACTTAAGTTACTGACTTCCCCCCACACACACTGTTCCCCAACTGTAGTCTGAAAAAAAAATCTCATGATGGTCAGCTGGTGCAGCTTCTCTCTGTCCTTTCTAAAGTCAACTTTTGCACACTCTAAAAAGTAAACAGCAGGCCATTGAGACATTGTATTGTCAAAGGCTTTCAAGCCCAGAATCGCTGGGTTGTTGTAAGTTTTTTCGGGATATATGATTATGTTCTATGCTCTCCTGACATTTCGCCTGCACCTATGGCAGGCATCCTCAGAGGTTGTAAGGTCTGTTGGAACTAGGAAAATTGCTTTTATATATCTGTGAAATGACCAGGGTGGGACAAAGAACTTTTGTCTGTTGGAGCTAGGTGTAAATGTTTCAACTGACCACCTTGATTAGCATTTGATGGCCTGGCAGTTTTTTTGGTGTGGCCTGGCAGTGCCTGAGGGAATCTTTTGTTGAGAGGTGATTAGATGTCCCTGATTGTTTCCTCTCTGTTGTTGTGCTGTTGTAATTTTAGAGGTTTTTTTAATACTGGTAGCCAGATTTCGTTCATTTTCATGGTTTCCTCCTTTCTGTTGAAATTGTCCACATGCTTGTGGATTTCAATGGCTTCTCTGTGTAGTCTGACATGGTGGTTGTTGGAGTGGTCCAGCATTTCTGTGTTCTCAAATAATATGCTGTGTCCAGGTTGATTCATCATGTGCTCTGCTATGGCTGACTTCTCTGGCTGAAGTAGTCTGCAGTGCCTTTCATGTTCCTTGTGTTTGGGCGCTGCGCTTGGTGGTCCCTATGTAGACTTGTCCACAGCTGCATGGTATATGGTCACACAGTTTACAGAAAACCTACACACTGAGATAGATATCTACATAAGAACTCCAACCATTACCCAAGTCACAAAAAAGCACCATTAAAGCCCTGGCAAACTGTGCAAAAAGAATCTGCGAACCCCACCTCCTCCAAGATGAACGGAACCACCTAAACTGGGCTTTACAGGCCAATGGATACTCCACCTCAGACATCAGAAGAGCTGCAAGACCGAGAACAAGCCACGAGAGTAAAGAAAAAGATCCACCCAGAGGAAAAGTGACGCATAGGGAAGCTGATGAGGAAACAAATATACAAACTATCTACAGACCCACCAAGAAAATCCAACAAATGCTACATTCAGCAAAGGACAAGAGGGATCCTCTCACTTCTGCGGGAGTCTACTGTATATCATGTAGCTGTGGACATAGGGACCACCAAAGGCAGCACCCAAACACAAATCAAGGAACATGAAAGGCACTGAAGACTACTTCAACCAGAGAAGTCAGCCATAGCAGAGCACCTGATGAACCAACCTGGACACAGCATATTATTGAGAACACAGAAATGCTGGATCATTCAAACAACCACCATGTCAGACTTCACAGAGAAGCCATTGAAATCCACAAGCATGTGGACAGTTTCACCAGAAAGGAGGAAACCATGAAAATGAACAAAATCTCGCTACCAGTATTAAAAAACCTTAAAATTACAACAGCAAAACAACAGAGAGGAAACAATCAGGGACAGCTAATCACCTCTTAACAAAAAATTCCCTCAGGCACTGACAAGCCACATTAAAAAATGGCCAGGCCATCAAATGCTAATCAAGGTGGTCAGTTGAAACATTCACACCTAGCTCCAGCTGACAAGAGTTCTTTGTCCCACCCTGGTCATTCCACAGATATATAAAACAATTTTCCTAGTTCCAACACACCTCACAACCTCTGAGGATGTTTGCCATAGATGCAGGCGAAACGTCAGGAGAGAATGCCTCTAGACCATGGCCATATAGCCTGAAAAAACCTACAACAAACCAGTGATTCCAGCCATGAAAGCCTTCGACAATACATATGGTGTAATTCCATACATTAAATGAACCAAAGGTCTCATTGAGCTTACAGGTTGAGAAAAGGGTTGTTGTGTCAAGAATCCCCCCAAAAGGTAATTCAATTGAGACATTTCTTAAACTGGCATTCTGGGGAAAAATGTAAATTTCATAATTTTTGGAGTATTTATTTTTAAGTATGGTGTGAGTATGCCTGTGGAGTAAGAACTAGAAATCAATGAACATACTACATCCCACTCTTTTGCTCCTCTCTTAAATAACCAAGTAAATAATACTGAAAGAGTAGGTGATTGGAATCTATAATATTTTCTCATTAAAACATGATAGCCACATTTTTATATTTGAATCCATTATCTCTGAATCACATTAACAGATTTTCTGGGGGGAAATATGTTTACTTCAAAATGCATAAAAACCTGCCTCAAGCACAAAAGTTTTACATAAAAAGCACTAGCACTTTCAATCAAAAACATGAGCAAACAGCTATAAGGCACTCCTATCCAAACACAGTATCCACCCAGCTTTCTAATTAACTGAATTATTTAATCCACAGCATAGAATCGCTTGATATGATTTATTATTTGTTTTATTTATTAAAACATTTAAAAACTTTCTGCTTTCATGTGGGAACCAAGACCATCTAAAAATAAAACAAAACAATAGTAAAAAAATCAATTAAAAATAAAAGGCAAATTACAAGCAAACACAAAACAAACTTCTCCCATCTAATTCCATTCACAAGGGTTGGGTTGTATCTTCCATTGGCTGGAAGTGAGGGGAGCTGAGACATTTCCAGAGAGAAATTAAGCACCCCTTACCCAGAAATCCAAAATCTGAAATTCTCCAAAATCTGAAAATAAATAAGTGGCTGAGACAGTAACACCTTTGCTTTCTGATGGTTCAATGTACATAAACTTCGTGTCAGGCAGAAAATTTTTCCAAATGGTGTATAAATTTACCTTTTGGCTGTGTGCATAAGATATTTATGATATATGAATTACCTATTTAGACTTGGGTCCCACCTACAAGATTTGTATAGTATTTGCATATACGTTATATATGTATATGTAAATACTGGTATTCCAAAATCCTGAAAGAAATCTGAAATCCAAAATGTTTCTGACTGCAAGCATTTTGGACATGAGATGCTCAACCTGTATGAATAATACGATACATTGCAAGCATTTAGCCTTAACAGCGGATGTATTATATTTTCTCACAGAGTTGCTGCCAGAAAGAAATATGGGAACACCACAAAAGTATAGCTATAGTTATGGCTCAACTAGGTGATATCAGGACAATCACTCTGTAAGTCTGAAAAACAGGCCATGACACTTTCCCCCCACCCCACACACACTGTGATAGAGTTGCCTCAGTGTCACCATAAGTCAAAAATGGCATGTAAATATACCAACAATAGCAAGAAGGATGGAAGGACATGACACTGGCAAATAGGCCAAACTTCCTCCCTTTTTAAATAGATAGTAGAAATTTTAAAAAACTATATACATGCCTCAGAAGCAAATCCCAATGGATTCAATGCTACTTCTTTACTGGTAAATTTTTATGGGATTGCAATCCTTAATCACATAAACATAACTTTCATAATGTGAAACAAAACTTTCATGAAGTGAGTGCCTTCCACTGTGCCTTCTGGCCCATTTATCAGGTAGGATATGTTCTAGGAATCCTCTTGCGTTCAGTCTTAGTATGCCTATGCTGTTAAAAAGTACTCTGGATCAGTAATGCTGAAAAATACATACCTTTAAGCAAGCCTGGCTGGATGGCAGCCACATGGCTGAGCAGCCGTGGAATTTGTTGGGTGCTGCTTGATCATGAACTTTACCTTGTTCCGATTGATAAAGTGTTTGCAATAGCTACCGGGCAAGAAAACTGCACTGGACATTGCTCAGCCCTTAGAACGTCAACAACTTAAATCTAGAAATAGTTTTTTTAAGATCCACAGAGACACTCGCTGGAACACCTCAGGAAGCGAGAGTCCAAAAGTGACAGGCTCAAACCCAGAACCTCAACCAATGGCTGATACCAAATAAGAGACTCCCTCCTGGGCACACAGAAACTGGGCGACTTGGAAGGCACTGAACAGACTGCGCTCTGGCACCACGAGATGCAGAGCCAACCTTAAGAAATGGGGCTACAAAGTGGAATCCACGACATGCGAGTGTGAAGAAGAGCAAACCACAGACCACCTGCTGCAATGCAACCTGAGCCCTGCCACATGCACAATGGAGGACCTTCTTGCAGCAACACCAGAAGCACTCCAAGTGGCCAGATACTGGTCAAAGACATTTAATCAACTACCAAACTCACAAATTTTGTATTTTGTCTGTTTGTTTGCTTTGTTCTGTTAGAAATGTAATATAATTGACTGGTTGCCCTGACACGACAAATAAATAGCCCTTAGAACCCTTCCTGCCTTTCACGCCACCCTTCCACGATGGTCTTATTGCACTGAATATCATCAAACTAGGCACCAAGCCGTGTCCAGTGCCATTTTCTTGCCCAGTGGGCACCGCAAACATCAAAATGATGGGGCAAGGTATGTGCTATTCTCTGTCCCTAGGCTGATTGCAAGTGCCTGAAGTCACGGTTCACTCCAAAGTTTCCATGATTTTATGATTCTACATAACATTTTAAGCTGTGATGAATAGCAGGCTGTTTAAAATTCTGTACCCACACCATTCAAATTTTACAGCAGAGAGATTCCACAGTTTTTTTTATACTTTAGGTAATTGGAACAGATTTGCATAATTTCACATACCGTACATCATTTCTTCTGCAATGTGTAAAATCACTTTGCATCATTTATTCAGGTCTGGCAAATTATGCAGGAGAAGTAAAGAACTATTTGGCAGAGTATTGAAGTGACACCTTCACTGGACATCTCACTCAAAGGAGACAGTATCTATTTTTATACATGTATGCATTCCTAGTCATAAGTACTGAAATATAATATTTAAAAACAGCAGATAATAAATTAAAGAATTTCAGGAAGTTGGCTTCATGGGGACCATTCTCTCTTCTCATGCAATATCCCAGCATGCAAACTACCTTGCAGATTGGTGCAATCCATGAACCAACTCCAACCATATGCTTGAATGGAGCTTGCATGGTAGATACATAAACATTCAGTTTAAATGGGAAAATAAAACCCAGAAGCGATATGCTTGGTGAGCAGTGCTCCAGGTCCTGACAGTTTTCAAACAGAATCAGTGAGATAACATTCACTTGAATATTTTTATAAGCACTTTCACTATGTGCTAATGTGGATAATTTAATACCCTAGCTACTAAACTTAATTAGTATCTTTAAAATTCTCTCTCTAAATATCCATTGGATGGCTATTCTATGTCCATGTGTACCTTTTGCACACACATATACACATCTCATACTGAAGATGATAAAAATTCAAATAAAAAAAGGTACAGGCATAACAAATCAGATTACAATTTAAAACAGAATAAAGGTACAACACAGCCCCCATATCCAAAGAGGATACATTGCTAGATCTCATGTACATACATAAAAATATGAATTTGGTAATAATGAGCTCTATTATTTTCAGTGGACAAATGACAGATGTACTGAGAAGAATTTGTAGCTTGTACAGAAGGCTCCAAATGAATAAGTGAAATCATGGATAATTGAAGCCAGATATATCAGTTGAGTGGATACAGGGATTGTACTGTATACATTTCAGAGATTTTTTTTCATTTTGGACCAATGGGAACACTAACCTCATCAATGTCTTTAGCACCATCCATGTTTGTTACTTATAACTCTTGAAAGAAGAATTAAATGAAAATGCAATAAATTATGGAAAAGGTTGTGGGAGTATGTGGAAGAATATTAGAATGCTAATATGCAACCAAGTTTGGCACTACAGCAGTAGCAATGGTGACGGGGGGAACTTCCCCCTTTCAAATTTTCAATTGCTCTATCATATTTTCATCAGGATAGCATGGCCAACTATGTCTGCCTTCCAAAAGTGGAGTTTTGGTGGAGGGAACTGCTTTGGTAGATCGTGACAAGGCATTCAGACAACATGGCCTGTCCAGTGAAGTTAATGGCAGATAATCATCATTTCAATGCTAATGGTCTTTGCTACTTCCAGAAGGCTGACATTTGTCTGTCCAAGATATTTGCAAGTTTTTTTTTAAGACAGCGCTGATGGATGTCAAAAATGATATTTGTAGATGATCCATGTTTTGCAGGTGTACAGTAGAGTTGGAAGGACAATAGTTTTATAAACAAGCATCTCTATAAATGTTCAGATTGTCGAAAATGGCTTCATTCAAAGAAAATGCTGCACTCACAGTGCTCAGTCAGTCTCGTATTTCAGTCTCAATGTTGACGTTTGTGAAGAGGTGGCTGTCTACATAATAATAATAATAATAATAATAATAATAATAATCTTTATTTATATTTATTTATTTAGCAATTTTGTATACCGGTCTTCTCCCCTCTATCGGGGGACTCGGGCCGGTTTCCAACAATAAAATCACAAAACAATCATTAAAAACATCATATAACATATTCAATTAAAACGTTATAACAGCAAAATGCAATCACATAATAACAATGGTCAGTCGTCATAGTGAATTCGTTGTCCATCATTCATCGTCATCTATCCGATCACAGAAATATTGATTCACTCGTCGAAAGCCAAACCCCATAGCCAGGTTTTCACCCGTTTTCTGAATGACAGAATGGAGGGGGCAGTTCTGATCTCCAGTGGGAGAGAGTTCCAGAGTCGAGGGGCCACCACTGAGAAGGCCCTGTCCCTCGTCCCCACCAGACGCGCCTGAGAGGCCGGTGGGACCGAGAGCAGGGCCCCTCCAGACGATCTTAACAACCTAGATGGTTCATAGGAGAGAATACGTTCGGACAGGTATATTCTGCCACCATCTCTCCAAAGGGGACCCAGGGTGGCTAACATGAGGCCAAGCCCAAAATACAAAGAAGCAATAATATCATCAAAATAAATATATAAAATAACAAAATAAAATAAACAGTTTCAAAATGACATGATAGAGAAATGGAACACAGTGGGTGGGCCAAATGTACTAGAAATAAAATGGATAAAATTGATAAAATTTATTTGCGATATTTATATGCTGCCCTTTTCACCCCGAAGGGGACTCAGAGCGGCTTACAAGGTATATTTACATACAACATATTATATTATTAGCATAGTACAATATTAGTATTTTTAGTATATATTATTTTATTGTATTATACCATTATATTATAATATTATTAGTAATATTACATGTAATATAAAATATATAATTATAATACTGTATTATTATTGGCATTATATTGTATTACATTATAATATTATAAATATTATATGTGCATACCATATATTACATTACATTACATTACATTATAAAACCCTGGATGAGATGAGTAGAATGTGTTTCTGAGGGAGAATGTGTTTCTAAGAGGGGAACTCTAAAGGGCCGAACAGTGGTGTTAGACTTTCATTAAGAGCGGGGGTGGAGGGTGGGAATGCATCATGAGGACGAGCAGTAGTTGGGACAGACTAAAAATGAAATATATATTCTCTCACCAAAGGCACATCAGAAGAACCAGGTTCTTAGGTCTTTCTTAAAAGCTGACAGGGTAGGTAACAGAAATGGTCAACATTTTTTAGCATTTCACCATTAAACTATACTGCTAGCATTGCAGACGGATTGGTCTGTGCTTGCTAATAGAACACTCTTTTTTTTTCAATATTAAATGAAAGGCCAAGCTTTTCATTTACTACTGTGAAGGTATTTAAAGGTTTGTAGGTCTTTCTCTGAAAGGTCTTTCTCTGTATTAGGACAGGCTACATTATTATCAGCATATTGGAGTTCTATAATAGAAGTTGTTATGACCTTACATCTGACTTTCATCCTACTGAGGTTAAACAGCTTGCCATCTGTCTTATACATGATTTTCACACCAGTGGGAAGTTTCCTGTCAACAAAGTATAGAACCATAGTGATGGAGATAGAAATAATGTTGAAGCAATGACACATCCCTGTTTGACACCTGATCCCACATTAAATGAGTCACTTTGGGAGTCATTGCTGTCCAACACTGTTGCCATCATGTCATCATGGAGAACCCATTTATCAGGGCATCCAACTTTCAAGAGGATGGTCCAGAAAGCATTGCAATAGTGGTGGAGGATGGAAAAAAGTTTCCTTTTTTGAATAAAGCAAAGATATAAGGAGCATAAATCTTACTCTGAACTGAAATTTAAAACTTCTTGGAGCAGCTACATGCCCCAAACACATTCTTATTAAAGCAAACTGTTTTTTCAGCCATTGTAGCAATTGGATTTGGAAAATATAGTGGGAATTCTGGTGTTTAAAAATAATACAAGGTTGCATGTGGTTTGTGGGTGATGTATTCCTCATTCCTGCTCTCCAGTGGGTGATGTGTTGCTCATCCCTGCTATCCAGAGTGTCAGAAAGGGGTTCATCCAATCCTCACCTAAACATGGGAGCTGAATTTGAAATAGTTTGCAAACATATACTCTATCCACAGATGGGCAACTGGACTAGATATCACTTTCACCTGACCTACTAGAACTCATGATATATACTCATCTGTATGTCAACTTCATGTATAAGTTGAGGACAGGTTTTGGGATCAAAATTTTGGATTTTGATATTATCCATGAATAAGTCAATGATTATTTCATGAACAGAGGAAGTACCAATGCCACATCAGGGTTCTGGTTGCCCTTGGCAGGTGCCATTTCCCCACTCAGGCATTCAAAAAGGCCAGATGTGATGCCACAGTGGGGAGAATAGTCAGTGTTTCTTTTATGTTTTCCTGCAATTGGACTCTACTCAGAGAAAGTGATGGTTCCTTTTTTATTAGGTATAGTACTCACATTTACACATGAATCTAGATTCTTTGAGTTGATTATTTGTCTAAAATTTCTAGTTATTTATTTATTTATTTATTTATCGTGCCATCAGCAACCATACCATTGTATTACATTTCTAACAGAACAAAACAAACAAACAGATAAAAACCCACAAATTTTGCAAACTTGGTAGTTGATTAAATGTCCTTTGACCAGTATCTGGCCACTTGGAGTGCCTCTGGTGTTGCCGCAAGAAGGTCCTCCATTGTGCATGTAGCAGGGCTCAGGTTGCATTGCAGCAGGTGGTCTGTGATTTGCTCTTCTCCGCACTCGCATGTCGTGGATTCAACTTTCTAGCCCCATTTCTTAAGATTGGCTCTGCATCTCGTGGTGCCAGAGCGCAGTCTGTTCAGCGCCTTCCAAGTTGCCCAGTCTTCTGTGTGCCCAGGAGGGAGTCTCTCATCTGGTATCAGCCATTGGTTTGAAGTTCTGGGTTTGAGCCTGCCACTTTTGGACTCTCGCTTGCTGAGGTGTTCCAGCGAGTGTCTCTGTAGATCTTAGAAAACTATTTCTAGATTTAAGTCATTGACGTGCTGGCTGATACCCAAACAGGGGATGAGCTGGAGATGTCTCTGCCTTGGTCCTTTCACTATTGGCTGCTACTTCCCGGCGGATGTCAGGTGGTGCAATACCAGCTAAGCAGTGTAATTTCTCCAGTGGTGTAGGGCGCAGACAGACACCCTGTGATAATGCGGCATGTCTCATTAAGAGCCACATCCACTGTTTTAGTGTGGTGAGATGTGTTCCACACTGGGCATGCATACTCAGCAGCAGATGTCTTCACTGTGTCTGGTTGTGATCCCCAGGTTGTGCCAGTCAGCTTTCGTATGATATTGTTTCTAGCGCCCATTTTTGCTTGATGTTCAGGCAGTGCTTCTTGTAGGTCAGAGCATGGTCCAGAGTGACTCCCAGGTATCTGGGTGTGCTGCAATGCTCCAGTGGGATTCCTTCCCAGGTAATCCTCAGAGCTCGGGATGCTTGTCTGTTCTTAAGGTGAAAGGCACATGTCTGTGTTTTAGATGGATTAGGGATCAGTTGGTTTTCCCTGTAATAGGCAGTAAGAGCACCTAGAGCTCTAGTCATATTTATGAATATATAAGGTATATCAAATAATCACAATATAGTGCAAACTCAAAATATGTGTGTGTTGTCCTGTGAATTTCAGCTTGTAGATGCAATGCTTGGAGCCCCACCCTGAAATAAAGAGACCAGCCAAACAAATTACGGTATTAAAATAGTTAACTATTTAACTGCTGCAACTAGGAAAATAAGGAGGGGATGATATTCACCTAATGAGTATAGTCAAGAGTCCACTTCCCAGTAATCCAAGCCACAGAACTCAGAGAAGTCATTCCAGAAGCCCACCCTTCACACACCCCCCCCCCGGGGGGGTGTAATGGTGCTTACCAACTCTGCTAATTTTAGCATGCAAGTGACCAATGATTTCAGTGATAGCACCAAATGCCAATTACCACAACCCAACAGAGACAGTATAGGGAAGGTAAGGGGGGGAAAAACATAGAAAATTCCTTAGAATCCTACCTGGCTCTGATGCAACCAGCATAAAACTCATACTGACCTGTGGGTGAGTAGGTCATATTGTAAGAAAAAGGCAGCACAAGGGACAGCCACCTATAATATATTCCCCCCTGTGCCTCAGGCTCTGCCTTTGAGGCTTCAGATGTGGCAACTTGTTGGGATCCACATGACTGGCATACAGGATATCATTTCATTTGTTATGCAACAAACTGCACAGTACTGCTAATGCTAACATGTAATTCTATGCATATAACATGGCCATGATAAAACTGTAGCCAACATTCTTACTGGTTTTGTCATTGAAAAGAAAATGCAGAGAGCAATATTTTTGGAACACTACTGCAAGAAAAAAATGTGACTCACTGATGGTAAGTGAAGAGGAAAGTGGTTACATTACAAGCTCCTGATTTCAAGAATGACATTGATGTGCCCTTTAACAACCTCCTTACTAAGCAGATAATGGCAAGCTGAAAAGACAGTGAGAATCCTCATGGCTGAAATTAAAAGGGTGGAATTTATTCAAAAAGAAGGATAGCATTAAAGAGGAGTTGGCAATTTTTCATTAGTTTTCCTTAGGAAGTAGAGATTTTCAGAAAGTCAGAAGTTTAGCTTATTGCATTTAATGTCTTGCAGAGAACCACACAATGTGAAGTAGTAGTAGTAGTAGTAGTAGTAGTAGTAATAATAATGATAATGATAATAAGGGAAAGCATTGGGAGAAGTAATATCTTCCAGACTGGAGATCCACATACTCTATTCTTTTCATTTTCCTCCACCTAGTCTTCTATTTTTGTGTTAACAGACTTTCATACATGCAGAGGACTCTCTCATTTCATTACATCTCTGCTCTTAAAATCATGTGGATACCTCACTTTAAAAATAGGTGATATCATAAGGAAAGACACACAAGGATTAGAGATTCTTATTGATATGAACGAAATACCATCCAGCTGCTCTGATTCGTCTGGGACAGTCCTGATTAATCTGTCATTTCTCTCTTACAGCTGCTTTTATGTCCCAGTATTAACCCCCTCCCCCTCCGCACACACACACTTTTCCCATTGTTCCTTACTTCCGCTGTTTCAAAATGAGCCCAAAGTGCAAAAGTACTCAATTAACTCAAACAGAAGGAGGAGAAAGGAGAGAGAAGAATTTGTACATCCAGAGAGGCTGATGCAAAAGAAACTGCTGCTGTCTACCCAAGCTTGTTTTTATCTCTCATCCTGACTACACAATGATGTTACTTGGCCACACAAAGACCAATTTTCACATGTCCCAGTTTCATATATGTGATAATTAGAAGAATTGATAGTTTATATCACTTATAGCACAACATCTTAAACTGTGGTCCACAAACCCATTTGGGGTCTTCTAACTGAATTTGGGGGTTACAAAAAAATGTGTAGCTTGCCACCTAGTGGCTGTTTTAGACATTTACATGCATCTTTTAGCAACTACATGCAGTAAATGCTTCAGCTGCCACATGAGGCTGAAAACCATGCATGAAAAATGTTGAAGATACTTTAAGTCCTACAGACTCAAATATTCAGCTAAATTTTAGTTCTTAAGCACATCCATCTCATTAGTATGTGAACTTGCTTTCATCTTAATAAATGGCAAAATTAAATGTATACCAAACAATTGGTTTCAAAGCAATTTTGATTAATTATTATCAGTAAATGTTTGATTGTTATATCTATTTTATATATCTATACACATGAGGTTGTGTAAAATTTCTCAGGTGGAAAGGGGTGCAAGTAAAAACAGTTTACTTGGTTTAGAGCTTCAAAAAACCCTGAACTTCTCCAACCAAGTATTTCACTTTTCCAAACATTTGACAATCTTTCCTTTTTTTACAGCTGTCATTGCAGATCAGATAGTTATTTCCTAGAAATAGGGACTTCTTTGTGGTGTTTCAGCTGCTAAGGGATTTCCCTCCCAAGAAAGTCTTTAAATTCTTCTGCAAAGAATTTGCAAACCATGTTTTTTCTATCCTTCAAGTATTAAAATAGAACATTTTAAATAGCACTTGAAGTGCAATAATTTCATAAAAACACAATGTGCATACTGGTAGATATAAAAAAATCCCCAAATTTCTGCTTCTTGTCATCTACATTTTTTTCACTACTACAAATTAAAGATAGAGAAGGAAAGGAAAATATTCAAAGAGATCAATCAATTCATGACATTAGGGTCCATGTTCTCTAAAAACTTAGGATGGGCAGAGGATGTCCCATGTCATTTTTAGCAAAGCATAAATCAGAAAAGAGATACAACTTGATTTCATTACCAGTAAACTGGCCTCTTTTGAAGGAAATTTCTTCCACTGTGAGGTCATTAAAATTCATTCCAGTTAGGTTAGACCTTATGCTGCATGGAGGATATGTTTTCTTATCTTTCATTTGACTTTAATATATTTTTTTCTATTTTTTACATTGTGTTGTATGGTTTGGGAAGGTTAAATTTTGCACACTTACACTTATTTCTACTCTAGGTAACATGGAGTATTGATACAATCCACAATCCATTGGAGGTGTCATTGGTGTTAGAAATACCCCACCTTTTTCTCTTAAAAAATCTGGTGACAGAACATTAATTCCACCAGGATTTTGAATGTTAAACCTGTGCTGGTTCTTAGGCTGAGTCAACACTGCAAAATTAATTGTAATACGACATCACTTTAATTGCTATGGCTCCATGCATTAGAATCCCACAGACTGTAGTTTGGTAAGGCATTTTCTCATTGGTAGAAAGGCCTAAAAATTTTGTAAAACTATAAATCACAGAATTCCATATCATTGAGCAATAGACATTAAAATGATGTAAACTGCATTAATTCTACATTGGAGATGCACCCTTATACATCTTAGACCAATTTAAGTCTGAAATAACTTGATAGCACACAACAAAAATTTTATCTCATCAGCCAAAAGCAGGCCCACACTTCCCATTGAAATACTAATAAGTTTATATTTGTTAAAATTGTTCTTCATTTAATTATTGTATTGTTTTTAAGTGTTTTTGCACTACAAATAAGAAATGTGCAGTGTGCATAGGAATTCATTCATGCTTTTTTCAAATTATAATCTGGCCCTCCAACACTTTGAGGAACTGTGATCTGGCCCTCTTTTTAAAAAGTTTAAGGACCCCTGTCTTAGACAGATCATTTATTAAATGTTTGACCCTGTTTAAAAGGTAATGTTACTATTTGTTTTATTCTGTATCCTGATTCAAAAGACAATGCCTTTGAAGACAGGGCATGGATGTTAAAAACAAAGAAAAGAAATGAAGAGTCAGCAGCAGACAGAAAGAACAGTGGTGTATCTACACTGTACAATCAATGATATTTGTCATCACTTGAACTCTCATGGCTCAATGTTATGGAATCTTGGGAATTATGGTTTGGTGAAACACCAGGCAGAAAAGGCTAAAGCTACAACTTCCAGAATTTTATAGAACTGAGCTATGGCAGTTAAAGTGGGCCAAAATGCACTGATTCCTCAATATAGATGCAACTCGGAACCCCGGAATAGTCAAGCTTGAGATGGAGAATGACCCAGGAACGGCCAAGACAATGAGGATTGGAATGAGACGATATAGCTGTTTTTAAATTGTTATTGCACTGTCTTTTTTTGTCTAAATGCACTTAATTGTTTTTGCTTTTGTATTGTATTGATGGCATCGAATTGTGCTGATATGTAGACCGCCCTGAGTCGCCTGCGGGCTGATATGGGCGGGATATAAGTGATGTAAATAAATAAATAAATAAACTCAATATACTGCGAGAATTCAGTTTTCTTCTTAGAAGAGTGAGGTCATGTAGGAACACATTCAAAACTGTACTGACTGTGTAATGGAAGTTGCATGGGGAAACTTTATTTATTATTTCAAACGTTTATATCCCATCCTTCTCAACCCCCAAGGGGGGACTCAGGGGGCTTACAACTGGCAATCATTAGATCCCAACAAACAACAATCACAATATGAACAATTAGCATTAAGTAGACCAACAAGATTATAAAATACATTAAAATATAACTTGATTTCTTCCAGCGGATCTACAGCTACAGCATGAATATGTGGCCACCAAAGTCCTTTAATTTAATGGAGTAGGGAATACTTTCAATCTTATCTATGACCCTAATTATATATATGAATAGTTTAATCAAAAATATATAAGCCAAATCAGCATGATTTTTTTCTTAAAATATCAATAGCTCTACTATGCTATTTTTTATGCAAAATTATATCCCAGGATAACTTCATCTCTTGATAATTTCTGAAAAGAAAATTAATATCTGTGTTTGAACAGTTCTGGAAACTATTACAAAATTGGTCCTTCTCCCACAAATCCGTCAGCTGTATTTACACATTTCTTTAAAACATGCTCCTATTAATCACTTCATATGTTGTCATTTAATACAGGAAGGTTTTTTTTTTGCTTTAAGAATGGCCATTGGGGATAATTAAAAATATTATTTTAAGACCGTGAAGTAAAGGAAGAAGACTATCCACAAATGAATATATACACAATAAGGTCGGCTGAGTTGTGCACATTCTTCAGTGCTACTTAGGCTGACCTAAAACACACTAAGCACATTAAACCACATAATTACTGGTCCCTTATTATCTAGTCATGGTCTGCTGCCTCAAGTCTGCGTAATGGCAGGCCTAGCCCTTAGATCATGATATTATTTGCAAATTCTACCATTATTTCCAGGAATTGACACGTATATATACTGACTTCTCTGACATCATTCCCAGAAAACCTTCTTCTAAAAGAAATGCTTTGAGAAATTATCTTTCTTTTGAATAGATGCAGATATTTAGAAGGCAGAACACTAAATTATTCATTCCAAACATAAAACAAATGACTCCCATCACTATTTAT
The DNA here is from genome assembly GCF_025583915.1 of Anolis sagrei ordinatus. Lineage (NCBI taxonomy): Eukaryota > Metazoa > Chordata > Lepidosauria > Squamata > Anolidae > Anolis > Anolis sagrei. The sequence continues at coordinate 152,407,877 of NW_026847438.1, forward strand.
TAGTCATTTTGTCTGTTAAGAATAACAGTTCTGCTATGGAAGGGGGGGAGGGGAGGGAAACCAATTTGTCTAATTAAATAGGAAGTAATGTTCAAAATGCAAGGTCTAATAGCAAATTTTTAGCAAAGAAAAAGAGGATCAAAAGATTTTTGAGTCCAGTGGTAGCTGGTAGTTCCCAAACCATCAAGCAAATAATCTTCTCCAGATTTCAACCTGAAATGTAATGCTTCTATATATGGTACTGATTCCAAAGCATGTACCTTGGAGAGCTCCTTCAAAGTTTAAATTAATACCTAGAGCCGATTCGCAGCTCTATTTACATGGAAGAAACCAGCTCCTTGCATTCTGAATTGCAGTGGTCTCCATATGTCCTAATTCATAGACCAAAACTTCTTAAACTTTTTCAACTTGCAACCTCTTTCCACCTGAAAAAGTTTTACATGATTCAAGGAATATATGTATATGTATATAAATGAAACATTTACTGATAAAAACCACCAACATACATTTTGGTGATTCAAACATTAGCCCTGTTTCAAGAGATTTTTGATCTGCTGATTCCAAAAATGGCACCGGTTTTCCCCTATCAACTTTAGTTTTTGAGATACAGAACATATGCCTTTTACCAGTCTCCATCTGCTCACCCCTAGTAAATCATGAAAATAGAGCTGATGTGATCTGCCCAATGCAATTTTCTGAATCACTGCCTAAAACAGGACTAAAACACCAACCCCAAGAAAAAAAATGTTGCTGGTGGCCTGTGTAATAAATCAGCATTTCTAAGGCTTGCTAAACAGGTTGATTTTCCATTTTATGATTTTCCTTTTACAGCTGAAGCATTTCTTGTAGACTCCACTATAAACACTGCAAGTTGTTGCTAACAGATTCATGTAAACGTCTAGGTGACATTCAGAAACCCTTTACTGATGCCAATTTGGGACCCACAATTTAAGACACAGTGGTTTAAGCTAATAATTGGTATCTTCCATTGATCCTCTATTTGCATATCTGCATAAAACATCTTCAGTTTCAAATCAAGGCAGGTCTCTAGAAGTAGACACAGAGGCAAATTCTCTGAAAGAAGAAGGTAAGGCTCCTAATTGAGGAGATTAGGAGCAATACAAGGGGTCTTCCCCCACTGACTCATTTGTTCCTTCTTTCACTACAGCTCCTTCTTGCTTCCTGCCCATTGCTTCTTTGTTTGCAAGTTTACAACCTGCTCCTTTGGCTTGCCTGCCTGCCAGCTCAGCTATTGTGCGATTATTTGCTTATCTGCCAAGTTCATTTTCAGTCTTCTTTAGACCAGGAGCCTTGACACCCTGCTCCAAAGACAATGACAACATCAATAATATAATGAATGAGATTAACAGATTAACAAGAGTGCTGAGTAGAAAGCATTTCTCTAAATTGTCCCTTGTCTCTAAGCACTACTTATTTCTCCTTTAAAAAACTTATCAGGGTTTAAAGAGATTCTATTTGTAAGCTTCTGATTTTAATAATACCAGAAACTACCTTCTGAAAATATAATGATTCAAATGAATCAAAGCAGCAACTAAAAGCTTAAAATCTATTTTTATGGAATTATATGCTATTCTATAGAATTTCACAGATACAGGTATAAAAGATGCTGTAAATATAATTCAAATGGTTGAAAATGTGTCCCCATTTAGTCTGGAGAGTGGATAAAAAGATGCCTGGATGGATGGATGGATGGATGGACGGACGGACGGACGGACAGACAGACAGACAGACAGATAGATATAAATAGATAACTCCATATGTATAAACACACACACAACAATGTAATATGCTTAACATAGCACAGAGCGAAACTGTGAGAGCTGGCTTTAGACTCAGCACGCAATGTTATAGTTCCCACAACACGCGGGTGAAACTGCTAAGCTACAGAACTTGACCAGAAAGTTGGCAGTTCGAATCCGTGGGATGGGGTGAGCTCCTGTTGTTAGCCCCAGCTTCTGCCAACCTAGCAGTTCGAAAACATGCACATGTGAGTAGATCAATAGGTTTTGCTTCGGCAGAGAGGTAACGGCACTCCATGTTGTTCTGCTAGTCACATGACCAAAGAGGTGTCTATGGACAATTTCAGTTCCTCAACCTAGAAATGGAGATGTGCACCGCTCCCCCATGTGTAAAACTCAACTAGACTTTATTTATTTATTTATTTATTTGTTTGTTTATTTATTTTGGGCACTTCTACCCCGCCCTTCTCAACCCCCTAGGGGGGACTCAGGGTGGCTTACAACTGGCACAATTCGATGCCAACAATTCATCAGATAAAATACATGACAGCAATAACCACAATAATTAAAACATTCAATTAATACAATAACAACTAAAAAGCCAATGTAGTGGCCAACGTTCACCGAGTTCTAAAATCCGTAAGTCCATTCAGCATTACTTAATGTCATGGGGAAACCTTTACCCTCTCCCCACAACACTGGACGAAATGAACAAACAATCTTGGATAGTATAAGGCTGCCTCTAATATAAGAGCATTATCTGAATTTCCCCTTTATATTAGATAATTAATAAATATGATAGTGTGGAATGACAGTCTGCTCCCTTGCAAACTGATGAGCTGGAGAAAAGTTACTTTTGTAGGCCATATTTCTTAAGCCACCATGGCTGGTGTGATTTGGAGTTTTAGTTCAAAAATCATTTTCCTCAGCACTAGAATGGCTATTACATCAAGATACTAAATGTCTAGAGATGATTATTTTACAATATACTTTACCAAATATGAGTCCCGTTGTGTGGAAATTATCCACATCATTTAACTGGAGGATATAACAAAGAGGGAGGAAAAAAAAGAAGCTCTCCTATGATGAGAAAGATCATCCCAGGACAGTCATCCGTGTCACCTCTCTGTCTTCATTTGTCACACAGCTTGGATAATGCTTGTGCATTCACCTGATAAATAAGAGTCTGCAATTCAATTCTACCATTCTACATGCCTGCAGGAAAGACAGCAAGCCCAGTCATTTTGTAGTCCAATGCAAGTTTTATACTGGATAGTGTCTCTCATTTCTCTATCTTCCTGCCCAATAAAAAAAATGATTCTGGATATTTCTCCTACCATTGACCCATGAACAATAGTCATCATCATCCTCACCCTCTCCTCCTTTTCCTAACCTCTCTCTGATCAAAAAAGTTATTTCTAAGCCTCTTTCCTTCTGGAACATCAAAATACTGGTAAGAGAGCAAGAAATCAATTTGCTTTGACATTCTTCAGTGGAGCACAACATTGACATTATATCCCTTTGATATGACAGCAGCTTAATTTTGAAACAAATAGACATAATGAACAATCACCCTACTGCAGACAAGGTGAAATCTGAATCCCATTGGTATTCCTAAATAGAGTAGATTTATTAAATTAATGGGATATGTCACATGAACTCACCATTCAATAAATGATTCAATGAGTCTATCTTACTTTGGAAAACAAATGGGTTCATGTCTGAAGATCCACAGCGAATTACCAGAGGAGTGTTGGACCCTGATTCACAGGGTCAGAATGTCAGACTTTTTTCATTATTATCATCTGTCACACCTCTTAGATTTCCTTTTGTCCTCCTCTGCTGCTCCTCAAGAATGGTGAATGAGTAGATCTTTTTTCAGTTACTTAACACGGTTTTCTGCTACGTATTTAGTACTACACATAGTTTTAGTTGCTTCCTTTTAAATAACATATTAAAATGTTTAAGTTGACAAAAACCCTGTTTCTGGTACACATGAAAAAAAGTGCTGGCTCTGATTTGTTGATGCAGAACAGCACAGTAACTTAGATTTTTCAGTTTTCCTTGGAGTGTGATTAACATGATGAATACCATCCCCTTCAAAATTTACCACCACACTTACTCCAGGAAGACCAATCATTTGTCAAAAATAGGTTTCAGTAACCTACTTATTGCTCCCTACTGTTTTAAGCTTACATGCATAGCACTTTTATACTATGATACATCATTGTTCAGTATGCCTCCGTACTGTCTATTGTGTATGATATCTGTTATTCAAGGCCTGGGAGGTCTTTCCAAATCTTATTACTCTAGTTTACATTCATTCAGAGATGGCACAGATCAAAAATTACAGTTGATATTCAGCAGAGGAAAAATAATCTCCAATGGCATTTTTTCTAGTTTGTAAAAATGGTGGCAGGAAGAGCTTTCTGGAAAAAAATGGTTGTTTCTGGAAATATCTGAAGTCTAAGGCAGTGGTTCTCAACCTGTGGGTCCCCAGATGTTTGGCCTTCAACTCCCAGACATCCTAACAACTGGTAAACTGGCTGGGATTTCTGGGAGTTGTAAGCCAAAACACCTGGGGACCTACAGGTTGAGAACCACTGGTCTAAGGGAAAGAAGTAATTTATATAACTCCTTCCCAGAAACTCTGCTACTGAAAATGGAAGAAATGAAATATAATGCTCATTCCAAGATGCTTAAAAGTATGCAAGTTGTCTCAAGAAATTGAGCTGAACTTCCTACTAAATGACAAAGCAACATCCATTGTATCAACAACATATAAACACATTTTTTCATTCATTCTTCTTACCCATATCGGACATCTCTGGCACGGTAACTATGTAGGGCCCATCTGTAAATTTGGGGGCATTGTCGTTGATATCTTGCACTTTGATAATAAATTCCGATTCAGGCTCAAGAGGCTTGTTTGTCCGTCTATCAATAGCCTGGGCATGCAGTACATAGTGTGTCTTCTTTTCCCGGTCTAGGCTTTTGGTTGAATGGATGTCCCCCGTCGTGTCATCAATAATAAAGATAGTCCCAGCCCCTTCACCCGTAAGGATGTATTTGACTGATCCATCACCTTTGTCCGAATTGGAGTGTAGCTGTAAAACACAGATATATATATATATATTAAGTTACATAATATTTCACCATGGTATAAGCTTATCAATTGTGATGGAGAATATACATCTTTATGTTATCATCACTATATAATGGCACATACTGGCATCTTTTACCCAAATCCCTTGATAATGAAGGCTTAGCTAGTTTAGCTTTTATAATGGAATTATTATACTTAGCCTGGAAGGTGGAAAGGAATTTAAAATAAAAGTTCAAATGAATAAGGTTCATACAGCATGTTTAAAAGGAGAGATAGACAAGAAGTGGAAAAACAGGTTCCCACACCTGCCAGACGTGTCCATCCATGTTTTAAGCATTAAAGAGGGAGACATGGAAAGAAGAGATCACGGAGAAAGAAATTGTCCCAAAAATTCCCAGTTTTTATCATTCAAATGTTTTCTACTATTATCTATATAATGTTTCCATCTGTTATGAAACTGGAAGAATAATGGTCTAGCATGTCAGTTTCTGATGCCATTGGAAAAGCTGAGTATACAATTTTCTGTGGAAAGTACTTTCAGAATCTGACAAATCTAGAAAAGAGACATTTCGCTACATAATTTCATTCTAAATCCTCTTCAAACACTTTTTTCAAAATAAAATCTGATCTGCTTTTGAATCCATCTCAGAGAGCATTAGTGAAATTATTCAGACACGTCTCTTTTCCAATATTACTTTGCATCACAGTGTATTGATCCAAGGGAAACTACACAACAACATTCTGGTCATTATAGAACTTTAGCCATTGTGGCATAGACTTCTTTACTGAATGTGGAGGTCAGGAACATCAACCCCTTGAGGGGGTGAGAGGAGCATCATATTACCATGATTTTATGTCCCATTGCATTAGAAATAAAATCATATCATTTCTCAGATCCCATCACACATTGTTCTTTCTTGCCTTTTCTCCTGAAATCATCCATTTTCAGATTTATCACAGGAGCAAATGGAGTTCCCACCCACTCCAATTAAAAAAAAACTTCGAGAATAATCTTTAGGGTTTTTCTCCTCTATTCCCACTACTCCTGAGTTTACCCAATACACTGTTTTTAAGATAGACACCACTTTGGTGATACTAGACTTTCTTCTCCAATCCTGCTACTCCCAAGTTGACCCAAAGCACTGTTCTTATGATAGATACCATTTTAGCAATACTAGACTCTCCCCTCCATTTTCACTACTCCCAAGGAGAAAGAAGGCATTGTTCTGAAGACAGACACCATTTTGGGGATACTATACTTTCTCCTCCAATCTCGCTATTCCCAAGGAGACAGAGGGCATTGTTCTTAAGCCAGACCCCATTCTCTGGGCTCCTTTCCTTCCTCCCAATCTCATTATTCCCAACCACAGTAGTCTGAAAAGTGGTGATAACTTGAAATGTTGATATTTGTAATGATTAGTGTTTTAAAAAATTACTATGCCAGGCTCACAAAGCAGGACTTTGGGAGATAAATGTGAATGTTTGGCATGGGGTGGGAATGCTCATTACTTCACACCACTAAAGTGATTCCATACGGGAAAATTGGGCAGATCCCATCCCATTCCCCCCCCCCCCCCATTCAAACCATTTAAGCTCAAAATATTATTTTTTTTTGTCTTCCTCCTCCCCTCCCCATTTTTCACACTTTTTAAACACTTCACTAACAAAGCACAATGGATACATGGGGGAATTCTCCCCGCTTTATGTAATGAGCTCCATTGAACTTTGTTTCCTTACTCGTTTTGATGTGTTTAGAAATGAACGGTGGGGGTTAGTGTGTGTGTGTGGGGGGGGCTGTGTGGGATAATGTCCCAGGATAGGAGTGGGTGTGTCAAAGATCACTTCCTCAGATTTTCTTATTCCACTATTAGTTGTAAAGGGATAGGTGACACATCAAATGCTACTCCACTAGCTTAGGGAACATTTACACTGACACTCAATGTGGAAGGGTGCCAAATTAGCTCTATGGTGATTAAACACTGTATAGAGCTGATCTGGAGAAACACATTAAAACCAATTTGGACTACCTCCTGACAGTTTTAAGATGGAACAAGCCATAACTGTTTTCACTGTCATGTTATGTTTCCTAAGCTTGGGCAGTCCAGTGGCACGAAATGGAACTTATAATCCAATCCCTTTCTCTATGCTGTGCTGATCTCCAGCTGTGACATCCATAGGCTTATCCAGCATATGTCATGCCAGATCATCCCTGGAGTACAGGGTCAGTATAGATTGCCCTTAGACTCTCTTATCCTAGTGCTGACTCCTGCAATCAGATAAACTAGAACATTCCAGTAAGTTTGACACTATAGGAGGGTGCACACTTGTTGCTCTTTTAAAACACAACATTTCTGGGGGGGGGGGATTTTTTTAAAAAATGTAATGTTAGCATCCTTTACAGAATGAAAGAAAGTTTGAATGCACAAACATAGTATGACACATAGTTTGGAATGAAATTATCATCTCTTCTAAATTAAATTCATCATTCGTTCTGAGTATAATTGGAAACCAGGCTTCTTTTTTAAAAGATATAAATGGTACATCAAGATTCTGAATTATGAAGAAATCCAGAACTGGATCTTGTTGTTTTTACCAGTTTTAGAAGCAGGCAAAAAAGAAAGGAACAAAACAAAAACCAAAACTCTTTATTGAGAACAAGAGAAACAATAACATTGACAAAACAGAGAACATTATTTTCTCTCCATTTGTTCTCTATTGTGTCAAGCAGATATAATACACTCATTTACATACAAAGAACTGAGAAAAGGAAACCAAGATCAGAAATTGTAATATGATCAGATAATGTAAACAGTTTATATAAATGTCTTCCTCTGACATAATACTTAGAAATGTTTTGGAGAAGTTTGAACACTTTGTCTTAAAATATTTATTCCTTGTTATAAAAACAAACATTCTATGATCTATTTTTTCAAGAAAACAAAGTCTTAGAAGCATATTTTCTCAATTATTTTTACTGTTTTGCTTATGGCCTTCTCTAGTGATACATTCACATAGCAGAAGTAGTGTAGTTTGACACCACATTAATTGCCATGGATCAATGCTATGAAATCACAAGAGTTGTAGTTTTACAAGGGAAAACAAAGGAGTTACATGCTAGGGGGTGGTGACGGCCAACAGGGAGCTCTGGGGTGGGCTGGTCCATGAGGTCACGAAGAGTCAGAGACGACTGAACGAATGAACAACAACATATACTCATACATACCCCTAGAAGTTTTAGTCAAAGATTCAACCCTGGGTGAGTACTGTGCCTTGACTCTGATAAAAAAAATAACCATCTCTTTTTCTGAGTAGAGCATAAAAAGAGCTGAGCTGGAGAATAACTCAATTGTTCATCAGGCTGAACTGCTGATGGGCAACACCGCTGCTGTAAGTCTTCATTTAATGAGAAAGAAAAACTCCCCGGGGTGAGGGAGTGCGTGGCAATGCATTGCATGCCCCACAAAGGGTGGATTTTGCCACTCACGTGTTATAACAACAGGTAAACACTAAATAAGGATTACACACAGTGTTGCAGGCAGTGCCTAGGAAGAGATCTCATTGAACTTCCAACATATGGTGTAATTTCATACATTAAATGAACCAAAGGTCTCATTGAGCTTACAGGTTAAGAAAAGGCGTGTTGTGTCAAGAATCCCCCAAAAAAGTCATTCATAAAATCTATATAAATAAAAATGTAATGTTCGTTTGTGGGATCAACATAACTCAAAAACCATTGGACGAATTGACACCAAATTTGGACAGCATACACCTAACAACTCAAGGATCATCACTCAAAAAAAAATAATTTTGTCATTTGGGAGTTGTAGTTGTTGGGACTAATAGTTCACCTACAATCAAACAGCATTTTGAACTCAACCAATGATGAAATTGAACCAAACGTGGCACACAGAACTCCCATAACCAACACAAAACAGTAAAAGGGTTTGATGGACATTGACCTTGAGTTTGGGAGTTGTAGTTCACCTACACCCAGAGAGCACTATGGACTCAAACAATGATGGATCTGGATCAAACTTGGCACAAATATTCCATATGCCCAAATATGAATACAGATGGAGTTTGGGGAAAATAGACATTCACATTTGGGAGTTGTAGTTACTGGGATTTATAGTTCACCTATAATCAAAGAGCATTCTGAACTCAATGAACAACAGAATCGGGGCAAACTTCCCACACAAAACCCCCATGACCAACAGAAAGTACTTAAAGCCATCCAGTCCAACTCCCTTCACCAGGGCAAGAAAACATCATCAAAGCCCTCCTGACAAAGAGCCATCCAGCCATAGATATAGGTAGATATATATGATTCACACACACACAGATATAGTATCATAGATTTGAAAAGGACCCCTAAAGAAGGACAATGATATGTTACATATCCCAGAGTAGGCAAACCCGACACTCTCCGCATCAACACTGGCAAAAAACAGCAAGAAATACTGTTTACCCACAAGCATAAAGAAATTACATATATTAGTAACCAACACTTTCTCATTACTTTATTTTCCAGATCACCAGACTGCGCCACAGCAATGCATGACAGGGGACCACTTGTAAATATATAAAATAACAAAGTACATACTACCTTTTATTGTTTGCAAATATTCAGCCAGAACATTGTAGAAAAATCCCTGTAAAAATCTATTCAAAACAAATTCCCATGAGTTTACTTCTGAAACTTATCCCAGACACCTAGCTATAGGACTGCTATTGTACAGCTCAGTTTTGCCCATGTTTGCTCAATATCATATACCATAGAGTTTGATAAGCTTACTCCTATGTAAATGACTAGAGCACTGCATCCCTAATAGATTAAAGTATATGTTGAAATAACTCAAAGAAGTCTAAATAGAGAACTTACACTGGGTTAAACAAAAAAGTCAGGCAGAAAATACAATGGCTTACATTTGTAGAAACTTCTTGTCTTCAAATGTATTTTTAACTATTCACTTGTAAAGCAGCTGCTGAAATAAAGTGCCCGAGGCTTCTGTGTTCTTCTCCCTTGGTATGCCTTGCTCAGGCGAGATATTGTGATCTCTGAAGACAGAAAACTAACTTTGAAAGAAGAAGAGATGTATGTACGCACATACACACACACTTCCACCTTCAGAGTTAGTACATGCCTACACAAACACACAGAGAGAGACTAATCCCAGGTCTAGTATTTAGTGTTTCAATTCAGGCAAAACAGAAAGAACTATAATATAAACAAGATTATTGGTATTAGCAAGTCACCAAAACAACTTTTAAACTACCTCTCACACAGCAATGGTATGAACATATTTTCTAATCCTCTTGATATTATACACGAGACCAGTTGGAGTTCTCATAAGCCGATTGCTAATGTTTTGTAGAAAACAGGAAAGGTGGTTTGAAGGGATTATTTTGAACCATAAGGGATCCATTCCACCTATTTTACCGTTACAAATGATTACAAAGATTCAGTCAACTCATTTTTTTCCCTAATGGGGTAACAAGGTTGCATGCCAATTAGTCAAAAACCAATTTAACAGAAGGTACTTCAACTTCTGATTAGAGTTTTGCAAACTCATTTCAGAAGATCTTGAGTATCCCTCTCTGTTGCTGTTTAAAAATCCCTGGAATGATGGCATAAAAGGTTTTGCCATTCTATGTACCATCTCAATCATTTTAGAAGCAATTTCAGAGAGATTCATTTACAAAACTTCACCCAGGGCTCAAAGTACAGTGGCGACATAGAAGGAGATGGAAGTCTATTTCCAAGGAGACAAGATTTAATCTAACCTATTGTGAAATCACCATTCTTTGTATGTATGTTTGCTAACATACTTAAATAAATGTAGTCATATACTGAAATAATAGTAGTTAGTACTTAATAATTATCAGGAAAGTAATAAATCTGAACTCAAAATAACTGTTCTAAAACATTTTCCTCTACCTTTTCTTTGCCATGGCTAAAGTCAACAACAACTGCTGCTACCTATGCAAACAATTTTGAAAAATCTTAGTAATATTCAAAGCAATGACTCCAACATAGGCCTAAACATAAGTGGAAATAAAATCAATATAGTCACATTTCACCTCTCCATGAACTCAGGATGTAAATGTTTATTGATTTTGTTGTCAGACATAAGAATAGAGGCAGAAAAAACAATCAGAAGTTCTCTCTCCCTTGGATACAATCACATAAATGCCTGTAATTCTTAAAAAGTTATTTCTCATATTTCATAATTTTAAAAGAAAAAGCAATGTCAAGTTTTTTATCTGTGCATGCATGTATGTCTGCGTGGAAATAACAATTGATCATATATGATATGTGGTTATTTTACCACACAAAAGAAATGTTTATACTGCTGCAAATTTTTCATGGCAAAAATATGCTGCCCTTTTTAGCCAACGAATATCATAGCTGTCAACAATGTTTTGAGAGAGACATCTCAACATCTTGAGATAAGCTTTCTTGCTGAGGCCAAGACAATCTATGGGCATTCTTTCCATAACTAATTGAAATTCTAAACACAAAAAGACCATCTTGCTTTGGAAATTCATAAAATTGAAGAGTTTATATTTCTGAGTGCAGGAAATAAAAAGAAAACCATGAACACATTTAGAAAATGCTATTGGGAGTAAATGCATAGATTTGAAAAAAGTAAATAAATATACTTTAGGGAATTAATACATTTTGGGGAGATGGTGGCGGGATATAAGAATAAAGTTATTAATATTAAAGTTGTATTTGAAGCCAAGGCCTATTTTTATCCCCTCACCCATCTTTTGCGTTAGGGGAGAAAGTAATTAATGTGTTTTAATATAGTCTATAGTTAATTTGTATTGCCTCCTATGTGTATCTTATATAATGGAAATATTGTCATTGTCCATGTGTCTTTAATAAAAATATTATTTTTAAAAAACACAGAGATCTATCTGAGGCAATTTATTAACATGCATATGCTCAACAGATGACTGTACATCTGTAAATTAGCCATGTGTACCAGTGCAGCAAGTTGCAAAATTAGGCTGTGAGTACAATATTTGTTTTGCAAATGCTACATCCAGGCAGATATGTGGTATAAATGGGATACGTTGAACCATACAGATCCCAAGGTATGTTGAAAACCCTACTATGTATGCCCATGGACCAGGAAATGTTCAAAGTACACATTAGGATCCAATGACTGTAAAACGTTTGTCACCACTCTACTCAAAAATTTGAGTACACTTTAAAATTTTGGGTCCTAAACACATTTAGTAGGAGTAACTAGGATTACTTCTGAGTAAGTATTCATAATATTGTGCTATAGGAAAGGGGTGTAAGTATTTGACAATTTTGTTCTCACTATGAAGCAACAAGTAATTTCCAATATTTCCAATAGTGGTAAATATTAGAAAATGCTGTGGTTCTCAAAGTGGTTTTTTTTAAAGGTTGGGATTTGTTCTGCAAAAAAAAAATCACAAGTTGTTTTATTATACAGAAAATAGAATCTCAGTGCATGAAACTATACATAAAAATATTATTTTCTATGCCAAAAATGCTACTTCTACTGCAAAGATTAAATAAATACTGTCATTTAGGACTCACTTTCCAAAGAGTAAGTCATGTACTATGAACATTTTCATCAGTCCGGGACTTTCATCATCTGATTTCTGATAGTCCAGAAATGAAACTTTAAAATAATCTTTTGATAGCTGATGGTGCCAATATCATTGGGACAATGATTCCACTGGGGGATTCATCCGAAGGACCTATCCAAAGCCCCAGAGCTATCCAAAGCCTTGGGGATAAAGCCACAGAGATAACTCCTTTGAAGTCTGGACTAAAACCCAGAAGGGATTTTTCCCACTAACACAGAAGAAACTACCTACTACTGGTTCTGCAATGACATTAAGCACATAAAATGAGTAAGTCTGCCATACATTAAGTTACACAAATTACTTTCTAGAAATTGCATGCTGTCAGAAAAAATATGCTTGTAGTTTGATTTGATCCTTATTTCTCAGAAGCTATCTAGTATGTAATAGAAAAAAATGGAAAAAAATAGCTTCAAAGAAAATAAAACCTGAGGTGTCCCCTTTTATCAACTCAGAGGACTTCACGTTTTGACATATCTAATAACAGCTTGCCTTCAGAATGATTTATGACGGCTCTTCTTTCTTTAGCTGTCCCTTTCCTGTAGTGCATGACTAACCTAGAGAGAGAAAATGAACCTACATGCCTTCTGTATTTTAGAGAATATTCATTTTTCCCTCTTCCTTGGCTCCAATTAGTTGCCTCTTTTTACTTTTCTTTCATTATTGAGAGAATCATAAAATGAAATGGTTCTTAATGTAATAAAGCACAGCTAGCCTTTTACAGTTGAAGAAATTGTTCGATTTTAACCCAGTATAAATTCAATTGAACAAACACTGCTATAATAGTGTAGGAAAGAAATAAAATTACCACAGACAGGTGAAAGTACAACACAAAGGGGAAAGGGGGATAAGAAATTCTCAGGCTATGTGATCAGGGGTGTCCAGCATTTTGGCTTCCTTGGGCTTCCTTGAAAGAAGAAGAATTGTCTTGGGACATACATAAAGCAAAAACAGTAATGATGACTGATGAGTAAAAAAAAGTTCAATGCATACTTTCCATGAAATCTGCCACCACAGATAAGCAAAAAACAAACAAACAAAAAGTCTTGGCATAATGATCTTTTACAGAGAGTCTTTTAAAATTATCAAGCAGGTTTTCTTCTCATGGATCCATATCCGGTGTGTCCAAAACAGAAGAATGCCTCCATGCTGTGAGTTCCTAGCCAAGGTCGAGAAATGAAAAACATCTGGGTCTCTTCATCGAAAGGAGCCTAATAACATGAACTGGCTCAGAATTGAAGACCTGGAAGCTGGAAGAACTTGGAGAGTTGAGGGGGTTGGAGTTTTGGAGATTGAAACTGTTAAGTTCCCTACATTTTCTTCATTTGTAACTTTGCTGTATAGTAGTAGCCAAGCATTAAATAAATTTCCAAGATTTCCTTGTGAGTGAATTTATCTGTTACTAAGGTTCTGCAATCATCACACTTCAAGCTGTACTGCTAGCAATTATAACGTGAATTAAGAATAACGTTGAATACTTTCTTGGAAAGCAAACCAGATTTTTAGAGTGACCACTTCATGTCCCATTCTGTTGCAAGGTCTCATTTCCCAGGAATGACCTGCATTGAAATGATAAGAATTTCCAGCAATTCATTTCTTCAGTTTAGTGTGTTAAAACACAGAGTGGCATTGTTTACATCACAAGAACAAGTACCTTTTATACAGTAGAACCTCAATGTAAGAGCATTCCAACTTAAGAGTGTTTTGAATTACAAGCTGTCACTCGGTCTGGGTTTCGCTTTGACACATGAACAGCATTTTGAGTTTAGAGCTAGCGCCAGAGGGAGCACTAGCAAGAAATACAAGGCTTTAGGGTTTGAAGGGAGCAGCTTCCATGCCTCATGCTTTGTACTCTTGTCTTCTTTGGGAGATTGCTGTCTGCTTTGCTCTTGTCCGCTTTGGGAGATTGCTGTCTGCTTGGCTCTTGTCCACTTTGAGGAACTTTTGCTTGCTTTTTATTCCTGGTATGTTTTATTCCTGCCAAGAAGTTTCCAGTCCTGATTCAAAATGCTAGTTATCACCTATAAAGCCCTAAACAGCTTGGGTCCTGCGTATCTTTGCCCCCCCCCCCCCCCCCATGAATCAGCACAAGCTCTAAGATCTGTTGGGGAAGGTCCTCCTATCAGTCTTTGCACTTGTCTTATCTTTTTTCTCTTTGATGGCACTGTTTGCAATTGCACCTTGAGAATTTCACTCTTGAAAAACTCCCATCCATCCATAACTCCCTTGTCTTTTAGTATGGGTGTCCATAGAATACCACTCAGAATTTCCTTTATTTTTTGGAAGTCAGCTCTCCTAAAGTTTTGGTCTTCCTTTGTATCACAAACTGCAGGAGAACATGGTCACTTGCCCCTAAGGATCCAATCACTTTGACTTCATTGATTTGATCCTTCACATTTGCTATGATGATATCGAGAGTAGCCAATCCCCTTGTTGCCTCTTCTACCTTCTGGACCATAAAATTGTCTGCTAGGCAAGCGAGGAATTTGTTGGACTTTATACGCTTGGCCGAGTTTGTTTTCCAGCAAATATCTGGAGAGTTGAAATCGCCCATGACTACTATATCTCTTCTTTGTGCCTGTTGGTTAGCTATTGACAGAAGGCTTTGTCGAGGTCTATAGTAGATGCCCACAACGAGATCTTTTTGAGTCCCAGTTCTTGATTTTAATGTGATTTATCAGTAAGATAAATTAAATTCCCTTTGAAAGTGGTGCACTCTCCTTCTTTAGATGATTTTAAGCAGGTTGCATGATTTAGATGATTTTAAACAGATGAGCATCTTTCAAGAATGCCTTGATCATGAATTCCTATTTGGCAGGGGTTGGAATGGCTGATACCATCTCTATTGTTCTATGATTACAGGATTCTATAATCTAGTTATATCATTTCTCCTTCGTTTGTTTTTGCTCATTCATTCTTTCCTAATTCTTTTCTTTGTAACTAGTAGTTTTACATTCTTTTAGAAGCTAAATATTTATACGATGCTGAGCTTTACATTCACACATTTGAAAAAAATGGGAGCATCCTCTTTGGTTGGAATTTATGAATTAATATAGAAATCATTTTGCACTGCCACTGATAGATGTGTTTCTGGTGTGTTTTTTTAATGTACTACAGCTAATTTCTAATTTTTGCAGAATCCAGCCAGAACAGAGACATGGCTAAAGTGCAAGTAGTAACAGTGCCATTCAATTCCACAGAGCTTTAGATATTAATGTAAACAGGTTAATCTAGCTAAAGCCAGATTAGTTTTGCAAGACTAACTTGCATCTGAGGCAATTAAATCCTACAGATTGCAATGTGACTAATGTGCATGCCAGTGTCCCCGTGGAAGGGGCTAGCACATAATGCTAAGAGCAAAAAGCTAATCTGGAAACTGTATGGAAAATGAATGAGAACAACTATAGAAAATAAACAGGATGAAGGGAAGTTAAAAACTTTCAAGCAATTACTGGATGGCCTCTGGAGAACAGACAAACAGCAAATGTTTTTTAATGCGAGTCTACACACTAACCACAACCTAGACATATATGCTGATCAAGCAATAAACCAGATCTTGGAAAAGTTAAGTGTTTGAACTACAACTCTCAGAAGTTCCTCAACTAGCATAGTCAGTGAATACACATAATTTGTAAACAGGATAAAAAGAGAAGCTTGGTGAACATATTTTTAACTTGTAAACCTAGAGCAAATACTGTCTATGGGTGGAATGGGGTGAGGAAAACTAAGCTAACACTAAGCCAAAACGTGGGTCTATATATCTTAGTACTGTCTCTTCTAAGTGGTGCATTGCAGTTTCAGACAGGAGAACTTTCCCACATATATCTGGAGATATCAGATCCCTGAGCCCTACAGCACATGTGCTTTTGCCTACAGTGTATATGTTTTACTATGAAGTCACAGTTATATGATTATTATCACAGGGTTTTTTTTAGTCATGTCAGGAGCGATTTGAGCCCCCGGTGGCACAGTGGGTTAAAGCCCTGTGCCGGCAGGACTGAAGGCTGACAGGTCGCAGGTTCAAATCCGGGGAGAGGTGGATGAGCTCCCTCTATCAGCTCCAGCTCCTCATGCGGGGACTTGAGAGAAGCCTCCCACAAGGATGATAAAACATCAAATCACCCGGGCGTCCCCTGGGCAACGTCCTTGCAGACGGCCAATTCTCTCACAACAGGAGCGACTTGCAGTTTCTTAGGTCGCTCCTGACATGACAAAAAAAATCACAGGTAACCCTGAAGCCCTTCCAGAGTTAGTAAAATTCTACAACAAACTGTGACTTGCTGAAGAGTGTGCTGTAATGTATGTGATGAGTACATTACAACCATCCAGGCATGTAGCTGGGGGGGACGGGGACTTGAGGGGCTTAATCCCCCCCCCCCCAAAATTCTCTGTGAGAAGGCCTTACTGGTACATTATTTAAACTGTTATGTTTATTCATAACATGATCTGATCACCATGCTCAATATGTCCCATATGCATGTGGGTATTGGGATAACGATACAAAAGGTTTGCTAGAATAGATCCTTAGCCCCTATCCCCAAATCAAACTCACCTCCCCAAATCAAGCTCAGCCTCCCCCTCCCTGAATCAAAATCCTGGCTATGGGCCTGCAACCATCATATCTGCGGGGGATACACTCCAAGAACTACAGTAGTTACCTGAATAATATCTAAACTGGAAGTGTACAATAGAATTGCAATGGAAGATGTCACAAGGAACATAAACACTTCCAGAATGAATCTTTTTTTTTTTGGAGCATGGATAAAATAGGGTGGGGTCATACTGTATATAACTCAGCAAGTTAAAAGATGTGTATACTTGATTTTACTACTTCTTCAAAACTGACAGAGCTTCAGAGTATGTAGTTTTACCTTTCCCCCTTTGTCCTATTATTTTGGATTCTGCCCATCCTTTCATCTCCTTTTTAAGCAGTATGAAGGATAAGGAAAGAAAAATTCTGTCCAAAGGAAATCACAGTATCCCTCAAGCTACCTGCCTTTCTCACTCCATTAATCAGATTTCAGAGAGGTCATCCCTTGCATTACTGGAAGGATTCCCCAAAGATGACCTGACTTCACTCACCCAAGAAGTCGAAATCCAAGGGTTACTGCAGGTCTTTGATCTCTTGCCATATGGCAGCTCTATAACAGGCTTATATTCAACAAAAAAAGGATTAGCTATAAAGAACAAGGATTCAGACAGGCATATTCAGGCCAGGTTCGATCAGTAGCTGCAGAGCATGAGTCCTGGCAATAGACTGCATCAACATACTCACACACATATACAAGTAGATGGAAGGAAAGGAAAAAAAGAGTGTGTACAGGCTGTTATAGGAAACTGCAAAGATGTTTTCCTTTTGCTGCTCATTGCACAAATGTAATCAAGCTGGTTTCTTGAACTGTTTATGTATGGTAAACATCACATATAATTTCATAAAACATGCTAATGTACTGAAAGAGCACCGGAATGGCAAGGCACACTCCACTTAGTAAGATAAATAATATATAACGAGAAAGACTCCAGTATGACTGTGCTAAAATCCACAGCTAAAACCCCCCGGCTCTAACTTAGTTCCCTTCCTCCATGGCTTGCAAATAGATGAGGGAGCTTGGACCTGAAAATTGCATCCCTGGTTGTCCATTGAGACAGAGTTAGTTTGGAACCCTGTGGCTACCTCAGAAGTTCTGATCTATCACTCTTCCACACAGCCAGAACAAGCTGAGCAAAAGATAAGGAGAAAGGAAAACACAAACACAATTCTCCCTCTCTTTTTCTTTCTCCTAGGCAGTATTCTGAGTTCAGCATGGTGCCTGCTTAATTTTCTTCTTGTCACTCCTCCATTTATTTTAACACTCAAGGGTCTAAATCTTATTTTATTTGCAGCAAAGTAGATCTATGTGCTGACTCACCAATGAAGAGTTAATTGAAATTGGGACTGACCAAGAAAATGCCCATCAATGTGTGGCAGGTTTTCCCTCTTTTAATTACCTCCTCTTTGCCAAATGAGTGTGACCAAAATGCATTTTTTTCCTCATGGCTCCAGTGTGGATTTATTACTCAAGTAGAAATTATAAAGAGAAACCCCTGGCAAAAAAATCCGAATTCTGAATTGCATGACTTTCCTGAGAGTTCTAACTTAGATAACAGGAATGAGAATGAAAAAGCCATGAACACTAACCAATATTTTATGAAATGTGCCAGAACATCTTCAAGGGCAGCTTCATCAGTCTATGTCTAGGAGAAGTCAAAGCTGGAACCAAGTATTCCAAACTGTAGAGTCCACTTAGGGTTCCACTGACAAAGTTGGTTGTTGGAGCTATGCCACCTTTTCTTCCAGAGGATGGGATGCAACCCAGTCAGAGCAGAACACTTACCCAGTTCTCTGTTGTGGCTCAGCAAGTGACTGGGGATTTTTCTGATACTTCTTCAGAGGATGAGGGAATTGATGGGTTTTGAAATGCAGAGTCTGTCAGTGACTCAAGAGAATTGCAGGCCAAAGAGGCCCCGGTTTGGGATTCCTGTGCTCACTCCCAAGCAACAGACAGTGAAGATTGTAGTTCCCTTGGGACACTAGATTAATTAAGAAAATAGATTAATTAGGTGTTCTGAGAGACTCATTGAGAAGGCCTTGAAACCCTGGTGCATCCAACATGACCTCATGGCTTCTTGGTTGGGGTTGGGCTTAAATTAAGTGATGTTTACTTGGTGCCTTTAGAGGAGCATTGCTAAAAGGTGATCCTTTCTTGGCTCTCAAGTTCCTGTGTATGCCTATGCTCAAGTTCATTTCCTGTGTTTGCCTATGTTTCTGAAAGGGTTTACCTTGGGAAAAGTATGTGATGTATGGATTTCTGCCTGAGTTTTTGGCTCTCTTGATTTCATGTATCTTACCATTTTTGGATTGCTACTGTTTTGTATATGCTTCTATTTTGTATTTCCTTCTCTGCTGCCTTTTTGGGAAATGCCTTTTTCCCTTTGTACATGCTTTTCTCAATAAACTGCTATTGTTAGTACTGCTGGACATTGGTGCTGGGTAAAAAAGTATCTCACTGGGTAAAAAAGTATCTCACTAGAGTGCAACATTCTCAGACTGTGGGATTATCAATTCATAGAACGACAATAATTCTGGAAATAATTCCAGTCCTTATCCAAGCCATTACTGCATCCAAGTTACACAACCCCAGTTAATTCCAATCATAAGGAAAAGTAGCTATATTTTTTTAGCACATGTTGGTACTCCACCTCCAAAGTCCTCATCAGTCAGCCAGCAATTTTATGAATTGATATTGAATATGGTTGGTGGCAAGACAGCAACTTATGGCACCCTACAACTCAATGAGTACAGGGCTGAATAGAAATCTGACAATTCTATGGTCTAAAACAGTGCTTCCAATGCTCACCGAATGAAACCAATTCAGTAGAATACCATGATCAATGGTATTACAAGGCACTGAAAAATCCAGAGAGATAACTTTTTTGTCTTTCATCTGGAACAGGCTGCTTCATTGCCATACCTTGGCCTAGTATTACCTAACCTGCATCCCCAAGGATATATGTACATGTTCTGAAACACAAACACACTGAAGTAAAATAGGTGTGATAGTGATGGGGTTGTAATTTTCACAGAGCTCAGGATCCAGGAAGGCTCTCTTCAGGAGAAGGTACACTACAACCTCCAATGCAGCAGACACTTCTTATTCAGATACTAAGGCCTTTACCAACATTTGGGCACATCCAATCAATCCACCCTACTAGATTTTATTAGCCAAGATGGGTAACAGTCAATATTAGAACAGACTAATTTTGCATCAAAGTCTACATCGTTCCTGAAACTAATCCCAGGAAAACTGACCAGATAGAGCCCTGGATACTTCTTTGGGCAGAAGAAAAATAGAACACAATGTTTACCTTCAATAAACTATATTTTATCTCCCTTCATCCTGACTTTAGTTTCAGGTTTTCTAAAGAGAGCCTTTATTTCACCTCTTGAAGCTGAACTTCAGAGCTCTTCCATATTTCTTAATGGCTGGAAACATCACCCTAGAATGACAGGCAAAAAAACCTTCTCCTTATGGAAAGAGTGAGAACTGTGCCTTCTGCTTATATTCTTAGACAGAAACCCTAACACCACAGAGATGGTGAGAAATGTTATAAAATCATAGAATCATAGAATCATAGAGTTGGAAGAGACCTCATGGGCCATCCAGTCCAACCCCCTGCCAAGAAGCAGGAATATTGCATTCAAATCACCCCTGACAGATGGCTATCCAGCCCCTGTTTAAAAGCTTCCAAAGAAGGAGCCTCCACCACACTCCGGGGCAGAGAGTTCCACTGCTGAATGGCTCTCACAGTCAGGAAGTTCTTCCTCATGTTCAGATGGAATCTCCTTTCTTGTAGTTTGAAGCCATTGTTCCGCGTCCTAGTCTCCAAGGACGCAGAAAACAAGCTTGCTCCCTCCAAAATCCAAAAAGCTTGGGAGGATCACACTTTTTCCACAAGACAATGGGTTCATTTCTGCCATCCCTCCATTGGTCAGACTGACCTCATATGATGTATTTTGAAATACCATGGGGCTCTGAATGGACATTCAAACAGTGAAGTCTGGAAGACGTGAGTAATAAAATTGGTAAAAATGTAAAATTAATCACAAGATGTAGTAGCTAAAGATATTGCATTTAGAGAGCTGGTAGGAGAGAATTCAAAGGAACCCAGGCATCCAGATGATCTGAATTCAAGCACGGCAGAATTCAAGCATGGTAGCAACGCCAAAACTCTATACCTTTTAATTCCAATAATCCTTCCAAACCACAACAAAGAGAATCATTTAAACATTGACCAGCCTCATGTGATATGCGTTTTTATGGATTGCAGTCCATTTCATTAAGTTTGGCTACCAATCCCTATTACTTTATTTTATTTTATTTGATAAATAAAATGACATATGGAATAACTTTATCTATAATAACAAGTAAAAATTGAGAAAAATCATTTTCTCATCTAGGCCAGGAAAACTAGCTTAACTAGATACATATAGAAGTTAAAACTAGATCATTTTGAGGATACCATCAACAATTTGACAAAGCCTTCTAGAACATTGAAGCTGGAATAAATAACACCATAGCCAACAATCTCTTCCCACCTTCGGATTTACTCAGTTATCCAACCTTCACTAAGTAGTAGACAGAGTAATAGCTTGAGCATGCTGACACACTGGGAAGAGGCTTCAAAAAAAAAATCTAAAAGCAAGAGAGCTAATGGGAGCCACTGATTATATCAGTTATGTCAGCACCTGGTATGCACTTTAGCATTGATATCAAAGTATGGGAAAAGTGATTTTTTTTTTAAGGATACCAACTCTCACTGGCTATATTAGATGAAATATTCTGGGGCTCTTACTTTAAAAAGTAACTTTCTGAAGCACTCCTAGTCATTCCCCTGTTGGTATATAATGCAGGTGGATATCAGAATGATTGGTCAAGAGCTTGTTTCATGGAAGCTTGCCCATGAGTGCTGATCTTGAAACTAAAGAGGCCCAGAATCCCTGTTTACATAGCTTGAAAATCACTCAGCTAGTACATGGAATTGTCCACTGAGGAAAATAAAAGTACGATCAGCAAAATGCCTTAATATGCAGAGCATGCAACCAACTGGCAGCTCTGAGGGCTGAATCTACTTAACTCAGACAGTGAGAACTCTGATATCAGCTGCAGAGCAAAAGAGCACACAGTGGTGGGAAAAATAAATGGGTCAGCAACCCAGCATAACCACAGGCTGCTTGTGCAGATGTTCCTGATTTCAGCCACTTTAGACACACTGACAAACCAGCTGTTTTTGTGTATGCTTCCTCCCACCCTTGCTTCTACAGGCACATATGAAAAGTCAATCACTTGGTCCATTTTGCCTTTCCCTGTACACCGAGCAACACTTTTCCTTTGCATAACGGTATCAAAAAAACACAGTGATAAATTCCTCAAACAATAATGTCCCAAACACATTTCTAAACTGGGTTGTTGTAGGTTTTTTTGGGCTATATGGCCATGGTCTAGAGGCATTCTCTCCTGATGTTTTGCCTGCATCTATGGCAAGCATCCTCAGAGGTAGTGAGGTCTGTTGGAACTACTTGTGGAATGACCAAGGTTAGACAAAGGACTCTTGTCTGCTGGAGCTAGGTGTGAATGTTTCAACTGACCACCTTGATTAGCATATAATGGCCTGACAGTGCCTAGAGCAAACTTTTGTTGAGAGGTGATTAGATTTCCTTGTTTGTTTCCCCTCCATTGTTGTGCTGTTGTAATTTTAGAGTTTTTTTTAATACTGGTAGCCAGATTTTGTTCATTGTCATGGTTTTTCTCCTTTCTGTTGAAATTGTCCACATGCTTGTGTATTTCAATGGCTTCTCTGTGTAGTCTGACATGGTGGTTGTGAGAGTGGTCCAGCATTTCTGTGTTCTCAATAATATTCTATGTCCAGGTTGGTTCATCAGGTGCTCAGCTATGGCTGACTTCTCTGTTTGAAGTAGCCTGCAGTGCCTTTCATGTTCCTTGAATCATGTTTGGGCAATGCTGCGTTTGTCGGTCATTATGTCCACAACTGCATGGTATATGGTAGACTCCTGCGGAAGTGAGAGGATCCCTCTTGTCCTTTGCTGATCGTAGCATTTGTTGGATTTTCTTGGTGGGTCTGTAGATAGTTTGTATGTTGTGTTTCCTCATCAACTTCCGTATGCGGTCAGTAATTCCCTTGACATATGGCAAGAACACTTTTCCTCTGGGTGGATCTTCATCTTTATTCTCGTGGCTTGTTCTCGGTCTTGCAGCTCTTCCGATGTCTGAGGTGGAGTATCCATTGGCCTATAGAGCCCAGTTGAGGTGGTTCAGTTCATCTTGAAGGAGGTGGGGTTCGCAGATTCTTTTTGCACGGTCTGCCAAGGCTTTAATGGTGCTTCTTTTTTTACTTGGGTGATGGTTGGAGTTTTTATGTAGATATCTATCTGTGTGTGTGGGTTTTCTGTAAACGGTGTGACCCAATTGTTGATCTGGTTTGCGGATGACTAGGACATCTAGAAAAGGCAATCTTCCTTCTAAACTTTCCATTACTTCCAAAGCACCAGCAGCCATGCTGCAATGCACCACTTTCATATGAAGGGTAAATTCCATATGGCCACAACCAATGGCATAAACCAGAGAACTAAGAATACAGATGTAATGCAAGTCCCACAAAGAGCAATATTCTTTTAAACTTATTTTAAAATGCAATGGATTTAATATTTCTTTTTTGCACTCAAAGTGTAAACAACATTTTTAAAAGACAATATACAAAAATATGGCTACCATCTGAGGTATAGGTGTGTCCGAAAGGTTCTTAACAAGATAAAATGTTATGAATTTTTGCAGTTTGGGAAATATTCTTTGCAAAATTTCCATGTGGAAGTTTTGCTCAGAAAATGATATTTTCTATACACAGATTAATATTTCTGGGTATGAATATCATATTTCACACGTGAAGTTCACACATGGTTGATTTGCATAGAAAACAGCATTTTTGTCAGGAAAGGTAAATATTTCTGTGCCTACAGCAGTATTTCTGTGTTGTGTTATATTTTATGTGCCAAAACTGCTGTTTTGTATGCAATCTTGTGCAAAATTTGGCCAAATTGTGAATAGCCCTTTAAACCTACAACTTTGTGAAAACTTCATCTCAGCAGTAAAAAATGCTGGAACTATGTGCCTTTAAGAAGAATCTTAGTGTAGTATGGTTTTTTAATACATGCAAGAATAAATCCTTTTTGATAACAACAAAGTACATAAGTAAGTTAAGAGCTGATCAGAGGAAGTAATTTCTCTATTCTCCTGCTCATTGCTTCACTATTTCTACTTTGCCAAGAAATGCCACTAAGTTTCAGCACCTGAAATCTAGTGGGAGTTGAATATGCAACTCCACCACAAGGAAAGGTAGTTTCAAAGTCATAGTGCTACATTTTAAGAATGTTGTCTTTAAGAAAGGTACAAACAGACATAGTATCTGGACATCCTTAGTAGGGCTCCTCTGACTCAGGAGGACCTGGGCAATCACCATTAATCACTATTTCATTTTTGTGTGTCAGGAGCCACTTGAGAAATGGCAAGTTGCTTGTGCTGTGAGAGAGTTGGCCGTCTGCAAGGACATTGTCCAGGGTATGCCCGGATGATTTGATGTTTTACCATCCTTGTGGGAGGCTTCTCTCATGTCCCCACATGGAGAACTGGAGCTGACAGAGGGAGTTCATCCACACTCTCCTCAGATTCGAATATCCGACCTGTTGGTCTTTAGTCTTGCTGGCACAAGGGTTTAACCCATTGTGCCACCGGGGGCTTCTACCCCATAAAATGCTACCATTCGCTGTCTTCACTCATTGGAGAAGGGTGATGTGTGGGCTTCCTCTGTGGATATCAGATTCTCTAGTGGATTCCATTTATGTCATCTTCTCTTCCATGAGTACTTTGGGAGTGGCAGAACAGAGCACCCAAATTGCCCCTTCACCAGCCATAGCTTAAATCATGGAGCTAATCCTTATAGAGATGAAATCAAAGCAAAGATCTAGAAGCCACTCATCTTAAAGCAACACATAACACTGCACATAAGATACTCTCATATAAATGTGTGCACTATCTGGAGGTATATAATCACAATCAGAGTGTCAGGGAGCTAGGTCACATTCAGAAATAATCTACCCTGCCCCACACTTCACCCAATGCATTATTGGTATTAAATAGTCAACATCTTGAATGCAGTCCAGAAGCTTAGTAGGAAATGACAACTCATGAAACTTACTAAATGCTATATGGATTGATATCCTTCCAATTCAAACAGAACGGATTTCTCAAAAAGTCTTTAAGCTGTGAGGGGGAAAGTCTTTATGACACATGAAAGGTTTGAAAAGGAAAATGCATTCGCGAAGTTACCAAAAAATGACTTGAGACAGTCTTTGTATTCCCTCCTCTAATCCTGAATGGCTCAGCAAATTCCACTCAGTTTGCTACATGAGGCAAAACATCTAGCCATATGTCATTGGCAGGAAGATAATCACAGGATATCAGGAAAACACAAATGTAAGCAAGTAGGAGTGAAATGAATTTTAAGCATGATTATTTACGTAATTATAGCTATTAAGTGCACAACATAAGAACACATGAATTGTCTTACTAAATTAAATCAAAGATTTGTTTGAGCTTCCACTCTGTCTCTGGTAATGGTCCCTAGAGAACTCACATGCAAGGAATTCTCACTGCCAT